>WPIO01000001.1:13335000-13935000 GCA_009760855.2 Cristatella mucedo | reverse complement strand
ACAATGTATCCTCACCTTTCTGATTGCAGATAAAAGAGATACTCAATTTATCATAAAAAACAAACGTTAAAATAAAATATAATTAATTTGTATAGCCCCGTAAAAGAACTTAATCTCTATTCAGGCGCTTCACATATGCCACAGGGCTCGAGCCCACGACCTCAGCAAGACCTTGGTCAGGGTCAGCACCTTAACCACCGGGCCACGTAAGAGAACATTGTCACCAAGATGCATTTTTTCAGAAGAAATTTCCTCGTTCTAGGTCTCCTAGATAGCAAGGTATTCGGCCAAGCTGCTGGTACCTGCAACATTGACCGTAAAAACAGCTTTGTGTGCTACATACAAGCTTTATGCACTTTATCGGCTCTGTGTGCTCTATATAATCTCCGGCCCTGCAATGCACAGACTTAACCAAAGTCTAGCTAGGATAGGCATCACGGCAACAGATGAAAATGTTCATACAGCTACAGAACAGATGTATCAAACGAGCCGTCTTACGTGAGCTACCTCTAGCTGCTGCAACTGCTTCGGGTTCTCATCATCTGAGCTCGTTCGGGATACGTGCACTTCGAGTGACGACTGTCCAGCACGTGCGGCACCTTTGTTGTACACTGGATAGATGTCACTCACCACGGCATTCTCACTGGCAGCCAATGCTGCCAAGTCAACGTAAGCAGAGCCCACGTATCGGTCGGTGACATATGGTGGCCTGAACGGGCTTCCAGAATTATGGTCGGCATCACAGCCAGTAAAAGTTTCGCCACCATTTGTCAGCCAAAGCTGGATCTCCAACCGGTTCTCGTGCAGATACCTGTGCCAAAGCAGCAGCAATAGCATGTCTAACTGATGCCACATTAAGTATATGGTTCTAAGTATAGGTTCATGCGGTCTGATTGCCATTACCTTTACATGTCGGTATGTCAAGTTTGAACTGCTATTTACTTATTCAAAAAACTGCTCGCAATACCAACATAGTGCTCATCTTCCTATTGCATGATACTCACACAATGAGTATGTGACTATGCATACGTGCGTATGTACTGGTGTATATCACTGCAACAACGTGCATGGGTATACATTATATGGCAACTTAGGCTTATAGACAGGCAAAATATATGCAGGACGTGCAGCCATGCTTCCTAGCCTTAGGGCCTTACTAACTCAAATGCAGCAAGGAACTCATAGCTTTTACGTGATATGACTGACTGCCAAACGGTTGCATTTAAAACCAGCAAGAGCTTCCTAGTCAAATGTGTAGCAGAACAACTTATATATATATATATATATATATATATATATATATATATATATATATATATATATATATATATATATATATATATATATATATATATATATATATATATATATATATATATATATATATATATATATATATATATATATATATATATATATATATATATATATATATATATATAACAAACACCAAATAAGAAACTATGACCCACCTATGACAAAGCATGCACAACGAATTACGACCCGACTCTCATAAGGAATGCAAGAAATCTGATACATAGGTACATAAAGTACAGAAACCAGTATCATGTTTTTTCTTTACATAGAAGTGAAACCAAACCATGTTAAACAATCTGCAATGACGATTCTTATAAGTGGAGCACAATCTAGGATGCACGTTTTTGCCAATAGCATAGGACAGAAGACTATAATCGCATGAAAGAGAAAACACTTACCATAATAAGGGTGGGGTAACCAGCCTGGTAAACTGTTCTGTCACTTTTTTCCGTGAGTATATAATTTGGCCATCCTTTTCCAGGTGCAAAGGATCAGAGTAAAAAGTTTCTGAAAAGAGATACAAGCTATCAGCTACTACACACGTTGACGTATCAGTCATATAGTCGATGACCTGAGCTCATCAATGATATAGTTCGTGCTTAGGATCTCCTTGTGAAATCTTTCAGTAGAACCCTAAAGCACCAGCAGCAGAATAGAGCTACAGCAAATGACTGCTTTCTCCACAAATATTAAAAACACAACATAGGCAGGTGATTAACCAGCATAATACATCACCTGCATCATAAAATGTCAACTTGATATAGCAGGCAACATTGGAAGACGTGGCTCCAACAGACGACGCTATCCCTGTTGGCAGGGTGACGATGTCAGCCGACATGCGTATAGTCGATACATCGATCGTTATCTTACTCTGAGTTGGTGATGGAGTGCCTGTAATACAGCAAGAAAATAAGACATTACAAAAGAAAAGTGCAATCTACCGGCTGCATAGCAACACAAAAATATGAACTCAAGTAATGTACAAATAGGTTACATGGCAGCTTACGATGGGAAAGAGCTCAGACATAACTAAGCTTGGCCGTCCAACACGACCCAAGTAGTCGCAGGTCAACACGGTAACGAATTATGGATCTGTAAAAAGTGCTCAAGAAACTGAGGGCTTGCACAAGCTGCTAGCAGAGGCTACTCAGCATCTACAAAGTGTCTAGACAGAGAGAGATTCAGTTTTCTGAGGGCTCTATACTAATGTATTATTTTTATTATTATCATTTTTATCATTATTACTCTCAATCTTAGTGACTGGTCGGTAACCAATTGTATAATGTGAACTTTATATGTAATGCATTTCAATTGATGAAGTGCAATCTCAGGCACTCAAGCAATGTATTGTACTGAAATTGCCCAGTTTTTAACTACTACACAAATAAATTATTGTCGAAAACCAATAAACAAGTAACCACAGACCTCTTCTCCCTACTGTCTATCAATGACGCAACATCATTCTTAGTTTTGAGTATTTTTTATGACAGCCCATTGTTAATGTAGCTGTATATAATATATGCACATAAATGCTCACATCTTACCAATTTATTTCACTATTTGGGATGTCAGAAACTGCACGATAGATAGAGCAATAGAAGAATCGTTGAAAAAGCAAGAATTTTTACAGGCCAACGATGCGCAAAAGCTGGAAATATCTGCGCAGATTGCATTTTCCACAGCCCACTACACTTGGCCAGAGATAACGACACACAGGTGTGTACAGGTACAAGCTGTACATGTAAACAAACACATATACTATAGTCATAACGTTATGTATTATGTCACGTTCCTCCAAAAATAGTCAACTCTGGGTGCTACATCACGTAAGCAAGAGTCAATATGTTTATCCTTAAGGTGCATGCAGCTTGCCTTTAATCCTCGGCATGCTTGAAAGTGCGAAGCACAGCTTGACTTAGCGATGCAACAATTGCTGCTAAGATGCTAGTTAAATAGTCTAATGAACGAAGACACCACTACAGACGCCAACCAAAGCAGCCCTTTCAGACACAATAGGAAACCCCTGAATTAATGCAACACTCGAAGTCCAAGAAATGCACTCAGGTGAATCAGATAAAGAAATAACTTTGCTGACCTATAGGGCCAGCAGGGTTACTTCCTTATCTCATTCTTATCCAAGTCCACCTAATAGTAATAACAACAGCACTGCTGGGTGTGTATTTACCATCAATGCACAGCGATGTACACAAAGCTGGCAATAGTTTATCCTTCACATCCTTGATAGTACTTGATTTAAGTTCGACATGGGTTTTAACATATTTTTTACTTCCGGAACATAAATAACCACTCTATTAAGTTTTTGCTTCTGTTACATTACAAATTGAGAGTGTTTGCATGAATAGGCTGGTTCTCTGGGTACATCGCTGCTATGATTTCTAATATTCTCCATAGGCTTTACAGCACTAGCTAGAAAGGCACAATCTAAAATTTTGAATACTCGCTCACTAATATAAGGAATTCGAAAAACAACGTGAGCAAATCAGAGCTTAAAAACAAAATATGAACAGAAAAAACTGAAAGAGGCCAAGGCAGAGGACTGGTGGCCTACATTCCAGTTGCAGGTCTAGGAATACATCTGACTACAGTATCAGCGATGCACAGCCACTAGCGCCAGAGTTTAGGAATGCTCACATCATTCTTCTCGGCCAGTCTGGACCATGGCCAGTGACAATGAAGCTTTTTCTCTTTCTATAACAATTATGGATTTTTAGCATTCATGGGCAGATCACTAATAAATGCAACTTTGTAGTGGCCAAAAACTACGAACAATATGCTACTTCTCGTATCATGAGCAAAGTAACAAATAAACTGGTTTACAGCAGAGCCGTAAGCTTCAGCTAGGTTCTAAGTAATCTAGGCATGCTCTCAGAATATAAGCCAGCAGGAAGGCATGATCGGTGTTTATTGTCCACAAACGGTTAGAGTATGGTGTTTCTCCGTGAGGCTTGTGGTTGGCAGTAAGTCATTCCAAAGGAGCTCTAACGAGGTGGTTTGAACTAATGTTCCCCCCCCCCCCGAGAATCTATACAGAAAACCCTCACCACAAAATAAATATGCAACATTTAATGAGATGTAGATACTTCAATGTAAACAGTAATCTGGCATCCCTCAGAAAACTGTGCTAGCACTGCACTGCATGCAGATGCTTGGCCGATTCGGCCTACACACACTGCACTTGGTGAATGGGCGAGTGAGGCGGTGCTTCAATTGGTATTTGGATCACATGTGCGACTGAGTTTCTGAAGGTGAATTTGCCTCTAATAAGAGGTAACGAGGCTCCTAAGAAGCTCTCATAAAGTCCTTGACGACCCAGTTTTGTTGGCAAGCCCAAAGTACAAGAATGCTTTTATTGCTTTTGTATGCTTTAGTTCATAAACTAGAGTGGCCTGGCATTACGCCGATAACAAAGCAATCCCACGTAATGTGACGAGATCCTGCAGTCTTTAGTAACCTGCAATTTTGATACTATTATATATTTCTATACTCTATTATATACTGTTAGATACTATAATAAGAATAGCAAGATCGCATGCTCAGTGAACTCGAAGGAGGAAGGGCAAAAAACATTCAAAGAATAGGCAACCTTACCTGTTGCAATAATGTTATCAACTGAATCTTTAGGGATTGGCCAGCCAACTTTATGGGCAGCATCAATCATAATTTGCCTGTCGAAAGAATTTGCAAACTTCACTTCAACTTCCAGGCCACCAAACAGCAGATCGTCTGACATGGACACAGTACCCAGCGGTGCAGTGATGGGAAACCAGCTGGACATGCCTGCAATGAATACGACATTTTTGCACTAGTGATGAAGAAACAGCAAGTGTAAAGCCCCAATTGTAACGCCACATCGGGTGGAAGGTCAAAAGCAGCGGTGCAGGGAAATCAGCAAAGGAGCTTATATTGCGGGTTTCTGCCATACTGCATCCACCTCAAAGAGACCGGTAGGACTGCAACTCATCCTAGCTGCTTAAACAGCCTCTTTTGTATAGCGACAGAAGAGCCTTGACGGCCATCACAACTACTTGCAGTGGCGATAAAGGATCGCCCACCACAGGAATCGAACCAACGACCTTGGGACCAAGGTCATGAAAGCAACCACCTTACCTAGTGTGCCATTACGGCTCACCAACCTCATGAGCCCAGATATAGGAATGCGCTGTATCTGAAGAAGTGCATGTGTAAACCTGCTTGTATGTATATGAGCACAGCTGGTTCCATTTCAGTAGCATTCGCTAACCTGTTTTACGAGTAACCAAGCTCCTTAGTGGCACGACAGCCACTCCGAGCAGCACGTCGGCTTCAGCGGCAGGGCCACCAAATACGTCTACAAGCACATCAGGTTATGGCGGGAAAGCATTTCAGTCTAAGGCAGCAGCAAAGAGTATCGAGTTAATATCGACTGACAGGAAAATGCAAGAAAACTGCGCATCTGGTATCAACCGAACTACTATTTCACAAACAAAAGTAAGAAGACACACTCACACCGAACATATTGCATGCTCACAATAATTATAATTACAGCAAAGGACAAAGTGATGAAAACGACAGAGAAAATTGGCCAAGCAATTGATTTCTTGTTTAGGGTGCTCTCCGAGACATTATTTTAGAAATGCAATACTAACTTTTTATGATTTTCGCATCATGAAATGATTATGCAAACTATGCCTAATCCGAAGTAAATCAGAATCTAAATAATTAACAATTTTTTTTTAAATTTGCATCATACGCGACTTGCACAGCAACGTTTCGAACCTTGCAGAGGTAAATGGTCGAAGCTTGTTGAGGTAAATTCGACTTTCAAGCAGCTTCCTCAACACTGTTGCTTTGTGGATTGTAAATTCCACAAGTTGGCCAATACCTCACCAATCGACGTGAAATTTAGAATATGAGTTAGGCTTTGCTTGTGCATCCATTGCTCACTTCATCTTTGGTATGGGCTGGCTAAGTTTTGCTATACATGTCCTCATGCGCCCCTAAACTTTATATTCTGTAAATCATGCTTCATTATTAGATGTCTAATTATTTTTGTGATTTTGCTCTAGGTTGAAGAATGTCCTGATTCCTGCATTTTTTGAGGGGTTTGGCATATTTTTGTATATGGCATAGCATTGAATCAGTTGATTTTCTAGATTACCATGTTTGGAGGTCAGCCACAGACTGGGACCTTGACTGCCCAAGGGTGTCAGAAAGCCAACATCTTCATCAAAAGATAGTCAACACACGGCAATTGTGTCATCAAATCTCGATATGTGAACGACTATTAAATTTAGGGAGATACATCATAGGTTTCGGGAAGACAACTCAAATCTTTGTATTTTTCCTTTCTTCCTCTTGCGTCTTTAACATGTGGTTCACATCAAAGTCACGGCAATTGCCTCTACCAAAGGAATGCATCTAGCGGTGGCTTGAGGTCTGCACAACTGAACGTTGTCACCCACCCACCGATCTTCTGCTACTCCAGCTTTCAGCAGGCAGCTGACTTGGTACCAACCCGAGTGAGCCGACAGGCCAGCAGTTCAGCTGGCAAGTCTTGGTTGGTGGCAAGTTATGGTGGTCAGCCCATACCGGAGTGCCAAACACTATGCTAAGGTACACCAGCTGCTGTGCAGCTGCTTTCGAGGTGATAAGTGGCTAGCAGAGACAAACTCGGTTGGTCGTACCTCTAAGAAAAGCCTTGTCCAGGTGGGTCTTCCCCCTCTGAGCAGGCTACAGCTGTTTTATACACTATCTTTTAGCTTTCACTCGAGACTTGCCCACTGTTTGTACTGCCACCGTGGAGAGGCAGAGCCCCTTTTAGGAGCAAAAAATTCGTATTACCTAAGCGACTGACTCCAATACGGTTTTCTCTTTTAATTTTGCAACTACAAGGGTTTGCGCACGGTATATTAAGTTAAATGATGCGTAGCACATGCTGAAAGAAGAAGCAAGACAGTGCGTAGTAATCCACTGCAGCCAGTCCAATTAGCGAATTGTTGCTAGGCAGCAGCCTTT
This sequence comes from Cristatella mucedo, assembly GCA_009760855.2. Classification (NCBI taxonomy): domain Eukaryota; kingdom Metazoa; phylum Bryozoa; class Phylactolaemata; family Cristatellidae; genus Cristatella; species Cristatella mucedo. Next base: position 13,927,668 of record WPIO01000001.1, on the reverse strand, counting down.
AACAGCATAAGAAAGACTAACGAACTCAAAACTCGATTTCGTGGTATGCCCTGGGTCTTAACCCAGACTGAAAAATATCACCTCATAACTGCTTTCGCGAGGAGAAAACCATACAAGAGAAAACAAGTGGACATACCACCGTGGCAGGTATTTATCAAATAGTGTCATCCATAAGTGCTTGGACCGTGCTCAGAGGCCTGCTGCGTTCATAATATCAGAAATATGAAACAATGCTTGACAGACCAAAAATTGAAACAATACAGCCATGCATCTATACTTATATTTGAACTAGGCACACACACAAATATCCCTCTTAACCGGGCTCTGGCTCTCAGTCTCTGACCAGCAAATGCTGCCCTCAGTATGGTCACCAGCATCATGGGAGCACTATAACAGCTTGTCGAACCAGGCAGGTCAATAGCCATCCAAGCAAGCATCGGCGGCTCACCTCCGTGCTCTGCCTCGTGCCACACCTCTAGCAATGCCTGCGCCGACTCCAGCGCCTCGGCCAAGCAAGCGCCGCTAGAAGTCACGACAGGACACTGAAAATCCACGTAGAACAGAAATTCAGGACAGAAGTTCCGTGCAATTGTGGGTGAAATCCGAAAATCCTTCAAATTTGAGTGAGTGCTAGTTAATCACCACAACCGATTAGGCAGTCGGTGAGCTCGACCACTGGCAGACAACAAGTACAGATGACCACAAGCAACACAGCACGACAATTGCTTAATTGGTACGAAAGTTATGCAAGCAACTATGCCAGGTGAAGCAATTAAGACATTTTTCTTGCTCACTTCATGTGTCTACATGACGGATTCGGAGTGCCAATGATGAAAAGAGTCCCAGAAAAAATGCACATGAAGCTGGTGCAGCAGCCACGTATGAGCACGCAGGATGCGCAGGGTTCGATTTCCTCGGCCTCTCAGTAACCAACCAGGCTGTGCACCAGAAAGCAATGCTGTACACCAGACAGCAACGCTTACAAAGCCTTCATGCCTTGCATAGGGCTGTAGAGGAGTGTGGGTGCTGGAAGAGAGGGGGGGAAGTTCAAACGCACCTGAGCAGACTGGCAGATGTTTGTCACGGCGACCTTAACAAAACTATTAGGTCCAACTTGAGCAAAATAGTCCATAGCTGTATGCTTCCTTGCCACTGCACGGGTGGCACTCTAAAAAATCACCGGGTCAGTGTTGACGTAGTGCCATTGCGTGAGGGTGGTGCAATGAAGGCACCGAACAAAAGAGTTTCAGCGGCACAACCGCCAGCTGGCCATTAGAAAGTCCAAATAAGCTTCAGGGTGTGGGGTCTTAATGTGCGCATGCATGAATAGAGTTACCGCAAAAAGAGCTGCTACATATGTGCATCAAGGCAGACGCATAAAAAATACCTGCAGTCCACAGGCTCTATGCACGAACAAGCGCAAGGTAATGCTAGTCATGCCGTGCTGTGCTACAAATTCGGACACATTGCCGACGCTGCTGTTGACTGGCCGAGACCTTGGCGTTCCGTGCATTCTGCGATAAGTGATGGAAATATCCAACAGACCGGCACTCCCGACCTAAAGCAAAGAAACCAGCTGTTAGAGTAACACAGATTCCTTAGTGCGAGTAGGAACAAGAGTCTGACATGCCACCTGCTACCTCAGCACCGTTCATCAGTCTGGTGTTGGAGCAAAGGCTAACTCATATAAAGTACACGGATCAAACGCTAGCTCATAAGGAATCACTGCAGCTGGTGACGCAAAGACCAGGGATGCAATTCATCTTGCTGCCCTAATCTGTCAGTCACTGGTGATTTGATCAAGCTGCAAACTGACCGCCACCCTAACCAACTCGATTGCAGCTGAACTACTGGAAGTTCATATAATGGTTCTACATGATCACCACTTTGGGTGGTGCCTTGCTTGCAGCTCGACAGTGTGGCCTGCCCACCCCTGCATTCATTGCATGGACCCAGAGTAAGTTCAGCAATTTTATTGGCTGACAAACAACGGTCAATGGCAAATAAGCCACACTGATATCAACCGTAAAATAAAGAAAAGTGGTTATGGATCGCTGAGTTACCGACACGATTCGCCACCTCTCAAGAGGCCCTGCCTGCACTGTGTGAGCAGAATCAAAGCTAGCAATACAAAAATAGGCATTCCTTCAGGTTGGTGAATGTTATAAAGATAGGGTGGCATCTTTTAAGACAAAGCCTTGAAGGCTGAGCGAAAATTACCTTGTCGGTATCATTCACAGAATTACGACTGGACGAACTTGGTTGCACAATGCAAAAGACTGACTTATGAGGTCATAGACACCAAATAAAAATCGACAGATGATTAGACTCAAGCTGTGGTACTCGAAAGACAAGGTTTGTATGTGCACAAAATAAAGTAATGTAAATATAAGAATTAAAAAGTTTGCATGCAGTAAAGATCATCAATTAAAAGGAATAGATCAACCGATGCAGCTTCGACTTGTAACTAAACCAACAGGCAGACTGAACACTAGGCAATTCTGTAAAGAAAAAAAATGAGCATTGCTGCTGCCATCCCAGGTCGAGCCTGATTCGACTAGTCTGCGATCCAGAAGAACAGATCCACCGACCCTTGCCACGTGATTGCAATGCTATTCCTTTGCACCTGCATGAACTCACAAGCTCACCTTTCCTGAACCATCAGCATGAGATAGCGGAACGTTAAAAGAAGCCTGGGCGGAGCTATCGATGGCTGCTTGGTGCATCGTGGCCATAGCACACAGCTTGGCCAAAGGCAGCCTGCCTCGGGCGAGCAGCTGGTCACGAACGTTCGGATGGTAGAAGCGACCCCAGACTTCAAACGGTAGACAGCTTCCGGGTGCAGCATTGCCTGCAGCTAAGTGGCAGGCGTCAGCATCAGCAAAAAGTCAAAACTAGTGCCAAGCAACGATGCTGGTGATGCACAAACAAGCACATCCGTTAAACTCTTCAAATACCTTTCAAAAGAGCCGCCTGGATATGCTCAGGAGAAGGCAACACGAATGAATGAACGGTCTTGTGTCCAAAAACAGGATTTGGCACACATAATACCGTGTCGGTACGGAAGGCTTTCATCAGCAAATCACCTGCACCAAGGATAAAAAACCCACTATGGACTAGCCGAATGGTAAATGCAGGAATACACACATAATACCAACAATGCCGCAAATCACCTACCGGATTCTTGCATTGGGAAGTTGTACTGGACAAAGCAGTCAGCTTCGCCCCAGAGCATGTCCTCAGTGGGAGCAAAACTACTGATCTCACTGACAACTAATTCGTACACATGTTCTAAAACGAGACCGGACAATAGACATAGCAGAATTAGCCTACTAAGCAGCCCAATAGCACCCGAAAAGCTGAGCATGACGCAGCAGTTAGTAGTGATGTGATCACACGAATGAGTGTTCCAGCTGCTTGCATACCAATTGCAGTAGCATCAGAAGATGCATGGCTCATCGAGGAACCAGATGTTGCAACTGTAAGAACGCTATAAAAAGAAGATAGTTCTGCTGTACTGCTAAGGTCATCGACATTCTTCTGGGGACCAGGTTCCTCTCCAGGCATGTCAAGCTATACACTCAAAAGCAGCAAGTGTTTAAAGTGCATATAACATGCATACACTAGAAATATAAGAACATTAGTGAAGACACTAGATCACAAGAAAAACATCGTTAGACGCTCGCATATTTGGAAAACAGATATACAACGGCAGTAGTATTCGCTACTTGTAACTTACGCTTCACGGTCTGTTTTGCTGTCGCGAAGTGGTCCCATGCCGGCTGTCAGCACTATAGGTGTCTCACTGCAACTTCTTGCAGCCAGGACATCCGAGATCTGATTCCGTGAGCCAGCAGCCAGAAACACGTGAAGATCGCCGCGATGCTTTCCGGAGTAGGGGCATGTCACTGGCATGTAGTTGTCCACACATATAACAGGATACTAAAGTCCACACAAGAAGAAGGAAATTTTTTGCGACTATGTTTCGACTACAGGCACTTAGAAAGCCGTCAGTTTCCAGTTAAGTACCTTCACAAAAGCTGCTACGACACGTGCAGGCAAGATTACAGGAAGTAAAAGTTGCTGAGTGAGTAGCCAGCCAGAAACAGCAAGCACTAATAATAATAATAATAAGGCTGAGAACTCAATCTCTTTCTAGGCGCTAATGTTGTAGTGATGATATTTACCTCTGATTTCAACAGAAGCTGAGCAATTCGTTGGTCACGAAATGAGGCATAGAGGATGTTGAGAGGAACCTTGACCAATCCGACTAGCTACATCAAGCGAAAGTCAGGAAGCATTCATATACACGAGCAAAATGCAAACACAAATCGACCAATGACATTCGTTAAATGTGCAGTAATTTACTATTCAGTCTACTGTTGCTGGCGAAGCATCATAAGCATGCAAAGCTACACACACAGACATTTCTAATCCTTACAGTGTCTTCGTACAAGTTATAGTATGAAGTACAATGCAATATAGGCAGCATACACCTTTATAAAGACAACCATAAAAGCAAGACAAATACCTCCAGGAGTAGCTAGCACAGTAGTAGTCCTCTATGACATGAATGCCAATGCATGCAATATGAGGTCAGAGAAAGCAAACAGCAACCATGTGAAGCACTCCATGCAAAGTGTCTGACTGATGCCCATTGCCCTTGTGTTATCTATTGCAAAGTTACTAAAAACAGCAAAGTAATTATATTCTGGTTCACGGCATGCCGTCTTAACACTCGTATGCTCACTAGTTCTAACGCCAACCGAATATGTCAGGCAATGCAATTATGGCAACATTTATAACTTCATAGATAGGTTTCTAGGCAACTTCTTCCTGAATGGCCATATCTTGAAGGATCTAGTTGTGCATACCGATGAATCAGACCACATCTGACACAAAACATATCAACCCGAAAATGCTTCAATCTTATCCATATATTTTAAGCTCCATATTTGGGTAGACATGTCGACGAAAATCAGCTGTTGATACATGCATAAACATATGAACTATATCAGATATACCATGTGCTAAAGTAGAGATCTACAGGTACAGTTACCTGCTAATATGTTCATGGTAAGCCGGGATGGTACACTAGGTAGGGCGGTTGCTTTTCACAACCTCAGTTCCGAGGTCGTGGGTTCGAATCCTGATCTTGTATTGCTGCTGCAAGCAGTGGTGATAGCCGTACAGTTTATTCTGTCGCTATAAAAAAGCGGCTGTTAAATAAGCTTGTATTACATTTATATTATAAAGTAATAACAGGGATTTTGATACAATCGATCATCAAGTCCTTCTTAAGCACCTCTCATCTCGCCTGGGCATCACTGGCACTGCATTGCCATGGTGCTGGTCCTATCTCTGTGGATGACTCCAGAGAATTTATGCAAATAATAATAATACTGCACTTGATAAAGCACCCTCAGAGAACTCAATCTCTTTCTAGGTGCTTTACATTTGCTGCAAAGGGAAATGCGATTAAATGGTGAGTAATATCATGCTTGATAAATAACATAAATAACATGGTTAGGGGTGACATGCACAGGGTCAGCATGCAAATGTGGTTAGTGGCAGCATGCACCGTGTCAGCACGAATAAGCACATGAAGGACGAATCACAGGGACCCACTAAGTGCTGATCTAAATAGGTGTGTTTTTAGTTCTTTTTAAATGTGGTCAAGTCAGGGGATGTTCTGACGCAAGTCGGGAGTTAGTTCCAGGCTTTGGGAGCATACGAACTAAATGCACGGTCTCCAAAGGATTTCAGGTTTGTACGAGGTATTGGTAAACTGTTGGATTCCGAAAAGCAGGCGGTACGATCCTTGGCTAGGTGGGGGAGTAGATCTGAGAGATAGGCTGGAGCCAAAGAATGAAGTGACCTAAAAGTGAGCGACAAAACCTTGAAGTCAATCCGTTGCTTGACTCGTAGCCAGTGCAGGTCGGCAAGAAGTGGTGTAATGCAGCAACTGCGCCGCTCACGACAGACAACCTAGCTGCAGAGTTTTGCACCAACTGTAATCGCCTGATTGCACATGCCGATAGGCCAGCAAACAGTGAGTTACACTAGCCAAGACGGGATGTCACAAATGTATGGACCAACTTAGACACGGTATCCTTGTCTTAACAAGCCCGAATGCTAGCAATGTTATGTGGCTGAAAATAGGCAGACTTGATTGTGGAGCTGACATGGTCGTCTATTAAGAGGCCACTTTGGAACATGACACCTAGATTTCGAGCTGACTCAACAAGAGATATGCTGGCAGAGCCAATTTTGAGCGTCAGCCTTTCCAATTTATGAGTCACACTGGGTTTGCCCATAACTAGTACGTTAGTTTTACCATCGCTAAGTTTAGGAAAATTTGCTGCCATCCATGTGCGGATGTCATCAATACATGCAGCAAGTGAGTTGAGAGAGTTTGAGGTGCTCGAAGGCTGGGAGGGATCAAAGCAAAGGTACAACTGAGTGTCATCCGCATGGAAGTAAAAGCCAAGATTGTGCTTGGCAAGCACATCAGCAAGAGGGAGAGGATAAACCGTGAAAAGAACCGGACCTAGCACGGAACCCTGAGGTACCCCATATTTCAGAGGTACCTCGGATGATCTTTGTCCATTCACGTCAATACTCTGTGGAGTCTCCCACTGAGATATGACCTGAACCATTGCAGAGCAGTGCCAGTGATGCCCAGGCGAGATGAGAGGCACTCTAGAAGAACTTGGTGATCGATAGTATCAAAAGTTGCCGAAAGATCGAGCAAAACAAGCAGAGATACTCTACCCTTGTCTGCATTCCTAAGTAGGTCGTTGTATACCCTAAGCAATGCTGATTCTGTGGAGTGATTAGCTCTAAAACCAGACAGGAACTTACTAGCATGGTTGGAAGTTTCAATGAAATGAACAAAGATCATCTGAACAACTGAAAAATGGAATAACTTAGGGATCTGTGCTGAGTACCGTTCTTTTCAAAGTGTCTATTCTCCTTCTTGCCGATGTGATTGCCAAGCACAATCTAGGCTTTCACTTCCATGCGGATGACACTCAGTTGTACCTTTGCTTTGATCCCTCCCAGCCCTCCAGCACGTCGAATTCTCTTACCTCCCTTGCTGCATGTATTGATGACATCCGCACATGCATGGCAGCAAACTTTCTTAAATTGAATGATGATAAAAACCAACTTATTAGTTATGGGCAAACCAAGTGGGATTCAGAAATTGAAAGGCTAACGCTCAAAATTGGCTCTGCCAGCATATCTCCTGTTGAATCTGCATGAAATCTAGCTGTCATGTTCCAAAGTGACCTTTCATTAGACGAACCAAATTAGCTCTACAGTCAAGTCTGCCTACTTTCAGCTACATAACATTGCTAACGTTCGGGCCTGTTTAGACAGGGATACTACATCAAAATTGGTCCATGCATTTGTGACATCCCATCTAGACTTCTGTAGCTCACTGCTTGCTGACCTACCGGCTTGTGCAATCAGGCGCTTACAGTTGGTGTGAAACTCTGCAGCTATGCTTATCTATCGTGAGTGCCGCAGCTGCAACATCACACCACTTCTCGCCGACCAGCACTGGCTACCAGTCAAGCAACGGATCGACTTCAAGGTTTTGTCGCTCACTTTTAGGTCACTTCATTCATTGGCTCCAGCCTATCTCTCAGATCTACTGCCCCACCAGGCCAAGCATCCTACCACCCACTTTTCGGAATCCAACGGTTTACCAATACCTCATTCAACCCTCAAATCCTTTGGAGACCGTGCATTTAGTTCGTATGCTCCCAAAGCCTTGAACTCCCTCCCGACCTACGTCAGAACATCCCCTGACTTGACCACATTTAAAAAGAACTAAAAACACACCTATTTAGATTTAGGACAGCATTTAGTGGGTCCCTGTGATTCGTCCTTGATGTGCTTATGCGTGCTGACACTGTGCATGCTGCCACTAACCACATTTGCATGCTGACCCTGTGCATGTCACCCCTAATTATGTTATTCATGTTTATCAAGCATGATATTACTCACCATTTAATCGTGTTTCCCTTTGCAGCAAATGCAAAGCGCCTAGAAAGAGATTGAGTTCTCTGAGATGGCTTTATCAAGTGCATTATTATTATTATTATTATTAACAGATAAAAAGTGTTTACATATATCGCTGAGACTGCAGAGTTTCTTCAGAAAATTCAAAGCTGCGGAGATATTGCTGGTGAAATGCACTAACCAAAAAACATTGCTTGCACCTGAGTAAGACCACATGACCTCTGCTCCACGATTAAGTTATACGGCTACAAAAAATGTCTTCTATCAGTACTTGAGAAATAAAGCAGAAAAGTGGTAACAGCAAAATGAAAAAATCGGCACATGCAAGATGCCTTTGTGATGTAATTTTTTATACCAATACTGTCTTACAAAATAATGGGGTTTAGCACACACAAAATTCTCGGAAAAGTATTAGTTTTGTGTAGCCATGACCAGAATCAACTCTTACCAATAGGTTACTTGTTGACTACTCATCGTCTCTCAGTGGGCAGCCATAGAAAAAGGCCAGCTGAAAAATAACCAATTAAGCTTTCATAACGCTGCCCTACGTGCACCAGTAGGCCCTGGCACCCTTGCCGTTGTGAAGGTCAAGGTCGGATCCGTCTGAATCTTGGCTCCATAATTGCATATTAACTCCTGCGACTAGAAATATCGTTCTTAGTTCAATTTGCGAGCCTGCCTACCACGGATGCTCACTGTTATTTGGTTGCTATTTGCTTCCAAAAAAAATTCTTTCTACCCACGGGTTAGACATTACACACACACACACACACACACACACACACACACACACACACACACACACACACACACACACACACACACACACACACACACACACACACACACACACACACACACACACACACACACACACACACACACACACACACAACTACAAACACAAATATAAACACACGTGCGCATCCATACACACAGGAGCAGAGAATTAATGACATAATTAGACGCTGCACGAGTTTTAAGTGATATACCTCATCAGATGGAGTCAACAATTTTCTTTTCATCCAAACTTCAAATATCATGAAATTATTTTTCATGCGCTGCAGGATGTCGTCGCTTATAAAAAGGGGGATAGTCTACAACAATGCAGTCAGCATCAGTGCAACATTTATCGAGTGCATTATTATTATTATTCTAGAAAGACTTAAGTGCAGTTCAGCAGCAGTAGAAAAAACCCGTACCTCCAGAAGTGAAAACGTCGGACTGGCTGAATTCCAGCAAACCTGTGAGATAAGACTGTCAGCTTCATCCCAGAAACCACGACAGACAACATACAAGTTGGGACCGGCAGCAACAGACGTGTTCTGTGTGTCTTTGCACATTTCGTCAAAGCCCCTGCCACTGCTTATGTTCAACAGGATATGAACAGTTATGTCAGCCTGCAAGCAAGAAGATTGGAAGCAATGTCGTCACATTGTTTGCATTGTGGCATTGATTCAATCATGCATTTTAACTTAAGTTGCAAGTTTTTAACGTTGTCTTGTCACGCGAATCCACGCATAGGCCGTGTTTTGATCAAACCTACTTAATCAAGTAGTTACTTTAACAATAATAATACATTTGCATAGCACACACAGAGAACTTAATCTCTATCTAGGCACTTTACATATGCTGTATTACAGGAAGCACGATCGAATGGTTAATGATAGCATGCTCAATGTCAACAAGTATAACATGGTTATAGGATTTAATTTGACAAACCTGCTACAAACAGCAGTCAACTGCCTGACTATCTTTTAGATATTCCGTTTTTGGCCCATTCAGGTACACAAGCACCCACTGTTCAGCTAACCCTAAGCAATAAACTTGCCTCTGTAGACAACTTGACTTTGGTGTGGTCGCTAGCTGCCTGGACTATCTCTTGCCTGGGCAGCGTATCGATCTTAACAACGAGCGGCACCGGCAGGTCGGTCCCTTCACCTGCAAAGCAAGGTTAGCCAGTGAATGGAAGCACCGAAGTAATGCCAAGCAAAGCCCCCACGTGGCCCCTGTTCGACGAGGCTCAGGTCAAACGGCCAGCGAGATGAAAAGATGCACACACCAACTATTCCTTCGACCAAGCACCGGCGCACAAGCATCAGTGGCAAGCATACCGATTGCCTCGCCTACCAGCAGGTGCAGCAGCAGCAGTGGCAGCTGCTGCGGCTATCACATGTTGGCACAACGCACCCGAGCCGGATTTCTTCTGCACGCCAGTCTTCGGTCGATCTCGGTCGATGAGGACCGCTGGCCCCATGAGCACGGCCACAGCTGCTGCTTGCTCTTGTTTCTGAGCGTACTCTTTCAGAGCCGAAACAAACGATGGGTTGTCCGAGGCCAGCTCGATTCTCACCTAACGATAGGCGACTAGACATGGCACTGAGGCGGAAGAGTGGCACAGCATGCGACGGCAAAACTGAGAGCATCGACCAGTGCTCGCTCGTGAGTGCCCTACCCCCGACAAGGGTCTTGGGCAGTGAAGGACCGCAAGACGTCATGTCGTAATTGGGAGGGCTCAAGGCAGCAGGGCACGTGCCTTCAGCGTGCCAATTACGCAATCCTTGCTGAGGACAGCACTGCCGGCAACGTCCTGCTCACGCCTACGGCTGCCACGCTGGACGAGGGCAGCAGCAGCAGTCTTCCTCGTGGCAGCTTTGGCCGCTCCCATAGTCTGCTTGTTAGAAGCAGTGTCGCTGAACACGTCCAGCAGGCCGGAAAAGCTGAACGAAGTCGATTGGAGGATCGACCGCAAGGGCAACGAAGCCGTGCCGAAAGGCGACACCTATGAATGCAAATGAAGGCGAAGCTCGAAAACAATGAAAACAATTGAGCAGCAATGCCGTGGGACCGGTGTGCCCAGCAGAGCACTGTTGTATTCGCATGCTCACAGCTGGTCCAAGGGAACATCTACACACACATACACACAGACACATACACATACACACGCACACACACACACACACACACACACACACACACACACACACACGCACACACACACAGAGGTTCCAGAAAAAAAGAAGAAAAAAGAGACTGACTGCTATTCTTAGCATCGGTTGCCAGGTTCTTGACCTCAGCCGGTGCGTCATGATTTTGGCACCAGTCATGCCGTCTTTGCACTTTCCATGGGTGCAGGTAGAGCTTGCTTTTTGCTTCTTCAGATCATCACAAGTACGACAAGATGGTGCAACGTGAGTGAACAAAGACTACACGCTCTTCGCCTTGTTAACTAAGTCCCATAGAGCCGAAACTTTACCGTGTCCTTCGTATCGGCACGGGAAGCGAGATTTGGAAATGCTTCCGGCAAATAAGACTGCCTCAAAACCCAGCCGACAATGAGGGCTGCACATAAACTGTCTCACACAAAACATGCATGCTCAGGCGGTGACTCTTCCCAAGAGAGCAGACATCTGCTGTGACAAGAGAGGGCAAGGCAGAGGCGGACCAAGGATTTTCATCTAGGGGTCAAGGCCCACAAGTGATGAAACATGGCGTACAAGTAGGGTGTTTATTCGACACCAACTCGAAGATTACTCGTCGAGTGAAATTAGGACACAAATTTGTCTTTGGTGAAGGTGGGTGCATAGGAATAAAGAGGCGGCCCAGGTCACTGCTCGTAGCAGGGGGTGAACAATTCCCTTACGCCTGGCTCTGCCACTGGGACAAGGGTCACTGAAACTTTGCTGCACATGGAAAATGGATTGGCTAAGGTCTATCTCAATCGACAGCACCGTGAAAGCTCTGATTTGTCTGGGCAAGAATACAGGAAAGGCGCAGATAGATGATGGACTGACAGCACAAGCGGTGTCTACATAAAATCATGTTTTTTTTCGTTTTCTGTTGTCGCTGGGAAGCACGGTTCGACATCAAGCAATGCTTCACCAACCAAAAGCACTTTACCATTTTTTCGCCTACGGGTCTGCAGAAAACTTTGAAGACAAGCAACGAACTCCACCACTTATTAACGGCTTCCCCATCAAAGAAGACCGGAAACACGGAGTGGCTTCCAAAAATAAAGCCTACAACAAAGTCGATGCAGTTCAGCGATTTTGCACACAGCCTCGTCACTGGCCAAATTCCAACCGGATGATTAAGTGTGCTGCAGGCTCATGCTGCCCGCGCTGCAACAGCAGCACACGATAAACGTCACGGCTATTTGCAATGCCACGCTGCTTGCCTCCCGTGCCGGCAGTCTCGGCATCCCACTTCTTTGACACAGCACGAACAGTTTCTGTGGCCATTGCATTGGCTTCCGAAACGTCCCTCGATGCAGCAACCACCGGAAATCGGTACTCGATAAAGTATGTGCTATAGCAACAGAAATGGTGATACACAGCGAATGACCAGCAGCCTGCGCCAAACCGAGCGTAAAACTCCGAGCAACCAAGTCACTCGCAACTCTGCGCGACAGCACTGACAGCACGCCAACCTGCCAACACTGCTGCCCACGTGTGGGTCCTTTGAAATCGACGGTGCAGCCGGTGGCTTTCCATGCGCTGGCCTACCGCCTGCAGCACCAGTGGCGCGCGATTGATTGGCATTCCTTCTGCTTAATGACGGCACAGCAGCAGGTCGCTGGCTGTCGTCGGGCTTCGAGGCTGGCCTTAACGCAAGGCTGTCGACGCATACCCGTGCCACTTTCACTTGGCCGAGCAGAGTCAGCTGCTGCGCATCGAGTCCATCGAGTGCCGATGACAACGGAGGCGGCGCGGCGGCAGCGAGGGGCGACTCTGCAGAGGGCAAGTGAAGTGAGCTAGAGCTAGTTCAAACTGCTCAGCAGCAGCAGGGGCAGATACGAATATAGTAGTGCAACGCTCTGCGTGGAGCAACGCAACTAACGATAACAATAATGATACTAATAAAAAAATCTGTATGTTATTAAAATAGTGCCCAAAGAGAAAATCTGTAACTGCACGATAAGTAGCAACTACCCTTGGAAGATGTGCTGTACACGTACACAGGTCACTACCGTCCGGCAAGTGCTTCTGCCACCACTGCTACTAGTAATGCTTTGCTACTAGTAATGCAAAATCGTAATATTTTGTGCATTAAACAGGGGCAAATCACAGCTGAACAAACTAGATTGAGCTTCTTCTGCCACTGCCCCCTTGACAACATCACTTCTGCCTTTGGTGCCCATTCAAATTTTGCACCAATGACAGTGACACATTCTGGAAGAATGGCAGCCAGCTTCAGCATGCTTACCATTGCATGCTATCAAAGTAAATGATCGACCTAACGTTAAAAAAACATAAGCAGGAACTGCTGCAGGTTTGAGTATACACGGGACAGAGGTTATGCAAGCAAACAACTATTAAGGTATTGTGTTTTGCACGAGACTATAAGCCTGGCCTAACTTTACATATTTCTGGATTATGTAAAAACTTGAGCCATAGAGAATTAGCAAACGTATACAACTTGCTAGAGACGTATCTGAAGCACAACAGCAAACAGATGTGGCTTCAAAGCACGATATTTACCATCGTCATCCTCGGACGGCATGAGATCAAAGGAAACTCGGGAAGCATTATCCGATCGGTCGTTGTCACTGTCATTTGGACTAATTGAAGACGACTACAACGAATATAACAATGAGTAAAGTGTAAGAGAGCACAGTAGGGCTTCCAAAGAAGGATGCTTGGATACCACTGTGAGTGTACAATATTGGCTGAACAGTCATCTAAATTTACAAAGCACTAAAAACAACCCGAAGCAACACCATTGCACTAGAATGAAAGAAGAATATGGCATGCCATCCCTGGGAGCTGAACGTATGACCTTCGAACTAGAGGTGGCAGTTAGCTCACCCATTTTGAAGAACCATTGACTTCGTGCTGCCGTTGGGGTCTTTGAAGTCGACCAACCCTTGCTCGATCAAGCAAGGCTCCATTGAACATTTGTTCGGTAGATTTTACAGCAGTTCTGTCGACCCGGGATGGGCCCGGAGCCGTGCACACAGCAGCATCCAGGCCATTCTGAGCAAGTCTCTCAACAGGTTGATCACCAGCAAGAGATGTAAGAAGGGAGAGATCTGCAGTTGATGAGGCACCGATGATATCTGCAGTGTCCCTCTACAAAAAATAGTATACGTGCAAATAGTCTCATGCATAGGAAAGTTAGACATAACAGAAATATACACAGGTGTGGAGCCTGCAAGGTGATAAAGCCCATTAATGAGAGAGAGAGAGAGAGGGAGAGAGTGAGAGAGGAAGACAGAGAGGGAGGGAGAGAGAGAGAGAGGGAGAGAAGACGAGAGAGAGAGAGTGAGAGAGAGAGAGGGAAGAGAGGGAGAGGGAGAGAGAGAGAGAGGAAGTGAGAGAGGAAAAGAGAGAGAGGGAGAGAGAGTGAAAGAGCGAGAGAGAGAGAGAGAGAGAGAGAGAGAGAGAGGGAGAGAGTGAGAAAGGAAGAGAGTGAGAGAGAGAAGGAGAGAGAAGAGAGAGAGAGAGAGAGGGAGAAAGAGGGAGAGAGTGAGAGAGAGAGAGGGAGAAAGAGGGAGATAGTGAGAGAGGAAGGGAGAGAAGGAGGGAGAGAGAGAGAAAGAGAGAGAGAGAGAGAGAGAGAGAGAGAGAGAGAGAGAGAGAGAGAGAGGAAGGGGGAGAGGGAGATAGATAGATAGGTTTAAATAGATAAATAGGTCAAAAGATAGATAGACCTACAGACAGATAGATAGATAAATAGAGACAGATAGATAGATAGATAGATAGATAGATAGATAGATAGATAGAGGAAAACCCAGCAATCAACAGCTATAAAACCAGACCAAAGCTAGTTGAGAATAGTTTGGAGGACAGCACATTTAGATACATACACACAGCCATACCAAAATACACACTATTTGTGCATGCATGTAAAAGTGCATTTGCAAACAAGCCGAAGGCAGAGAATGGATTGAGGCAGCAAGACAGAGAAGGATGGATACTTAAAATCGGTAACAAAACACAAAACATTCAGGTAATGAAAGCCGGAGAGAACATATCATTTCCTTGTGCAACACACCTGTCTCTCATAAAATAGCTCTTCAATAAGTCCTTCATTATGCAACGGGTCGCTGTCATCGGTCAGGTCCAATGCGAAATCGTCAGACATGCTTCT
The DNA here is from genome assembly GCA_009760855.2 of Cristatella mucedo. Classification (NCBI taxonomy): domain Eukaryota; kingdom Metazoa; phylum Bryozoa; class Phylactolaemata; family Cristatellidae; genus Cristatella; species Cristatella mucedo. The sequence goes on along the minus strand of WPIO01000001.1, from coordinate 13,912,545 downwards.
ATCGTCATCACTCGAATGAAAATTCATATGCTTCAAAGAACATAACATGCAATTTTAACAGCTGGCATTACTGTATAATGACTTTTCAAACTTGTACAGCTTGCAGACTAACCAATAAAATATCGGCTTTTCCAACCACATCATCACCGAATAGCAGCCCCACAGTCCTGTCAAGTCCATCATCTTCCTTGTAGGCAATGGACTGCTTTCGTTCGGTTGAAAATGATCTGAAAGTATGCACAAAGAGCTCATACAGCCTGAATGCAGAGCTGTTACTAGAATTAGTGCAGCAGTAGTCGTATCTTTCTGCTAAACTCTGGCCGGAATTGCCGAATATCCAGAAGTGCTACCCAAAGAACAAGGTTCTCATTGCACGACCTTGGTATCTTTTCTCGACTTGGGGATCTAGCTAAGTCTAGGAATAGCCAAGTGACTGGTATGCCACCGAAGCCAATGAACACGTGAAGACCACACGTGAAGACCACAGTAAAAACTATGTTAAGACTAGCATGGCAGCCACCGGCCCCAATGGGCAGCCATAGGTTGCCGTCGCTTTTGCTGACTAACATCGAGAAGCAGAAAACGTCCCCAATCTACGTGCCCATGCATACCGGTAGTAGCCAGCAGGAGCAGGTCGTGGGCTGAACGGCTGGGCAGCTGCTGCCCAGCCGTTCAGCTCTGTGCTGAGCGACGCTCCCTGTCCTCTGTAGCTCGAGTCAGCCAAGTCCCTTGGAACAAGGCTTTCCATTGGGCCTTGATCAGTGTTGAAGCAGCTTGTCATGGCTGCTTTCAGCTTTTCACCACGCTCAAGCAGCAATGATACTAGGTCCCCATTGGCAGGCGTCGTCTCGGCTGCTAGCTTCGCCTGCGTAATGCCCTCAATGTCCCCTGAACAAACGAGGCAGCTCTGCAGTGCATGCCATCAGCCAGGTAGCTGCAGCAGACAGCAATACCGGTCGATATCGTACGAAGTAACTTACGCTTGGTTCTAGGAGCAGGGAACTTTCTCGGTGAAGCTGTCACCATCTCTCCGACAGCCTTAGCGGATTGTGGCCTGCTGCCGATGTCACGGCCGATCTCCTGGAGAGAAACAAGCTGCCTATGAACTAGAGCAAGCACTTGTAGTTCAATCGAACCCCCTCTCCCAAAAGCTATCGTAAGCTAGCTGGCATACAGGTATTTACTTGCTCGAGGGTTTCTAGGAAGGGAGGCACAAATGCTAGCTAGCCTGAATCCTAAATGTACAAGCAGCCAATGTCGATTGCTTAGCACGAAAGTAAAAAATCGATTGGATGTGCGGTTTTATGACAGCAGGTTGCAGTGAGACTGGGCCCGCCAACAAGTTTCAGTACTGCACAACAAGCTGCATACATACGGCGACCTTCTTAGCAGCCTACGAAATTGCCGACAATCATCACATGCACAGAGCAGGATGACTCACGTAGAGACTTCTCACAGCCTCCTGTTGACTTCTTCTCAAGGGCAACGATCGAGCATCAGACGTATCTAAATCAGTCGTGGGCACTGCAGTGGACGAGCTGTCTTCAAAGACTATAATAATAATAATAATAATGCACTTGATAAAGCACCCTCAGAGAACTAAATCTCTTCCTAGGCACTTTACATTTGCTGCAAAGGGAAACGCAATTGAATGGTGACTAATGTCATGCTTGATAAACAAACATGAACAACGTGGTTAGGGGTGACATGCACAGGGTCAGCATGCAAATGTGGTTAGTGGCAGCATGCACAGTGTCAGCACGAATAAGCATTGCATCAGCATTGCTTCGGGTATACAACGACCTACTTAGGAATGCAGACATGGGTAGAGTGTCTCTTCTTGTTTTGCTCGATCTTTCGGCAGCTTTTGATACCATCGATCACAAAGTACTTCTAGAGCGCCTCTCATCTCGCCTGGGCATCACTGGCACTGCTCTGCAGTGGTTCAGGTCCTATCTCAGTGGGAGACTCCAGAGTGTTGATGTGAATGGACAAAGATCATCTGAAGTACCTCTAAAATATGGGGTACCTCAGGGCTCTGTGCTAGGTCCGGTCCTTTTCACCGTCTATACTCTCCCTCTCGCTGATGTGATTGCCAAGCACAATCTAGGCTTTCACTTCTATGCGGATGACACTCAGTTGTACCTTTGCTTTGATCCCTCCCAGCCTTCGAGCACCTCAAATTCTCTCAACTCACTTGCTGCATGCATTGATGACATCCGATCATGGATGGCAGCAAATTTTCTAAAACTAAACGATGATAAAACTAACTTACTAGTTATGGGCAAACCTAGTGTTATTCAGAAATTGGAAAGGCTGACTTTCAAAATTGGCTCTGCCAGCATATCTCCAGTTGCATCAGCTCGAAATCTAGGTGTCATATTCCAAAGCGACCTCTCGTTAGACGACCACATCAGCTCCACAGTCAAATCAGCCTATTTTCAGCTTCATAACATTGCTAAAATTAGGGCTTGTTTAGATAAGGATACCACGTCCAAGTTGGTCCATGCATTCGTGACATCTCGTCTCGACTTCTGCAACTCACTGCTTACTGGCCTACCAGCATGTGCGATCAGGCGATTGCAGCTGGTGCAAAACTCTGCAGCTAGGCTTGTCTGCCGTGAGCGTCGCAGTTGCCACATTACTCCACTTCTCGCCGACCTGCACTGGTTACCAGTCAAGCAACGGATTGACTTCAAGGTTTTGTCGCTCACTTTTTAGTCTCTTCATTCTATGGCTCCAGCCTATCTTTCAGAGATACTACCCCATCAGGCAAAGCATCGTACCACTCGCTTTTCGGAATCCAACAGTCTAGAAATACCTCGTACAAACCTTAAATCCTTTGGAGACCGTGCATTTAGCTCGTATGCTCCCACAGCCTGGAACTCCCTCCCGACCTGCATCAGAACATCCCCTGACCTGACCACATTTAAAAGAAACTTAAAAACATACCTATTTAGGACAGCATTTAGTGGGTCCTTGTGATTCGTCCTCGATGTGCTTATGCGTGCTGACACTGTTCATGCTGCCACTAACCACATTTGCATGCTGACCCAGTGCATGTAACCCCTAACCATGTTATTCATTTTGTTTGTTTTTCAAGCATGATTTTACTTACTATTCTATTGCGTATCACTTTGCAGCAAATGTAAAGCGCCTAGAAAGAGATTAAGTTCTCTGAGGGCGCTTTATCAAGTGCAATATTATTATTATTATTATTAATAAGCACATGAAGGACGAATCACAGAGATCCACTAAATTATGTCCTAAATAAGTGTGTTTTTAAGCTCTTTTTAAATGTGGTCAAGTCAGGGGATGTTCTGACGCAAGTCGGGAGGGAGTTCCAGGCTTTGGGAGCATACGAACTAAATGCACGGTCTCCAAAGGATTCGAGGTTTGTACAAGGGAGTGGTAAACTGTTGGATTCCGAAAAGCAGGTGGTACGATGCTTGGCCTGGTGGGGGAGTAGATCTAAGAGATAGGCTGGAGCCAAAGAGTGAAGTGACCTAAAAGTGAGCGACAAAACGAGTAAACCAAAAATAACAAAGGCGATCGATCAGCTGACAACCAATAACCCGCCTAGCCGCAGCCTTCGGCACCGACAGGGCACTAAATGAAATGCAACAGCAGACATAAATGATCTAGGCCCACTGACTCGGTTACAACACGGTCTGAGCTAAGCCTAAATGCAATGACCTCAAGCAAACACCAAGATGAAGGAAGCGGTGCTACTAGGCTCGACATTGTATCCATAAACACAGGAAGTAAGAAAAAAGATCAAAATTTCGAAGTGTTTGGAAATTTGCCTTTTAAAAGAAAAGCAAGTTATAAAAGCAATCCCAAGTTTTGATGATTGGCAAATGACCGGCACATAGTTAAAAAAATTATTTTGTAAGACATGTTTACACAGGAAGTAGTACATCAAGCTCAATAATTCTGTAAATATAATGCATTCGGCAAATTTCGTAAATACAGGCTACTCAGCCCTAAACCAACGCCAGACCATCACTTAAAGCTACTGAAAAAACGCTATATTTCGGTCCTAAATGGTGCAATTTTGGTGAACAGCTTCAGATTAGTCTCCACAGAAGGCCATCAGGACTCGAGAGACAACTAACTTGGCATTCTGTGGGGATTGATATTTCACTTTAGTGCCAGCCTTCAGAGATTTTAGATACGATCAGAGGGACATGCCAGAATGGACGGTTCGTGTGCTTAGCTTCCCCAGTTGATATCAGGGGTTTGGACTACGGCACTCCACCGCAGACTAGTCAGTATACTGCCGTGCAGTGAAATTTAGGATAGGCATTTGATTTCCTAAAACACTACAACAACTACTGATTGCAAAAAATATATCTATTTGGTAAAACCCCTCTTCACTCATATATAAAGCTTGAATTCATTTTAGTATGGAGTCTTCAGCCACTCTAGGCACACACAGTTTCATACATTAGTGAATGTCGTATTCGTCCCAGTTGTGACCAGAGTGTGGTTTTGAGCAGATGCTCACCCGTTTCAAGTTACCTACATATGCTGTAAATGCCTTTGGGCAATTTGCATTCAGTGGTATCTCAAAGACAGAGAGAGTAAGAGAGAGAGAGAGAGAGAGAGAGAGAGAGAGAGAGAGAGAGAGATCATGGCATATAAGTTGCTGCAGGAGTGACGTGATTTAAGTGATGTGCTGCTTGCTTTTGCTGGACAAACAGTCTCCACGGCCAGCATGGTTGTCTAGGAGATCAAAATGTGCTGATTGAATTGCATGGTTTTCTTATAAATCACCTCTTGCTGATGGAAAGCTGGCCTTCTTTGTTTAGTATGCTTGAGCTGCTTCTACAGCAGCAACTGGCCAGTGGCTAACAACTGTAGCCATACATTATCGCGCCATGTGTGCTTAGAACAAGCAGAGCAACCCAAATTGAGTGAGCTGATAAAGCTTCTCAATTGGGACGCCTTGGGAAACTTACAAAAAGTGAGCCCCACTAAGCTATTGTTACAAAACTTGACTTGAGCCTCTAATATCTGTATCGTGGCCATCTTTCTCTAAAGTGCCACATTATCATTTGAGAGAGTGGCAGTGCTTTGTAAGTAAGGCTGTCTGTTTACATCAGCAACTAATTAAGCAATCCAAGGGAGTTTGGATCATATACCTTGACCACGTCAGACAACCGAATAGTTTTAGTTCCACTTGATGTCAGCTTAAACGAACAATGAACACATTCTGAATTAATAGCAGATTATGGAAGATCCCAAAAACTCTACCGAACTACCTAAGGCTGAAGCTTCAGGTGGTCACTTTGAAACACCCAGCCCTAAAGCACAGCTGAGGCACTACTACAGAACTAATTTGCAGTCTATTGCATCACACATGACCGAGAATAAGTAGGATAGGGCCGATATAGCGACTTCAAATTAACCTCATTAAAATTAAGATAACCTTTTAGATAATACATTGGTCGATGGCCACTGTGTTAACACCCGGATAACGTGGCAATTGCGGTGAGCCTTTGTGGCACACTAGGTAAGGCGGTTGCTTTTCACGACCTTGTTCCCCAGGCCATGTGTTCAAATCCTGCGGTGGGTGATCCTTTATTGCAGCTACAAGTGGTGATGATAGCCGTAAAGGCTCTTCTGTCTCTATACAAAAGAGGTTGTTAAATCAGCTAGTATTTTTATTTGTTTGTAATAATACGGTCTTCTGAGCACTCTTGCAATCGCCAAATCATGGCCGGACGTATACACTGTGGATTCCTTTACAGGCATTTGCTAGTACATGCTCTCGGGCTTAGCCAATCTAAAAGTGAACCAAACCAGCTGTTGATTGGAACCCTAGTGAGAGCATCCATGGCAGTAAGTATCAATAGCTCAGCCAAGCAATGGCCCCTCCCATGGCTCGATTGTGGCCTTCGAACGTGCTATTGATAATACATTTAAATGTCAAATAGGGAGCTCCCAGCATACATGTTAAACAATTCGGGTCCCTTTGGACTGGCGCCCTCAATGCAAACGTATGCACTGCAGGTAGGTCTGTCAAAGGACAGATTCTATTTACATATGCAACATCAACGAGCCCGGTGAGTCATCTGGGTGCTGTAAGCAAGTTTCAATAAGGGCTATTCAACAATGTATTCTTTCGTCCTTTTCGAGGCCAAATACGCAGAAAAGGAGTAGTTATCGGACATATATACTTTAACAGTGTTCCAATTACAAAAACGGCAGGCCGATAAAATCCTACACGTAATTCTAAGGTCATGTTCGGCAGCAAAACCAACGGCATTGCAATGCAGTATTGTGAGCAGCAACTAAGTTCCATCATTAATCTAATCAAGGTGTACACACCTAAGTCTCCATTTATCAATCTCTACGACTGGTAATAATGAGGCACGTTGCAGCCCGAGGCAACCCAAATAACGATGTTGCTAGTCGGTACTTGCAAGGTATAATAGATTTAATTCTTAATTTGTATAGCACCCTAAGAGAACTTAATCTCAATTCAGGCCCTTCACATATGCCTCAGGGCTCGAGCCCAGGACCTCGGCCAGACCTTGGTCGCAGCGAGCACCTTACAGCTCGGAAAGGTACACATTTGAGCTCCTTTGTACTTTAAGTGCATGTTGGCAGGCTTAGTTCATTGGGGTGCAAGCATGGTCAGATTTTTTATGCTCAGGATGAAGAGACGCGATCACGCCGGTCTCGCTGCAACCATTAACAAAATAAAATTGTCACTGATTCAAGCTTTAAGATCAAGCCAGATACCAAAATTCTTAGTACGACCGTCGACCAGGTTCGCGTTTTCCCCCCAAAGTTCTGACTGATTTAAACATAGCGGTGGCACCAATTAGTTATCTGTGCCCAGCTGCTTTTACACTCTAGTCTTTCCTTCCAGCCGACGCCGACTTTTCTCTTAGTTGATGCGTTTACACGAACGCTGCAGAAAACAGATGACCAACTCAGTCCTGACCACAACACCCCGCACTAATGTGGGAAGCTGGATAACGCAAGAAGATTACTATGGACGTCACCGGGCCAACACCAGCAGAAATTGAGTTCTTGTGAAGCCATCATTGTAGGAAGAGGAAGAAGAAAAGGAAGGTGATCATCTGGGAAAGGTTTATCGGGAAAGTTTATAGTGTTAAGTAATGTGTTTTTACCGGTGAGGTAAGTGCATTCCATAAAAAAGATATGAGGCATCTTCTTTGTAGGAGTGAACGAAGCCGTGGTTACAATGCAAAATCATCACATAAACAGGGACTTGCCGCATTCGTCAGTCAATGCAGGCATGCGAACGCCAGGCATTCGTATTTGGGTTGGGGTTTTAATTGGTCAGCAGGTGCAACAAGGCTTCAAGCAGCAGCTCCTGCTTCTTGACTGCCGGCTAATTGGCTCCACCTCCAAGATCTAGTGATGTAACAGTCAAAGGCATATGCCAATATCGAATTAAGCTGGTAAGATTGTCATCTTTTTAACGCAAAATTATACCAACCTAAATATCAAGCCCGTGTGGCCTAATGGATAAGGCGTCTGCCTCCTAAGCAGAAGATTGGGGGTTCGAGTCCCCCCTCGGGTATGATTTTTTTGATTAGATTTGCTTTGATAGAGCTTACATCAGAGCACCGAAAAAGAGCTTTACAATCCTGTGCTGTAATACTCCTGCAAGCAACTTAGCATAACAATAAAGTCGTGGGAGGATGATGCAATAAAAGTACCAAGCTGCCTACCATTTAATGATTGTATTGATAAATTCACAGTGATATGTCCCAGAATCTCAGCCTTCGATGAGAATATTGGATAAGGCCTAAAAATACAGATACAATATAGATGACGAGAGGCCGTGTCTCTTTACTAGCATCTCAGTGTGCAGGCATCAACTGCATAACGTAAGAAATGTAATGTATGTATCCTATGTCTGTAACTCCACAAAGTCATAAAGACCATGTGGGTGTCATGCAGGAGAGTTTTGTATAGCGCATTCACAGCCTAAGCGGCTTTCGGTACGCATTCGTTAGCCAACAGACTTCGTCTCACGCAACAAAGAGAAAGTGAGAAGCATAGCAGAGTCAGGAGAGCAGTTGAGGTAGTGAGTAGCATAGGAGTAGCAGCTCAGGACTGCTGAACAGGATGAGCCATAGTCGGCAGTAGGAGAGTAGTTGTCGTTGCGTAAGAATTGTGGAAGCGAGTTCCACAGTCTAGGACCTGCATAGCTAAAACTTCTGTCGCCAACGGTCTTTAAGCGGCCTAAAATGGTGCCACACTGACATCGAGAAGACCACTGGCAAACAACTTAAGCCTGAGTAAAACTGGTCAGATGGCGGAAATAGACATTCTCATAATACGAAATACCAGAACCGCTAAGGCAACGCAACATATCAGGTGCAGTCCTGGTTGGCTCTATAAAGTAAAGACTCTGACTAGCTTGTTTCAGAATAAATTAGCACTTCTTTCAAGAAACTGAAGCATTTCTTACCCCACTATTGGCCATTCAGCAGTGAGCGCATTCAGCCCATAAACTTGCACCTTTCCAATTATTGTCATATTGGAGCCATCCACGACCTCCATGACCAATGTTCCCATATCCGTGAGATATTCGGCAAATTGCTTAGGTCCGGAACGAACTGCATACCGAGCGCAAATTCGTCGCTGAGCAGGGCTAAAAAGAGGTCGGAGATCAAGTTGACAAAAGAAAATCACTTTTAACAAGATGTCTACCACTGACAATGCATTATAAGAGCAGTAAGTACGATGATCCACAACAAATTGTATCAGGGCATTTTGGTAGAAGGAATGTTGGCTCGGTTTCTACAAATTACAAAGCTGACTGCATATCTCTCTAACAATTAGGCAGCCTGCAGTGCCAGTCATCATCTTCAGCACCAGTCCGTGAGTCAGCCTCCACGTACTCGTCGAAATATGAGCCTAGAGAAAACCCCGTGAAAATCTTAAGTCACGGAACTAATACACCTGTACCTGCCACAGAGCCCAGTCTCTCATTAGGTAGGGCCGAGCAGCACGATAAAGCCCAGGCAGAAACACTTTTGCAAGATCAAAGTACTGTAACAGAACTGATCAAACTAGTGACAAGTTGACATTACCCATGGCTTTACAGCTGCCTTTCGGTCAAGGCCAAAACCATCTGGTCTTTGCATTTAAGTACATCATGATTGGGCTGTGACTTAATGGTTTATAAGGTTTGAAGCTTCGGATCCATCTACTCCCTACAACCGGAGATAGCAGTATCAGCAGCGCAAGGACCACAAACTAAATACTATTCCCGGGCCAATATGAGTACATTTTCTTTCACACTATGAAAATTGATTCTCAGCATTCACCTGGTTTGAATACTGGATAGTGTTGAGAGAATCACCAGGTACATGTTTCCCAACGATCCAGGCTTTCTGCCGAAAACCTTCACTTGCCAAAATATAGCAAACATAGGGCAAGCCTGTCTATACCTGTACCTCAACAACTAACTGCCTGGCTAACGACCACAGAAGCAGGTAGCCCCAGTGCTCATGAATATACTTGCTGTGGTGCCAGGGAACTACTTTTTACTAAGCATAGCAATGAGGGCAATCGAGACGGGCTTGATGGAGGAGTTACTACTAAGGGGTGTGAGGTGTTGCAGTCTGGCAAGGATGTAGTGAGGGGGTGGAGTCCCGAATCGATTCTATCTTTCCTACTAAGAATTGGAGAATTACCCTGTCAAGCCATCATTTAGATCACCGGGCGTTATGCTTTTTTTCTGACCTGCTAAGAAGATGGTTGAAAGCCATTAACACTTTTGGGTTGTCGATCTGCGATTTTTGCTTTAAAAATGTGGACTTGGTCTTAGCTAAAATGGATCGATACAACCAACAATACTCCTCAAATGCCAGCAGCAGATAGTGAGTCCCAACATATTGGCAACCGTTTCAAAATATTAACTGCGTGGCATTTCAATTTTCGGCCTCCTTTGTTAAGAAAATCGCATATATCTGTGCCTCCAAAATGCCACCTCCACCTAATGCAATCACCTTTTAAATTTGTTTCAAGATTTCCATACACGAACAAGGGTACCTAGCACTATTAAGGCCACTAAAAAGAGCTTCTCACTGCAGACGCTAAACCATTCCCCCTTAGGCCTTCACTGATGGAACTGTACGCATTAAATTTAGCCATCACTCAGGTTTTTTCTTCAAACGTACTCATACCTGCCTTTGCTAAGCCGATACTTAACAATCCACGATTTGTTTCCGACCTCCGAGAAAATCATCATCCAGTCTCCTTTTTCCTTTATTTCCAGGATTTCCGAAAAAGATAGTCGCTAAGCAGCTTGTGGAGCTTATAGGCAAAACTAATTTATCAGGAAAACTTTGGCTGGGATTCAAGAGACACATTTCTACTGAAACTACTCTACTCTGTCCGACCAACGACATTCTAGGGAGCAACGACAAATGCAAGTTCACTGTAGAGTACCAACACCACCTTACAGGAATTTCTTTGTTCCATAGTCCATCCCCACTAATCTAAGCTAGCAGATGAGTTGTCATTGGTATCGCCTTCAATTAGAAATCGTTTGCAGTCCCCTAAAACAGTTTTCAAAATTCTTGTGTTGAGCCCCTCTGGCAGCGTTTAAATGATAGCAGTAATCTAATGCCACCCAAGGTATATAATGTGTTTTTCTGCACATTTTTCAGATCCGATTTCAATTTTGTGTGCTAAAAATCATACCTCTTTGTAGTGGGTGATTTTAATTGTTCATTTCGATAACTCAACTGACTCATTAAGTGCCGAATTTCATAAATTGGCTGGCTCATTTTCTCTTGTGTCTCCTGCACACGGCGCCACTCCTAACAAAGATCACAGTCTCGATTGGATATTATCCCACGATTGCGTGCTGTAAACTCCTGCTATTGCCTTATTCTGCAATCTGACTACTTGCAGATATTATCCAGCATCCATAATGTACCCTCTTTGGTATCCAGAATCATCTGAAAATCGCAAAACCTCAAGACCTTTGCTTACACTTCCTTGCTCCACACACTGCTAACATTTGCAGTTGGATTGCAAGAAACTTCCTCAAACTGAGTGATAAAACCAACTTACCAGTTGTGGGCAAACCTAGAGTTACTCGGAAATTGGAAAGCCTAGCCCTAAAAATGGCAGGGCCGGCATAAGTGTTTTTTATGTCGGTGAACAACTCTGTAGGCAGGCTTATCTGTCGTGAACGTCACACTTGCTTCATTACACCACTTTTCGCTGACCTGCACTGGCACCCCCACAAGCAGTATATCGACTTTAGGTTTTTGTCACTCTCATTTACGTGCCTTCCTTCTCTTGCACCTGCTTATCTATATGAACTATGCAATCAAAATAGGCTCACACCAACTACTCTTCTGAATCGTCATTTACCTGTGCCCCAAACCAGCCTCAAATCTTTTGGAGACCGTGCCTTTAGTTCGTATGCTCTCAAAGCCTTGAACTCACTCCCAAATGATGTCACGACACTCCTGACTTAACGAGATTCAAAAAGAAGCTCAAAACACACATGCTCCTCGCAGAATTTGCTAGGTCAATCTGCTGCACGCTTTTCCTTGCTGGTGCTGTACATGTTATCAATAACCAATTGACATTTTGACTTTGCAGCATATGAAAAATGCCTAGAGAGAGAGATTTAGTTATTTTAGGATGCTACATAAATGTCTTATAATGATCATTATTTAGGGTCTGTTCTCGGCCTTTTTTTCTTCTCCATTTATACAGAGCCTTACGGAAAAGTGATGTAGGCCCATGGCGTTGCTATGACTTTGTCAACAACACCCAGATGTAAATGCCACTTAAAACCTAACAAACTAAAAAATGCCTTTTAGACATGCGATTATAAGTGCCAACAAATTTCCTTAACGTGAACGATGATAAAACAGCAACTTCACGAAACTCATCACATGACATGCTAAACATATGGCTCTAATATGAGCTGCTGCTAAGGCATCTAATTGGTGGAGCTGTAGTGAAACCACCATCAAGTGCTCAAAATTTATTGACCTCTAGGCCACTGCTTGACGTTTAAGTTTTTTATTTATTTTATTAAGGAGACCATTACTACAGCGATTCATTATGTTCGATCACTGTCCAGGATTAGGGACTACCTATGGGGGTGGAGAGAAAGATGAGGCTGTCTAAAGACTTCACCAGCACCCTTGTTCGGTCTGAACTAGACTATTAAAATCCAGTTTAAACAGAGCTACCAAAAAGGCCATTAAGCCCCTACAGCTAGTAACAAATATGGCTGCAAGGCTGGTTATTAATAATTCCAAGACTCTCAAGTTATGCTTGTCTGTCATGAGCATCGTAGTTGCCACAGCACATTGTTTCTTACCGACCTGCACTGGCTCCCAATCAAGCAGTGCACATCGACTTCAAGATTCTGTCACTCACTTTTAGGTCCCTTCATTCTCTTGCTCCAGCCATTTCATCTGCTTTTATAACCCAGATCATTAAAGCTACACCTCATAAGAACCTCAGATAATTTTGAGACCGAGCCTTTAGCTGGTATGCTCTCAAAGCCTGGAACCAACTTCCGACTTGCATCACGTCATTCCCTGACTTGACGACATTCAAAGAAGCTTAAAACACCTGTTTATCACAGCATGAAGTGGGTGATTGTGATTCGTCCTTTGTGTGCATACGAGTGCTGAGACTGTGCATGTTGCCACTAACTATATTTTACATGCTGACACTGTGCACACCACCTTCAACAATATTATACTAGTGGACATTGCACATGGTGCCACAAATCATTTGACTAAGGTTCCTTTATAGCATATGTAAAGTGCCTAGAAAGAGATCAAGTTCTCTGAAGGTGCTATAAAAACGTATTATTATTATTAAGCTCCCTTTTGGTCTATTCCGTGAAATGGAGTCTACCTACGCACGGCCAAAGCCACTGAAGCTTTATATAAAAATCTCTCGGGTATAACACCCACTTAATATTTGTGGCCTTTTGGAGTTACCGAGGGAGAAACATGTATACATATACACAAATGTACGTACATGTACACACACACACAGACACACACACACACACACACACACGCACACACACACTTGCACACACACACATACGTGTGCACATATACACATACATAAACACACACACACACACACACACACACACATACAAACACACACACACTCCCACACGTGCGATTCTTAATGTGCATGCACGAGATCACAACCTATCATCTTGCTGTCACTTGCACTAAATTGACATCTTTTAGTGATCAAGCCTTCGGCTCATCTACAGCGAAAGTCTAGAACTCACTTTCGGCTGCAGTCACTACCTGCAAAGACCTTGCATCTTTCAAGTTTCAGCCAAAGAGGCATTTGCTCTGATCAGCTTTCCTTCGCCCCGGTGAACTTGTCTTGTTTTGTTCCTGTGTGCTTTTCGCGCATACCTGTTCTTACTAACCGTAGCCACAAGTGACTTACAACTTGTTTCAGCATGCTGGCCTACGCACTACACTTGTTTACTTTGTGCATGCTCGATGTTGAGCATGTCACTAAGCTTTGGTTATTTATTCTCTAGCAGCGAGTTGTACAGTACCTGGTTAGTCACTGAGTTCTTTTAGAGCATTATAAAAACGAAACATTATTATTATTATTACTACTATTAATTTGCATACACAAGCTAATAGGAAACTAACAGACAGCATACTTCAACTACCTGGGTCCAAATTAGAAGCGCTGCCGATGGACAAGCGATTGATAGGACAAGCACAAAAAGGTCTGAAAGCTAAGGAAAACAGATCCCAGTGTAATAAGAAGAGCAAGACCCGACACTATACCACGGAGCAAACCCCAAACCCCAGATGTGCTAAAGGCAGTAGCCACCTGAGATATTGCAAATAAGATATACGACGGTGACTCATAAGTGTATATGGGTCAAAGGTCCAAAAATTACAATTTTGCAAGTGAGCACAGCAAACCATCCAATGGCTGTCGGCAATGATCGCTTTTAGATGACTGTGCCGTTTGCTAGTAAAGCATTCATCTAAGAAATGTTAAGACCACTGAATACCCAAAAAAGGCAGGCCAATTTACAGTATGTACACGTAGGCTTTAACATAAACTTCAAGGCCTCTTCCTTCCCTTCCATTTGCCTTTAATTGTTTTCATTTTTCTTTTGCCCATCCTTCCACTTTCTCTTTCCTTGGTTCCTTAAGCCTTTGGTGAATTTAGTGTTTTCTACCCCTACTTGATCGTTTTCTCAATCAGCTATGGGAATCATCAAAAATAACATGGCCTAGCAGAAGTTAAACTGAAATTTAAAGACTGTACTCTTCAATATGTAACTTACTTGTTCATAGGTTGCAGGACCTCTGCCAAGTTCACTACTAATGTCACCAGAAGCTCTATAAGCACCCAATTTAAGTGATATGCGCGATTATTCTACACAACGGCGACCCTTGAGCCATTTCCACTGCTTATACAAAATGCTAACCATGCAACTTAAAGTGGGAGAAAAGTATCACGCTAAAAGTTACGATTCTTCCAAATGTAAACTAGAAATTCAGAGGAATGGGCACTGTTCCTCTTCTCTGGTGGTGATGTATTGAAATCATGTCCAGGTAATCAGTGTATTTCCTAAAGTCTCTAATGCGAAAGCAATTGCTAGAACCTCTTCCTACTATGTCCTAGTGACAAGGATAGAATTGAGACATTCTTTGTGCACGAAGTTCCCCTTTGGACTCATGGTTATCAGTATCACACCAATTAATCATCTGAGGAAATAGTGCATGGCAAACTTTATAAGGGTAGAACCAACTTTTAGCTTCACAAGCATCGCAGTGGAATTAGGGGAGCGTTTTTCAATTTCTCCGACTCACAACTTATTATGTTACATTTGCCGATAAGCTAAAATAGAAAAACTCGAATAAGTCACTAAAAAGGTGAACAGCAAAAAGCTTACATTGGGGAATGCTACGAATCATGTCTATGATTTCCTACACAGGTCTCTCTATCGCACCCTTACCTGAAAATAGTTCCATCTGTAAGTTCACCCCACCACTTCACGCGAAGAAGGGGCAGCGCCGGCGGCTCGGTAAGTTTCCATGCAAGCTTCGATAACTTTAAAACGAGGAAACACCTGATCTGCCCATCCACTTGAGGAGGAAGACTTGTCTGAACGACAACGGCTTTCTGTACACCTAGCATCAAATAGCATCAAATAGCATAACACAAGCACCCAGACGGAGACGTGAGCCGCTATTAGAGAGAAGCAGATGAATGCACCCGCTGGATGTGGCTCAGCACAGCCACACTCTAGCATAATAGTTTTAGCTGCACTTTGGCAAAGCAACACACTGACCATACACTTTCCAGTTAAGTGTGACAGGAAAAATACGCGAGCAGTGGTGGAGGCTGCACGGGGCTCGGGGAATGTCACCTTTACGTTTGCTTTTTTTCTTTAATCGCGAAGATCCTCTACTCGATGTGCTCGACACCATAGTGATTTCCGGGCTGACCAGCAATCCCCTAACGATCAGCACCAGCAGTCCTCTTTATAACTGCATATGCGTTCACGGATCCAAACTGGTTTAACCAATCGGCCCGCCACAAACAACGCTCGGTGAAGGTCAAGTTTAAAGAAAGCGCTACCAAGCGCTGTTGCTAGGACACTAATAAGAATCTGTTTCCGTTAAGTACCGTGGCTGTCGACAGCATATTTTGCATTAATACAAAAACCAGAGATACATAATATAAAAATACACGGTCCATGCATGAAGCGTTTGCCTTTGACCACTCAAGCGCCATTGCGAGGTGCTAACTTTTGCGTTTTTATCGACTGGAAATGCCGCAGTTCTAGGCTGAGGACGATGAGAGGATTGGGAGACGAGAATCTTGGAGTCGCCGAACTTTGAGTGCATCCAACAGGCTCATGCAATGCTTAGTTTTAAGCCAACCTTCCAAAACCAGGCGAGCCGAGACGCAAGCCGCTGCTAGTTGGTCCTGGTTGTTGCACCCGAATTTGTTAGCCGTGCCTGTGTTATGGTCGCTAGGAATTGAGCGTATCAATCTTAGGCTGTAATGTTTATGTAATTTAAAATCATTCGAGAACTATCTAGTGAACTAATTGCCTCCGAATACAATAAACCCCTTGGTCTGATGCTTGTATTTCTTGTCCAGACTGCTGAGAAGCAGCTGGAGTTGAATACAACCAAATGTTCTCGCTGCGACCTATGGCCGGGCTTCCAGAAGGTCATTCCCGAGTTATTTGCGCTGCTTTTTGCGTAATAACTAGTCCGAAACCGCCACACGTGTTCGTAGCAGTGCCTCTGGCTGTTACCCAGGCTACTTGCTCGCCGTACTGCTCGTCCTGAGGAGGCTCGTTGCCCCTCTCTCATTTATTGTCGCAATTGTAAAGCGCCTAGAAAGAGATTGAGTTATCTGAGGGTGCTTTATCAAATGTATTATTATTATTAATATTTTTATTATTGTCTTGCAATGCCCGCTTCCAGTCGCCCTACTGTAAATCCTTTCCGTCAGGGCTGAGCTTCAAAGCAAGAGGTTCTGGTTGCACACCTACTAACCCGTCGCGTTTCAAGACTTTTATATGTTTCTGCCCGTTAAAAAGAAATGTCCGGTTGCAAATATAATCATTAGCCAATAAAATATCCACTCCTCTATCTCGCCAAGCACACCCCTTCTCTGAAGCTGGAAGGTGCATCGCGCCACTCCCTGACCTAACCGTGGAGGCGTTACCCAAGTGGAGATAATATTTTACCAACCGCGAGGTCTAAAATATACCACAATTTCTGCATTTACAATTCTCGCCCACTTAAACCTGCCAAAGAGGCAAAGGATACCCTTACGAGAGTACCCAAATAAAGTATAAAAAACCGAATGAGTAAACCTAGGAGCGGTCGCGTTCGATATTAGAAATAACTCTTTCTTTCTAAACTAGCGGCAGCCTGTGGTTTCTGGCCTGCGGTAAGGTAAGCGTTGTTTAGGAGTTGTTCTTCAGAGTTACTTGAGCTCAGCAATGAGCTTTCATGCCACGAATGCTTTATTCAAGCTATTTACAGCTTTACTTTTTCAGAGTAAATAAGGATGCCGATGAATAGGAAGGAACAGCATGTACCAAATGTTTTTGGAGAGTACAGGCCGGGCTTTTTGAGCGACGTCTAGACTGGGCGTACCGCGTGGAAGATTCAAGCTTTCAGCTTCTTGCTAGCTCCGTCTAGAGTTTTCTTTCAGCTTCGTGGCAATGGCAGTTTTGAAATGGGTGGCTAGCTTGCTGGGTGGATAAATGTGCACTTTTGTCATGGATATTCAATAAACGTGAGTCCTAAAAAAAGCAACAAACGAACCAAATAGTAACTGCAAGTGACTCTTTGTCTCCAAACGGTGTTCACTGCATGTCAATGCACAGGGAATGAAAATAGTGAGGCACGTGACAGGTTAGTGTGCATAGCTAAGTGAATCTTCGAACGTAATTCTTATAGTTTGTCGGGGAATTAATAATGATAATACTAATAACCAAAGTCGGAGCCACAATTTTCATCTGTGAAGAAAGATCTTTTGAAGAGATTGTGATAAAACCCGCAAGATTTTTATGTTGGGGGCGAAACCTGGAGCAATGAGAAATTAGAGCGAATGATCATAGTCTTCATTCGACGCGAACTCGGTGGCGGGTCATCGAATGGCAGTAGGACGGAATTTCGTCAATGGGGGAGGTCGAGGTGAATAGATAGGGGGCGGCCCAGGTCGCCGACCGCCATGGGATAGGTAAATGCCCCTGCCCCCTGTAACCGCCACTGCTAATAACGCTAATACCGCTAGTAAGCCTTTAGATAGATATATAAGTAGATAGATAGATTAGATAGAAGCCCGAATTTTAGTAATGTTATGTAGCTGAAAGTAGGCAGACTTGATTGTGGAGCTGATGTGGTCGTCTAACGAGAGGTCACTTCGGAACATGACCCCTAGATTTCGAGCTGATTCAGCAGGAGATATGCTAGCTGAGCCAATTTTGAGCATCAGCCTTTCCAATTTCTGAGTCACCCTGGGTTTGCCCATAACTAGTAGGTTAGTTTTATCATCGTTTAGTTTTAGAAAATTTGCTGCCATCCATGTGCGGATATCGCTAATACATGCAGCAAGTGAGTGGAGAGAATTCGAGGTGCTCGAAGGCTGGGATGGATCAAAGCAAAGGTACAAGAAACTGAACTCGGCTCACTCCGTGGGTCTGGCAGATGGGTATTGCCTGTTGGGAATGAATTTGCGCCGGTAGATGTCGTTGGAAGTTCTGAAGAGTAGTACAAATTTTAGGGGTACGAAACAAAACTAAAAAAATGCTCTTTTTTGAGGTTTTGGCCCATTGCAGCAACAGAAAGAGACTGAAGAGGAAACCAGTGGCGCTCGGCGTTATTCACACTCAAACAATGCGGTAATACTGTCAAACAATTTCTGCAATAACAAGAAACTGAAGACAAAGCCAACGTTTCTCAGTGTAAATTCAGCCTTGTAAATTTTATAACTCGGCCAACATCAGAAGGATCAACGTAAAATTTGAAATGCAAGTTCAATTGCGCTTGTAAATCACCTCAGTAATTTATTTCCGATCTCAGTTTAGAAGTTTTGTTTTATATGTCATCAAACGTCCATGAGCTTTGTTTGTAATCATGGACAGTACGACTTGATGGTACTACACGGATTCGGCAATGCGAATAAACTATAACAAAAATGCCAATGCAGGCACTTTCAAAGATCCATGAGAAAGCTCAATCTCTTTCTAGGCACTTCAGATATGCTACAAAGGAAGCATGCCATACTTGATTAATGTTAGCAAGGATATGCACACAAATACTTGGTCATTATACGGATCCGATAGATATTGTAGAGAATTTCAGGTGGGTTTTCAGCTTCTTTTTTTAAAGTCGTCAGGTCAACGCTGCGTTTCCGAGGCTCAAACAATATATGAGTTTTTCCTATGGTCAGGAAAACTTCGGATTTTACATCGCAAAACTTTGAGGAAAACAAAATGAGATTCCTAGTTCACGCCTGATCAGCGCTGAGGTCTAATTTTACAATTTCCGGAATTTTGCGGGCGGGGAGTCTCCCGAAAACACATTTTAATATTGCTGTCACAAAAGAGCTTTTTCAGGAATAAGAAAGTGAATCAGAAAGTCAGAAAATCAGAAATATTTTTTCTGCTTCTGGTAAATTTGCTCTGGAATCCGGATTTCCTAGGGCTACATCAACTTCAAATCCAAATCATCCGCTCTTATATTTCGTATCTCTAGTTTGCTTCAAATTAATTGAGCTCAGATTTATCACGTAGTTTGTTAGGTCAGTACTATTGAACATTTGAAATAATAAAGGTCGATAAACATTAGTTTCAAGGTAATACAATATATTAGGCTTAAGTTGTCATTGCGAAAAATTAATGCTACAAAACAACGTCAAAGAGCGCTTGTTTTATTCTGCGTTTGATATACATTCTGCGCTAGTTTAGCATATATAGGGAGACGCTTGTGTGTGCCTGCTGCTACTTCTGCTCTAATTAGCGAAGCGTTCGGCTACTAGTGTATGCTCCACCTGCGACCGGTGATAGGGCAGTTGACTCGGCGCAGCGTCCGGCCTTTGAAGTAGGGGTGTCGCCCGGCACAGCTGCATTACGCCAACTGCGGTGATTCAGCGAGCTCTCATATATGTACGCTTAAGAGCAATAAATGGAGAGTCTCTTTGGCAGCGCACGTCCGCGCTGGTGCTTCCGTGGACTCCGCAAGATCTGACGCCGCCGGAGCCACAGTAACACAATGCGTTCCTTCGCATCCTCGTCTGTCACTTGTTCATTTGACAAACGCTGCATTTACTTTGAGTTTCTAAATTTTGATGTTTTTTGGCTTTCTCGGTTGCTTTCTGTTGCATTGATAGCTTTGATAGTTTTATTTATAATCAACACGCTTGCCTATTTTTTCTATCGGAATTCGTTCATATCTAAACATATATTCCATGTCTTGTTATTAATTGTACATGTACCGTGAATAAAAATTAGTTTCGCCCACTTTATTGCTCGCGAAAGCTTTGATCAATTTAGCGTAATCAAGCTCAACACTTGATATATGTTGGATGGATATCATTGATAATCCATAAAGCGTCTTCTGTGCCATAGTTAAGAGTAAATAGGAATGGATTAGCTTCTATTTAGAGAAACTGTGCTCTCCGCTTGCAATGGTGACAGGCATTGTAAATAAGATTCTCAAAGCGACAATCACATTTGGGAGAATCTCCACAAAACCTTATTGCTGAAGATAATCCACCGCATCTCTCTCTCTCTCTCTCTCTCTCTCTCTCTCTCTCTCTCTCTCTCTCTCTCTCTCTCTCTCTCTCTCTCTCTCTCTCATGTGCTCACGTTTGAGTAAACACGAAAGTTACCGAAGCTCCTCTGATGGCTCCGTCTTTTTGATATCCACCATGACCACTTCGCCTTGGGCATGCGCTGTTAGTGCAGTGGGCGCAACTGCACAATATACCAGTAACCTAAGATTTACCAGTGTTTCAGTGAAGTAATGTTGTACAAGAAGACTGAGATGTCACTGTGTATGCTTACCATGTCAAAACGTTCAAAAAGGAAGATAAGAGCGTCGTCAACTGCGTTAAAGAAAAACTGCACTTTGAATTTTTGCAAAGCACAAACGATAGGATCGTCTCGATCTTCACCTCCCAATCGGTTCGGCACAAGTCTGCGCTTTTCAGCTTTAACCTCGGTTGGATAATCTTGTTTTTTCGCATACGCTTGTTGCCCTGTCGGCTGCAGATGAGAAAAAAGTGTCGCTTTTGCGATAGCTTCGTAGCAAGAGCTACGTGGCACCAATAAGCTCCCGGGCGACGTCAATTTCAATGCATTCTTCCAGTAGTATCTTTGTGATCATACTAATATCAAAGAGCAGATCATGACATGCTATAAAACACAGTAGGAAGAGGAAGGAAGAACATTCATCAGCTAACGCTTTAGCCTCAGAGTTCGAGTTGGAATATTTGCTCTTGGAAGCATCGTGAATGCTTAGAGCACTGTGTGGATGTCCTTGGTTTTTCTGTGCGTTTTGAATGCGCTGTAAGTGTTCGGTCATCTTGGGATCGAACTTTGCGAGCTATTGAACTTTGCAAAGAAAATGTCTGCTTCCATGAACGCAAAGCCTTAAGAAATTACCACGAAAGGCCATATTTCTGTCTGCTAGTAAAATAGCACCGTGCTGTGGAACTTCCTAATACGGTGCGGTAATGACCCTATCTTTTTCCACTAAAGCTAGCGTCTGCGTGTCAAGATTTGAGCCGGTTTTTAAGAAGTATTCAAGCTCTTTACTGTCCATCATGAGCTACTTTTGGTACTTCAATTCTCACGCTACTTTACGGTTTTAGTCAAGTATTCCCAAATGCTGAAGCCTTTACAAGTCAGTCTCATCTTTGTCCGGCAAAATAGCTTGCAATAGAAGCACTTATTGGCACCCTGCGTTCAAAATAAAAAAGCCAGGCTTGAACCGTCGTTTTTTCATTTGGCAGCATCATAAAATAGAATTCCGGATTGAATCTGCGGTTTTTTTATGATTTTGGAAGTTTGTCATCTTTTATTTGGACAGCGCCCTTACGAAATGTCAATACGCAAACCATTAGATATACTTTCGGGCGGACATGCACAGTCACTACGGAAAAAATGGCTTCTAGTGGCACTGCTTGGGGCCCCTAGGGGCATACTGTCAGCAACAGGCAGAGCTTGCTGGCAGCAATCGCCATCTAAGCCCTGCTCGTTCCCTTCACTGTGTAACTCGTAATGAATTGTTGTGGATTGTCTTCACATCCACAGACTTGGTGTGCTTTGCTTCCAGCGTGGTCTCCTTCCGTCTTTTCTGTGGCTCGCGGTACATAAGAATCCGATTCCAGAGGAAGTGATGTGGGCGGTAACAAAATCGATCCACTGCTCCTGCCATTATTTGGCTCTTGCATTCTAGTGTCTCATTTTTTGCCCTTGTTGTACTGAATTCACGTTTCAGGATCGAGCCTTCGGTTCTGCAACGTAACAACAAAAATGCATGAATCTGCTTCCGAGGCGCACTGCAGCCGTAGGCATCGTAAGGTTTACGCAATGGCACTGCTACTTGTCAAAGCGCTTACAGAGATTCGATAACGAATATTCACACCGGTGATATGAAGTTATGGAAAACCCAATTCACACATGGTCTTAGGATATCCTTAAGGATGATATTTTCCTGACAGTGATAGGATCAAATAAAAAAGTACGACACGAACCTTTCTTTCTCACCGCCCTTCAAGCAGGATACAAAGCCGTCTGTCTACACGATGCTATCGGTTGATACTGTGCAGGCTATTCCACACCCCTTTCTACATCTGATAGTAGCTCTCATTGACGCACAGGTGCATACTTTTGGCTAGAAATGCGGTCACTGTGCTGTTCTTTGGGTTCTCTAGCACGCTGAGGTAAAGATATGAAAATTGTCTCTATCTTCGCTAAGTGCGAATCAATGCAGTCTGATGATGCTCCGATGGAGCAACAGCTTCGTCTTCTCCTCGGATTCGGATCGCATTCGCATGAACAGTTACTAATGCTTATCTGAATGCATATTTCTACCCTTGGCGCCTTGCTGAACTTGAAACTTGCTGGCACTTGTTTTTTTCGTGTCAGTGCTGTAATTGGGCATAGGGACATATGCGATGTTTCAGCTCTAAGCCATTTTTGCTCTCGGCTTCTTTGAAGCATTCTTCATTTGGCTTGCATTGTTACGAGCAGACTGATTCCATAGGAGAATTACCACACTTCTTAATGGTCTCAAAAAGCGACTTCATGACGCGAATCAACTAACTACAAATGCAGATCGGCCGAGACTACTTACATCAGCGGTGCAAGAATCGTGCTAGGCACGATTTAAACAGCAGGTGCACTGCAATCCGGTATGCCTCAGCTGATTACTAGGATGACCCATCTCTATAATTTCTATCTCGGCTTCAGAGCGAAATCGCAGGCCCACGTCACCACTTAGGCATGTTTCCGAGTAAAGGAAAAGGAGAAAAGCAGGCTGCGTAAAAAAGGATAGGAAAGCAATGGCATTTTGGAGTCTCCAGATTTCCCAGCTGCTGCTGCCAAGACCAATGGCCCAATATGCTCCAATTGGTGACCACGGGCTGGAATGCCATCACAGGAAACTCCATTTGCCTTCAGTCACGGCGTCTGTCCAGGAATGATTGCAAAGTATGCTGCACAAATTACAACGTGGGAAACAGGCCTGAGAGAAAGAGTAGCATTGACTGCAGAAAAAAAGCAGCTTGAAAAGTCGCCAAAAATACACATTAAGCTCGATGTAATTATCTCAACCGTGCTCAGCACCAGGTCTACGTTGAGCGTCGGTCTAGCTTGTTCTTTTTTTCGCCAAAAGACATTTGACAACAAAAGCTTTTGCTGAGCATGTCATTAGAAAGGAAATATATAGTCCCAGGCCGACTTTTTTTTACAATGCTCTCTATTCACTTGCTGGTCCTTCAAAGCTTCAATCAAACAAAATGTGAATTTATTTAAGCAGCGACTTACCACGGGCTGACTGTGGGCTGTGGCCAACGTTTCCGCTTTCCTGTGTTGCTACGACTGGGTAAGATTTGCTTGGTTGAGTTACAATGTGGATGGCTGACACATCTGCCACAGCACTCACAAGAGATGGGAAACTTAACGCCAAAGATACCTCAGTACCGTAGTGTTTTTTCCTTTCGGTCACTTTGGTTGTCGTGCCGATGGTACTACAGATTTATTGATCACTTTTTGCGGGAGTCAACTTCTCCTTCGCTGAGACGTGCCTTTGTTAGCATCTGTAGGCTCTCTTGTCGCAATGACTTACTTACCCCGATGTACATTTAGGAGTCTTCTTCCTTCCACCGACAGCTGCAGTCTCTGTCGATATCAACTGCCAATTATTTCTTATCACCGGGCGTCATTCTTCCCTTTGGTGTCGAATCATTCCTTGTACATTTTAGTCTTGTGGCTTTACCTTGCTTTTAGGACTCAATCAGGACATTAGACCTGCTTCCAGAATTGTTGTCTGGGCTGCACTTATTGCACGTTCGTCACAGCGTTATATTTTGGATAAAATGCATCTTGTAAGAGGATTTTGTTTCACAGTGACTTTACCTGCTCTTGGCTTCCATTAAAGAAACTCGGTGCTTCCGAGAGCCTCTGCACAATATCAGGGAGTTCTCTTCCAAAATGACTTGTCGCCTGATGGGCTCACAAGCTCTGAAGTCTGCCTAGGTTCACCTACATACAATTGCAAAAATTTGGGCTTACAGAGGTGAGGACACCACAGCCAAGCTGATCTGTGCATTTGTGACATCCGACTAGACTTTCTATTTCTTTCTAGAAGTTTCTACGTGTAGATATTCCTTCCCAAGCAATAAGACGCCTGCAGTTGGTGAAAACTCTGCAGCTAGGCTTGGCTGTCGTAAACATCACACTACCACATTACACCACTTTTTACCAATCAGCACTGGCTGCCAATCATGCTGCTTATTGACTCGAGATTCTGCCACTCACCATTAGGTCCGTTCAATCTCTTGCTCCGACCTACCTATCCGAACTAGCTTCCCACTAGGCTTTACGTAGCACCAGCCCTCTGCTGACTCTGTTTTATTGGTTGTGCCTCTAACTGACTTCAAATCCTCAGAGATCATGCCGTCAAGGACTATATTCCTAAAGCATAAAACTCGCCAGTCTCTTACCAGTCAGTGACTGACATCACACCATCTCCTTTTTGATGATATTCAAAGAGATGCTAAAAACCTATTGCTCCTCACAGCCGTTGCTCCGTATGAGTGAATTGTCCTTTACATGCTTGTGTGCTATGAAATTGTACAAGTCATGATCAAGGGCAAGAGCGATATACTTTCGTATAGAGCCTGGCGAACTGACTTTCCTCCATGTTCATTTACTGCTTACCTGCCTTGAGCATGATGCAGTACACGTCAATCATCGTCATCGTGGGTCCTACTAACCAATGGCTCTGAGTATCTTCTCGTGTGCTTTTGTGTGCTTGTCCAAGCATGATTTGTATGTGCTTTCACATGCTAGTCTTGATAGGCATGATACCTAGCTTGTCATTAGCTCTTGGTTGGTGCTTCACTTGCAGCAGGTTTAAGGTGCCTGGATAGAGACCGGGTTCTCTGAGGGCGCTCTATGAAAGACCTCTTACTGTTATTATTATCATGTTACTCCAGTAGCCTGCAATGTTCTCTGAACGGACATGGTGCCTGGATACATAACTAGATTTTGGGCATCTTATTGGTGGAGGGTAGTCTGACTAACTACGTAACTGCTTTCTAGCTCTGCCGTACAAATGCTTGCCTAGTCAATGGCCTCTGAGTGGCTGCATGCTGTGGGTAAATGCAGCCACGAATGACCACATGGCTGAAAAAATAAAGGCATGTATAACGTCAGGCATCGTCTTTCCATTTGCCTGCTTATTCACTTGAAAGAACTCAGCACTGTTTCTTAAACCGGCTGCACATCAGACTGAGAATGCAATCAATCAATGAACTTCATACCGGGAAACGCCAAAAGTTTGGAAGAACGGCTGTTATGTGGATGATGCAGCTGTTAAACAATAATTAACCTCCATCATACTTCATTAAAACTGTGGATTAAGTGTGTCACAACAATATTTTTAGCAAAACTGACCATTTATGCTAGGGAATTTCCTCTTAAGTGCTATGCTTGCATAATAGCTGATAGAGCTGAAATGTGGTAGTGAGGAAAACCACCGGAACGGTTCAACTCAGTTTCTTTGGAGTGTATCTTCTACAAAAACCTGTCGAAATATTACTACTTGTGGTGAGGCAAGTCATCACACCACTTCTCGCCGACCTGCACTAGCTACCAGTCAAGCAACGGATCGACTTCAAGGTTTTGTCGCTCACTTTTAGGTCCCTTCATTCTATGGCTCCAGCCTATCTGTCAGATATACTACCCCATCAGGCCAAGCATCGTACCACCTACTTTTCGGAATCCAACAGTCTAGAAAATACCCTATACAAACCTTAAATTCTTTAGAGACCGTGCATTTAGTTCATATGCTCACAAAGCCTGGAACTCATTCTCGACTTGCGTCAAAACAACCACTGACTTGACCACATTTAAAAAGAATGTAAAAACACACCTATTTAGGACAGCGTTTAGTGGGTCCCTGTGATTCGTCCTTGATGTGCTAATGCATGCTGACACTGTGCATGCTGCCACTAACCACACTTGCATGCTGACCCTGTGCATGTCACCCCTAAGCATGTTATTCATGTTGTTTACCAGACATGATATTACTCACCATTCAATCGCGTTTCCTTTTGCAGCAAATGTAAAGCGCCTAGAAAGAGATTGAGTTCTCCGAGGGGGCTTTATCAAGTGCAATATTATTATTTTTATTATTATTAAGTTCGTGGTCTTCCCAAAAACCGATTGCTACGTAGTAACTACTACTAAAAGATATGTACTGCGATTTTTAGGGTGAAGTGACATCTGTAAGTGAACGAACTTAAAGCAGAATGGAGCTAACCACATGAAAATTCGACATGGCACCTTCGAAGTCGGAAACTACTTTTGATTCGTTTGCGACTGCTAATTACTAGTACTATGCAGACGAATAGGTGGTCTAGCCAGCATATGCTTATGTGCACTATTTCCTTCTACAAACGGATTAAGAGCACTATGGCCCATTCTGATCGGGAAATAAATTAGGCATGTTCGGCTGGTTGATGACCGTTTGTTAGTGGTGGTGGCCAATGGACTTGCGTGAGCAATATCTTTTTGTCAATGAATGTGTATGACGAAGTCGATCGTGGGCATTCCACATATAGATGCTAAATTGCATTCACTTGTGCATTGCCAGCAACCCAGTTCCACTACAAACGTCTTGATGGCTAATGATCTAATATGTGAATGCTGTCTGGTGTGTGCACCGACTGCAGAAGAGGGAGCAGATAACAGCAGCTGAGAGCTAATAGGCAGGATGGCAAGAGCTACACACCATCACTACGGTTTAAAAATCATGAAGGCTGGTGACTTCTTTTCAGTCGTGGGTAGTACTGCAGCAGTTCGCTAGGAATCACTAGGTGCTCTGCATTTCTTACCTGCTAATTATCTGTTCCTAGCATGCACGCACTGCTACTTGAGAGATAATGATAAGAGAAAATGCAGGCCTAGATAATCACTGGAGCTGCCTCATCTGCTGCAGTGGAGCTAGCAAGTGATATCCATTAGATCTGAGAGATTGCTTTGATACTCTTGACCTCACTTGCAGACTACCGTTAATCAAATCAGTATTTGCTGACCAGGCGTTTTAAAAAAAGAAATATGTTATCACTTCGTTGGCACGTGGCTATGATCCCACCAGTCTGGGGCAGAGCTTTTCGGTATGCATATAATCTCATGTCTTTCTTTGAGTTCGCCTAACCTGGCCAAGGTCAGGTGCGCAAACAGCACACACTTTCGCAAGGTATAAACTGCTGTGTTTATTTCTTTCTATAATGACCTCGTGATATTAACAAATTGAATCTCTTTTGCCATAGTCATTGTGCAAGTTGTGCTTGTTTAACTTGAGTTTACAGCTTTGGATGCCTTAATAACTCATACTTAAAAATACCTAATATCTAAGCTGTCAAGATCTTAGTAAATCCCACGTGGCATCAGTTACTACTTAATCTCTAAGCCGTTGGTATCTTATTAAATCCCAGCTTGATGCCGTCCGTGTCAATAAACCTTAGCTCTTCACTCTCTTGCATCGAGTTGTAAATCGTCTGGACAGAGATAAAGTTATTTTAGCATGCTCTAAAAAGATCTATTTCTATCAACCGCTATAATAAAGTTAAGTTTGTAAGTTAGCAAGTGAGTCCGTCACAGTAAGAGTCACGGCATGCCTGTATTACTCTCTTTGGGATATTAATATTGTCACAAATGTACAGCAATGATGAGTGTCATGTCAAAATATCGGAAAGGGGAATATCATTTGATAATTTGGATATGTATATAGATTATTTGCTAGAACTTCACCGACTGTGATCTTCAAGTTTGTTCAAAGGGTGTCGTTGACATTCCAGCAGCTTGAGCTCTGTGCTCCAAATCTCAGTTGCAATTTTAGTGCAAATAATAATAATAATAATAATATTGCACTTGATAAAGCGCCCTCAGAGAACTTAATCTCTTTCTAGGCGCTTTACATTTGCTGCAAAGTGATACGCAATAGAATAGTAAGTAAAATCATGCTTGAAAAACAAACAAAATGAATAACATGGTTAGGGGTTACATGCACTGGGTCAGCATGCAAATGTGGTTAGTGGCAGAAAATCTCATTGTTTCTCCGTTTTATATCGTTTGGCCACTCGGAAGCCGATGTTTACGCATCAATTAATTAGCAAATGAAGTACAAGGTATTTGCATTGCAGTAGAATGAAAGAAAAATAAATTTTGTTAAAATGTGTGCACTTTTAGGAAAAGAATTCTCTTCTTTTTGCTCGACAGCAGTTACGTTGCTTCCTCCGCCGTCTTTTTGGCTCGTTGTTGCTGGCGCGACTGCAACATTTTTTCACTTTGGTGAGAAAGTTGCTCGGCTTTTTCTGCTTCCGTCTCTTAGGCATTGTGAGAGCGGCATGATAACATTCACCTTTCGGAAAGAGGTTTGTGTACAGTTTTACATTTGTGCTGTTGCTCTTTGTGTTTACCAGGTTTTGTTAAATTCGCAGTGTATATTTATATTTATCTCAAAACGTATAAAAAATTTTGAAAGAAATTCTAATTTACTGTGATTTATTTTTCACAACTTTCCTATAACACTTGCGGCTCTAAAACGTAGTTATAAGATAATGTCATAATAGCTTGCCAGCTACCTCTGATTATCATCATGCTCTGTGATGCTCTTGCCCAAATGAATTTGACAATCTTTCTAGCTTGGGAATCGTTGCTTTTAGTGATTCATGTAAGCTAGTATGTGTAGGCATTAGAGGAGACAGAGATGCAATGTACCGAATTGCACTCCGATGAAGGGACACCCTTCAGAGTCTTGAGGACGGTGGGAAAATGCTCTCTGGACCTCACAAAATTTAATAACTCCGAGAAACAAGCTCTCGTCTGGTACGATCTGATCGCTCCATTTCCCTTCTATTGTCAATTGCCACAAACACACACACACAGAGGTACTCATGCAAACAAACCATTCATGCATACAAAAATGTGCAGGCACACACACACCCACACAGAAACGTGTGTTCAAACAGACATAAACTTGCTTACACTCGCTCTCTCCTATCTTATCCCATTCAATCACTAAAATCCCCAAGATCCACAATAAGTCAGTGGAATGGCCCATGCATTTCATGGACTCCATTAGCGAATTCCATTGTAATTTCTCTATAGCTTCTGCAATAATCAGCCAGTGCTGGTTTGAGAGAGGAGGCGTGTGCAAGAGAGAACTTGGACACTATAAATAGATTGGTTTTGTATGTGCTTGCTGGAAATATTCCAAAGCCAATAGCCGTTGTTTTCTCAACCTCTACAGGAGAATGTGCTATGAACTGTCTGCCGGTGCCACCAACAAAGAGACCATACTTGCATGAAAAGTGCTATACTTCTCCGAGACAAAAAATGAAGAGCTTTTTTCGGTACCCAGTGGCTAGGAATTTGGGTTCACCTTGCTCACAGTACAGGGGTCCTTTATTGCATCTGCTCCACTCTATCTCTCCCTCTCTCTCTCTCTCTCTCTCTCTCTCTCTCTCTCTCTCCCCACTCTATATTTTCTTTTTCTGAAGCTCTTCCTCAATATCCCTTTCTCCTCTTTTGTTCTCTTTCTGTCTCCCTCTTTTCTTATCTTTTTGTCCTCTATCTATGTATATATTCATCTCTCCAACTGCTAAATCCGGAATTTATTATATTTAATAATAATAATACACTTGATAAAGGGCCCTCAGAGAACTCAATCTCTTTCTAGGTGCTTTACATTTGCTGCTAAGGAAAGACGGTCGAATGGTGAGTGGTATCATGCTTGATAAACAACATGAATAACATGGTTAGGAGTGACATGCACAGGGTCAGCATATTTCATCAAGAAGCTATAAGAATGGCTAAGCTGGTTCAACCTTTGTCCACGAAGAGGTCGGCACTATTTGTCAAATTAAGCAGAAACAATACAAACCCGGAGGAGACCAAAAGCCTTGTGTAGCTTGTATCCTAAGCACAGGTAATATATTATTTTAGATCAAATAAATTAATATGAGGTCTGAAGGTTTTCTTTTACATAAGTGAGAATTACAGTCCTGTTTTAGCATTGTAATGAGACCTTCATCTCATTTTTTATAACCAAGAGTCTTTCAAGAACTTGTCGTGTGGAGTACCAAAATACAGTTATACTATCTGCTTACAGATTAGCTGGTGAATAGGTTTTTGGTCGAAAAATAAAGAGCTCACTTTAAGGATTATCACTTAGATGATTCCGTTGAAGCACTCAGTTTCTCAGCTTGTAATTTTGTAGATTACGAGATTAGAAATATATGGGCGATCTTGCCATCGTGCAAATGCACGCAGCCTGTCTTTTCTAGAATATTTGTTCAGGTTTTTAGGTTCACATAGGAAATAGAAAGGGTTGGTATGTTATTTGTTGTTGGTCAAAGATCTGATTTAAAACAAGAACCTGGAAAATGTAAGCTTTTAAAAAAAAACCTCTTGATTAAAAACCTCTTGCCCAGGCTTTTCCCAAGTGGATCAAACGTATACATTTTCCCACTTTTCCCACTCATGTATCTAATAATGACACCGACCTTAATCGATTTTTTGGCAGCCCCTTGAGCAATAAATAAGAGCAGGATGCTCTTTGGATGCCTGCTATTTATGCATTTATGCATAATATTGCATTTAGGAGCTCATTTTCTAAAATATGTATTTCAAACATACTGCCGTATAGGAGGGGCATGGCGAGATGATGGCCGTTGAGTCACAAGGAGCTACACAGTACTGCATTGAGGGAGCTGAGTAGAAATAAAGTGTAAATTGTGAGCCATTTTATAATGGTCAACACGTGCAGGAGCAAGCAAGCTTTAGTGCAGAATGATTTCAAGGAGTGAAAATGCTTATTGCCATTATAAGCTTAAAACAACATGAACAAATACCACAATGTTATAGAAACACTTATCATGATTCTGTTCATTTACACAGATCCAGCTTTGAGCCCTTCATTAAGTGGCTCCTAGGTCCTGATCAAATAAGCCACCGAAAGTCAGCATGGAGTAGACCCGCAGTCATCCACAGCAGAGGAGTCTGCTGGAAATGTCTGAACAAGTAGCCATCAGAACAGACAAGTACCTTTCTCAGCAGAATGAAAATAAAGTCTTCTCTATAATTCCATCAGGGTAGTATGCCTGAGAGTGACGTGATTTCTGCTCTATTACATTCTGATCCTCCAAGGGTGGCTAAGCCTTGATCTTGGAAAGACCTTTTGGAGGGGGCTGACCCTGCCCATTCAGATCAGACTAAGAGAGGCGGTAGCCACCCAGCCTCCACAGTCTGTGGCACACCTGTGTCTTGCTGATATTTCCCACATCATCGCACAGAAGTCAAGTAAACACTTCATGATAATCTTGGACTCGTTAATCAACCCAAGTCTTTCTTAGGCTACTTTCTGCCCCATCAGGCAAAGCATCATACCACTCGCTTTTCGGAATCCAACAGTCTAGAAATACCTCGTACAAACCTTAAATCCTTTGGAGACCGTGCATTTAGCTCGTATGCTCCCACAGCCTGGAACTCCCTCCCGACCTGCATCAGAACATCCCCTGACCTGACCACATTTAAAAGAAACTTAAAAACATACCTATTTAGGACAGCATTTAGTGGGTCCTTGTGATTCGTCCTCGATGTGCTTATGCGTGCTGACACTGTTCATGCTGCCACTAACCACATTTGCATGCTGACCCAGTGCATGTAACCCCTAACCATGTTATTCATTTTGTTTGTTGATTTTACTTACTATTCTATTGCGTATCACTTTGCAGCAAATGTAAAGCGCCTAGAAAGAGATTAAGTTCTCTGAGGGCGCTTTATCAAGTGCAATATTATTCTGCACTTAAATGTCACCACGCTGATTATTTTATCTAAAGCTGGAGGGTGACTTTAAATTTTTATGACAAGTGATTGGAGAGGTGCTAAAACTAGGTGGCACTATCGTACTTATGACTTTAATATACCCAGTGAGAATGAAACCAGTTGGTTCATGCAAAAGATAAAGAAACCATCACTGTCTGGCAGACTCTATGAAAGGAATATCACTCGCGGTCATAAAAAAATTCTGACGAAGATTTTTTAACAGATAAGCAGATCCACTGCTTTGCATCTGCTGCTAAATACTCCTCAGCTCCACCAGCTACCAGCATTCTCATAAACCCATTGTGGTTAAATATCACATATGAGCAGACCCTTTAAAATACTTCTTATACTAGATACTAAATACTAAATTCCGCTGGTATTGTTTGGCATGAAGTGAAATGCAGCTGCAACTACAAAAAGCAGTAGTTACAAGTGATGGATGACAATAGATGGTTCATCTTCTTCATCGGTATATTATCATGGTGGCTTGTGAAAGCCGGTGGGCCAATTTAGTGAAAACCGCCTCTCCCATTTCCTTTAAGATTTAGTCCCTCAAACATTTTTCCTGGTGTAAGTAAGAGAAGGCTTAGCTGAGATCTCGGGATGTTTACAAAAGCACATTGTCTTGCTTTCGGTACAGCTTGCCGTGCTGATCCCAGAGTTTAAAAGTGTTCTGCTCACTCAAAAAGAAACGTCAGGCCTCTAATGGTATTACAATCCCCATTCTTCGGCAACAAGGGAATGCACTAATCTCATTGCAAATCTCTAGTACTAGATTACTTGCTGAGGATCCAGAAGCAGAATTTCTGCATCTAGATGACCGAGCAATTGCAGTGTTCGATGACATTGGAATGACCATCACAGCTTCGTGCCTCAGATTTTGCAAACTGCAATGTGCAATCTGCCTAGCACAGATTTTTTTCACAGGCATTTTAGCAGATGCGATTAATGAGCTTGTGCTGGTTGCATGGAAAGTGTAGGCTCTGGCGGCATGCTGCGATCAGCTCCCATTTACTACCTTAATCTGGAGCCTCACCATCACTCCTACAGATGGCTCGACATTCTAGAGTGTTGTCATTTTCACACTCTCCCAAGAATGGATACCCAGAACATAGACTGGCTACAGCTGTCCAGGCTAAGCATGTATATCATAGGAGGCAGAGCAGTCACACATTGATGGTATTCAGCCAGGGCATTATTACCAACAAGGGAGCCAACAAAGCCAATGCATGCATTACGGTGGTGTCTGGCTGCTCATTAGGCTGCTGCAGCACTTTAATTTGGCCCCCATAGTGCCAGGTGCACATGGTGTAAGTCTTGGCAATCTTAGCCAACCAAAATCTCCAACAAAATATGTGGTTAATTTGCAATGTCAGCAATTCTGATGTCATTAGTCCTTTCACACCTGCATCTCCCATTATCGCTCACTCAGGCGCCAAACAATCCTGGCAGTACTGTAGCCTGTGCTGTGGCTGCGAATGCGTTCGGGTAATAAGAGGGTTTTCTACGATGCCAGGTACACTTAAGTCATGCGAAGCATGTGGAAATATTTATTGGCAGCAGAAAAACAAATATGCATACATATAAATGTATGTTTCTGGTGTGCATGCATTTAGTGTGACGTTGTCCCACCTAAATTCTCTTTGACCACTCTTGTCCAACCAGGAACAAAGGCCATCGGCTATTGCACTGTCCCTTCTGCTGCAGCACATTCCATTGAGCCCACATTTTACTGAAAACATTTGTCTAGTGGTTCAGGCCGAACATCGAGCCTCAGCGGCCTGTCGATATCGCTAAACAGTCGTTCTACAGGGTTTTAGTCGGGCGACAGCTTGAGCAATTGCACCAGCGCCAAGCAAGGATTCCTCAGAGAGTACTTTAATCAAGTCATTGCGGTCAAGATCAGTGGATTTCGAGGCTCAAATACTGTTTTTAGGGGTCGTTACATTTGACAGCAAGATAACGACCCTAAGCAGACCGGCAGGCAGGTGAAGTACTTTTTGGCGAATCCTCGTTTGGTGCTGGTGAAGTGGCTCAGCCAGTTGCCCAACCAGTACCCTCTCAACCCATAACTTTACTATACTAATATCGAAAAACTCTCTTATTACCCGAACGAATTTGCAGCCACAGCAGCTGTGGCCATACTGAGAGGATTTTTTCGTCTGAGTGAATGTCCTGCTTGAACGTCTGCCCAATGCTCAATCGCAGTGGGCTGACATGGTCAAGACTAATTTGATCATATTCTTAGTATTTATTAGAAAAGCTCTCTTGTTCGATCAGGAGCAAACACTAGAAATTAAATGACAATGGAGGCTATTTGTTTACATAAAGTGGGTTACCCGATCCAAAATTTGTAGAAAACAAAAGTCGCAAAAGTTAAGATATTGAAAGCAGAGCTCTTATACCAGACCGTGCCCTTCCCCCAAAGTGATATCACTACCACTCCTTGGGTCTCTGAGCATTATCACACCCACTATCGCATCTCATTTGCGACTGGTGCCTAGCTAGCTCTGCCTTCGAACATTTTACTGGGATAGGTTGGAGCCTTCTCTGACTAGGAATTTGAACGAAGTCTTGGACTAGAATGGCAAAAATTGTTTGGAAGTCTGTTAACGATGTTTTAGAATCCAAAAAATTGCGTGCATAGGGTCATGTCTACAACTACATGACTCCGAAGCATTGAAACCTTCTTTATTGTCAACGCTAATGTTGATGTCA
Source organism: Cristatella mucedo (assembly GCA_009760855.2). Lineage (NCBI taxonomy): Eukaryota > Metazoa > Bryozoa > Phylactolaemata > Cristatellidae > Cristatella > Cristatella mucedo. The sequence continues at coordinate 13,877,678 of WPIO01000001.1, read as the reverse complement.
TGAGTTCTATGTTATTCACCAATGCCCTAGGAGATAGCACTTGGTCTACGTTTTACTACAAACTAGGACCTTCACCTCCACTGGGACCTGCAGCCCTACTATGGGCTTTTAGGGCAGCCTACTAATATGGCTGCCCATATAATTTCACGATGGCATTCTAAAACTTGCATAATTGTCATTGTAGCTATCGAGATCAGCGGTCCTTTCAATTAACCAGCAAGTTCTCCGATCCGTCATTGCCTCCTTCTCACCACCTTCTTACCCGCACACTGCAAATATCTGTACAAATAACCTTAAATCGTAACCCTTACATATATAAAGCTTCTATTTTCATTATCGCTTGAAGCTCCCGCATGCATTATGTCACAGATACATGCAAACAACTACAATCTGTATTATGCAATGTATGCTGCCTTTGTTTAAAGGAGGTCTTATACAATCGCACACGCAAGCCCAAACTCACATCCACCCACACAAGCCGAGCTTCAAACTCATAGACGCAGACTCAAAATCATCTGCACTCACGTGTGCACGCACATACTCAAAACACACAGGTACACACTCGACATTACAAATGCGATGCAGCGGCTTTCTCGTCCGGACAGAACTAGGCCGAAAACACAGCGATAGTAACTTTGTTAGTCTCAGCCTATGCACAAAAGAAATACTAGTGATGCCCGAACCTTGTATCACGGCTAGCAACTTGTGGGTGCAGCACCGGTGCAAGCAGCTGTGCCAACAATAGCGGAACACAGGAGTAATGAAGAGCACTCATACCTTAACATAACAAGTTCATATCCATAATGTAGATGAGTCTATTGGATAGCAGCAAATGGTTACAGGCGTTCAACAGCTGCCGTGACATACACTAACATCTTCGTAGCCTAGAGCTCAAGTTTGCTCAAAAGCAAATGCTGACTCCGGAAGCACAAGTGGCTGCCTATCTCATGGCATCTGCTTTTATGCAGCCTTGGTAATGGATTATCAAATAATCGGTTCCTAGTCATTACGATGTAGAAACTGCTTATAATGAATATCCGTTGTGGCTGATTTAGCTCGCTACCGTTTCAATACACACACACACACACACACACACACACACACACACACACACACGCGCGCGCGCGCACACACACACACACACACACAGAGAGACATGCAGACACACATACTCTTACAAAATATATGCAGATTTATGTGTGCATGCACACACAGCAAACAATACATCTCATCAACTACCAGGCAGCATGGCACGGCTCTCATTGTGGATACATATGAGAAGCAGCTCTTTTTGAGGGACTATATGCATTCCTTGAAATCTTTATCCTAAGAAGGAATTTTTTCTACTCATCAAACGGCTATGGAACGATGGGCAAGTTGCCAAAATGTATGACAGGTTTCCAGCTAGCTACTTGCTTCGAGCTACCTTCATCTCTTAATCGCAGGTTCTTCCAATCAAATTTCGGAAGCGGTCACACAAAGTAGAACAATAAATCCAGGAGATGGCCGCACCTACGAGCACTATTTGTGCTTGCATTCTCAAGAACATGCTTTGGTGGTTTTCATATTGCTGACCAAGTGCATGCCTAATACTTACTTTTTATTTGCGGCCATATCTCGGGCTTCGGCCGACCTCTCGGCTGTGATGACATGAGCACTACATGTTCATTGAGCCCCCCCCCCGACGATGAACCAAAGTCGCTGCACTGTGCCAATATTAGACCAGTCACGTCAGACGCCTGCCTGAACACGGGTTGGGTAAACAAGGCTGGAAGCTGCAAATGCTTAACGATAAGCACGTGTTACATTGAAAGTGAGAAACTTCCGAGAGGCATTCCGGCCTTGCGCCTAGCACGAAAGTGCACAGGGGGAAAGATAGCATTGCAGTGAGATGACTTTGGATGGGAATAGCCGAGAAAAACTATCGCATACAAAACATTCGGCTGCAGCAGACAAAGTTGTCATCCAAAACCACCAGCATTGGTATTGGCATCGAGAGCATAGTGCTGCCCCTTGCCGGCAGCCTAACGGTAAGCCATCGACCGATAAAAATGGCTCGCAAGGTCAGCAGCGTTCGGTCACGCACTCGTGGTTGCTGATTTCGCAATCGTCGTCATCGGCGGCCGAGAGGATGGTAGGTGAGATTCCCATTTAAGTCGGGCAGGCTGATGCTAACAACAGAGCATACCAGGAGTATGCCTTGCTAGCTCTGTTGCACGCATTCTATCCACCTCGACAGTACATCTAGCCTACTGAAGAATGAGCACGTCATAAGCTTCCCCACTGTAGTTGGCAACTGGCACGACACACTGGTTGCCCCATCTGACTCAGATGGCAGTTTTGGTGGGTTCCTCTTCACCTGCCAAGGGTGTGGTAGCCAGCTCCGGCCGTAGGCAGCTGCCAAACCAAGTTGCTTGCCAAACGGTGCCGTGTTGCTCTCTGGGAAGGCATGATGAGCCGAGGCAACGTTCGTGGTCACAACTGTGAGGAAGGGCTTGCTGAGGCATTTGCATGGGCAAGAGCATAAAGGGGGGGGGCCTGGAGAGAGGTTAAAGCCTCCCTCCCCACATGTCTTAATGTCTTAATAAGACAACTGCTCCAGCACCGGTGCATCGACTGAGGACAGGATCACTAGTCGGTAGACCGAGGAGCCAATGCTCATGAACGTTGTCAGCTGAGGACAATTTTATTCATCATAAGGATCAAATTACAAAATTCGTCATCAGCTGCTAAGGACTGTCGGTAAGCTACCACCACACGTTCTTTGTTTAGCTGTCAATGGGCTAGAGTTAAAGGATTTATAGTAGCTAACCTGCCCATCGAATGCCAACAGTAAGTACATAAGAGGTATGTCAACTGCATACCACTTGGTCGGATAGCAGCTGTGTGTATACCAGTAGCTGCACGCCTGCATGACACGAGCAACTTAGTTTGGGGCTGTCTAGAGAGCCATTGATGCATTCATTGCGAATCTGCTTAGCTTTCAGCAAGTCTGACAAAAAGAGCCCTAAGCTGACCCAATTCAAGCTGCATATATGAAGCCTCTCTTTATTGAAAAGCACAGCTGACAAGAACATTAGTACTAAAGAGCGGTATATGCTCCATATGCAGAATTAGACTAGGGCCATTAGATGGAGGTCTAGTGGCAGGAGTTTTGGCTGCTGCCAACCTTCCCGAAGGCAACCCGGAAGCAGAGCACTGCAGGCCAGTCACAGAGACATTATTCCGTAGTCCCCTGAAAGCCCGATGGCTTCCCGGCGAGCTATGAGACTTCCGGAGAAGGGCTAAAACTGAAGTAAAGGAAATGGTAGGCTGATTTAACAGCCTCGTTAATATAGCAGCAGAAGAGCCTTAACGGCTATCTTCACGGCTTGCAGTGGGCAATTAAGGATTGACTGGAGCAAGACTCGAGTTTCATGGTCTGGGTCGTGAAATGGGGGAAGAACTCATAGCTAAACTTCAGCTTAGCGATGAGATCTTCCCCCCAAGAGCGCCCTACCCTGCTGGGCCAAGACCGAGAGAGCTCTGCCATGCTTATAGAGTGGCCCAAGGGACCTGCTGGGTAGCTTGTTCGGGGCTATGCTTCAATGTGTTTCTCCATCTTTCAAGGTTTAATAATGGATCGTAGGTACATTTTGTGGAGCTATCAAATTTTTTTGGATGGAGCTAAAAAGTGTGCTGGAGCTGCACTGCCTTCGGGGGTCATTTTCCGGGTCGATTTCCAAAAAGTGGCCGCATAGTTCATAAAGGGGAAAATATTATTCTTAGGGTTGCAGAAGAGGTTGTTATTCTTTTTCAGACGGCTTCTGAGTGGCCTGCTTAGTATCATCGGCACACTGCCCTGGGTCTCCAGGTGGGAGGTCCTACATTTCTTAGTAGCACATCACAAAGAGTCTTCCTAGCAGCACACCTTCGTCACAGGGATTCGGGCTATCTTAAAATTGAGAAAAGCAAGATACTTGAGTGTATAAAGAGCCTTCCCCGTGAATTTCGAAGATACAAATATGAGACTGTGCAATGCCCCGTATGTTCAAAGTGGTGGTTGGCTCAGCGGTCAAGGGGCTCACATTGGAAGTTCGAGGTTGCCTGCTGTTTTGGCATTATGTGAAGCACCTGAATAGAGAATGAGTTCTCTTAGGTTACTGCTATACAAATGAATTATATATATATATTTTATTTTTTTAATTCGATGTTCGGGCTATGCCCTTGTCCTGGTGGATTTTCTTCCTGTGATGGTATTTGTGCTGCTTTTGATTCAATGTGGTGTTTTCACTCTACTGTTCTCGAACTCTGGACAGTTGGGCAACGTACTACTGGAAAGCTTAATCCTGACGATCATTTGGGACTAATCCAGATGTCATGCACACTCTCGATTGTTTGATGCTATGTAAAATAACAGCAAGTCATTTCTGCAATAATGTGTCCTGGGGCCACTCTTCTGATGACCATCTGTGTCAAAGCAACCTATGTAATTCTGAATGTACTAACATCCATATCTACTGCGAGTAAACTGAAGTTACTGCTTATTAGCTAACTGGCACTGATCAATGGGAAAAAGCCTGCTCGTATATAAATGTAATTGGCAAACTTATTTCATGGTTGAAAACTCAATCTCCTTTGAAAAAAGCAAAAAGTACAAATTGTCAAAAGTGAGAAAGTACCAAACATTGGTAGCAATGGATCGGGAACAAAAGAGAGCAAAGCGCACAAAATAAATGTGTAAATATAGTGATCAACTGTGTAATAAACAAGAGCAGAGACATCTGATCAGCGGTGCACTGCCGGAATATAACTAAAGGAGGATATTTGCCTAACTCAACAACAGGAAGAGACTGAAAAAGAAGCCCCGGCCGGTGCACTGACGAACAATTTCTCAAATTCCTTTGCAGCATGCATAAAATGCCCAGAAAGGGATTTGGCTATTTAAGAAAGCTTTACAAATGTATTATTCTTATAAAATATTCATTGGTTTTGAAATCCTTTTTCTCCTATAAAGCTTTTGCTCATTTACTAAAGAACTGCAAGATTGCCATTCAGTACGGTAGGCTCACATGCTAAGTAAGCACCGACTCAGGCCCACCTTCCAAAGCCACGTTTGGAGTTACAAAATAGTATTTCACGGATATACGATAGCAAAACATACAAGTTATAGTAGTAGTAACACATTTTTATAGCATCCAAGAGAATTATTACTAGATCTCTTTATAGGCACTTCCTATAGGCTGGAAATGAAGCACGTCTGCATACAGAATGGCAGCATTCAAAGGCACATACAGTACCTGAATCATGCAAATGCTGCAAGGAACGAGTAGAGTCTAGCTTCGCTCTAAATTTGGCCAAATCAGTAGATGTCGGGTTTCAGACTGTAGAGCTCCGGGTTTCTATGCATAGGAGCTGCATGTGTGGTCTTGGAAGGATTTGAAGGTGGTTAAAGAAAAGCTAAGCGACACGAGTCGAAGAAACGGGTGGTCGGGGAGAGAAGATAAGAAGGATTAAGAAGCTCAGATAGGTCAGTCGGAACAAGAGATTCAAATAGCCTGAAAGTGAGCAGCAGGACCTTGAAGTCAATGCTCTTCTTAACGGGGGGGGGGAGGCAGGAAGGTCTGAGAGCAGTGGTATAATGTGGCATTTGAGATGTTCAGGTCGGAAAGGCTTAACTGCTGACTTTTGCACCATCTGTAAGTGGGTGTCATTGTGTGCAGGTGGGATACCTCTAAAAATAGAATTACAACAGTCTGCATAGGATGTCAGAAATGTACACGATCGGGGTTGACTAGTCCTGACCACATCGAATCTAGACTTGGCATTAGGGGTGGATGGCAAGGTGCCCTCCAGGCTGGTTTAGTCGCGCCCCTGATTGGCTGCTTAGGCCTAGTTCAAGATTTTGCTCTCTGTGGCTTCGTCCTGAATGCAGTTGCTTGGCTTCAGCTTTTGGTGAATGCTGGCACCATCTACTGGCAGGAGCAGTTATTGCTAGCAGCTTCTAGCTAAACTACCGACCTTTTGAGATGCCAATTAGGTTGGTGGGAGGAGATGGCCCGTGCCTCGTATATGGATGACAAGAAGATTGCCATGTGGAAGGGAAGTGCACACAGAGCTGTGCAATTCTCCGTAAGGAGAGCTCGGTGAAAGTAGAGCAGACAGCTGTTAGCGTATTTGGCACTTTGGCTGTTAGCCTACACACTTGTAGTGGCTATCACAGGAAGCCATACTTCGTGTACCTTTGCTGCCAGATCTCCACCAGATACTCAACAGTGATGCGCAGTAAAAACGTTGCATCCCAGTGGCTGACAGCGTAGTGGCCAATTTTTGTCTGCACTCCCTGACATGGACTTTGCCTGGTAGTCGTCACGTGGGCCTGCCCAAGTAGTACGGTCTTTAGAGTGGCCTGTCTTGGGTAAAGTCCCTAGCCAGCTGTCCTCACATGAGCAGTGCCCAAGCAAAAATACCGGAAACGTTCCTATGAGGGTCAGGTTAAAGGAAACCTGCTGCGGTTGGTTGACATTGTGATGGTATCACGAGCTTGATCAGTAGAATAAGAAATAACTTTCGGCTTTAAGGGGAACCTCCCCTTCCCGTCCAAGTGCCACTCATGCTTTGAGAATGGATTCCATCAGCAAGGCTGCTCTCTCTGACGTTATTTACACTGATCTTGAGTGTTCATAGGCTCATGCATGAGCAAGTCAAGAACGTGTTCCTGGTCGGCTATTGGATCTAGCAACTGGCTAAAGGGGAATGCTAGCCAGCACTGTCACCCTATCGTGCTAGGTGCTCAGCCTTCCTGGATGAGGATAGCCGCAACCAGGCTTGTATGTTAGAAATGCTTCTGAAGCCAGTCACATTTGCCTGCAGCCCATTGGCCCAGCTGTTTTCTATCCTATTCTCATTTGCTACGTTGGCTGGTAGATCTTATGTTAATGTGATGAAGCTTACGAGCAGCTCGGTTTTCCAGCATTTTCTTCTTAAGAGGGCTCCACGAAGTCTGATATCAATTTGCTAGCACAAGTTAAGCATAAAATTAAAATAATTAGATTGCTGTTTTCCGGTTGGATTCGCGTGATACTGATAAGATCGTACCACGGCTCTGAATGAGTTCCCAAATGCTTGTACCTGTGTTTGCACATACCTGAGTTCTTTAATGGTCCAGCAAAGAATATCGCCCAAGGGTTTTGTAACCAAGTTTCCATCGGTCGCGAATATGGGACCGACACCTACAGCATTCATCAGCAATACTGCTGTAGTCTAATGGCACGCCGGCACTCGGTTGCTGCAAGCTGGCCGGCTCTTGAGGGGGCATAGCCTGCCCTTGATGGCTCGAGTGCAATACTCGTTTGTTGCCGTCTAGTGAACGGTGATACATCAAACTTCAACAGCAAAGCCGTGATGGACATTTGAATTTTAGATGCATTCCATTTTAATTCTATCCGAGGGTTTAGCTGCCTCGTCGGACGTTTTGAAATTTCTATTTTTGGTAAGCACCGGTAGCTCGACTCTGCCACAATGGTCCCTATCTCTTTCGAGGTGAAACTATTGCACAATTCCACGTAACCTGTGGTAAACACTAGGAGTATCTTTTGCATGCAGCTCTTTGTGATTATGAGTGTGCTACGCACTTTGGGAGGTAACATTTTTTAGTAGGTGGTTGGAGTTTTTCTGGTGCTATTTTCACGCCTTTAGCTCCTGTTCTAGATGCATCTGCCTCCTGTTTGGGTAAGCATTTTTGATCTATAGATCACTATTAACACGATAACTATTGAGTTTAAAACACAGAGAAATACAATGTTTGCACGAGACTCCATTTTTTGAAAGCAGATGTTTCTACATGCACATGTTGTGGTACTGCTCGGTTGCCTATTAAGGAGTCCTGCTAAGCAAAGTTGGTGGTTAATGCATCGATGTGATTGCCGCATTTCACCATTTTATTCAACACGTATTATGCTGGGTATCTTTTTTCCTGGACTGCATTGGTTGGCTTACTGAGATGAGCTCCATAAATTTTAGGCGACTCGAGTTATGTGACAAAAATAAGGCTACCTCGAATCTGTCAGATTGGCATGCACATTCACTTAGCAGCAAACGAAATAAAGCAATCACCAATTAAAACTTTGCCAAGATCTGTTCTCTCCGGCTTACGAGAACCTTTACTCGCTTGCACCAGCATACCTCTGTACTCTTACTGTATGCTCAAACATCTAACACCACCTGCTCCGTGGCTTCTAGTCGTTTTGTCATTCCTCTCACAATTAAAATCTTTTGGGGATCAAGCCTTCAGTTCATTGCACCGAATGTCTGGAATGCACTATCACCACCAGCAATGGCCCTGCATCATTTAAGTCTCAGCTAAAGCTGCCCCTGTGCCAGTGAGCTTTCCCTTCGCCCGGGTGAACCTTTTCATGTGCTTGTGCATGCCTACCTGTGTATGACTCGATGCATGTTACTAATCAGAGGTCTTACTAACTGGTGGCCATGAGTGGTGTCTTTAGCGCTTTCGCATGCACGATACTTAAGGGCTTATGCATGCTTGTCTAAACCTGATAGCTCGCATTTCACTAGCTCTTGCTTATCGATTCTCTTGCAACGAGCTGTAAAAGCAACTGGATTGAGATCTAGTTTTCTCGGAGTCCTGTGCAAACGACCTATTGTTACACGTTTGTGGATGAATAGGCCTGCGTTCGTCCGGTAATGCTGACACACTTCACGGCTGATAAACATTTTGGCAAATCGATAATAAGGTCAGAAAAGAATTTTTTTTATTTCAGCTGTTGCACGCAAGGCAATTTCCTAACAAGCTGAAAACAGGGAAATGAACGTGAAGCCTGCAAGGCTTTGGCCCGTGTACTGCTTTCGAGCAGAAACATGCAATTAACACACCGGAGAGGCATCGGCCCATGTAGTGGCCTGCAGCAGCTAGATTCCATTCCAGCCGATCAGGATCTACGTGACTATGTCACGTGGTTAAGATGATCGGCAACCCACTCTCAGGAATGCCCACTGATGGCAAAGCAGCTGAATCCTGCTTCGTGGGACTCCGAATGTTCTCTGTAGGTTTGACCTCGGCTGCATTCAGCAGGCCTGGGATGCGAGGCGGTTGGTCGTGGGGCCTGCTCTCCCGGAAAAGCGCCGACCAAGTGCCACGAATCAGAGCCATGAACGTGCATACCGGTAGGTCCTGCTCGCTCTCGAAGTCTGTTTGACGGATGCGGCAGCGTCAGCACGGCAGGAAGCCGCAGGTGGCAGCATTAGGGGCCAGCAGTGGCAGGTGGCAGCAGGGGCCAGCAGCGCTAGCACCGCAGCCGCTGCAACAGCGGTCAGAGTGCAAGCACTCCAAGTAACCGCAAGCGCTGCCGGCGCTGCAGACGTCTTGGAAACAGCCGGTCTGCTATCAACCTCGGTTTTGGCGGCCAGCCATTTTGCCTGTCTTTCAAGCAGTTCGTTAATGATGTCGGGGAATGCCTGCAGCGAGATAGTGGGGATACAATGTGCCAAGGCAGCCAGCTTGGCCAGTACAGCAGCAAGGGTGGCCACATGTCGCCAGTAAGGAAAGGCAGGCAAAGCTTCTACGCCGCCTAGTAGCAGTATCTCGGTGGTCTCTGCTGCTCCATTGACATGGCTAGGTACCGCTGCTTGAAGAACCATACAAGCCTAGGAGGTTAGATGCTCGCTCTTCACGACCGAGGTCGTGGGTTCGAATCCTGCTGTTGGAGATCCTGTATTGCCAACTGCAAGGGGCTGAGATAGCCATTAAGGCTCTACCACTGCTGTACAAATGAGGCTGTTAAATAAGCTAGCATTATTATCATCAGCCGCACAAGCCGACCAGCACGGTCTTTCCCTGTGAAGCTATGCTGCTTGACACAGGGATGCCACGGTGGTGTGAACCCATTGTTTCGGCATGACAGTTCACTCGAAATGTTGTGCAGTATAAAGTATTCTCGAATAGGCAGGCACATGCTCATAACGAACGTCTATCCTCTAGAGCCCAGCCACAATCTTCAGAAACCCTACTTGACACAAAGCAGAAGCTGCGATCCCCCTAGCTTTGCAAAGCAGCTTTGTTTTACTTGTGCTTATCTACTTTGCTTCTGCTTTTCTTTTTGTTTACGACGATATAGGTTTATTGCATGGTAGCAATCCCGGTCATTCGTGGTCCTGCTCACCTAACTGCTTTGGCAGCTGGCCAGTCCTAGGCCTTAACAGCTACCCTGGTGAAGATAGGCGTGATTCTTCACACTAGTATGGCACTAATCTGGAAGTCCACCGAGGAGCTCGGCCACCGAAAGTGCTATGGAAACGAATGCCAGATCAAAGCAGCTTGACGTGTAACTTAATCCTAAGTAGAATGTAAATAGTGCTAAGTATCCCATATCAGGATATCGCAGCACTAGAAAGAAAGAAGAGCATGTCACGACATCGGCACGATATATATATATATATATATATACATATATATATATATATATATATATATATATATATATATATATATATATATATATATATATATATATATATATATATATATATATGGAAGATTTAATGGAATGTCGTGTCGTCGGCACGAGGTTAACCTGTGACGTAGTAACCACAGTCAGATGTGAGGAAGCACAGCTCACTCATTTCAGTCAACTAACACATCCCAGCAGTAGGCAATCCGAAAATCCAAATCCCATCGGCTTAAGATAGCTGGATCCTAAAAATCTGAGACATCTGCTTAGCTAACAGTCATTTAGCAGGCAACCTAAACGAAAAAAGTATGCAAACAAAGAAAAAATAGCTCTTAACACAATAAAAATAAAAGCCAGCATTATACTTGGAAGACGTAACAAACACAGCCGAAGGGTCATCGTCCGATGGTACCCATCGAGACTTCCCATGATTAGCTGCCGATGTCAAAGTCAAGATCTGGCCTCCTCCGTGGCTTAATCCTGGCTAAACCTCATGCATGCCTTTTCATGTACTGTTTTTTGGGTAGGCTGCCAGTTATGATGACTTCAACAGTTGGCAGACTATTGCTGAAGTTCTCAGTGCTCCATCTGTTGCAGCAATGCTCAACTAACTAGACAGGCTACGAATGCTCAAAGGGCAGCTGCAGGTTTTTTGAAGCCTTTAGAAACGGATGCTTTGGCTTTGCCTAATTTTATTTTGGGACGTGGGCGGCTTAGTTAGACAATAATAAAGCAACATAAAACATCAGTGGATATGCTTCCTTTGCAGCCAAAGCAAAATGCTTAGAAAGAGATTAGTTCCCTTAGGGTGAATGAAAAATGTATTTATTATTTCAATTATTATTATTTATTATTATTATTGTACTTGTCGCCGGCTGTCAGCTTTATGCAAATAGATCCTCTGCAAATAAAACTTTCAAAGAGAATTTGTAGTGAAGTCAGAGCAGTTTTGGGCAGTTTATACAAAGAGCATTTCTTTTCTATTCTCCTACAGAGAATGGTTGTAGAGGCTCAATAGCTGAGATCAATTAGTGGCAATTATCAGACATCATTGTCTTTTAGGATCACTTCAATAAATTTACCTTAATAACAGCCGGCACTACAATTACAAGTGGTTATATATTATTGGAATGCTATTCTTCATACACATTCATGCTATTTTGCTACACGGCAATGTCATCCCATCCTCCACAGAGTTTACATTAATACATGCATAGTCTTATAGTTCAAAATGTGTGTGTGTGTGTGTGTTCCTGTACATTTCCACAAGCTAATTAAGCTTTTTTCCAGTCATGCTGAGCAATATATATGCTAATGTATATTGTTGCTAACAATTTATGTAGTAATATATATATGCCCTAATATCTTGCATCAGAAGAACGATGCGAGTAATTTGTTGTTGGTTCTGTACACACAGAATTATGCTGGAATTCTCTAATTTTCATCTCCTAAACTAGAGAGTATGCATGACCTCTCAATGTGGAGTGGCACGTGGAAAGCTCTCTATATTTGCCAATCTAGCAATGTAGCTTGTCAAAGCTGGTTTCGTATCAGCTTCAGCACAAAATAACTCAAACTCCTCGAATCGCATGCATGTGACTGAGCCTCTGATTTTGATAGCTTGGCCTACAGGCCAACCCCCTCTTATTGGCTCTGCACGTTGCATTGCTAACTTGTAGTCACTTTCTTCACTAACAGATTTAATGCAGGTGCATGAATGCATACAATTAAACATACATCTTTCTCACGGACCTAGCATGCTGCTCTCAAAGCATTAATGACTTCGTATCAGCAAACAAAGGGTTGGGGCCACTGCACAATCTTGTTCCAAAAGGCAAGCACTGATCACCGACCAGCACCGGTCGATCCTGCTATTCTCGAAGTCATACAACTAGTACCAGCCTATAGGCAGGAGCTGTGCTTAAACAACAACCAGCAACATCAGTGTAAAGGACTTTGCCCGGCCGTTTTTTTACGGCTGTGGCATCTGCTAAGCTCATTAGCTCACTTGAGTAACCTCAAGATGCTCGTTAACCCTTATGAAATGCCCTAGTTGCTGCTCTGAGGGGAGCTCTCGGTTAGGTGAAAGGTGTCAAGGAGCACTCAGTCCTCAGCACTGGCTCGTGGGGGTCAGTCAGGGCAGCAGACAATATTTATGTAAGGCATTTAAGAGCCGGCAGGACTTCTTATCATTCCAGGCTAGCTGATCTTGACACTAGGGAACCGTGTGTATCTTTGCCCGAGAGTTCACCTTACGGGTTGTTTTTATCAAGCTCAGAGGAGCATGCTACCAGGAGCCATCTAAAATGGGCTCTCGGTTCCGAGCTTTTGAATCAGTGAGTTAGTGCATCTGCAGACCATAGTCTAAATAGTCTATAAAAAACTAAGCAAATTACTAGTTCGATCTCGTAAATAAAGAAGCAAACAAACACCTTTTTATCGCCAACTTGCTCTGCAACTTGCCAGCAGTGTGTGGTCGGCTTGCCGATGCGGCTTTGAAGTCAAATAAAGAGTGTCTCTCACCAAAAGCCAGAATAAACACTAGCCACTCGGTGGGTACAATTGCATGGCAACGTTGGCCTAAACACAGTAACAGACACTTTGCTGCACGGCTTCGCGTCGATTGCCAACTAGAGCACGACCGGGAGCTTCCTTCCATACAGGCACGTTGGCTGTGGCCGTTTGACATCGACTCGACTGAATAGCATTTCGATCGGCTGCTCTACCTAAGTCCTCACTCATTGGCACGGTCAGAGGAATGCTCTGCTTCACTCACGCTTGTACCAGTCTACCCTACGGCTGCCCAGCCTCCTTGCTCCACCTGTGTGCTCTTGCACGGCACATCCCTGACTCTGCATTGAAATCTTTTGGTGCTCGGGCCTTCAGTTCGTACGCACCAGGAGTCAGGAACTCGTGCTTCCAGCTTCCTTCTCTTCGTATAACTATTTTGCAGCATTTAAACCTCAGCTAAAGATTCATCTTTCTATGATCAGGATTCCCTTTACCCCAAGACCACATCTTCTCAGTTCCTGTGTGCTTTGCATGCTTATATGTGCATGATTCCTTGCTAGTTAGTAGCCAGAGGTCCTACTAACCGGTGGCGGTGAGTGTATTCTTGCATACTTAAGCATGCTGACATGCTACAGCTACCGGCACAGAGTGGTCATGCAACTTCAGGGCTTAATCTTGATTCGTGCCAGCAAGCGACTAACTGCTGTTATACAGCAAGGAACCCAGACATGAACTAGCTATTGACCAAGTGGATGTATCTCTACCTGTAACTCCACAAAGCCACAAAAACTATGCGGGTGTTGCGCAGGAGAGTTCTGCATAGCGAACTCACAGCCTGAGCTGCGTTCGGTACGCATTCGATAGCCAACAGACTTCTTCTCACGCAACAAAGAAAAAGTGGGAAGCATAGCAGAGTCAGGAGAGCAGCTGAGGTAGTGAGTTGCATGAAAGTATCAGCTCAGGACCACGGGAAAGGATGTGCCATAATCGGAAGCAGGAGAGCAGCTCCACAAAGGCAAGCAGAATAATCCCTTTAATAATAATAACAATATTAATGATGAGACATTTGTAGAGTGGTCTCGGAGACCTTAATCTCTTTCGAGGCGCTTTACAGATTTTGTATAGAAAGCATTATCAAATGATTGGTGGTAACATCCCCAAGCATCAGGTACAGTGTAAGCAGGCATCGGCACAAGAAGAACAAATCAAAAAGACCCACTAAATGCTTTTATAAACATGTATGTCTTAAGCTTTTTTAAATGTCCTGTCAAGAGACAGTGAGACATGTGTCTGTAATGAATTCCAGGCTTTGGGATCATACGAACTAAAGGCACGGTCTCCAAAAGTGCCATGCAGCTATCTGACAGTTGGTGGAGATCGATCTCACACAAGCTCACGTACACCTTCAGGTCGAGTTCTGTGCAGAGGACCAGGTGCATCTCACAATATTATCTTAGGCACCATCTTACACTGAGGTAAGGCCTAAACGATTCGGGTCAGAACAGGGGGTTGTTCGATTCTTGGCCCTAGTGGGGCACTAGTTCTGACAGGTAGGCTGAATAAAGGGACCTAAAAGTAAGTGACAGAACCTTCAAGTCTATACCCTGCTTGATTTGGAGCCAGTGCAGATCGGCAAGAAGTGGTGCGATGTAGCAACTTCAATGCTCACGACAGACGAGCCTAGCTGTAGAGTTGTGTACCAACTGTAAGCGCCTGATTGCACTCGCCGGTAGACCAGCAAGCAGTGAGTTACAGGAGTCGAGAAGCGATGTCACAAATGCTTGGACCAGTTTCGGTTTAGTATCCCTGTCTAAGCAAGCCCGAATTTTAGTAATGTTGTGCAGCTGAAAGAAGGCAGACATAGCCACAGGTGCTGGAGCTGGCCAAGACAACCATCTGCCCCTGGCTCAATATAGGCAATCCCTAATTCGAATCATCAAACAGAATTAGAGAACTAATGGCCCACGTGCCTATAGCCAGCACCTGCTGCACGGCATCATCAGCCCAGTGCTAGATGAGCCCTTCCTCCTGCCCACCCATCTGCCTAATTATCTGTAAGAGGGAAGCAGGAGAAGGAGCAAAAACAGGAAGGAGCAAATGGAAAACCTTTGTTGGCCTCAAGCCATTGGACAACTGCCACCAACTGTCGGATCTGCAGGCCTGGCCAGCTGAACGGCTGGCCAGGCTTGCAGAAGTCTAGTCGGCCACTTATTCTGTAATTAAGATCTGCTGGCAACCTTAAGTAATTGCAGGCAGGCAGCTTCTACAGCCCACCCCACAAAATCCAGACGGGTAGCAGCTCGGAAGTAGTAGCAATAGCAGCAGGTAAGCACCAATACAAAAAAGCTCAAGTCGAGTCAGTTTATAGAAGATGTCACTATGACTTTTACGAGGGAGATTTCGTCCATTCGCCCTGGTCTCCCGTTGTCCATGCGCCGACCACGCTTTCTATTGTCACACGGGCGCTCGCCCGGGTGCCGGCACCACGTTCTAAAGTGGGGCACGTGGCAGCAGATTCCCCGGCTACTGTCCAATGCATAACCGTATGCTGGCTGTGCAGTGTCCACAGGGTAGTCCCTTAGCCACAGCACACGGCAGCCTGATGGACCAGAGAGTGGGGTGAGTTCTCTTTCAGTAGCCCTTCGGACATGCCCCCTAATCTCTGAGTCGGCAGTCCAGATTCGTGCCAACAAAAATGAGCCAGTATATTGGCATTCGAATTATGCACTGGCACTACCAACCAACTCACCCTTCTGCTGTTGAGCCGAGCCAATAGTAGGCAGAGGAGCCGGTGAATCTAACCCTAGCCCAAGGTCTATGAGATTGCCAGGTACTACCGGCAAGGATGCATGGCCCTCCAATGACTATTGCCTCAGCAGCTCATGAATCATTCATCACTATCAATGTTTACCTGCTTACACTTGCTTAATAGCTTATGTGTGATGGTAATCGTAGCCTTCCCCCCCTGACCAACACATGGATGCTGACGACCTCATGAATGCCATGCAGCTCTGTCTGACAGTTGGTGCAGATCGATCTCACACAAGCTCACATACACCTGCAGGTCGAGTTCGGTGCAGAGGAGCAGGTGCATCTCACAATATCTTAGGTGCCATCTTACACTGATTAGCTAACATCACGGATTTAGAGTCTGTAAGGCCTCCAAGTAGTCAGCAGGTACACTGTCTGCATGGACTGACAGAAACATAATACCAAATGGTAAAGGCAAATTCTAGGAGGTTACAGGAGATTACTGTCAATCAGGCACGTGCCTACTCACACAGGCACGTGCACGTGCACACTCACAACACATACACACATAGCACACTCACACAAGCATATATGCAAGGGTACTATACACCCACTAGCAGGTAATATGACAAGAGCCTACAAGCATCAGCAGCGCCCCATTTAATGTATTCGAGACATAGGTATCACCAGGATTATGCCAAGGAAGAAGTGGGCAGACACACAGTTTCCTTGACATTTCAAGGAGTCAATCATGGGAAGGTGAAGGGCATGTCGGGGCAACTTAGCTGCTCGGCATGATGCTTCTTCAAGGCGATCCAAGGAGGGCCAGCGGCTGGGCTCCATCCATACGCCCACGATACATGGTATGCAAGCCCCATTTTCACTAGGCAAAGGCACTTAGCGGCTGCCCATCGCAAAACAGCGATGATGCCACCATATACAAGCCAAATCACATTTCCGGAACGTTTCCCATATAGCATTCTGACGAAACCTCGAACTGCTGGGCACCCTTTCTCTCTCTCTCTCTCTCTCTCTCTCTCTCTCTCTCTCTCTCTCTCTCTCTCTCTCTCTCTCACCGAAAGGGGAATATCAAAGAGCCCTCTAAGGTTCAGCTGACCCCCAGGAGCCGGCACGAGCCCTCATGGCCTGATGCTTTGAGGAGCTCTCGCGAACCGGAGCTCTCGTCTCGGTAGTAGCCAGTGCTCTAAGGCGGAACCGTTCCTTAAGGCAGAGGCGGTGCTCCCAAGAGGAGCCGGTGCTCTCCGGAGCTCCCCTCCTCCCCTCCCCCACCTGTCAAAGCTGCTCTGCCAAAAGGGCTGAACACACAGACGACCGGCGTTGTTCTGTACACATCCGACTAGCTAATAATAACATTTGTTACCTACCAGGGTGTTTCTTGTTTGTTCATAAGCCAGCCCTTCCCCAGATGAAGTTTTTCTACAATTCGTTAATTGCTCTCATAAGCTTATGTTATTCCGAGTGAACACTGCAGGATTTAATAGGAGCTTAGCTTTTAGCAGCTCAAAAATTAAAGCTGCCAGCATGAAAGGCTTAGGATGCCGACTTATCACCGTTTTACTTTTAGTTAAGAATTGTATTGAGCCGATTAGCTGTTAGTGCTCAGCACTCCCTTTCCTCTGTACTTCCGTTCACTGTATGAATAAGCGAATAATCCGGTCCTCAACTGGACATGTTTACATTACCACTAAAGAACTATTTGATTTATGCAAGTACGACTATTTCAATGACGTAGGTTTGCCTTCATTCGTTTTGCAAAGCCTCCTTACTGTTAACATACACGTGCTTTCCGAAAGCAAATCGTGTACAGCTTTAGAATGATGCAAAACTCGTAAGGTACATCATAAGTGAGTAGTAAAAGTATTTGCTGATATCGATGCTATAAATTCTATTCCAGTTCTAGAAAGAAACACGGTTCTTTAAAAGAGTTGTATCGTAGGCCAAACTGTCGATCTTTCTCAGTGCGACATTAGTGGGCCACTAGCATTATTTTCTGTATCGAGCCTTCAGTGGACAACTTTATACTTCAGCGGACAACTTATTCTGACAGTTTTTCATCGCTGAAACACGATGCTTAGCACGTATGATACCGGTTAGATCAGGATAGTGCCAGCCTAGCAGTGTGCCAGAGATATGGCAACGGTAAGCTTAAAACACTTTATGTAAAGATTGGATGCATATGCTCTGAAGCGTGGAAAAAAGATACGAGTTTATCGTTCGATTTTCTGAGCCACCGAGCGATTTTCTTCATGATCACTCTTCGCGTTCACTTAGACCGAACCATACCTGCACTGGCTCCCAGACAAGCGACCCATCGACTTCAATGTTCCGTCACTCACTTTTAAGTCCACCCATTCTTTGGCTCCAGCCGACCTATCACATCTACTCCCGAACCAGGCTAAGCATCGTATCCCCCTGCTTTTCTGAATCTAATCGTTAAGCTACACCTCATGCATACCTTAAATCATTGGGAGACCTACTTTAGTATACTCCCAAAGCCTTAGAACTCACTTCCGACTGGGGCCACGACATCCCCTGACCCGGCGACATTTCAAATACGCTAAAAACGCATCCATTTACCACAGTATTTACTGGGTCCATAGGATTGTCTTTTGTGTGCTCATGCATGCTGACACTGCATGTTGCGACTAACTATACTTGCATGTTGAAGTAAAGGCAAACATGAGAGCAAGAAAGGCTAATGCGGCTGAATACTTACCTCCAGTATTGACGGATTGTCAAAGCAGAATGCCGGCAACCCATCTTTTGCATTTATCAACGCCATCAGCATCGACCACTGCTGCCCATTCATTGTGTGGATACAGAGCAACTTCAAAGCATTCTCCATGCATGAGGCCCCAAACTCGCAATCTCTAAAATGTAATGAGAAATTCGTGCACACTTTTGCTTTTTGCCATCGGCTGCCGAGTCTGAATCAGCGAATGTGACCTCGGCATGCATACCTGCAGTGTCGTGTAGAGCGACAAGTGTTGAAGCACAAGTGGGCCACTGTTTGGATGTTATTCTTACAGGTCTGTACCCACGAAAAATCTAAAGCAGACACTGAATCCATACACACCCGCTGCTCTCGAAAGGCACTAAAGTGACGGCCAACGAATGCCCTCAAGATTGATGTAATATAAACCGCAATCATGCAATGCTGCCATTGTCACTGCTTAAGAAGGCTGAGGCCTTGCTTGTTACACGCTTGAAAGCCAGTGCAACTGCAGGCTATCACTTCCGTCACTAATCTCAAACAGAAAACGACTAACCGGTCAAGTCCCAGATGAGAAAATACGAGATATATAACGCTACGTACCGGCTGGTTTGTCTGGCATTTCGCAGATGCCTTTGATGGCCCTATGATGCTCCATTGCCGTGGTATTTAGAAATGAGCGAATCTCTTCCTCCCTGCAGTCCCCGACAAGTACATCGAGGCACTGCCGAGCCACCTCCAGCTCCCTGCAGACGACAAGAAAGGTATGCCTCGCAGGTCAGGTGAACATTGGTCGAGGAACAAAAGCTGCAAATGCGAGATGAGAGCATCGCGGCATGTCTGAGCCGGTTGACGGTACGACGAAAAAGCTGTTATCGTAGTTCTCAAGGGCTATCGTGACCCACTATGAGACTAGCTCATTGTCTAGTTGGTCCATGCATTCGTGACATCTCGTCTCGACTTCTGCAACTCACTGCTTACTGGCCTACCAGCATGTGCGATCAGGCGATTGCAGCTGGTGCAAAACTCTGCAGCTAGGCTTGTCTGCCGTGAGCGTCGCAGTTGCCACATTACTCCACTTCTCGCCGACCTGCACTGGTTACCAGTCAAGCAACGGATTGACTTCAAGGTTTTGTCGCTCACTTTTAGGTCTCTTCATTCTATGGCTCCAGCCTATCTTTCAGAGATACTACCCCATCAGGCAAAGCATCGTACCACTCGCTTTTCGGAATCCAACAGTCTAGAAATACCTCGTACAAACCTTAAATCCTTTGGAGACCGTGCATTTAGCTCGTATGCTCCCACAGCCTGGAACTCCCTCCCGACCTGCATCAGAACATCCCCTGACCTGACCACATTTAAAAGAAACTTAAAAACATACCTATTTAGGACAGCATTTAGTGGGTCCTTGTGATTCGTCCTCGATGTGCTTATGCGTGCTGACACTGTTCATGCTGCCACTAACCACATTTGCATGCTGACCCAGTGCATGTAACCCCTAACCATGTTATTCATTTTGTTTGTTTTTCAAGCATGATTTTACTTACTATTCTATTGCGTATCACTTTGCAG
This sequence comes from Cristatella mucedo, assembly GCA_009760855.2. Lineage (NCBI taxonomy): Eukaryota > Metazoa > Bryozoa > Phylactolaemata > Cristatellidae > Cristatella > Cristatella mucedo. The sequence goes on along the minus strand of WPIO01000001.1, from coordinate 13,857,665 downwards.
CAAATGTAAAGCGCCTAGAAAGAGATTAAGTTCTCTGAGGGCGCTTTATCAAGTGCAATATTATTATTATTATTATTATTAAGTTGGTCACTTTTCTCAAATTGTTTACCCAAGGTCTCAATTCTGCACGATAGTTCAGGAGACACTGTGACTTAATCATTGGCAGTCGAACTCACAATAGCATAAGCAAAGTAGAACCGTAAGGAGTTCCAGGCAACCGGCACTCGATGAATTTGTTGAATAGCAATGGTCCTTGCACAACCACTCGATCCAGCTGGGCAAAACTGTCAACAGTGCTACACGGTGTGCCCCTCTAAACTTTGACGGTGTCCAGTATTTTAAAATGGTCGAATGTGTCAAGGAAAAATATAGTTCTCTCATTTTCCAAAGGTTTCCGGCATAGGTCTAAATTAAATTTTTTACAGAGATTCCTATATTTGAGCACTGAATTTTTGTCTGTAATACCATGAATTGGGCTGAAATAAATCGGTAATTTGCTTGTTTAATAAGCTAACAGGAATAATCTAACAGGATGCTTTGCCGTGCAGGTACTATTGAGAATGCACAGCAGCCACAAGTCACGGGATAAACAAGACTTGAACAGACAAAACGCCAAAGTCACTTTTGGGTTTTGAGAAACCATCCAGGTCAATATGAGTGTTGCTCTGGTTCTTAGTAATGCTCGTCGTACTTTCTCAAATCTCAGCTGGCAGAATGCTTATGCTGTCGAGATCAATGGTTGCTTAGACTAAGAGACTTTTCACTGTATCCGTGCACGTCCATCGATGTAAGTCTATGCAGTAATGTATGCTTCAGTACAATAGCTAGTCCTATAACCCAAAGAATCAAGATGAGTTTATCAAGACGATTAGTCGTAAGTATGTGACAAATATTCCAACTATGTGAGCCAAGAGAAGCTGTAGCAACCGATCAGCCAAGGTCAAGGTACAGCTCCTCGGAGAATTTCCTGATATAGCTACGACTCGCAAGTAGGCAGCATAGGATTGCAGTAGTCTAGCTAATCTGAAATTGTCAAGGCTATTGAGTAAAATTGGACACGACCAGCAAATAATTTTGATATACTGTACACGACAGCCCTTAACCCATGGAACTACTACAGCTCCCGGCACAGAGTAGTCACGAAACCTTGGGGCCTAATCTTGATTCATGCCAGCAAGCGACTAACGGCTGTCATGTAGCGTAACTACAATATTAAAACACATGCATATCAAAACTTTTAGATTATGGAAGCGCCTGAGATTATTAATTGTTCCTGAATTACACTTATCAGGAATCAGGTATATTATTCTATTGTAATATTAATTTCTTTGTACAGAATCCTATGTGAACTTATTATCTATTCAGGAACATTAAATCTTGCTGCTAAAGAAGCAATAGCCGTTGGTTAATGTGAAAGAAATCTGTTACCCACCGTAAGGTCTCTCTATTGTCTGGCCTCAGCCAACCTATCTGAATTTCTTTCACATCAGGCCTCCTATCATACCACTTGCTCTTATGACTCTGATCGATTGGTTGTGCCCGATCTAACTTCTAGTCTCTAGGAGACGGCGCCTCAATGTACTGTGCCCCAAAGCTTGAAACCCAGTGCCAAATGACATCACGTCATCTCTTGATGTTACGACATTCAAAAAACCAAAAAGTCCACCAGTTCCTCATCGCTTTTTCTGGATGCGAGTGCATTGTCCTTTGTGTGCTTGTGCATTACAAATCTACGTATATCGTGACTAAGGGCAGTAGCAGTACGCTTTTTAAAATGACTCCGGTGAAATTGATGAAATCCAGTGACAATTGAGTTTTTCTTTCTTCAAGTGCTTGCCTAAGCATAATTTGGTACGAGATAATAACTGGAGGTCCCACAAACCGGTGGTCCTGGTTGCCTTCTTGTATGCTTTTACGTGCTTCCCTAAGCAGGATACCTTGCTTTACATTAACTGATTGTTATTGCTTTTCTTGCAGCGAGTTGTTAATGCACACGTATACCGATTCAGTACTCTTAGGGCACCATATAGATGACTTTGATTTTATTTTTATTATTATTACTATGGTTATTCGGTTGTACTTAGGGATTTAAAATTAGGGTTACCCTATGCTAATTGCTGCACACGCTTCTTTGTGCACATGAGAGAGACTTTTCTACGTTAACGACATGGAATATTTAAATTTATGCATGGGTGCTCACGATTGCAGCAGTGCTGTGCTACCGTCGGCATACTTGTGTATGCGTGCAGCAACTACGACTTGTTAGCTATGCTTCATGGTGCCAGCCTCATAAGCATTTGTCAGACATCGGCAAGCACTGTAGTTACGAGTGCTGTTTCTGGTAAAGGACTTTGGTACTGGGGCAGCTTCAGCACGTTCGTAATAGTAAGAAAAAGGGCAATTAGGAGACGGTAGGATTCGGTACTAAGCCGCTCTATTGCTATAAGCGTATTATAGTGGCTACTCGACAAAAGTTCTTTCCTGCAAGCACACCAAGGACAATTCACTCTGGTTCAATTTCCGAGTGACACTTGGTTTACTCATAGTTAGTAGGTTGATTTTGTCACCATTCACTTTGAGGAAGTCTGCTGCAATCGAAGTATGAATGTCAGCAATACATGATGTAATGGAGCTGTGACAGTTTGAGATGGTGGATCTCAGGAAAGTATCATAGCAAAAGGACAGCTGTCATCTGTGTGAAAAGGAAAGCCTAGATTTCGCTTGACGATTGCATAGGCAATATGGAGAGCATTAATCGTAAAAAGAAATGGACTCAAATTGGATCTCCGGGGTACAACTTACTTCAATTGCTCACTGGACATTGGGATAGGAGCTAAACCATTGTAACGCGACGCCTGTGACTCCCGGAAGACGCTACAAGAGCTCAAGGATTTGGTGATCAACAGTGTCAAAATCTGCCGATAGGTCCTGCATATCTATCACTGAGACTCTACCTAAGTCAGCATTACCAAGAAAGTCAGTATATGCTTGCAGCAGTGCAGACTTTATGACTCTGTGGAATGATTTGAACTAATGCCAGACCAAATAAACTCGTATGTCTTAACTTCGGAGGTAGCAAGTAAGCTCCAGCCGGGTTTTAGAGCAAGTTTAAAGGCTAGAGCTGCTCCATGCCGGGACGCCGTTTATTGCCGGATTTGTCTGCGACCAGCACATTTGTTCCAACCTAGTTTTAGTATTTCCTCCTAGGACCTGTAGGAAAGCTGTGGAATAAGCCTGAGTCATTCATTGAAAGATTTAAACGAAGGACGCAGCAACCATAGGGGATACGGTTAGCACCAGCTAATGAGCTATACGGTTAGCACCAGCTAATGTGCTACATGCCGTGCCGTTAGAGACCTCAGGGCTTATGGCTGTGCTCAGGCCCGTGACAGAGGCATGGATGGGGTGAACGGGTCACACGAGACAGCCTGGAGATAAGTAGCGGGAACTGACAGTTGGGTCTGTCGACGTGTCGCGAAACACAGCAGAACTCGCATCTCTGCTGCTTCAGATCTGTGTAGGTCTTCATTATTTGCCCGGGCTGCATGAACTAGTGTGTATTTTTCGGAGCATGGACACTTGAAGCCGTTCTTATTTATCTGGCTAGTCGATGTCGAAGCCACCCAAACAGGAGTTTGACTAACTGGCCAGACAGCTGGGCAGGCTCGTCCTCGGCCCTCGGCCTCCGACCTTTCCCACCCTGCATATCACCCTGCGAAGCACTGATGTTGTATAAGGCTTGCTGCTCTAGCACTGCTGTGGCACGTGAAACACCCGACACCATCAGCCCTGCTTTGTTGCAGCCGCAGCAGCAGCAAAATCCAAAAAACGACCGGAAAAAGTGCAACCGATACCGTTCGGAAATCGGCGATGAGAAACCATAACGTTAGAAACCTTCAATGTACATAAATATATACATTTCCTTGGTAGAGCTTCCTTCGAGAACTTAATCCCTATCCAGGCCCTTCATATTTGCCATAGGGTTCGAGCTCACGACCTCGGTTACCAAAACCGTAGTTCCCATAGGCCATCCCTCTCCTCCGCGAAACTCGATGCAACGGTACAGCGACGCCCAGAGAGGCTCTGGTCGCACGAGACTGGCTGGCAGGCGCTGGTGGCCGCCGCCGCCGCTGCTGCTGCTACTCAATAGCGATCGTCGGCGATCCTACCTGCAGACGAGCCGATGGTGCCCCCACAAGGGCTGCGAAGTCGGCAGATAGAGACCGTGCTCCTCAGCGATTTCCAGCGCCCGCGCCGACCGCCTCTCCAGACAGCCACGAGCCAGACCCTGCATTTGCTCGCATTTGAAGTCGAACGAGCAAGTGGGGCAGGACTCGGCCAGACGTAGAAAACCGATCGCTAGACAAAGACCTAATGAGAGACGGCATCGCCGATAGAGTTACCGCGGGTGAATGCAGAGAGAGCGTCGCGGCTGCTTCGCGGTAGGCGACCGGTCGGGAGGCAGGCATGGGGGGGGGTGGCCCTCCTGCTGGGGGGTCCCCGGGACGACGCAGCTGTCGGCAGATGAGATTGAGCGAACGCACTCTGCTGCTGCCCACTTTCGGTACTCACTCAAGCTATACAGCGCTGCCGTTGCCGCAGTCGAATTTGCTCTCGCGGCGGCCGACGGCATCCGTGTGCCCGCGCAGCGATTCACTCGGCCGCCACATGCTGCTCCAGTTTCAAAAGAGGAGCCGCGACGGCCGACGGGCACCGCCCAATGCCGGCCGGCCGACGGGCCTAAGGCCAGCGCGTCCAGTCCCAAGACTGCCTGGTGCGCAGGATGCCTCCTGCGGGACAAACTGAAAGCAAGCGGTCGCTGGCAGACGTGTAAAGGGCGCCAGCCGTCGTTACTACTGTCAGCATGACGGCCGGCGGAGTCAGCCAGACATTAGCAGCAGCTAAGGCAGGGTGGACTGCCACCCTCATCTTAACCTCTTGACCTCATAAGCCCTCCCACGCTCCGACCCCGGACTGCCCTTTTGTACGTGAATGCTAGGAACGCACACCTAAACGAGCTATTGACCAATTCGATCCAAAAAGGTGCGCAGAATAATCACATTAATGATAATAACAATAAGAAGATTATCGCCTCCCGACACCGAGCAATCCAAGCATTTCTTGTCCGTCGAAGAATTCTCTTCCGAAAACCGAAGTCCTTGCGAACGTCGTATACAGAAACCAACACAGCTAAGACCTGTTTAAAGCTTATCTGCTTATTGTTTGACCGTATCGCGTAAGAAATTACGTGTCTGTGGACATCTAAAGGCTTATCGCTTTGAGCTGCTGGGTCTCCCTCGCCGGCGGCGGCGATATGTATGCCGGTGGCTCCTACTCTGCATATTAGTTATGATCGTGCTTACCTATTATAGCTTCGTTATCGTAGTTCAAATGCATCCCCAGATATTATTGCTGTGGCTAAGATCTGTGAATTATGCATTAACAAAAGAAAAGCTAGGCGGAGCCGATGCGGGGCCGGGCTTCGAGCTGCGACACAGCTTGTTTGCCTGGAGCTGCGAGCTGAGTACACGCTCGTTTGGTATTCCTGGCATTGTCTCGCACCGCTCAGCCCGTTCTCCCTCAAGCGCTACTATGGATCTCTAAATTAAAGGTCATCATGCCTACTGTCAAATGCATTCCTTGATTTTATTGCTGTTGCTAAGATTCGTGTAATTTGCATTAACACAAGAAAAGCACGACGGAGCCGCCAGCTTAGACGCCGCTCGTTTGGCGAGAACTGCAAGCTGAGAACCAGCTCATTTTGTATACTCATTTGGTATTAGCATTGTCTCGAACCGCTCAGCACGCTCCCCCACATGCGTCACTGGAAATCTCTCTAACTTGGTGGTCACCAAGCCTATTATAACTCCGGTGGCCCAACTTAATGCTTGCCTTTGGAATCCTCGCTCAAAGTGCAATAGTAAATAGCGACCTTATTTCTGAAAATGGTCTCGACCTGCTCACCTTGACTGAAACGTGGCTACAATCGGTAAACTGCCCGACAATTAAAGACGCTACCGTGACTGGTTTCTCATTCTTTCACACCCCTAGATCAATCAAAACTGAGGTGGAATTGCTGTTATCGTGCGCTCGAAATTCACTTCAAGCCATTTGCAGTACCCTCGAGGCAGTCTTTTGAATCGATTGTCTTTATCTCACCCGAAAACAAGCTACCGATAGTGGCAGTAGTCTATCACCCACCAGGTACCAAATCCTCCTTTATCTCAGATTTCTCCGATCTCAATTCAATTCTTCGTGCAAGAAATCGATCCTTCTTCGCTATGGGTAATTTCAACGTTAACTTTTATAACTTATCTGACGCCTTCAGCACTGAATTTCGTGCATTGACTGACTCATGATCTCTTGTGGCTCTTGTGCGTACTACTCACATTAAGGGTCACACACTCGACCAGATTTTCTGATACAACTGCACTTTGTCATAACCACTTATTACCAAATCCTGCTTATCTGACCATATGCAGATCTCATTCAATCTACAGTGTATGCCCGCATCCTCCTCCTCTAAAATCACCTGTGAATCACGAAACCTCCAGACCCTTGACATTGATGCTGTCCGTGCGAGAATATCTGCTTTGCCTCTACTGCTCAGTCCCTCTTCCGACCTATTCTTATTGGTAGATTGCTACAACACGACACTAGCTGACATGCTCGACGAATTTGCACCTCTGACTAAGTGCACTGTTCGCCCTTGCTCAGACAGTTTATGGTTTACCACAGACATTAAACTAGCTAGGTCTACTAAACGCAAGCTTGAAAAAGCATACAAAAGATCAGGACTGACTGTCCATCGACAGGCATGCGAGGACTACTGTAGGTCGTACCAATCGATTCTAGTAAAGGCCAAGTCTAGCCTCTATAAATAATAATAATAATAATAATATTAATTCACTTGATTAAGCGCCTCTGAGAACTTAATCTCTCTCTAGGCGTTTTACATTTGCTGTAAAGTGAAATGCAATTGAATGGTAAGTAAAATCATGCTTGAAAAAACAAACGAAATGAATAATATGGTTAGGGGTGACATGCACAGGGTCAGCATGCAAATGTGGTTAGGGGCAGCATGCACAGTGTCAGCACGCATAAGCACATCAAGGACGAATCACACGGACCCACTAAATGCTATCCTAAATAGGTGTGCTTTTAGGTTCCTTTTAAATGTGGTCAGGTCAGGGGATGTTCTGACGCAGGTCGGGAGGGAGTTCCAGGCTTTGGGAGCATATGAACTAAATGCACGGTCTCTAAAGAATTTAAGGTTTGTATAAGGTATTTCTAGACTGTTGGATTCCGAAAAGTAGGTGGTACGATGCTTGGCCTGATGGGGTAATATATCTGAAAGATAGGCTGGAGCCATAGAATGAAGAGACCTAAAAGTGAGCGACAAAACCTTGAAGTCAATCCGTTGCTTGACTGGTAGCCAGTGCAGGTCGGCGAGAAGTGGTGTGATGTGGCAACTGCGCCGTCGCGACAGACAAGCCTAGCTTCAGAGTTTTGCACCAGCTGCAATCGCCTGATCGCACATGCTGGTAGGCCAGTAAGCAGTGAGTTGCAGAAGTCGAGACGGATGTCACGAATGCATGGACCAACTTGGACGTGGTATCTTTATCTAAACAAGCCCAAATTTTATCAATGTTATGAAGCTGAAAATAGTCGGATTTGACTGTGGAGCTGATATGGTCGTCTAACGAGAGGTCGCTTTGGAATATGACACCTAGATTTTGAGCTGATTCAACTGGAGATATGCTGGCAGAGCCAATTTTGAGAGTCAGCCTTTCCAATCTCTGGATCACACTGGGTTTGCCCATAACTAGTAAGTTAGTTTTGTCATCGTTAAGTTTTAGAAAATTTGCTGCCATCCATGTGCGGATGTCATCAATGCATGCAGCTAGTGAGTTTAGAGAATTTGAGGTGCTCAAAGGCTGGGAGGGATCAAAGCAAAGGTACAACTGAGTGTCATCCGCATAGATGTGAAAGCCTAGATTGTGCTTGGCAATCACATCAGCAAGAGGCAGAGTATAAACCGTGAAAAGAACCGGACCTAGCACTGAGCCCTGAGGTACCCCATATTTCAGAGGTACCTCGGCTGATCTTTGTCCATTCACGTCAATACTCTGGAGTCTCCCACTGAGATAGGACCTGAACCACTGCAGAGCAGTGCCAGTGATGCCCAGGCGAGATGAGAGGCGCTCTAGAAGAACTTTGTGATCGATGGTGTCGAAAGCTGCCGAAAGATCGAGCCAAACAAGCAGAGACACTCTACCCATGTCTGCATTCCTTAGTAGGTCGTTGTATACCCTAAGTAATGCTGACTCTGTGGAGTGATTAGCTCTAAAGCCAGACTGGAACTTACTAGCAAGGTGTGAGGTTTCGATATTTGAGTTTAGCTGGTCTGCCACGACCCGTTCCAGTGTCTTTGATAGAAATGGTAGAAGGGAGACTGGGCGGTAGTTGCTCAAGTTCTCTTGGTCTAGTGCTGCTTTCTTGAGGAGAGGCCTGACTACAGCTTTTTTGAGAGCTCGTGCATAATGAATGAATGAATGAATCAAACAGAGAAGCAGCCGGTCAGATACTTTTTGAGCCTGTCTAAAGAAGAGAGGAATGGTTGTAAAAGCACGAGAGAGTTCACACACAACCTTTCATTAACCCTAGACTGCTTCGGCTTTTGCATTGTTTTGGTACTTTCCAAACTTTTTTCTTTGCTGTCGGACATTTTTATGTATGAACTTACTTTAGTAGCTAACCCTGGATTCTTACTGCAGCTTCAGAGTTCACTCTTTAATGCAATTTGAACTCTTACACTGCTCCACTTGCCACAATCAACCTGGCAAAGAACTGGTAAGTCCTGCAATGCAAAAGACAATGTACCCAGACACAACACTGGAGTCGGTGGCTCAGAACAGTGAATACATTTAATTTTACTCGGCAAGCGCTCTTTCTTATAAAAGCCATGCTTTCCGGGACCATTAGACAAACAACTCCATCATCTTCATCTAAATGCTGGCCGAACGTTACCTAGATACAGCATGGTTGCTAGTGCAAAGCTGCAGAACATACCGCGTTCTTGGATAAGTGCACGACAACACTATTCTGGTACATAAATCCATATCGAGCATCTCTGCTTATTTTGCTCGGCCTTTCAGCAGCTTTTGATACTATCGATTACCAAGTCCTTTTTGAGCGCCTCTCATCTCGCCTGGTCATCACTGGCACTGCTCTGCAATGGTTCAGATCCTATCTTTGCCAAGCACAATCTAGGCTTTCACTTCTATGCGGACGACACTCAGTTATATCTTTGCTTTGATCTCTCCCAGCCTTCGAGCACCTTGAATTTTCTCAACTCACTTGCTGCATGTATTGATGACATCCGCACATGGATGGCAGCAAATTTTCTTTAATTAAATGATGATACAACTAACTTACTAGTTATGGGCAAACCAAATGTGATTCAGAAATTGGAAAGGCTAACGTACGAAATCGGCTCTACCAGGATACCTCTGTTGAATCTGCACGAAATCTGGGTGTCATGTTCCAAAGTGACCTTTCGTTAGACGACCACATCAGCTCCACAGTCAAGTCTGCCTACATTTAGCTACACAGCATTGCTAAAATTCGGGCTTGTTTAGATAGGGATAACGCATCTAAGTTGGTCCATGTATTTGTGACATCCCTTCCTGACTTCTGTAAGTCACTGCTTGCTGGTCTACAAGCCTCTGTCCACTCAGGCTCTTACAGCTGGTGCAAAACTCTGAAGCTAGGCTTGTCTGTCGTGAGCGTCGCAGTTGCCACATCACTCCATTTCTCGCCAACCTGGATTGACTATCAGTCAAGCAACTCATCGACTTCAAGGTTTTGTCACTCACTTATAGATTCCTTCATTATTTGGCTCCAGCCTACCTATCAAATCTACTTCCCCACCAGGCTAAGCATAGTACAACCCACTTTTTGGAATCTAATTTTTTACCTATACCTTGTAAAACCCTAAATTTTTTGGAGAAGGTGCGTTTAGTTAGTATGCTTCCAAAGCCTGGAATTCACATCCGATTTGTGTCACGACATCTCCTGACTTTACTACATTTAAAAAGAAACTAAAAACGCATCTATTTATCACAGCATTGAGTCAGTCCCTGTGATTATACCTGTATGTGGTTATGCGTGCTAACACTGTGCATGCTGCTATTGACCATACTTGCATGCTGACCGTGAGCATGTCACCCCTAACCATGTTGTGCCAGCTGGCTATTAAGCTTTCTACCGCTAACCATTTGATAATGCTTTGTTTGCAGAAAATGTATTAAGTGCCTAGAAAAAATTGAGTTCTCCGAGGGTGCTATCTTTAAGCTTATTATTATAATTACAAATATTAAACTTGCATAATGCCCTCTGAGACCTTGATCTCTTTTTTGGCACTTTACTTATGCTGTAAAGGAAGCACTTTGAAATCTGGAGGTCCAACCGCGAAGTCAGTGGTCGATAGCTGGATATAGTAGCCGATAGCTCGATTGCGTACCAAAGAAAGACCAGAGGTAGTTTCCCATGCTACAGAGAGAAACAGTCATTAACGAAAGCATATTCTGTAAGAAAACTGTAGTCACTGAATTTAACTTGAGTTGAAATATGATTTGTACTATAAAAATCCAAACATCATGTAGACTAAGTATCACACGAATAGCTTGCTTGGCTTATCTTTGTGGTCTGACTAATAGAATCACTTTTATAATAGCTCTACTAATAAAGCAATCCGTGAAGCTGGAAGAGAATGAAGACAGTTTGTACAGCATGTATTCATGGGTATTGCATTTCCTTCCGTTTCGTTCACTCATCAGGTTGAACCAGCGGATTTATTTCTCTTAATTGTCCACATTTCAGCAGTTCGTAGCTTGACCTGCTCTGCCACTAGAATAAGAAGCTTCTGAACTTGCTTTTAATTTCTGTCCAGAATATACACGGACGTCAAAAAGTGGTCCCGTACACTGGATTTGCATTCATGCAGTGACACGGTTCAGTCACTCAACCATAAGCTGCATATTCTAACTGATATGGCAAAGCCAGTATGGTGCTAATAGTGAAGAAGCAGCCGTAGAACGCTTTAGCTGTCGTAGCCAACATAGCAAGAAAAAATGCAGCGAATCATGCCACGAAAAGCGAGAAAAGAGAATGAAACCGTGAAATAAATGAAAGGAAAGCTAACTCGCTAGCAACCGTTGACTTCCGATCATTGGGGTAAAGATCTGCTCTCTGAATTCCGGTGAAGTGTCGTTAGCATTGTAATTGAAAAAAATTGGAGCCGCGGCGAACCTATTAACATGCTGCGTTCATTTGTGCAACTATCAATATAGTTTATGTCACCATTCTATATAGGTTACTTTTTTGAAAGAAGCACTAGCAAAGCGTTTTTTGGTATCGAATGGTTACATCGGCTCCTCATTCATGTCTGTCGATTTTCAGCTCAAAAACGTTGCAATAATTTGAGCTTGTTAGATAAGAATTTCACGGGCAATGTGGCCATTTTGTTTGCTATATCTCTCTTCTATATGCTCTGTATCCGTTGCTCAACCGGCATCCATCCTTGCTCTTTTAACAAAGGAGACACGTGCTCAAACCTCTGGAACTTAAAGACTAGTCTTGCAGCCATATTCATTCATTAACAAAAGGAAAGCACCCCGTAGCCGCCGCGGTGGCCGGAACCGCCAGCTTAGACGCTGCTCGTTTGGTATTCCTAGCATTGTCTCGAACCGCTTAGCACGCTCCCCCGCATGCGTCACTGTAAATCTCTCAAACTTAGTGGTCATCAGGCCTGTTGTAACCCAATCGGCCAGACTTAACGCTTGCCTTTGGAATCCTCGCTCAATGTGCAATAAACCTCTAGTAATAAACGACCTTATTTCTGAAAATGGTATCGACCTGCTCGCCCTAACTGAAACTTGGCTGAAATCGATAAACTGCCCGACAATTAAAGACGCTACTCCATCTGGTTTCACGTTCTTTCACACCCTTAGATCAATCAAAACCGGAGGTGGAGTTGCTATTGTCGTGCGCTCGAAATTCAACTTCAAGCCATTTGCGGTACCCTCGAAGCAGTCTTTTGAATCAATTGTCCTGGTCTCACCCGAAAACAAGCTACCGATAGTGGCAGTAGTCTATCGCCCACCAGGTACCAAATCCTCCTTTATCTCAGATTTCTCCGATCTCATTTCGATTCTGTGTGCAAGAAATCGATCCTTCCTCGTTATGGGTGATTTCAACGTTCACTTTGATAACTTATCTGACGCTTTCAGCACCGAATTTCGTACATTGACAGACTCATTATCTCTTGTGGCTCATGTGCATGGCCCTACCCACATCAAGGGTCACACACTCGACCAAATTTTCTCATATAACTGCACTTTGTCATCACCAGTTATCACCAAATCCTGCTTATCTGACCACATGCAGATCTCATTCAATCTACAGTGTGTGCCCACATTCTCCTCTAAAATAACCTGTGAATCGCGAAACCTCAAGACCCTTGACATCGATGCTGCCCGTGCGAGCATATCTGCTTCACCTTTGCTGCTCAGTCCTCCCTCCGATCTGTCATCACTGGTAGATTGCTACAACACGACACTAGCTGACACGCTCGACGAGTTTGCACCTTTGACAAAGCGCACTGTGCGCCCCCGCCCAGACGGCCTATGGTTTACCACAGACATTAAACTAGCCAAGTCTACTAAACGAAAGCTTGAAAAGGCATACAAACGATCCGGACTAACTGTCCATCGACAGGCATATGAAGACTACTGTAGGTCGTACCAATCGATCCTAGCAAAGGCTAAGTCTAGCTTCTATAGAAACATTGTTGAATCACAGATGCACAATCCAAAAATGCTGATGTCGACAATAAACCATCTCCTCAACCGTTCCCAGGTTAGCTCCTTACCAGATGATCCTTGTGATGATCTAGCCGATCGCTTCTCTCGATTCTTTGTGCAGAAGATAGACAAAATCAGGGAATCCATCCCTGCGATGACAACCTTCCCACTAGAATGCTGTTCCTCGGTTCCTGGCTGCGCCTCAATGTCTGCATTTAAACAGGTCACCAGTGAGGTAGTCCTAAAGCTCGTATCTCAATCAAAGAAGACAACAAGTTCACTGGACCCTATTCCCACTGTCCTGCTCCTACGTTGCATTGATCTGCTGCTGCCATGCATAACCAACATCATTAATATGTCATTAGCCTCAGGTCAGGTCCCAGCACCTTTCAAAAAAGCTGTAGTCAGGCCACTTCTCAAGAAAGCTACACTAGACCAAGAGAGAACTTAAGCAACTACCGCCCAGTCTCCCTTCTACCATTCCTATCAAAGACACTGGAACGGGTCGTGGCAGACCAGCTGAACTCGTATATCGAAACCTCACACCTTGCTAGTAAGTTCCAGTCTGGCTTTAGAGCTAATCACTCCACAGAGTCAGCATTGCTTCGGGTATACAACGACCTACTTAGGAATGCAGACATGGGTAGAGTGTCTCTGCTTGTTTTGCTTGATCTTTCGGCAGCTTTTGATACCATCGATCACAAAGTACTTCTAGAGCGCCTCTCATCTCGCCTGGGCATCACTGGCACTGCTCTGCAGTGGTTCAGGTCCTATCTCAGTGGGAGACTCCAGAGTGTTGACGTGAATGGACAAAGATCATCTGAAGTACCTCTAAAATATGGGGTACCTCAGGGCTCAGTGCTAGGTCCGGTTCTTTTCACGGTTTATACTCTCCCTCTCGCTGATGTGATTGCCAAGCACAATCTAGGCTTTCACATCTATGCGGATGACACTCAGTTGTACCTTTGCTTTGATCCCTCCCAGCCTTCGAGCACCTCAAATTCTCTCAACTCACTTGCTGCATGCATTGATGACATCCGATCATGGATGGCAGCAAATTTTCTAAAACTAAACGATGATAAAACTAACTTACTAGTTATGGGCAAACCTAGTGTTATTCAGAAATTGGAAAGGCTGACTTTCAAAATTGGCTCTGCCAGCATATCTCCAGTTGCATCAGCTCGAAATCTAGGTGTCATATTCCAAAGCGACCTCTCGTTAGACGACCACATCAGCTCCACAGTCAAATCAGCCTATTTTCAGCTTCATAACATTGCTAAAATTAGGGCTTGTTTAGATAAAGATACCACGTCCAAGTTGGTCCATGCATTCGTGACATCTCGTCTCGACTTCTGCAACTCACTGCTTACTGGCCTACCAGCATGTGCGATCAGGCGATTGCAGCTGGTGCAAAACTCTGCAGCTAGGCTTGTCTGTCGTGAGCGTCGCAGTTGCCACATTACTCCACTTCTCGCCGACCTGCACTGGTTACCAGTCAAGCAACGGATTGACTTCAAGGTTTTGTCGCTCACTTTTAGGTCTCTTCATTCTATGGCTCCAGCCTATCTTTCAGAGATACTACCCCATCAGGCAAAGCATCGTACCACTCGCTTTTCGGAATCCAACAGTCTAGAAATACCTCGTACAAACCTTAAATCCTTTGGAGACCGTGCATTTAGCTCGTATGCTCCCACAGCCTGGAACTCCCTCCCGACCTGCATCAGAACATCCCCTGACCTGACCACATTTAAAAGAAACTTAAAAACATACCTATTTAGGACAGCATTTAGTGGGTCCTTGTGATTCGTCCTCGATGTGCTTATGCGTGCTGACACTGTTCATGCTGCCACTAACCACATTTGCATGCTGACCCAGTGCATGTAACCCCTAACCATGTTATTCATTTTGTTTGTTTTTCAAGCATGATTTTACTTACTATTCTATTGTGTATCACTTTGCAGCAAATGTAAAGCGCCTAGAAAGAGATTAAGTTCTCTGAGGGCGCTTTATCAAGTGCAATATTATTATTATTTTTATTATTGTCAGCTGCACTGGCCTAATAGCTTACTTTGGTAGCTCAGCCAAAAGGGAATTACAATAATCAAGCCGAGACAGATCTAAGGAGGTAGGTAAATACAAGCAACTAAAGGAGACAGCTCCTAAACTTGGATAGGGATCGGACGTGATGGCTAGCTGTAGAAGCAGTCTTCTGAATGAAGCTTTTAAAATTGAGGCAGCTGTTGAAAACGACACCTAAATTTTGAGCACGTGGTGATGGTCGCACAATAGCATCACCTATTAGAAGAGCAAAGCCTTTTAATCGTGTAAGAAGATATATGCTATCCAAGCACGTGCTTAAGAAATGTATGTAACAAAATACTTACCAAAGTTAGACGTGCCGGAGCGCGAAGGGAACAAAACAAAGGTATGGCTGTAATTTGCTTGCATAAAATGAAAGCCCAGATTGTGCTTGGAGATTATACCGGCATGTATCTAATAAAATATTAGTCTGGCTTTATTCAGACTTTGTGCCTACCTGCATGAAGGCATTTGGTTCGCGTGAGCTTCACGGATTGGCATATCTTCCTACAAGCTGAAACAGTGCAAGCCCTCGCCAGTTGGTTGCTTTTTCCCGAAACCTGAGACTATAGAGTTGTGATCAGACCTGTGTAAGGTGAAGCGAATGGGCCAGCCTCGAGATTATGGTAAGAGGTAGGGATAAACTTCATTGTTTCAGCGACGATCCTGCTGGGAGCAGAACGACTACTACTTAGTAATTACGGTTCTGGTAGTCTTTTGAATGCATTTTAATTCGAATCGGCACTCAATAATATCGAAGGAAATCAAATTTCGCCTTAGCACAGCTGTCAGAAAATGATATTATTTAGTGATGAGTTTCTCTGAGCTACCTTCATTCAGCATGAACCACGGCTAGGCCTTAACCCCCATGTGACTTTCTGCGGATAATTACGAGTTAATATCTTCTATATAATAACCTATAGAGCTAGCTTTTAGAGTTGAATATTGTGGCAGGGCTAGTAACCAGAGAGGGGGTGTATTATGTCTCACTGGCATGCAGGCTAATGAAGCTTCATCTAAAAATGGTAGTCTCCTTGGAGAAACACTTGGAAGCTATAATAATAGTTGCAATAGAATATTTATATTAGAGCTCCTTGTGAGAATTAAATCTCTGTTTAGGCACTTTACATATGCTGGAAAGAAAACTTGTCAAGCGGGTAGCACAATCACTCACATTCAGCAAGCACGAGCACACCAAGGCCAATGGACCCGTACTGAGCAAAGGCAATACTGATTTGCTTTAGTTCTTTTTTAAATGTCTTCTAGTCAGGAGGTGTCGTAATCTCAGAAATTGATAAGTTTCAGTTTTTGAAATGACGGGAACTGACAGCCTTGCCTCCAATAAATTCGACATTCTTTAGTGGCATAACCAAAGGATAGGTGATACGATTGGAAGTCTGTACGGTAATAGTTTTAGCTGTGTATACCGGGTGAGCAGAGTCGAGGGCCCCCAAAGGCTAGGAAGAAACATACATTTGGTACGCTGCCTAATGAAGAGCCAGTGCACACTGGTGACAAATTATGTCCTGAGGAAGTTGCGATGAGAAAGGCGCACAGCCTGAAAAGGCTCTTTAGGCCACTAAAGGGAACTGCTATTCTTAATCTCGTGACGGCCCGGAGCTCGGTGCTGTAGTCACACAACACGGAAGCCTCCTAACGTAGACCTAAAACGGACTTACATTTGTGCCCTTGTGCATTTGGAGAGCATCGAGCTGCTCACTGAACGTGCTCTGCCTCTTAATTTCTGTCTGCAAAGGAGTTTCCACACTTTCAGCTTCTCTAGAGAATACGATCGACGAGGCAACAGTGATGTGCTTCCGTATAGCATCCTAGTGAACTTGTCTTTTTCGTTCCTGTGCGCTTCGAGCGTTATCTGTTCGCGATTCAGTCGACGTTACTAGCCGAAGGCCCTAGTAATCAGCGGCAGTCAATGAGTGTCTTCTTGTGTGCTTTCGCATGCTGTCTAAGCATGATACTTGGACTTGGGTGCGTGTGCATGCGTGCCTAACTCGGTACCTTTCTTCTCACTAACTGTTTGTTATTGCAGTGAGTCGTATAAATCGCTCGAATAAAGATTCGTTTCTTTTAGGGCGCTGAACAAATTTATTTTTATTAGTGTTGCTATTATTGCCCTTTAAAACATTATAGCGTTATTTGGAAACTCACCCGGAACCGCATCGAAATTGGCATCATCTAAGCTAATAACGGTATCCTCGAGTGCAACCAGGATTTTGGTAAGGTGGCTAAACATCGACCTTGAAGGATGTGGCATTAGCTCACTGACTTCTCCTTGACATATGCTCGGGAAAGCTATATAGCTCCTTTAAAAAAATATGTTCTCTGAGCTCTTATGTTATTTTAACTGATCACTGCAGCTTTTTTCCAAGCTCTTCACCTATGGTCTTCAGGACGGTGCGACGCACGGAAGCTTTTTTTAACGCTACAAAGAAATTCTCTCACCTTTGGAAAGCCTGAGGCAAGCGGCGCGCGCGCACTGGCACGCACCGCCAGGCAGGCTTCTGTATGCCAGTCTGCAAAGAACTGCTTATTTACCAAAAGTAATATCCGATTCCCGTAAAATAATAACGATCGACCCTCTCGAAACTACACTCGGAGCGCGTGCGCTGAAGGCATGCTGCTCTAGCATGCTGCTCTAACCTCGGGTCCGACGTTTTAACATTAGCAATTGCCTCCCGTGACGAAGCCGGAGGAGGAGAGGCAGGGGCATTTGCCCCTCCCTCAACCCCCCCCCCCTACGGCGGGGAGTGACCTGTGCCGCCTCCAATGGTTATGCCCCCTCCCACTTCTGACCGACACCGTCGACGAAAGTCTGTCCTAATTCTACTCGACAAGCAACTGACGAGTTCGAGTCGAATGGACGCTGTGATTTTTGGCCACGATTTTCAAATTGTTGTGGGTCCTGTCCCCTACATGAAAATCGTACGGGTCTTGCCCACCAAAATAAAGAAAATACCGGTAACTAATGGGTCATTCTCCCCTCCCCCAGAGGAAAATTGTGACTCTACCACTGATTGATTGCCTCCATCGTGAAACGCTCTGCATCTGCGATGCCAGCGAGCCTCCAGAGCCGCTGTGTAAATAATTAATTAATAATTAATAATTGTAATACATATTAATAATAATAATAAAATAATTAATTGTCAAAACTTCGTTTAATGAATTCTTGAGCGTGTTCGCCTTCTCCCTAGAGTCGAAGGGCCACCCGTGAGGGACTGTCGGACTTTTGGGATCGGTGGGGGGTCTGCAGTTACAACAGAGGGGCTCCATAGATATGCAGCTCACTCGGCCTCACCGCGGCCCCTTGTTAAATAAAGCCTAGCAGGAAAAACCTGACTGAATGCTAGCATTCTTAGGACTTGCTACGTGTATTAACTCTGGTTTGCCGTGGTTAGCAGCACAGTGAGCTTACTTTGAATTTTAATTTTTTTCAATTTTCATTTCCTTATCCAATAAGTCACTTCAGGAGACGGACGCGGAACTGCTCCGGATAGACTTCGCGAAACGCCTCTGTAGCATCCACTTGGGCCTTACGGCACCCTCTAGAGACGGCCTGTAAGGTTTTGCCTAGAAGACCCGCGCCCGGCACACTTCGTCAGCTTCTTCTCCGGAAAAGCTCCTAGATTCATTCGAGACAGAACTAATGACATTTTTTTCAAAGCATATTACTATTCCGGAGCGCGCCAAGAAAGCTCCGATAAGACGGGATTTTTGCTCCTCTAGTCAATGGTTGTACCTAATTTTGGAAAAGTATAAATATCCGGAAAAAAGGTCACCACTGGGACGCCTTTTTAGATGCCGTCGTAAGCGATACCGGTAACCCCATTGGTTGAGCCGCAAGCTTTGCCACGAAGGCTTTGTGTAACCCCATCTAAAAATATTGCTCGCTTTCCTCTGGAAAACAGCCCGGAGATGCGGAGCCACCTAGAAATCTTTTTATTGCCTCTAATTAAAATAATTCCACGCCCATTTTGAGAGAGCCGAAAGCTTAGCGCAGAAGGCGTGCCACTCAACAGCTCTCCTTGAACCGGTCTACAGAGCCTTTAGCTCCTCGGCGACCCTACAAAAATACTACGACGGCGCCCCCTATACGAGCAACGAAAGACCCTCTGGAAGCCTGCGCGGAACGAGTACGCCGAAGGCAGCTCGCTAGCACCCTTTCTATGCCCATTAAAAAGGGTAGAGAAATACCTCTTATAATGCGAGCCGACGGTTCGCCGTGCCCGACATGCATGTACAGCCGCTTTGTAGGCTTTCCTGTAACCTTTCCCCGGAAGCCTTGAAGACACTCGAAAGAGCTGCCGGGCCTACAAGGAGGGCTAAGGGGCAATTTTTTTGACAAATGGGGACTTGAGATGCAGTAGTTTTGCTTTGGGGCAGCCTAGCCCAGCTCCTTCAGCGAGTTCTGCGGTTGGGGGGCTTAGACTCTCTAGCCCCGCCCCTCGCCCCGCCCCTGGGCCTCTAGAGGCAGCCTCTCGGGAAAAGGACCGCAAAGCTGCGCCCTGCCCCTCGCGACGGGCAGGCCGCATTCGAAATTGGTAGCCCCTCCGCGGAGGCCTGGTGAGCATCCAGATTGGGGGGCTAAATGGGGTGCTCTCAGCGCACGTGAGGTGGAGTTTGAACGGCCGCTACTTTGTTTGGGCAGCCCGGCTCTGCCGGTTCAGCACGACTTAAAGGGTGACTTCAGCTCACCTCGCCTCAGATACCATTGACGTATGCATATCTAATCGTACCAATTATAGTAGAACTCTAGCAAGTGGACAGGTAAATGCATTCTACACCCCATGATACCGCATAATTCTGGAGTCCACCAGCCGTCATAAATCTTTTGAGTTATAAGTAATCGATGACGGGCTTAAGCAGGTCACACACGCCATTTCAATTGGTTTTTACTCCGGATTTTGAAAAGAATATATGCTCTTCATTGTGTCTTAATATAGGTGATAAAAGCTCTGAGACCAGCGGCACAGATGATCGCGGCGAAGTGTCCGGTTAATATCGGATTGCGACTGTTGATGGCTCCTCAGATCAAGCCCCTAGCATTGTTACAGGGTTAGCTTATACTAACGAAACGCACTTATAGACTCTCGGTTAGGGGCAGCAATGAAAGAGCGGTGGTAAAATTGTGGACACTCTTTATTGTAAATATTGCTATAATGCTTTGTGCGAAAGCTTATCGCCTCAGCAGTGCAAACTTACCGCATCTACGAACATAATTAAATATGAACACAATTCATGTGTATAGCGTCCTAAGAGAATTAATCTCTATTCAGACGCATCCCATGTGCCACGGGCGGGAAAAGTGGATCGCCATGTATCCGGTGCTGCGTCACCTGGTAAGCGTGCGCTCCGTAGCCTACTGCATAAAGTGGCAGTGAAAAAGTAGACACTTATTCGTGCAAGAGTATTAGCAAACGTCGTTGGCCTAGGCCATTTAAATAATAATAATAACAAATAATTAATAATAATAAAAAACTTGATAAAGCGCCCACAGAGAACTCAATTTCTCTCTACGTGCTTTACATTTTCTGCAAAGGAAGTGTATTCGTTGCTTAATTTGCAAAAATCCCATGCGTAACATTCCGGATTAAATGATTTGCTTAAGCCGCACGGGCTCTTTAGATGCTAAATCCGCGAAAGACGCGTCGACTAAAAAATCGCCAATCCATTTTCCAGATAGTCGCGCGAAGCGTTCAAGTGCCCAACAGCTTCCGCAGTTTTTATCTTGGCCGCGTGAGCCACCGAGGAAATATGTCTCTGCACCGTCGGCTACAGGAAGTTTTCGCGCCAGTTGACGGTTTGAACGAGAAACGCACGCGACGTGGGCGGCTATGCACTGACTCTAGCCGTCACGAAGGGGGTAAGCGCTGCTGCAGAGCAATTTCGTCCTTGACGTTTCTTCATGCCTCGATGCGCCTAATCTGCAGCGGCAACCGACCGGCGGTTTGCAAGCCGCTGCCGACACACAACGAGGCAATTAGTTTTTATTGGCGAGCACGTGCTGAGTTTGGCTCAAATCTGTCGCAAACGAGTGCTTCGCTGTCGTGCCCTAAACTCTGCCATGTCAGATATACGATGCCTGACCGAGAGGGGGGCGTTTGACTGAGCTTGAAATTGCGTTCGCTGAGCAACGAGACTCTGGCCCTCGCTGTCTCCCTAAGTGCTTCGGCACCGGACAGACGGCGAGAATGCTCGCGAAGGTGGAGCGGCATGGTCCGAAAAAAGGATCTATTTAGGCAAGCCCTGCTCTCATTGCTTTGCTTTAAAACAATTGGCGTATCTGCCGCCCCAATTAAATGAAGTCGCCCTAAGCATGTTTTGTACAGGCGTTTCGCAAACAACAGGTCTCACTCATGCCCCCACCACACCATGCTGAGTCTGTCAAATCCATAGCGGATGCCAGGTTTAAATAGCCTGGCTCAATACGAGATGCAGACTGTGTGTGACTCCAGCCCCGAATTTAGAGTCAATTTTCCAGGAAATCACGGAACCATCTGCCCTAGTTGTTGATAGTGCCGTGGCAATTGAAGGGGCGTGCTGCATCTGTCAACTCTAGTTTCGCTCACTGGCGTGCAGACAGCTGTTCACACACAGTAAACTTCTGATGAATACACAAGGTAGTGCAAGTCGTATTGGTGCACTCTTAGATACCACAGAATAGAATTCTACTGTCGAGTGCCGATAGAACTCAGGCTTTTAAGCATGTACGTGTGTTTTTGCTTTTATCCGGCCTTGTCTCGGTAAGGATTAACCTTGTACAGGTTTAGTACGTCATTACTAATAAACTCTGTCTCGCGCGCAATAGTGAAGCAACTGCTATGCTGATTTCTTGGTGCACGTCGGTGCAGCAAGGATTTTTCCAAAGGCTTGAGTCCTATCGAGAGACTGGCTATCCCATTAGTCTCAATCGAAGTTAATTAAGGGCAAACGTAGTAAACCGCCGTCTCCCAAGTATGCAGCAGGAGTTACCCCATTTACTTACTTAAATGATTTTCTTCTTGCGGCAATCAGAGAGATTTTTATAAGGTCGCCTATTTATTGAGTTTTTCTGCTTAATATTTCGTTCCCTGAACAACTAGTTTATCTATATTTACACTACCGTTTGCGGCACAGATTTTAATAAATGTATGCCCTCAGAATTAAATCGGCTGTCGCTGTACCCTGTCATAAGATAAAGCTCGTGAAACTTGATTTTAAGTGACAGTAAAATTAGAACAACAGCCTGGTAACCCAACTGTATGTGAGCCCAATTGCGTACTTTCCGCAGCTCCTAAATTCAGCGTACGCTTCTACGGAAAAAGTTTCAATTTGGCCAGATAATTGCTGAGTGAAGCAATCAGTTTAATTACGTTCCAAATATATCACTTCAACTTTCGCGATATTTGCTCTGCCAACTCGCGGTGACGAAGCTGCATTCTTAGAAAAATTTCGAAAGTTACTGAGTCTCACCAGACCGGCAAGGTGCTTGTACTTTACGATCTTGTGTTCGATTCCTGCTACCCTTCAGCTTACTTTAAAGTGGGTGATAGATCGGATGTAGCACTCCATCTTTTTCAGCAATCTGATGTCTCTTAAATGTCGTATTCCATGCTCTGAACTACTTCTTTGGCAGTCCTGCTGAGTTCTATTAAGTTCTCACCTGCTGCCATCGTAACATAGTACGTCGGAGAATTGCTGTGCAACAGAAAAAGGTATTTAGATGTCCGACTTTCAACCTATTAATTACGGCAGAAAGTCGAGCTTCTTCTTAGCACTCGCCAGTGGCTGCAGCTTTTTTTTTACTGATTGCGTATTGCTAAGCCAGTGAATGGATTGCCTTCTGCTGATAGTTTTAAGATTTCGTGACTCTGTGACAGACTCTTTCCAGGATGATAATGGTTAATAACTAATTACTCGAGTAGCACCTTAGCTCACTGGTGCGCACACAGCAGAGGTATTAGCAGGAAATTATACTAGTTTCTAGTGCAAACTATTTAATCGTAGATGTCTTTTAGAATTATAAATAAGAAAACATGAAACGCCATTCTTGGTGAACATTTTGTTTTCTTCGAATTCTCTCATAACAGTGGTTCTCAACGATGCTCTTTACTTCTTTGCGTTGGCCGAGACCTGGCTTAAATCAATTGCCTGCCCGATTATAATCAATGCCAACCCTTCGCGAAGTGGTGGGTGGAGTGAGGAGAAAGAGATCATCCCCCCTCCAGCGGAGTAGTGAGCTGGGCCGGTTCCTATTCGTTCGTCACCAACGAAGAAATTATGCTTCAATTCTACTTAATGAGCAACCGCCGAGTTCGTGTCGAATAAATACTAAATATGTTACAATTTATTTTATTAATTGCGGGTCTGTCCCCGCCAAATTGAAATCTTGCAGCTTTTGCCCTCTCCTACGCAAACACTTTGCCTTGACCCCTCGATGAAAATCCTACTCCGCCACTACTACAGGCTCCTCTTTCTTTCATACCCGAGATTTCTTAAAAGTGATAGTGAAGTAGCCATCGCTGCTATCTGAATTATGAGCTTTTTGCAGTCCTCTCGATGCAGTCCTTCGAATCTCTAGTTCCTCCAACCGCAAGCTGTCAATGTTGGCAGTAATACATGGCCTCCCCTGTACTAAAAACGTGCTTTATTTAAGATCTTTCCTACCACATTTTGATTTTGTGTTTTAGAAATCTACCCTGTATGGCTCTTGGTGATTTTGAATCCCTTTCGATAATACAACTGACCATTTGTGCCACGTATTTTGCTCGTTGGCTGATTCATTTTTTGCTATGGCTCATGTGCATGGCCAAACATGCACCAAAAGTTTCACTTTGGATCAGCTACTTTCCCGCAATTGTATATTGTCGAGCTTCTACAATTTTTTTTTATCAAATTCAGCACATCTGACCACATGCAGATCTCTTTATCTCTGCAAAATGTAGTCATTTTGATATCAAAATTGTCTCCGAATCGTAAAGTCTTAAGGAATTTGATATTGAGGCGGTTTACAAAAATTTCTTTTCATTTCTACTCAATTCGTTATCAGACCTAACCTCACTGGTATAATGCTACATGACATTTGCAGATGTTCTGGGGGTAAAGTTTGCTTCTCTGAGTAAGCGAAGCATACGCCCTCGCTGCCCCGATATCCAATGGTTTACAGCAGATGAAAACCAAACGAGCTAAGATTATTAAGCTCACTTTTGAAAAAGCGTACTAAGACCAGGACTGACTGCTAGCTGTACCAATTCATCATCACTGAGACCAAATCTAACTTCTATAAAACAGAATATAGTAAATTCACAGATGTCCAATTAAAAAACGCTGATGTCAGCCATTAACCATCTTTTGAACGGCAACCGAGTCAGCAGCATACCTAGAGATCCTTGCTGTAATCTAGCAGATCATTTTCTTAGCTTCTTTGTTAGCAAGCCAGACAAATCAATGAGTCCATCCCCAAGGTCACATTATTCTTGAAGTCGTCCACTTCTTCTTATTTTTCTATCTCAATATCCACTTTCAAGCCTGTATCTGCCGCCCCCGTATCGAAGTTACCTCCTGAAGTCTAAGAAGGCTATCTGCCCTCTAGATGCCATGCCTACTTTTCTCAATCTGAGATGCTCAGATTCAAGGCTATAATGCACAGCTGACATTGTAAGTTTATTCCTTAGTCTCAGATTTTGGTCCAGAATCTTTCCTAGAGGATATTTTCAGGCCACTCATTAAGATATCGACACTTGACCAAGAGAGCTTAAGAAAGATCAGCCCAGTTTTTCTACTGCCGTTGATATCAAAGACATTTAAACGAATAGTTGGCAGATCGGGTAAACTCTTAAATCGAAACTTGAAGCCTAATAAGTTAGTTTCAGCTAAATCTTTAGAGAAAATCACTCAACAGAGTCAGCGATGCTACGGTTATGTAACAACCTTGGGATTCTTTTATTTACGTGCAATCTCTCTGTTATCTCTGCTAGATCTTTCGGCAGCTTCTGATGAACGGTGAGCCGTGATGGCACACTAGGTATGGCGGTTGCTTTCACGACCTCGGTCCAGAGGTCGTGGGTTCGATTCCTGCGGTGGGCGATCCTTTATCGCCGCTGCAAGCGGTGGTGATAGCCATAAAGGCTCTTCTGTCGCTATGCAAAAAGAGGCTGCTAAATCAGCTAGGATTTATTTATTTATTTTATATATGAAAGTCTATTGTCTCTCCTATGCATCATAAAAACTGTAATAAAATCGTATAGTTCCTAGCTCAATGGCAAATTTAAGAGTTTGTATGTCTATGAAAGATGTTCAGTTCGAGTGCATTTCAGGAGCTGCAGCTACGTCCTGTTGTGCTGCAGCCTCGCAAGTTTCGTAATGCTGTGCTGAACACAGCAGCTTTTGATCACTGAAAACTCGGCAGCTTTTGATACTATCGATCACCAAGTCCTTCTTGAGCGCCTCTCATCTCGCCTGGGCATCACTGCCACTGCTCTGCAATGGTTCTGGTCCAATCTTAGTGGGAGACTCCAGAGTATTGACGAGAATGGACAAAGATCATCCGAGATATTTCTGAAATATGGGGTACCTCAGGGCTCCGTGCTAGGTCTGGTTCTTTTCATGGTTTCCGACGTGATTGCAAAGCACAATATAGGCGTTCACTTCTATGCGGACGACACTCAGTTATATTTTTGCTTTGATTTCACGCAGCCTTCGAGCACCTCGAATTCTCTCAACTCACTTGCTGCATGTATTGATGACATCCGCACATGGATGGCAGCAAATTTTCTAAAACTAAAAGATTATAAAACTAACTTACTAGTTATGGGAAAATCAAGTGCGATTTAGAAAATGGAAAGGCTAACACTCAAAATCGGCTCTACCAGGATACCTCCTGTTGAATCTGCACGAAATCTAGGTGTCATGTTCTACAGAGACCTTTCGTTAGACGGCCACATCAGCTCCACAGTCAAGTCTGCCTACTTTCAGCTACACAACATTGCTAAAATTCCGGCTTGTTTAGATAAGAATACCAGATCTAAGTTGGTCCATGTATTTGTGACATCCCGTCTTGACTTGTGTAACTCGTTGCTTGATGGCCTACCGGCATGTGCAATCAGGCGCTTACTTCAGGTGCAAAATTCTGCAGCTAGGCTTGTCTGAGGTGAGCCTAACAGTTGCCACATCACACCACTTCTCGCCGACCTGCACTGGCTACCAGTCAAGCAACAGGTGGACTTCAAGGTTTTGTCGCTCACGTTTAGGTCCCTTCATTCTTTGGCTCCAGCCTATCTCTCAGATCTACTCCTCCACCAGGCCAAGCATCGTACCAATCGCTTTTCGGAGTCCAACAGTTTACCAATACCTCGTACAAATCTCAAATCCTTTGGAGACCATGCATTTAGCTCATATGCTCCCAAAGCCTGGAACTCCCTCCCGACTTGCGTCAGAACATCCCCTGACTTGACCACATTTAAAAAGAACTTTAAAACGCACCTATTTATGACAAAATTTAGATAGTCCCTGTGATTCGTCCTGTGTGTGCTTATGCATGCTGATACTGTGCACGCTGCCGCTAACGAAACTTGCAGCTGACCCTGTGCATGTCACCCATACCAAGCTATTCATGTTGTTTATCAAGCATGCTACCACTTACCGATCGATCGCGTTTTCTTTGCAGCAACTGTAAAGCTCCCATAGAGAGAGAGAGAGAGAGAGAGAGAGAGAGAGAGAGAGAGAGAGAGAGAGAGAGAGAGAGAGAGAGAGAGAGAGAGAGAGAGATTTAGTTCTGTGAGGGCGCTTTGTCAAGTGTATTATTATTATTATTATAACACTGCGATCAAGTTTCACCCACTAATACTGTCTCTTTCACTGGATAAGATCAGAGGCACACATGTAGCGAAGTCTGTGCTTGTTGAGCAGGTGAGGCGGATCGGCAAAGAAGACTACACTGCTGACAGAAGTGGCACATGCGAAGAGATCTCGTATTTCGATGAGCCAAGCAAGCCTAGCGGCGGCGCCTTGGGTCAGTAGCGAATTTATGCAAGTTTATTGCGATAGATTTTCTCAGGATTTGAGCCAAGTGGCGCTTTAGAGCAGGTGGCGCATAACTACCGATGGCACGCAGACCAGGTATGATTAGCAGCCTGGCTACTCGCCCGGAGTTACTCCACCCAGCACGTGATCCAAGTGTGAGGATGCAGTAAGTGATTAATTTAACACTAATTGTGAATGCAGTAAATATGTGCATGAGAACTTTAGAATAAGAAACAAGTGGCTGAAAAAGGTATGAGTAGTTAACTTTATTATCTAACGTATAAAGGTGGCATCTAGCCTGACTCTTATAGCTAGCCGCATAGATATGCTAGCGGGGTGTGTCGGAGCCGCTGACCTTGATAAGGTCAGTGGTTGGAGCAGCCTTGAGCGTGAGCATGCCCGCAGGGTGAGTGCTGGTCGTCGGGGGTCTGAATCTCCCCGGAGAATCTCCTCGAAGAATCTGCCCGAGGCGATGAAGCTTGATCTTTGCCTTTCTTATTTTGCAGCTGAGAGTCTGGCATGTCCAAGTGATCCGTGAAATTTTGACGGTGCGTGTGTGTTGAGTTGTTCTGGTTTCGACCCTCTAGCTGCCCTGGTTTGGCCCCTGGGTAAGGCGCTCGCCTTTACCAACCAGGATCATGGAGGGCTCGAGCCTAAAACATGTGCAAAGCGCTTGCTAGAGATTGTTCTCTTAGGGCTCAATACGAATGAATTTATATTTTTTTTTTAGTCAGCATGCCAAGTCTTACGATCGTGTTGCAGGCAGTCTCGAAGACTTACCGGATCTTATGGCTCAGCCGGCTGTTGCGAAGTGGGAAGTTTTATGGTCACCGAGTGCCGAGGACAAATATATCACGTTTGGCTCAGAAATAACTTTATATCAGGTAGAATTTAACCGAACTCAAGACTCAGCTCTTGTTGATCGAGGTAAGGCGCCGCACCGCGGTAGTGTTTTACCACCAAACCTTTTTGATCACTTATCGTAGAGTGACTATGCGATGTTTATCATATAACGTGCGCAGAATAAAGATTACCTGGGGTCTTTTTATTGTCTGGTTTGGCTCTGTCAAAACTACTCATTTCATCTATTAGCTTCCCGTGCGTTCTCTGCAGTTTGTTAATTCGACCGGCGGTGCGCGTGTGCACGTGCTTGCACTACTTCTTTTCGCATGAAGTTCTTCTTGCCGTGCCGTGTGCTTTCACTGGGCGCCAGCCTGACCGTGCAGTAATCGCTACATGTCGCCTTATCTACGCCTGGCATGCCATCCATTTTACGAAATTCGTGTGGTGTCATTAGGCAGCAGACTTCAATCACAATTATGAACTTGGAGTTGATTTTTCTGCAGGAATTTGTTGTCTTCTTTTGAAACTACCCTTTCCGTTATCCATCGTATGCCTACTTTTTAAAATTACCCTTTGTCGGAGCTACTGCTTAACTTGTTGATGCTCACATGCAACCAGTGCGTTGTTGCCATTAGCGTGATGCTTGTTTGTATCAGAGTAAATGTGCTCGACCTTTTTCTCGCTCTAGCTCACTCGTGGCATTTTTGCCATTTAGCACCGATCTTCTGGCATTGAAAAGAGCTGCACACAGAAACAGGGGACTGCAGAAAAAAGGAAAATTTGGCTGATTCAACAGCCTCGTTTATTTTATATGAGCTTCAGGAAAACCCTAGTCCCTTTCATCTTGCCTGCAGTGGTCACTAAAGGATTGTGTGCTAGTATCGAACCCAGAATCTGTCTCAATGAAGTACGTACCTTTGAGCTGAAAGTCCCAAATCTTAAGGAACGGTTCTGTGCCACCAGTGCTCTGCTCGGTCAGCATCCCTGGGTAGTCTTCTATTATCGCCTGCCCATCCTAAGCAACGGCTATATGTGCTGAAACAGGCAGCAATGGCAGCTGAAACAGCTTCCTTCCACGCAGTTGCCCTCTCAATGATGCAGTGCATCCAAGCACAATTATTTGAAACTTATGGAAACATAAAATAATAATAAGAATAATAGACATGCATATAGCTGCCTATGGTAAGTAAATCTCTTTCTAGGGCCATTTACATGGGGTGGAAAGTTAGCTTGTCAATTGATTAATGATAACATGCACAGTGTCTGCTCGCATGAGCACACAAAGAATATTCATGTGGACAGAGCAATCGGTGAGAAACCACTGTACTTTAGCTTCTTTTTAAATGTCATCAAGGCAGGGAAAGTCGTGACTTCAGTCGGGAGTATGTTCCAGGCTTTGGGAGCAAACAAACTGAAATGCTCTGTCTCTAAAGAATTTGAGGTTATTTAGAAGGCACAGCTAATAATCATAATCATAATTATTATTATTACACTTCTATAGCACCCTCAGAGAACTAAATATATTTTACACACTTAACATGCGTTGTAATAATAATAATGCACTTGATAAAGCTCCCTCAGAGAACTCAAATCTCTTTCTAGGTGCTTTACATTTGCTGCAAAGGAAAATGCAATTGGATGGTGAGTAATATCATGCTTGATAAACAAACAACATGAATTACAACGTTAGTGGTGACATGCACAGGGTCAGTATGCAAATGTGGTTAGTGGCAGCATGCACAGTGTCAGCACACATAAGCACATAAGGACGAATCACAGGAACCCACTAAATGCTGTCCTAAATTGGTGTGTTTTTAAGTTCTTTTTAAATGTGGTCAAGTCAGGTGATGTTCTGATGCAAGTCGGGAGGGAGTTCCAGGCTTTGGGAGCATATGAACTAAATGAACGGTCTCCAAAGGATTTGAGCTTTGTACGAGGTATTGGTAGACTGTTGGATTCCGAAAAGCGGGTGGTACGATGCTTGGCCTGGTGGAGGAGTAGATCTGAGAGATAGGCTGGAGCCAAAGAATGAAATGACCTAAAAGTGAGTGACAAACCTTGAAGTCAATCCGTTGCTTGACTGGTAGCCAGTGCAGGTCGGCGAGAAGTGGTGTGACATGGCAAGTGCAACGCTCATGACAGATAAGTCTAGCTGCGGAGTTTTGCACCAGCTGCAATCGCCTGATTGCACATGTCGGTAGGCCAGTAAGCAGTGAGTTGCAGAAGTCGAGAAGGGATGTCACGAATGCATGGACCAACTTGGACGTGGTATCTTTATCTAAACAAGCCCGAATTTTAGCAATGTTATGTAGCTGAAAGTAGGCAGATTTGACTGTGGAGCTGATGTGGTCGTCTAACGAGAGGTCACGTTGGAACATGACACCTAGATTTCGAGCTGATTCAACAGGAGATATGTAGGCAGAGTTAATTTTGATCGTCAGCCTTTCCAATTTCTGAATCACACTGGGTTTGCCCATAACTAGTAAGTTAGTTTTATCATCGTTTAGTTTTAGAAAATTTGCTGCCATTTATGTGCGGATGTCATCAACACATGCAGCAAATGATTTAAGATAATTCGAGGTTGTAAAGAGAAACGATTGTAGTGAGAAACGATTTGAGTCTGAGAGATGGTGGTAGGATGAAAAACTTGATTAGGAAGTATTTTTTGATAGGTAGGCTGGAGAAAGAGAATGGAGGAACCTAAAAGTGGAGGATGCAATCTTGAAGTCGATATGCTGCTTGATAGATACCCTGTGCTGGTCGGTGATGAGCTGTGTAATATGGCAGTTGCCATGTTCGCGACAGACAAGCCTGGCTGAACAATTGTACACCAGCTGTAATGTGCAGCAATTGCCTTTGTTACTGTACACTCGTGATAAGCAGAGAAGCAGCAACTTGAAGTAATTAGTGAATGTTAGCACAAGCAACTTATTGTCGGGAGTTGACATCATGGTAAGCACCACCGGATTAGCCCAGAGATGACCTGTTCTCATTACTTGATGTGCAGAGTCACCCCCTCATATTGTTAGTGCCTGCTTTGTAGCACAATTTCTATCCCGGGTAGTATTATTTCCTTATAGCTTATGCCTCACAAGCACAGAAAATTGCCATTATACCAATTAGCCATTATCCAGAGCTTGCTTTGATCCCGGCAGGCATGCCGAAGTATGCTTTGTTTAGTCCTCGCATAGCGTAGATGCTTTCATGCAGTACTTTTTGCTCTTGGATTGTCTACACATATAGCAAAATACATCCACCATGTGCAAGCTAACTGATGCTATGTAAATCAATATGGCTATTCACTATCCTCTTACTCTGCAATACTATATACCAAAATGTTCGTTTAAAGCACCTGTACTGTTATATCTCTATGCATAATACTTGATATTGTTGTGTTGGCCCAACCATCACTAGTTTGGGTAGCGGCACAAGGCAATGCTGTAGGTGCTAACCTGACGTCAGGACCATGTCTAACAGAAAAAATGAGAATTTAAAAACAGTGTTGCCCTGACGACAGATGCAAAAATTTTGTGGGAAAATAGCCATTTTTCAATTATTTTTCGGGAATTAGCTGTTAGGAAAATGCACTTAGTTGCCAAGGATAAAAAATTGAAATCTCTTACATACTATTATTAATACTGGGTAATAAACTTCATGTAGTCCATGAAGAGATTATTCTCAAACGAGAATATGTACTGCTGCAGTTATTATGGACCTCTGGCAATCCTTAGGGTTCATTTAGTGTAGACTTCAGATAAGAGCACAGAAACTGCAAGTTTACTGCCTTTTTTTATCACCCTCTTAGCAATTCCTCTCACTGCTGGTCTAGTCCAAGCAGATTCAAGCCCATTAGCAGAGTGGTATTAGCTGGCCATTTTTAAGAGTTACTGTTTAGCTAGCATGCTACTCTATGGTGACCAGAAATCTGCATATCCGTTGCATGTGATAATAATTACTTGGCACATTGAACCGGGCTGCAGCCATTTTTGCTGTGACTACTTTACTGAGCTTTTGTGTTTTTAGATCAACCATGTGATTTCACTTGAGCCTTTTAATCGATTAGTAGCTGCTCATGCTGTGCGATCGTTGAAGCTATTAAGATATTAATGGGCAAGCTGTACTACCATGTATCTGTTTTAACCCTTTCAGCTGACAAGAATGTGCTATCAGACGATGCCTTCAGCTATCTGCTGTCGCCTAATGTCGACAGTGTCTATCCAAAGGTATTCTTCATAGCACCTCAGCTTGTTGGGCTAAACTAAATCACGCACTGTAGTTAAATCGCTGTGCCGGGCCTGGAATTTTGGCTTTTGGAGACCTTTAACTGCATGTGTGCTCCCTAATTTGCAGTGCATTGCTTGGTATCCAAAACCGGACCATGATCACCTAGTGGCAGTCGGGCAAGCAAATGGCAAAATACTACTGACTAGGTAAATGAGAAACTGTATTGCTTCTTCGATGGCCTGGGGAGTGTTGTCTATTCCAGGCTGGCTGATGCCTGTTTAGCTGCTGCTGCTGTGCTGCTACCCATGTCATCTTACTAGGCACACGTGTTTATTCTTTTTCTAGTCTGCACTCGAAGAGTAATGACCGGCTGGTGGGACGCGAATTTGGTAAGTCCCCATCACTTGGGGGCCGTGATGGCACACCTGTTAAGGCAGTTGCTTTTCATGGCCTCCGTCCCGAGGTCGTGATTTCGAATCCTGCTGTGGGTGATCCTGTATTGCCCCTGCAAGTGGCGGGGATAGCTGCGGAGACTCTTCTGTTGCTATACAAAAGAGGCTGTTAAATCAGCTTGTATATTTTTTTATCGGCTAACCATATGGCATCTGGCTGTGATTATTGAGGCTGTGTGCAAGCTGGCTGCATACCATGCAGTATCGTTGCTTCATCTGGTGCTCAGCATGGAGCTATGGCCTGTGTTTTAGCCCCGAAGCACGGACGACAATGCTATTGCTTAGCATGGAACCCGGACGACAGCAATTTGGTACGTTGTTTGAAATCACTGAGCTATGTATTGAACATAAATGAATGGCTGGGGACCAAAACCTCACGCGGCCAATGGTCTATAGTCTCGTGCTTGAGTGCCAGTCCTGCCAAACCCTATTTAATATATCGTTGGGTAGCAAAACTCATCAGTATAGATGCGTGCCTGTACTTCCTGTATGGTGCAATGGCGGTCGGCTGGAGTACATTTCTGCAAATGTCTAAATGGATATTCTATCTAATGCATATTCTTGCACTCACGTCCATAGGTATTTACATGCCCTTACCTAAATGACCGTTGCGATCAATCGGAGGACTTGCAGGCAAAAATTCTCCTTGCCACGTTAACTTAAGCCTCACACTATGCGTAACAATATTTATGAAGCTCTTAGAAGTTGATAAAACAGCAATAGCAAAGTTCTGAGTCGGTAAAAAGTGGGTGCGGTTCTCGGCGACTGCCAGTTTCGGGCTTGGCATCGACAGCACTAGCCTCTAAACTGTGTCGTGCTGTGTTGACTCCACCGCATTCGAAGCTGTTCGAAAAAATCGTCCATCGGGATAGGCAGGTTTGAATTGGTTCTCAGTATGTGGTACAAGTCATTCCTTAGCTTAGGTACACTATGGTTGAGTGGTGACCCTGTGGATGTCACCCCTAACCATGTTATTCTTGTTGTTCATCGAGCATGCTACCCCTAACCATTAGAAATTGATGAGGAAGGAGTGATCATATCTAGGGAATCATGCAAACTGTGTAGACTTTAAAAAATGGCGATTTAAAAAAAAGGTAAAACTGGTCGATTTTATATGGATCTGTTAGTGTGGTGCTACCAGAGCCATGCGATATGGTTGGCCATATAATATAGATAATTTCCATTGGTAGGTGCTCTTTACTCTTTATTCATGAGCACTACTAGTCTGCCTCTAGCTGCTGTGAGATGCACTTATTTCGGCATGCATAATACCCATGGATATGAATGTGGTGTGTTTGCTTGTGTGCATGTGTAAACTATGATGAAGCAATTCCATTCCGTGGCATAAATGTGGAAATCCTTCTCATTGTGTAATGCCCAAGTTGCAAACTAGTTTGCATGTACACTAGCTGCCATAAGTTGCCGAGCTAGGTTGGTCCAGCGGTTAATGTGCTCGCCCCGACTTAAGGTCTGGCTGAGGTCGTGGGCTCGAGCCCTGAGGCATATGTGAAGCGCCTTAATCGAGATTTAGTTCTCTTGTGGTGCTATACAAATGAATTATATTATATTTATTATTATTATAAGTTTAGCCGCACTTGCCCTCTCGTCAGTATGTTTGATTTATCTCAGCCGGTAGCTGCACTTGCCCTCTCGTCAGTACATTTGATTTATCTCAGCCGGTAGCTGTTGGAACTACAGTAAATGTTTGTTAGATACTAAAGAATCCATTTTATTTCTTTGGCTTTCAATAAATAGAGTTTCGGTCAGTAAATTATTGCTCAGGAGGACGTCTGAGGACTGATACCGAAAAATCCGACAGTAGGCATTTTTTTTTTATACATCCGTAGCAACCTGATAACTTGGTTGCCGATGGCCGACTGCGGTTGCGCATTTCAGTCGCTAGGCTGAAGATATTACTCAGCTCACTCACTGGCGTGTTACATGATCGTAATTCTAAAAAAATCCACTAGCAGAGCGTATTTGTGTCGTTTTAGTTCCTTTAAATGAGGCCGACATCTCATGGGTTACAATTGCAGACGTTATTCGTTTAATAAAAGGTGCAACATCTTCTCAAGCACTAGCACCGTGGGCATTGGTCAGACACCCAGTGACCATGGCTGCAGACCGCATCGACACGTGTATGCAGTTAAAGTAGCGTAGCTTAGGGGGAGGCCACCTTCCGGATTTTGTGAGGGACCTGGTGTGATCTCACCGTCTTGGGAAGGTCGGCAACCGAATGACTGCTCGAAAGCTAGGAATCATTGAGAGCGCTGTCCTATGTAAGATGCGGAAACAATCGGCCAGCGTGTGGATGCTTTTGGGCTTCTAACACGAGGGATGATCGGCTTCTGAAAATGAAGTGCCTGAAGGGCCATTTTTTAATCGCATTCAAGTCCATGCCAAACACTCGAGCTTAGCATCGGTACGATCTGCAGTGAGCAGACGGACCGGCGAAGTCTCAGCGAATGCGGCCGGTCTTATGGCTAGGGTAGCAAAGAAAGTTCCGCTACTGACGAAAGCACACAAAGTAACAAACCTTGAGAGGGGAATGGCAGCACAGCAGCTGGACGACCGAATATTGGAAGATTAGAGGATGTGGTTTTAGTGTCGACTGGGGCCTATAGACAGCAGCATAAGACCACCGGCCAAATTATGGGACAGATTGTAAGCAGTTTGGCATGCTATACCATCCGATGTAGCACTGAAACTCGGCGAGCCCATGCCAGCCAAAAATGCAGAAATTGCTAATCGGAGAAAAACCACATCCTACTATTATTAGTGCTTCTACTACCCGTGGTGCTGTGGTTGTCATGATATATTGATCGCACGTTAGGCCGTTGTGTGTATTTTGGTATCAGTTTTACTGGTTTGAACCCTCCGGGTAGATTTCACAACTTCCTGCATCAGTAACCGGCTAGGCGGCCATAGTTGGGTGGTTTCGGCAAAACTTATGGCTGCCAGTAATATATGTGTAATAATCTATTCTTGTGAATGCTGAGGGCATCATAGATTCGTTAAAAGTTATCCTTTATATGTAGCCTCCGAGCTCACCGAGCTGATAGTGGGGCATTGGTGCTGCCTCTGTTGATCAACTTTGCTCTGTGCTTGGGACTGCATCAGAGCGCTCTTGCACCGTCTGGGTGGATGAGGATCATGTGACTACGTGTCTGGCTGCAGTCCGGCGACTGATATTGCCGTGTTGTGCACAGTAACTTATCTGGCATTTCCTTTCAGCTTGCTGCTGGTCTGGACAAGACTCGCAATGATCCCTGCATACTAATTTGGGATGTGATGCAGGATATGGCCCCTGCTTCGCCTGACAGGTGGGGTGGTCAGGCTGGTGCGTATGTTTCTGGTGGTGGCCATGGTGACACAACTTCGTACAAAGCTCTCTATGAGCTTGGTGAGTGACCCCTATATCTGGACCTTCAGTCGCATGCATCGTTACACCTAACTCTTATTCTAGTTAATGGTTTCTAATCACTGTTGTTGTTTTCCGGCTTGTGTATAGGTTCGTCCGAGGCTGCGCATTCTTTGGCATGGTTCCGTGGTACGAAAAAGACCTTTGTGACTGGAATAAATAAATACTTGCGTATCTATGACCTAAGAGGTAATGGCGTGCAGACTCTTTTAGACGGCAGTAGATGCGCTGGTTTTTGAGCTGCCTGTGCGTGGTTTCTAATCGGCTCAGTGTATCACACTTGCTCCTCTGTAGACTCAAACATGAAACCGATCACCACAACTACCAAGTGTGTCCATGGTGTCTGCATCGATCCCCGCAATGAGACGCTACTTGCATCATTTGTCGAAAGTCAGCTGTGCATTTGGGACACGAGAAGCTTTGAAAAACCGGTGGGTACTGGCAGTACGCTTCGAATTCGGGGCAACTTAAGCAGCAATGTCAGTCTCCTGTTACTCAATTCACACGGTCTATGTGCCAAGCATGTAGACCTTTTGTGTTTACCTGCCAAAATTATTGGGTGCGACTAATTTGTTCATTCACGTCCTTTGTTCTAGAAGGGACCAACTTAATATTGGTTGCATACCCATGAGCTATGTCTTCACAGTAGACATAGCTAAGAAATTTGTATTGGGGAGGGTGAAGAATTTAATGAGAGCTGGGCTTAGCATTGACCTAGTCTGTGCCAGGCTATCGTAGTGGGCAGCATGCCCCTTGCCAGGGGGGCTTCAGCCTTGTACCATCGTGGTCACTACATGCAAGTCATGCTGCTTGCTCGGTAGCCTCTGGGTCTTAGCCTACGGTTCAGGTGCTTGCGCGTTGCTTCAGGATGTTAGGCAGAAGTCGCTTTAGTTACAGGCACTATGGAATTTCAGGATCTGTTGCTATAGTTGCTCCGGTAATAATAAGAATAATACCATTTGTATAGCACCCTCAGAGAACTGAATCTGTCTCTCTCTAGGCACTTTACAGATGCTGCATATAAAGCATTACCAAACGTTTGGTGCTAACATCCACAAGCAGCAGGCAGAGTGTAAGCAGATACTTATATACGAAGGGCGAATCACAGGGACCCAATAAATGCCGTGATAAGTAGAGGCGTTTAGTTTCTTTTTAAATGTGGACAAGTCAGGGGATGTCGTGACGTTACTCGGGAGTGAGTTCCAGGCTTTGGGAGCATAAGGCATGGTGTCCAGAAGATTTGAGATTTTTACGAGGTAAGGGTAAACAGTTGGATTCCAAAAAGCAGGTGGTAGGATGCTTGGCCTGGCAAGGGAGTAGATCTGATAGGTAGGCTGGAGCCAAAGAATAAAGGGACCTAAAAGTGAGTGACAAAACCTCGAAGTCGACCCGTTGCTTGACTGGTGCAGGTCGGCAAGAAGTGGTATGGTATGATGTGGCAACTGCAATGCTCACGACAGGCAAGCCTAGCTGCAGAGTTTTGCACCCGCTGTAAGCGCCTGATTGCACATGCCGGCAGGCCAGCAAGCAGTGAGTTACACAAGTCAAGATGGGATGTCGCAAATGCATGGACCAACTTAGATGTGGTATCTCTGTCTAAACAAGCCCGAATTTTAGCAATGTTATGTTGCTGAAATTAGACAGACTTGACTGTGGACCTGATGTGATCGTCTAATGAAAGGTCACTTTGGAAAATGGCACCTAGATTTCCTGCACATTCAACACACGAGGCATGCTGACAGAGCCGATTTTGAGCGTTAGCATTTCCAATTTCTGAATCGCTAGGCTTGCCCATAACTGGTAAGTTGAAGACTGGTATAACAAGAGGACTCGCTTGGCCTATCCCATAATGCTAGCATTAGGGTCTTGTACATCACGTGGTTTTCTGGCAGTCAGAAAAGCCCCTTTAAGTAGTGGCTTTGCTTGCTACTAAAGCATGCCCCTGAAAATGAATCGACCAGCTCACCTTTCCCGAGAACCCCATCTCTGCACACGTGAGGGTTTTCTTTTCGAATCTACCTCTAATCCTTTGGTGACCGTGCCTTAACGTGCCTCAAACTCAGTCGTGGCCGACGTCACAACATCCCCTGACTGGATGACATTTAGAAAGAAGCTGAAACCCTACCAGTTCCTCGCAGCATTTCCTGTGTCCATTGCTTATCTTTTGCGTGCACAGGTTGCGTTACATGGATGGGGGACGGGGACAGGCAACCAGCGATCGTGTCCGGCTATTGCGACTGCTGTATATAAAGCTCGTCCACGCTCTTCGTTTATCGCTGCTGTCTACCTGCTTTTGTGTCGATTAGCACTAAGCTAGTTCTCGGCCAATACGTACTGCTTTATTTTTCGCAAAAGCAGTGACTGGAGATCTGTGCTTGCTCCCGGTGCTTGCTCCTGGTTCTTGCTCCCGGTGCTTGCTCCCGGTGCTTGCTCAGCAGATTGGTTGCTGCGAAAAGCAGGGATCCTCAAGATGTTCTACCTCTCGTTTATCTCGTCACTGAGCTACTAGCAAACAGAGCGAGTTACTTCGATCGTGTTGTGCCGTTCGTTTGCACCACAAAGCGCTAATAACTTGTTGCTCAGTTTTTCCTACGTACGTCTTCAGCGAGCGCAGTTTTTTCGGCTGCACCTGTTTGAATAATAATAATAATAATGCACTTGATAAAGCGCCCTCGGAGAACTTAATCTCTCTCTAGGCGCTTTACATTTGCTGTGAAGGGAAATGCAATTAAATGGTAAGTAAAATCATGCTTGAAAAACAAACAAAATGACTAACATGGTTAGGGGTGACATGCATAGGGTCAGCATGCAAATGTGGTTAGTGGCAGCATGCACAGTGTCAGCACGCATAAGCACATCAAGGACGAATCACAGGGACCCACTAAATGCTGTCCTAAATAAGTGTGTTTTTAAGCTCTTTTTAAATGTGGTCAAGTCAGGGGATGTTCTGACGCAAGTCGGGAGGGAGTTCCAGGCTTTGGGAGCATACGAACTAAATGCACGGTCTCCAAAGGATTCGAGGTTTGTACAAGGGAGTGGTAAACTGTTGGATTCCGAAAAGCAGGTGGTACGATGCTTGGCCTGGTGGGGGAGTAGATCTGAGAGATGGGCTGGAGCCAAAGAGTGAAGTGACCTAAAAGTGAGCGACAAAACCTTGAAGTCAATCCGTTGCTTGACCGGTAGCCAGTGCAGGTCGGCGAGAAGTGGAGTAATGTGGCAACTGCGACGCTCACGATAGACAAGCCTAGCTGCAGAGTTTTGCACCAGCTGCAATCGTCTGATCGCACATGCTGGTAGGCCAGTGAGCAGTGAGTTGCAGAAGTCGAGACGAGATGTCACGAATGCATGGACCAACTTGGACGTGGTATCCTTATCTAAACAAGCCCGAATTTGTGCAATGTTATGAAGCTGAAAATAGTCGGATTTGACTGTGGAGCTGATATGGTCGCCTAACGAGAGGTCGCTGAATCGATAGATTTCTTTCCAATTGTCCCCAGACGTTTGTTGCAGGTGTACACGTTCCAAGAGCAGAGAAACATATGCAAAATTAGCTGGTGCCCGACGCAGTCCGGCCTTCTTGCCAGTCTTCAGCGTGATTGCAACTTTATCAAGATCTATGACATTGGGCACATGCCTAGTGGTAAGCCAGTGGCGTGACCGCTATGTGCACTCGCTGGCAATTGGCACACCTGCTAGGGGGCTTCTGAAGGGCATCGGTGTGGCCTAGGCACGATCGAAAGTGGCGAGCGACTGGATCGGACTGGACTGGACTGGACTGGAGTGATCGGAGGGCTAGCTGCATCGTAACCTGCTGCCAGCACAGCTAGAATGTGCGACGGCCTTTTCATTTGAAGCGCTTTGATTATTTAGGTTCGGAAGACACCGAAGTCTGCAGCAGCGAGAGGAAAATGCCATGCAAGTAGCTTGCCGTCCCATCGGAGATGTGCCTGTTGGCTGGCTGATGTGCGCATGCTGTGGCGAAGGCCACGAGAAAGGCGTTTGAACGTGCGAGTCTTTTTGTTGAATCACTGCTAGGCGGTGCAAAGCAGTGCTAGCCCGTGCACTTTGCATGGGAGCTGCTGCTATTAACCGTTTGCTCTGGCCTGCATAGGTCCGGCTAGTCCTCACTGTCTGTCTTCCTTTGACTGGCACCCTACTCATGACCAGCGAATGCTCACCATATCTGTCGGGGGTGAAGTTAGAGCAGTCAAGCTGTACGAGAAGCAGTCTGCGGTAAGGTGGACTTTTTTATGCTGTGG
This sequence comes from Cristatella mucedo, assembly GCA_009760855.2. Classification (NCBI taxonomy): domain Eukaryota; kingdom Metazoa; phylum Bryozoa; class Phylactolaemata; family Cristatellidae; genus Cristatella; species Cristatella mucedo. The sequence continues at coordinate 13,817,506 of WPIO01000001.1, read as the reverse complement.
GTTTTCACGATTATACCATTTGTGGTGCTGCTCGTGCTCGCACTGAAGCCTAGCAGTGGTGGTGTGCACTATCTTATCCTAATCTTTTTAGTGCTTGGATGCACTAGGGGGCCTAACTTGGTTTGACGGAAAAGTGGTTTACTCAATGGCTTCTGGCTCACCGCCAGAGAATGATATACTCACGACGATGCGATCACGCGCCTTGAAGAACTATGGCCTTGAGGTCGGTCGAGCTGCTGCTTGCTAATACTCTTTGCCTCCAATGACCGGTTGATCTTGCCAGTTTTGTATGCAGCCATGCTGCCCACAAATGAAGGGAACAGTTAGTGTTGTATAGTTTTCACTGAAGTATTTGTTTAGTGCATGCAAGACAGATGCGTTTGGGCCTCTGTGTTTCTTATAATAATGCTCTCTGCTGGTGCCTGCCCTATCATACATGTATGTGGGGTATACAAAGTCAAGTCCCTTGCGTCAAACGTCAAGCCCTGAGCGCAAACCAGTGGTACCGATTTCTGACCAGTTCCAGCTCAACATTCGACTTCAAGATTCTGTCACTCACCTCTAAGTCCATCCATTGGCATACCTATCTGAATTAATTTCAATTAATTTCACTTCAAGCATCTCGTCACACAACCCACTCGTCTGATTCTGGTCGATTGGTTGTGCCCGTAGCTAACCTCAAATCCCCTTAAAGATTGTGCCTCCTGTTACTTTGCTACCGAAACCTGGAACTGGCTACTGACTAACATAATTTTGCCTCCTGATTTGATGAAGTTCAAAAAGAAGCTAAAAACCTGCATGTTCCTCACAGCCTTTGCTTTGTCTGAATCAATTATCCTTTGTATACTTGTATGTTACAAAATCGTGCATGTCGTGACTAAGGGCGAGAGCAATGTGGTTTTGTATTTCACCCCAATGAACATGGCATTTTCCCAGTGTGTTTTGAATGCTTACCTGTGCGTGATTCAGTGCATGTTGCTAACCAGAGGCTCTGGGTGTCTTTTGTGCTTTTGCGTGCTTTTCTAGCACGATACTTGTGTTCGTTTGCATGCATTTCTAGCATGTTGTTTGTGTGCTTTTCACTCTTGCCTAAGCATGATACTGTGGTTGACATTGGCTCTTGGCTATTGCTTCTCGTGCGGCTAGTTGCAAAGTACCTCAGAAGTGATTCGGCTCTTTTAGCATGCTATGTAAAAGGTATTATTATTTCTCAATGCTGTCTTGCGTGGTATGCCTCCTGGCCCGGTGTAGGCTGCGTGGTATGAGACTCGCCTATGTATAAGCACCCTATGTTGCTCTTTTTGTCCTGGATGCTAGTGCCTGCCATCTGCCATAGAAATACCTCTCGACAAAGATTTTTTGTCTTGCTCGCTGCCAGAAGTACTTGATTTTGGCGCACAGCTTCCAAATTAAGAGAAAGATCACTCCATCAATGCTAGCCTCTAAGGCAATATGTATTGAGAGAGTCCTTTTAGTGCTGCTCTTGACAATACCTAGTGTACCACTTTAGTTTGATGTGTGCTTGCTATTGCTGTAGACACTCCTATCTCCGAGGTGCAAGAGTTGGACGTTGGTATTTGCTACCCATTTGTAATCGTTCTGAACTCAACAAGCATGTGACCTTATATTAGTCACCCCTCCCTATCTCTCTCCATTTTGAAAAAATTGTCATCTGCAATACTGCCTTGCCTGTTAATGGTAAAGATACTCGAACTTCACGACCCAGGTCATCGGTTTGAGTCCTTCAGTAGGCAATTCAATGGTAATAGCTGTTAAGGCTGTTGTGTTGCTCTACAAATGAGACTGTTGGGTCAGCCGACATTTGCTTTTTTGTTTTACTTTTACAACAGCAGCAGCCATTGGCATGCATTGCCTGTTGTGCTATGGTAGAAACTCTCTATAGGTAAAAGTCAGTCGTGTGGGCTGTTACATAAGGATTTTTGTATAATTTTATTTGTCATATATCAGTGTCATTTTATTTTATGGCCTATTTTGGCATCATTTGATTCCCATTAAAAGACATTTCATGAACTATATAGGATGTAGCTGGTATTTTTTGTATTCACATGTGATTGTGACACGAGGGTTATCTCAAATTAAGCATAGTTCTTGTGTATTTCCCGGTTTCTAAGGAAAAATACTTGGCACTTGAGATAGCTTTAATGGTATACCGTTGTAGGAGCAGGAAAGTGTTCCTCGAGTAAGCTCCGGGGCTGCCGGAGAAGACCCACAGATGTGTGCCCTTTGGAACTGGATACTTCATATCCTTTTTTGTTTCTGCGCTCTTTGACGGTCTTGCAAGCACTTCGTTTTAGTTATTTATTTGTGGATTTTGGATAATGAGTCAGTGAAAGCTCCTTCTCTGGGATGCTGTGCTATTAATAACATTATGTAATAATAATAATAAAACACTTGATAAAGCATCCTCAGAGAATAAAGAAAGCACAATCGAATGTATGTGGTAGGGGTTTTTAATTTTGCTTAATCCACAGTCGTGTGTGTTCTGTTTGCGATGTGGCATGTACAAGTCGTGAGAATTCAAAGTTTGATTGAGATGTTGCTAACTTTCATACACGTGCAGAGGCATTGGGGGAAGGATATCCTTAAAAGATTTGTTTTGGGGGTGATATAAATCGTAGTTAAGTTTTAATCGACACATAGGAGATCACAGTTGGCTAGTCAGAATATCGAATCTGATGGACTTTTGAGTCATTGGAATTGTCTTTGCTGATTGTGACAGTTGAGGTTGCCTTGTTAATCTTTTCTTGAACATGGGCAGTCGCCTGGAGGGCCCTCTATTCGACTGCCTAGTCATTGTGAGAGGTCATCATAAGATTGCCTGCCAATTCTCTAAAGTTATTGCCATCTGATTTACCAAGTCAGGTTCAAGTTAACTACACTTGCACAAGCCTGCTCATTCGAACGTATATCTTTATGCATAAATTAACCCTGGCTCACATCTTATGTAATGTTGAGTTTTAAGAGACGCTTCGTGCTAGCTAGTCGCGGCACATCAACAATACCCGATATTCTCGCGCAGTGCCTTTCAAAATGGCGATGCTGGGTTCTGCATTTGCACGAAAGGTATTTCGCCTGTTGGTGACGTTTTCCGGCTTATGGCTGAGGACGGTCACTTTTTCATAGTCCTCGATGTCCCTATGCGAAGGGAAGAGCATCAGCAAAGGCTTGCATATTTTCACCCTTGCTTTTCTCGGTGCAATGGATGCTGTGACAGCAATGATGCAGACTAATCAGCTGGGTCTGGTGATGGATTGAATAGTCACCAGGTGCTCGATGCATATATGATGACAGCAGCATGGCTACTACCTTGACTCGTTTCTCTTCTACTGATGGAGCACCTGCGTCAACACGTCTTCAGGCGCTCTGATGGCAATCATACCACATTCCTAGGTATTGATGGCATTCTGGCCGGTCGGCTCCGGGAACTGCCACTGAGCTCCACTGCGGAGCCCGTCGGTTGGAAAGGTGTTGAAACAAGAAACACTCGGACGTGGTACACAAGTTTTGACAGGTCTGTTCTTTACTCAACCCCTGGGCCTTCATTTTTTGTTGAGCTTGGCTGAGCCTGGATATGCTAATGCAGGAAGGCTGCACCGTCGCTATGTATCTACAGGCACCGTATGATTAATGATGCCGTGTTATAGGACAACGTGCCTAACAGTGTGTGGTTGGCCTAAAGGAGAGGAACTGCATATGTTCATTAACCGGTATGGTTCTTCATTGCAAGCTGAACTTCTTTGTCTAGTTGTTGATGCATTCCGGCCTGTGTTGGTAACACACTACGCTTGTAGCAAAATTGCTCCGTGAAAAAACAAGTTGTTACTGTTTTAGCGATTTGCCTATATTGTGACTGATCTACACGAAGAGCATTTGTTTTAGGTTATACGCCAATGGCAATTATGAAAAGGCAGCCGCCATAGCAGTATTTCATCTAGAAATTAAGCTTGCCCTTGATATACTCAACAAAGGAGCTGTCGACAGGAGTAAGAGCGTGCATTGTAGCTTTGGCTACTTCCTGTCTCTTGCAGTGCATGTTCACTTTTTTGGGCTTCAAATTTTTGTGCTTATGCCATCTGAACGCTTGCTCTTTGCTGTGAGGATTTCACTCCTTCTGCATGTTATTCTGCAGCATCTAGCCTGGTCAGAGTCTTAGGCTGCTCACGAATGCCGTTTTGTAAAGTGGGTGGAGAAACGACTGTGGCTACATTGAATGCTAGCAATGCTGCACGGTTTCCTAATAGCTGTCTGCATAGGTGCTGTTTTAGTAGAAAGTGCATTCACTCAGCCGTCTGATCGACTGACAGGATGTCGTGGGTGTATATTGCTGTGCAGCGTAGGCCGTCTCGTGTGCTCAAACTCAGCCATCAGTCTTGTTGTTCAGGCACTTGACCACTAATTATGCTTCCTTGTCGGCAAATAAGAGTTTCATACTCTTCTTTCTTCAGCTGCTTACAGGTTACAGCTTCTGCTGTAATTTGCCTTGCTCGAATTGCATCAGTTTAACGAACATCGTTTTCTCCGTGTGGCAGGCAAGAAGTGAATGTTCCGTCTTCCTTCCGCAGAAAAAGCATTGAGGCTAGGCTTTGCTAGCTTGTTGCGAGTGCCCCTTCACATAGCTGCTGGAATGACTTCATTCCTCTAACCGGCTCATTCCATACACTAATATGTGTAGTAAATTTGCAGGAAGCAAAGGGAATCGTTAGATTATCTATATAATTATATAAATATAATTCATTTATATAGCGCCCCAAGAGAACTTAATCTCTATTCAGGCGCTTCACATATGCATCGGGGCTCGAGCCCACGACCTCAGTCAGATCTTGGTCGGAGCGAGCACCTTAACCGCTAGACCAAACCAGCCCGGCATTATCTGTTGAGTTACGTTTGATTATCTCTTAAGTTTCCTTGTGATATTGTTAGAGGACCGACCTTTTGAGAGAATGCTCAGAAACTTCGGCTCTTGTATTGGCTTGTCGTAGCTGCCGAAATCCTTGTGCGACTAATTTGGATTTAGCAAATATTATTACAAACAATACTTTTACAGACACACTGCAACAGCTTATTCAAGTCGGAAAAAATGCCATGGCGAGTCTTTGAAGCGCGTGCAAAACTAGAAATTGCCTAGCAGTCTTCCTCATCATCCTGAAACATTATTCTTATTACCAATTTTCATTTGTCACCTCACTAAACATTGCCAAAACGAGGTTCCTCATCAGGCACATTGAGATAGTTGGCACAAGTCTGGTGACTTGCCATTCACCATACATTGCATTTGCCATTAGCAGTGCGATCTCAGAGTAGTAAATCAGTGTGTCCATTGTCATAACAGCAGTACATAACCTCAATAGTTTGCAGTATATAGTAATAGTAGCAGTCCCGAAACAAGGTACAACAGCCAGAACGACCATTTTGCACTTATATCGTCAGTCGAGGCTAAGGTACCAGACTCCTGCACATTACCAGAAGACGTTCCCATGCTGTCATTTAAAATCGTAAACTCTGGCTTTGCAAGCCTTATATAGGGTTTCCGATTTCAATACACGGAGCATTAAACATGGCATGCAGTTGTGTTATAGTGGTCATCTTATTGCCTTTAACATCTTCTAGATTACCACTTACCACTGGTAAGTTCACTCCTATTGACGTCATTAGCTCGCTCAAGTTCCTGCTTCATAGTATTCTCAGCATTACTCCTTCCAGACTATAGGCTATCCGTAGATTATAGTCGTGCGCCGTAATTCGATCAGGTGCTCAGTAGCTGTGAGTAAAATAATCCCGGAGCTATTGGGGATAAGAGTTGCCCTCAATTCGATTAGATTCCATACAGTAATTTTCTGCAGTTCACACAAGTTTGATCAAGCACAGCTCCTTAATTCTCCATAGTTAAGCTCGTGGCTTTCCTCAATATCAAATTTAGGCTGGGCAGGCAGCCAATGCAGCTCTAGGCGCTCAATTCCTCGAATTTCGCATGCATATAACCCTCCAGATCGAAAGGCATGCCTTGCTAGAATTCCCACCAATATGTCACCAGCAATGAGACTAGCACGAGGTGACTGCTAATGGTCCTCAGTAATTACCATTCACTTTTGTCACCAACTATTACAAAAGCGCTCCAGAGGCTCCTATACTAGTCATTTGCCACAAAACACAGCACAACAGGTGCTAGACTGGTTGTATGACATGGATGGCACTCTAAACCTGGGGCTCTCGCTAGCTATGAAATAGACAGCTCAAAGCTATGGAAATGGAATTGTCATATGAAGATACAGGCGCTCTCTATTGCTGCCATACTCAAAGATTGTGGCATAATCGGTTCCAAATCACTATAGTTCTGGAACTGCGAATACTATCTAGTCAGTCATAATCTGGCTGATGTTGTTTGCCACCGTCTTAATATGTCAGGCACGACAGATGCAGCTAATCGTTGCCTTTAGAAACGGTGTCGTTTTTGTCAAAAGACCGGCGACACATTTCCTTCAATTTACAAATCCACTGATGAGCACAGATTGCGAGCTGTTGCAGGATTGTATTTGGAATGTAGTAAATGCAGTAATTCACTTATGTCGACAAGTGGACGGGCTGTTACAGAACTTTTAAGCATAGCAGTCTGTGCGATATGTGCCATTGTCGGTACCATCGTCGTGCTGATGCTGCTGGTCTGCTTAGTGCCCCCTGATCTTGTGAGATGCCCTGGGGACTCGATTGTTTCAAACAGAGGCTGCTCACTCTTTGCCTACAAGTGCAGCAACTTGGTGGCAGCTGGCCAGCTCAAAAGTAAAATGGTCTGCCAACAAAAACAGCCCCCCCCCCCCGATAATGATGATGATAATGATAAGGATAGTGCTAGGACATTTGTATTCCACTAAAAGAGAACTAAATCTTTTTTTCTAGGCGCTTAGTGTATGCTGTGTCCATGTGGTTATTCACTTGCATCACTGAGCTTGTTTTCGCCCCAATCGTCTCGGTGGCAGTCCTGCTTTCAACTTTGCAGCCTGTCTTCTGTAGGTTACCCGTCCTTGCTGGACGCGCCGAGCGAGCAGCGCGGAGATGCCACTGCACGCCACGATCTGAGTGTCGTTGCTGTCGCCCTCTCCGGTTTTGCGGGAAAGAGCGGCTTGTGGCGGGAGTCCTGCCGCCACATGAAAGAGCGAATCGGGGATGCGTATATCAAGGCCATGTTTGCGTTCGTCGCTGAAGACGACGACTACTCGTCTATACTGGTAGCGACCTGTATAGCATGCTAGCTGAAACGTGCCTGCTTTGTCTGGTTCTCTGCGCAAATGTGCTTGCAATCGCTGCCAGTGGAATGCTTGACGATGCAGTGCTATGCAGACAGTGCTGGGGCTTCACTGCTGTGGTTGCCTGGCAAAATCCATTGCCAGTGTGAGCTTGCTGCAAATGCTGGAGGAAACGCCGGCTTGGTCTCGGTGTCAAGTGTTGCTATTGGCCATTGCAGAAAGCAAAAACAAACTCGCGAAACTTGCACTATAGTAGCGGCTCTCTTGTCGATCGAATCACCAGGCTTACCGACCCTGTGCCTGTGGCTTCGTCCTGTCTGAGTAAGGCAATGGTGGAGTCCACGTCCCTAGATAAGTTGTGGTTTCCAACCTGGCAGGCTGCCTACCAGTGACTAGCGCAGTGAAGGCAATTACTCTTTGGCTTGTAGTCTGTCATTGTCTATGCTGCTAATTTCGAGTAGCACTCCACAGCCAACTGTCATTTAGGAGTTATGATCAATCGTTTTATTGCCAAGCTTTTCGTACCGAAAGCCGCTTAGGGTTTGAGTGCGCTGTAGAAAACTCCTGCAAAACACCCACGTAGTTAGTTCTGTGGCTTTGTGGAGTTAGATACATTACGTAAGCTTTCTAGCTGCCATTCCTTTCCCAAGCCTCACCGAGGCACTCTTTGGCTAGCTAAGTTTGCTGAATACCTCAAAAAAGGGCACCTGCTGTTTTAGTTGTGCGTGTGTGGTGTGTGTGTGTGTGTGTGTGTGTGTCTATATACATTGCCTCTGCTTGTCCGTACAAAGTTTGCTATGCAATTGTCACAGCCGTGCTCATTAGTAGTTGTTTATATACTAGATGTGTCCATCAATTGTTGTGATTCATCAGTGGTCATGATAGCTGTCTGGTCAACTGTGTACCGGTACTTGGGCTCGGGCTTGCAAATTTACATGCATCTGGCTGTATTTTCACTATGTAAATGCTGTCGGCAGGTCAGATTAATGCCTTACTTGGTTGTCACGTCCCCGTTTCAGTATGAAGAGAAACTATCTCTTGCCGATCGGATAGCATTCGCCTGCTTATACCTGAACGATAGCAAGGTAATGATTTCCATCAAGTTGCTGCTTTTGCTCTTGCTTGATGGGAAGGCCTTCTTAGCAAATGTTGTGACAGCTCTTCTGCACGAATTCAACATCGTTCAGATTAAGAGTAATCTATGCTGCTTTATTGACTTTTAGCTGTCTGATTACATTTCAACCCTTAAGCAAAGCGTTGTGGAGAAAGGCTTGCTGTCTGGTGTCATAATAACAGGTGAGAACTTTTAATAAAGTGTGCTTGTGCTCTCTTTGCTAGTTGGATTGAATTAAACCAGTCTGCAAGATTAGTTTAATCTTGTTTATGATACCTTTTCTTGTTAAAATGGTGTTACTTACTAGTTATGGGCAAACCCAGTGTGATTCAGAAATTGGAAAGGCTGACGCTCAAAATTGGCTCTGCCAGCATATCTCCTGTTGAATCAGCTCGAAATCTAGGTGTCATATTCCAAAGCAACCTCTCGTTAGACGACCATATCAGCTCCACAGTCAAATCTGCCTATTTTCAGCTTCATAACATTGCACAAATTCGGGCTTGTTTAGATAAGGATACCACGTCCAAGTTGGTCCATGCATTCGTGACATCCCGTCTCGACTTCTGCAACTCACTGCTTACTGGCCTACCAGCATGTGCGATCAGGCGATTGCAGCTGGTGCAAAACTCTGCAGCTAGGCTTGTCTGTCGTGAGCGTCGCAGTTGCCACAGTACACCACTTCTCTCCGACCTGCACTGGCTACCAGTCAAGCAACGGATCGACTTCAAGGTTTTGTCGCTCACTTTTAGGTCACTTCATTCTTTGGCTCCAGCCCATCTCTCAGATATACTCCCCCATCAGGCCAAGCATCGTACCACCCGCTTTTCGGAATCCAACAGTCTAGAAATACCTCGTACAAACCTCAAATCCTTTAGAGACTGTGCGTAAGTTTGTATGCTCCCAAATCCCGGAACTCCCTCCCTACCTGCGTCAGAACATCCCTTGACCTGACCATATTAAAAAAGAACTTAAAAACACCTATTTAGGACAGCATTTAGTGGGTCCGTGTGATTCGTCCTTGGTGTGCTTTATGCGTGCTGACATTGTGCATGCTGCCACTAACCACATTTGCATGCCGACCCTGTGCATGTCACCCCTAACCATGTTATTCAATTTGTTTGTTTATCAAGCATGATTTACTCACCATTCAATTGCATTTCCCTTCACAGCAAATGTAAAGCGCCTAGAGAGAGATTGAGTTCTCTGAGGGCACTTTATCAAGTGCATTATTATTATTATTATTATTACTTCTTTTCATGCAAAGAAGCCTCCAGCTAAAGGAAGCTAAAGTTGATGCTCCCGATGCCTTTAGTATCCTGCTGAGTTAAAAGTGCTGTAGCCCATACACTGGTATAATTTCATTATGAGCCTGATGTTCATCTTCACTCAACCAAATGTTTTCGACGACTGGATGCTATCATTATCTGGTATTACCAAATTGTGTGTATCTGAACACGTGCAGGTCTTATTCAGTCTACAGTGTGTTCCCTCCTCCGCATCCTCCTCTGCATCTCTCCATCTGCACCTGTGAATCGTGAAACCTCAAGACCCTCGATATCGATGCTGTACACACAAGAATATCCTCTTTACGCCTGCTGCTTAATCCTCTTCCGACCTGTAATCAGTGATAGATTGCCACAACATGACACTAGCTGACAAGCTCGACGAGTCCACAGATTTAGCATGGCTTCGGGTGTATAACGACGACCTACTTGGGAATGCAGATTTAAGTAGTCTCTTAGCTTGTTTTGCTAGGTCTTTCGGCAGCTTATATAATTCATTTGTATAGCATCCTAAGAGACACTAATCTCTATTCAGGCGTTTTACATATGCTACGGGGCTGGAGTCCATGACCTCGGCCAGACCTGGGACGGGACGAGCACCTTAACCACTGGGCCAAGCCAGTGAGGCGACTTTTGATACTATCGATCAATAAGTCCTACTCGAGCACCTCTCATCTCGCCTGGGTATTACTGGTACTGCAGTGCAATGTTTTAAAGTCCAGTCTCAGTGGTAGACCCCAGAGTATTGATGTGAAGAGACAAAGACCATTCGAGGAACCACTGAAGTATGGGGTACCTCAGGGCTATGTGCTTGGTCCGGTTCTTTTCACGATTTATACTCGCCCTCTTGCCGATGTGATTGTCGTGCACAACCTAGGCTTTCACTTCTATGCAGATGACACTTTAGTTGTACCTTTGCTTTTATTCCTCCCAGCTCTCCAGCTCGTTGAATTCTCTAAACTTCCTTGCTGCATGTATTGATGACATCCACACGTGGATGGCAGCAAACTCTCTTAAATTGAGTGATGATAAAAACAACGTACTAGTTATGGGCAAATAAGTGTGATTCAGAAATTGGAAAACCTAATGCTCAAAAATGGCTCTGCCATCATACCTCCTGTTGAATCTGCACGAAATCTAGGCGTCCTGTTCCAAAGTGACCGTTAATTAGACGACCATATCTGCTCCACAGTCAGGTCTGCCTACTTTCAGCTACAAAACATTGCTAAAATTAGGGCTTACTTAGACAGGGATACTAAATCTTAATTGCATCATTCATTTGTGACGTCCCATCTCGATTTCTGTAACTTAACTGCTCGCTATTCACTGGCCTGTGCAATCAGGCTCTTACAGCTTGTGCTAAACTCTGCAGCTAGGCTTGTCTGTCGTGAGCATGTGGAAGCGGACTGTCAGTTTAGTTTTACAAACCGATCAAAATAGTATTGTTAGTAATATGTCCTTTAGAGCCACAAAAGGTTTGGTCATTGATTAGTTTGTGGTACTCCTCTAACTAACTGCCTGCTGCTGCTTCTGAAAACATCCACTTAGTGTTCGAGTTTGCTCATGCAAAGGCTGGAAGCTCATGCTTGAATCCACCCCTCAATTATCCGTGATAGTTATGCCGAATCCTCTACTCCTGAAGCATTGCTTTCTCAAGTATTGTCCATGTGGTATCGGGTGTAACAGTAGAAATATGAAGGCTATGTTAGTGCTTCGTGAATAATCTGGTGCTATTTTATAATGTTTGTTTTTGCCATTCGTGGTTTTGTTTGGTATAAGTCAGCATTAAATTTCCTACGAGAAAAATAGCTTCTGACTCGTAGAACTACAAAGCAGAAGCTAGAGGTGTCTAACCAACCAGCCTCTCCGTCTGTCCGTCCCTCCCTCTCCCTCCCTCCCTCCCTCCGCCTCTCTCTCTCTCTCTCTCTCTCTCTCTCTCTCTCTCTCTCTCTCTCTCTCTCTCTCTCTCTCTCTCTGCTGTCGATTGATCACATGTCTTGATCATGTCGTGCCTTTCTGGATTCGTATGTATAGTGAAGCCATTAGCGTCCGACTCTTTGGGGCTTATTTGTGATTCTAGTATTGATCTTTTGGAGTGATAACCAGAATATTGTTTAATGGCTGAGGCTTTTATGGGGGATAGCTGTACATCGAACTCGACCGAGGTGATCAATCACAGCAGAGATGGATATGTTTGATTGGGCATGCAGCCAAGCACGAAGCTGGTGGGATGCTCATCTGGGGCAGGGTTCAGCATGGTAAGAGAGGCTTCAGCCTGATAAGAGGGGGCTTCAGTCCTTTGGTGTGCCTATGCTGGCACCAGCTCTTTGTTGTGGAAATTTTTTAGCTAACTGCTATCTAGTTGGCTAATATGCATATGCTTTTCGTTGGCATCTGAATTCTGCAGGACTTTTTGCACCTTACCTGCTACTCTGATATGGTAATACCACATGATTTCCAGGTATTTGATTTGTTTGTTTTCGGTTGCGTTAGTCCCAGAGATGCTTCTGGCCACGACAGTCATCAGTCATATGCACACTATTTATTCTGTAGCACCAAAGTGCAGAAATGGTAGTTGGCTGATGCACTATCCATAGGTCTTCTCACGGTGACTTTCACTGGCCATGTTTTGGCAATGTACTTTGGAGGCCATTAGCTTTTGTGTGTATGTTTGCTTGAATAGACTTGATCGCCATTACTGTGTCTCACAGATCGTGCTTTTGTTGTTTTTCTGAAATGCGAAATTGAACTCACGGATCGTGCTTTTGTCGTTCTTCTGAAATGCGAAATTGAACTGCCCATTCTGTAGGGCTCGAGAGCGATGGTATCGACCTTCTTCAGGCCTATGTCGATCTCACCGGTGACGTGCAGACTGCTTCTCTGGCTGTCGCCCATTCGTTTCCTAATTCTGTGGCATTAGAAGACGTTCGAGTGGAACACTGGGTCCAAAAGTAAGTGCTCGGCGGTTGTTTGCTCTGGCTTTTAATTTATAATTCTGCACTTGGAATGCGTGCGAGTCGGTCAGTTTTGCCGTGTTTCTTGCTAGACACACGGCTTGCAGCGTAGAATGAAAGAGGGTGTGACAAACAGTGCTCCTGTAAAACAGACCGACGATGGAGTCTGTGTAGCTTGTCGAGACGGCTGCTCAATGAGCCAGCTAGATTACTATTGTGAGTCAGCCACGGCTTTCGATTTATTACAAAAAATAATACTTATTATTGTTACATGCAATTCACGGTATTGGATTGTGATTGCTCACTGAAATTATTGCCTGGCCTTTGGGTGTACTTTCGGAGACGCTTTGATATAGCAAGCCCAGAGTCCTCACACTTTTACGGAGTTACATGTAGAAGTCTATATATTAGCAATCGGTAGCGACCGAAGAGTAGACACCATTGCTGTTCGAGTTGTGAACCTTCTAGCAGAGACATCTGTCGCCCACAGAAATTTGAAAATTGGTGCTGCGAAATGCTCAGGCAATGGACCTGGACCAAAAAAGTGCCTCCAGTGGGAATCGTCGCGAATGGTTTACTGGGCTAGTGCTCAACCAATAAAGCTATTTGGATATCATTCTACCCATCTTAGCAAAGGGCTTAGGGCTTCTGCTGTTAACGGCTACTCACTTGCCCGAGCAGAATCTGGATTTACTGCATGAATGTAGGTTTTTATTGCATTTGGGTCCTGAGCTGCAACCATTATGTCTACTGTCATCGGTGCCCACAGACGGTACCTGCTGCACGATTCGTGCCGGTCCAAGAAGATAGCGGTCCAAGAAGATAGCACTTTAGTCCCTGAAGCAGCGCTGCTGTGCACTCGTAATCGATTAAAGGAATGCAATCGCCGTGGCCTTAGCTACGATTGCCATTGAAGTAGTTTTTGGAAAGTACAGAGTGACCATGATATTGCCGAAGCCTCTGGTTTACCATATTTGTGTGAAGGAAACGAACCGGCTGAGTAACTTCGCCAAGTTGATATGAGGGTGGGGGCGAGGGATGCTGCGTATGTAGCAGTTCGGCTACGTACTTATGACCGAGTTCAACTGGCAGGCCTTGAAAGTGGGTGGAGAAATTTGACTGCATGTACTGCTTTTACCAACACCAACGTCTTTAGTAAGGACAACTTTTTTGACATGGTTATGTCATTAACATCCTTCGTTTTTTCGAGGCAGTCGTCGTGACACCATCTGGTTGTTGTCTTGCATATCATGCAAGAATCGATATGCTGCTGCAGCCTACAGACACCACTCTGAGAGCATGTATGCATAGCGATTAGCACGGGGGCACAGTGGTTATTACTGAGAGCAAGCTGCTATTATTTTTAACAGTTGCGAGACCTCACATACCAGTCATATTTATTTGCCCTCTGCCAATAAATAATACTGGTAAAACATTGGTATATCACCTGGAGAGAACAACAGCTCTTTCAAGGTACTTGCCATTGTCTGGAAAGAAATTATAGCAATTGGTTAGTGCTAACATACACAATTTCTACACACGTAAGTGCCGAGCTGGGTTGGTCCAGCGGTTTAAGGTGCTCGCCCGACCAAGGTCTGGCTGAGGTCGTGGGCTCGAGCCACGAGGCATATGTGAAGCGCCTGAATAGAGATTAAGTTCTCTTGGGGCACTATACAAATGAATTTTATTTATTTATTTATATTTAAATACACAGAGAACTATAACAATGGCCAGAGCAAAGGCTGTGAGGAACAGGTGGATTTCTAGCAAACAATCTTAGCTGATTTAACAGCCTCATTTGTATAAAGGCAGAAGAGATTTATCAACTCAACACCACATGCTGTTGGCTATAAAGGATCGCCCAAATGCAAGATTCGAACCCACGACATCGGTCGTGAAGAGCGAGCACCTTACCTCCTGGGCTATGTCGAATGGTTGTGAGTTCTAGCCTTTAGGAGCACATGCACGAAGGCACGGTCTCCAAAGGATTTGAGGTTGCTCCTAGGCACGAAGTTGAGTATGAGTCAGAAAAGCAGCTGGTTTGATTCGGAGCCTAATGAGGAAGTACTTCGACGAGATAGGCCGGAGCAAGAGAATGAAAGAATCTAAAAGTGAGTGACAGAACCTTGAAATCGATGCCCCATTTGATAGTGAGCCACTCCTGGTTAGTGAGAAGCTGCGTAATATGGCAGTTTTGACTTTCATGACAGACAGATGCCTAGCTGCAGAGTTTTGCACCAACTTCAAGCATCTTATTGCATTGTTAGGAAGTCTAGTAGTGAGTTGGAGAAATCTAGACGGCACATCATAAATGCATGGACCAGTTTGGCTGGGATATTCTTGTCTTACTATTCCAAATTTTTTTTATGTGATGTAGCTGAAAGAGCCATACTTGACTATAGAGCTGTTGTAGTCATCCAGTGAAAGGTAGTTTTGGAAAAAGACATTCATGAGTTTGATGAAGTGGCTACCTTAGAAATGCTGGCTGAGCCCTTTTTGAGGGTTAGGCAGTTCGGTGTCTAAGTGAGGCTAGGTTTGCCTATTAATTCATTAGCATGATTGTCGAAGCATGATACTATGCATTTCGCATTAGCTTTGGCTATTGCTTCTCCTGCTGTAAGTTGAAAAAGCCGAGGTAGAGATTTAGCACCCTTATACAAACGACCTATTAAAATTGTTATAATTAAATATCTATTTGGTTTTAATAATTGTTGTGCTATTGCCGGTGTAGATTTTCCTGTGATCCTTCACCTTAATATTCCACTATTGCCATATTATTCTGGTTGGACGAGGTGCACCTGGCAGATTGCCAACAGTTGCTCCTCATCCGTCTTTCTGTGACTTGATGTCGTGGGCTTGGTCAGGTTTTCCCTTGATCTTGGCATGCCATTGTTTGTATGTGTTTGCATTGCCGCTCTTCTTTTGTTTGTGACTCCATCTTCGCAAGTCAATAGGTGGCACTGACAAGTAGTTTCGCTTGTCGTTTCAGTTACCGCCATTTGCTAAACGAGTGGAAATTCTTTGAACTGAGGTAAGTGATTTAGCGTGAAGCCATCGCCAGTGCTAACAGGGTTGTCAAGAAAAGTGGAAGTTTGAAAAAGTGAAGGGTCGGTTTTTCATTTTGCATGTCGAATACATTTTTTGGCAAGTTTGACTTCCAGCAAAATTTGTGCACGTATGAGTAAATACTTTCTTGGCTACGAGATCTGTGATGTTCTCATTGACCGTGTGTGTTGAAGTACTGGCATGACCACGGCTACAGAGGTGTATAGTTTTGTTGCTGCTAGCCTGCTTGAGTTAAACCAATGCAGTTAAGAGAAAGCAGCCTCTCCACAAAAGTTACTTTTAACCTGCTCCTCACGATCTGGAGATGTGAGATACGGAGAGCACAGAGTGAGTAGCCGAAGTACTTTGCTGCACAATTGAGAGCCAACAGCATAATCTCACTCACCAGAAAAAATTTAAGACATTGCTGAATTGGCAGCACTTGATGGAGTGAGTAGCAGAGATCTAGCAGCAGCGACTGCTGGAAAGAAGTTCAAGGAACAGCTTCAGTAGGATTAGTTGCATTTTTGTTCAAGGACCGCAGAAGGGTAGTCAAGTCTGGGACCTGCTGAGCAAAAAATTCCCAGTCGTGTAGATCATTTAAGCGAAAAAATTGAGCAGTTAATAGATAATACTTGGGGGACCCGAGGGTCGAGAAGGCTGATTCTGTTGTGGCTCAGCTAGGTGGGAAGGAGCTAAGCCTGGCCTTGAAGATCTATGTATGATGATAATGACGTTGACCCACGGGGTTGTTTACTAAAAAGCATAAATAAATAGATCGAAAACGAAGAATACAGTCCGGATGATTCACAGGAGCGTAGAGCTGTTGGGATTAGGCTTAGTAACTAGTTGGTCGTGTGTAGCACCCCATGGCTTAGCAGTAATTTGTTTGCTCAGCAAATTGTTTTTGCCGACTTGTTTTTTAGTCATTTGTCCTGATCTGAGCAACTTTGAGGTTTGTTCGTAACTGCTGTTAAGTCTTGTCCCGTCTCTATCACTCTCAGCATCATCTCTCCCTTCCTTTTCAGCGTTAGCCATTTTAGTCTTTTTGGTAGCTAATTTATCTGTGAGATTTTCACAGCTTAACTATCGACACAAGGCAAGCAGGTAGCATTTGACTTAGTCAAACAAGATATGAGGTGGCTGGTAGGCTGCTGCTGCCTGACGGAGTTCTCCATTCGGTCCCTTTTATCTCGACTCTTCACCGCTGTCCCTGCCTAGGTGTATTTGTGTAGTAAAGTAAGTGCTCATTTGGATGCTCCCCCCACCCCCCCCCCCCCCCCCCGTCCACCCAGCCATCGTCGATTGTAAGTGCCTTCACTTTTCTTCATAATGTAGAGCCGATTTTGACATCTTCTTCCGGAAGCAGTGGGAGAGAAGCAAGGAAATATTTATTATGTGCAACTACTGTGGCAAACCAGCCATCCACGGGGACTCGCGTCAGCGCCGTGCCTACTCTACATACGGCGGAAACCCGCCTTCCAAGCTAAAGGTGTGTATTTATCCTTGGTGCGTGTGTACTCGTAAGGCTAGTGCACGTGTGTGTGCGTGTGTGTGCGCATGCGTGTGTGCGTTTGCATGTGTGGTGTATGGGAATGTGTTTGTGGTGCTTATGCCTGGCAGTCCATGTGCAGACTGTGCATGTTGGGGCTGGCTGCAGCTGTCCTGTGCCTCTGTGACTGAAAAAAGCGAGGCAGCTTGTTGTGTTTGCATGTGTACTGTATACCTTTGACCCTGATTTTTAAGCAGTTCCTACGTATAATTCACTAAAAAAAGGTTAGCTAATGTATCTCCATCTGTAACGCCGCAAAGCCACGAGGACTGAGTGGGTGTTACACTGGAGAGTTTTCTTTGGCACACTGAAAGCCTCAGTAACACTCGGTGCGAATGCGACGTGCCAGCTGACTTAAACTCGCGAAACAAAGAGAGCGTGAGAGGCATAGCTAGCTGAGTCAGGTGGACAGTTGAGAAAGTGAAGCAGCAGCAGCTGTGGATGGACGGGCAGTGCGCTCCCGTCCATCCCAGCTGTTTGCTGATGGGTTGATTGCTCGAATGGCTTTTCGAGGCCACTCGGCGGCTTAGTCGTCGTCTGTAGGGAAATGCTTGCACACCTGTCCAACCGGGTCTCTGAGGGCTGCTGTGTTTTGTCTGCTCGCTGAACATCGTGGAAGTCTTTGCCCTGCCCTCCTAGGAGGATGGATATATGTAGGGAAAATAGAGCCGGTAGCTCTGCTGAGCACCGCAGAGCTACTGCAGAGCCCCTTGGCTGGCCTCTTCCGGACTCAGTTTGATGATGCATGTTCAATTCGAGTTTCTCCGTGCCGTAAAACTTGTGTTGTAATTTTGTTTTTAATTTGTTTGTTGTGCCTCATGCCCACAATACAGATGAATAATGCCAGTATGCCTTGATGGTTGCATCTGCATAGACTATAGCATTAGGTACCTTTGTTGCATAGTCAAACTATGCTTACCTGATCCTGAGGATATTGAAGGGGTATGTCTTTAGCAAATGCAAGCATGTGCTTCTTCCAAAATGCAATACTGTTATGTTAAGCAATAATCGCAATTGCATAACGCTTGCGATAGTTTACTGCGAAGTCGGCCTGTTCTCGTACTATGCATTTCAACGAAGCTAAAAAAGTACTAGCTGATTAAACAGCCTCTTTTTGTATAGCGACAGAAGAGCCTTTACGGCTATCACCACTGCTTGCAGTGTCTATCACCACTACTTGCAGTGGCGATAAAGGATCGCCTACCACAGGATTGGAACCCACGACCTCGGGGCCGAGGTCGTGAAAAGCAACCGCCTTACCTAGTGAGCCATTACGGCTCACCAAGGTAGCAAGCCTCCGGAAGCAAACCCCTTCTCGGTGTTTGCTGACATGCTGCTGCTGCTGCAGCAGCTGATAGCATGTGCCTGGCTTTCGAGAGCAGCCAACATTCGGCCAGCCGTTACCGGTAGCCTAGGAATGCCACCACCTCGGCAAGGGGGGGGGGGGAGTGGGCATGAGGGTTTGGAGCCGAAAAACAACCAATACTTGTCTAGCGCTATCCCAAGGACCGGCACAGAGATTGGTAAGCCCAATCGCTGGTAAAACAGCCTCACGCCCACCTAGTCGATTCACTAGAGACTGGCTATTGGCTGCAGACTAAGCCCCGCTTGAAAGAATTCTCTAAACAAAAAAGTAGCAGTTTCACACTTGTATTTATTTGCTCGTTAATGGGCATTCAAATTGGTGGACGTGACATCCAGCCTCCTGCTGGCTCCGACCATTGGCATTGTCCAAAGCTGGGCTAATGACGTCTTTTTGTCACCAATTCTGATTTGCTGTGGGCTGCAGGAGTGCCGGTGTCTGCAAGCTCACTGAGTTTTTCGTTAGCTGGCCACTGTCCGAAGGGCGAGTGTTTGAGAGCGGTTCTAAGCTAGATCCCAGCTAGCCCCGGCGCCGCCACTGCAGGTGTCATGGAGCGCTAGGCCTTCTGCTAAATTATGCTCATACTCTACTCTTGAAACTCTGACAGCATGACGTTGAAATGGAAGGTGGCTGCTGTGTACAATTGCTGCGATCGGTGGCTCATTCATTGCTCACCGCCCGGTGGTGCAGAAGTAGTCGGACGAGTTTGACGGCCCGCGGTATCTGGAGCAAAGGATCTACCGCAAAAGCAGCCGCCACCGGAGGCATGGCCCCCGTACGCTGAGCCCTGGGTCGAGCTTGCCAACTGCCTCTCTGTCAAAGCAGGACCTGCCAAGAGTCGCTTGTCCTCTTGTCATGCTTAGACCGCAGCCTTCCAGGGGAGCTAGTGTTAATGTACCGGCCACCGTGTTGCTGCAAGCAGCCTAGTGAGCCAGCTATGGGGCCGGCCAGCGTTGGCCCTTGAAACTGTGTCCGGATGCACTTGTCATTAGTCAGCAGAGAGAAAAATCTGTTGGCAAAGCACAGCATAGAGAGCGGTCGTTTGTCTTGTTCGTCGCCTGGCGGTTGGTTAGCTTATGGGTCACAATCGCACTGCCGTGGCCGCATAGCCTGTTGATCTGTGGACGACAGTGCCCGTACGTTGCAGGTTAGCGTGTGCGTCGAGTGCAGGAAACCGCTTCCGCGGTGCTCGCTGTGCCTGATGAGCATGGGGACGTCTCTGACGCTTGCCCGGCAGCCGGTCCATGATCATGCCTACGGTAGGTTAAGCTGGGTCTGCTGGTTCACTGCTCTCGCCAGCTGCTCTTGGTTGTCCTCTGCCTGCTGACCGTGCTGCTGCCGCCTGTGATGGGCCGCGCTGCTTCGTGGTCGTGGCCTAAGCATCGCTATTTTCCAGGACGCGCTGATGACTGGTTTGCTTGGTGTCAGAGCTGCAGGCATGGTGGTCACGCTGGACATTTGCGTGAATGGTTTGGGTAAGTGGCTAGCGTGCACGCATGCTCGGCATGTGCGTATAATAGCCTTCGAATCAGAACCCAAGCTCGGCTTGTAATGTGACTTTTTAGTCAGTGCGTAGCTGGTACCTTCATTGCTTGTTGCTATAGTTGCCCGACTTTTTACCGTGCTCCTTCCATTTTTTAGTGAAATAACTGTCCTAATGTGCATTATGACAGCGCTGGCTTATGTCACCGAAAAATATCGGGAAATTTCAGTATTGTATTACAATTTGGGCCTGGGTGTCCCGTGACCTAATGGTAAGCCCAGCCAAGCTGGTGAGCCTGGTCTGCTGTCCGGCAAAGACTATATGTGCAACTATATACCACGATCTGGGCCGTCCGGTGCTCAAAATCCCTGTTTGACCTTGTCATAGGTGAGGTGCTTTCTTATAAAGCCCACCTAAATCTAATTTTATTCGTCAGCAGTAGGGCGCAAATCAGGATTGAGTTGCTTGCGTGGAACATATGTATGTGATGACCATCTTTAAATTTATATTAATTTTTTATGTCAGCGTTAACTGTCAATTATGAGAGTGCACGTTGCAGCTTCATATGCCAATTGGTAAATTATATTAATATCCAACTAGTTATGCAGCCGATGGAAATGGCCAACCGAGCACGCTGCCATACTGTGAATTCCTTTACTTGTAAGTTAACGGGCGAGAGAATTCTCTTGTGATGACGCGATTGTCCCATTTTAACCAAGTGACACGAATTAGTTGGGCATCTCGGTATGAAGACCTCATTCAATACCGACCGGATGATGAAAGGTACTACTATCCTCAGCTGTGGTGGAGAAAGTTGTGGTAGAATAGGACCGTGCATTTCAGTGGCATGGGCGAAGTGAAGGGATGCTGCCGGTCTGCTATACTTTGGCCATTCTTAAATGGTAATAATAATAATACAATTGTATAGCACCCTCAGAGAATTGATCTCTTTCTAGGCACTTTACAGATGTTTATAGAAATAATGGCCAAATGATTAGTGGTATCACTGCAAGCAGTAGGCAGTATAATGGTGGCACGTCCTTTCAGTCAGCAATTTTTGAGTTGCTGTCTCGACCAAGGTCAATTTAAAGGTACTTTTCGAGATGTCTTCCAATGCCTTACACTAGCCTATAGAGAATCTTTGCCGACGTATGATATTGACGTGACCATCAGGATGAATCGTACACGTTTTCTTAAGCTGATTTACCCCAGTTGCTCATGTCATGACATGCATAAATGACCTTGTCCTTAGGTTCTTAGCCTAGAGCTGCAATGGCAAATAGCCAGCACCAATCTTGCCTCGGGGCTGTACTTTCACATCTTGTTTGCACGTGCTTTAATTCAATTAATGCTTTCAGCATTGTGTTTTAAGACTTCTTTACTGAATTTATCTTGGTATCAGGTGATAAAACACCAAGATTTGGGCCAGTGGTTAAGGCACTCGCCTTACCAATTTGTCAAGAAGAGCGAGCAATAAGTCCTTTAATTAATCTTCTAAGATGGGCAAGCAATTACTTCTTGAATTAATATTCTAAGATGTTCTAAGTCTTAAAGGCATTGAGTATTTCGTCATACCTGCTATGGATTACCTTTGCTCGGAGCATCAGCATGTTTACAATGTAGCTTGTAGGAGACTTCGACATTGTTCAATATCCTTATTATTGAGCAATCATTTTTTCAGCGGGCTTTTTCAAGAAATTGTAAAGAAAAAACTACATGCACACTTTTTGTCTTTGTAGGCACAACAATGAATGCATGGTCAGTGGCTGTACATGCAAATGCTATGCTATAGACACTATACCATTGCTGGTCCAGCAGATCAACCTACACGATTGAGTGCTCACTTCTTGGGGTACATTGTTTAGTTGAACTTACTCTTGTGTCAATGATCATATAATATATTTATTTTTAAATTATGTACAAAGAAGATCTGTATTACTGGTTTCTTAGATCAAGTCAGGCTGTGACCTTGTAATGATCTCGGTATGTGTCGGCCAAGGTCACTGCTTTGCAGTACTGATCTATGTCTGCAACGAAAAATAGTACTCATGCACCCACTTCTTTATACCATGACTCTCTAAGCTTCTCCACCTAGCTCCCAGAGGTTCACGAACACGCATACAAGATTAAAAAACGACCATACTCAATACAATTTGAATGGCACTAATAAACCCACTGGTATATCTGCTTTGCTACTGCAACCAGAAAGGCAAGATACAGAATGCACATTAAATTTGGTAAGTTGAATGAAAACGTTAATTTGGCAAACAGTATAAGACTAGAAAGCAGCAATCATCGCAAATAGAAAAAGCATGTCACTATCTAGGTAATTTTGCAAGCCGGCATCATAACTCCAGCTGTGAGTGACTGCACTAACACTATTATTCAAACTGCTGATGCCCCAGTATAATGAAAAACTGCCAACTTGTCGGTGTCGGTTTTTAATCTGTGGTAAGGTCGGGATCCTGAGGAGGATTCGGTCGGTAAAGTCGGGTAACTGTAGTAACCTCCATAGTTTTCGATATATATATGAAGTGCTGCCATACAGACTTGGCGAATTCTGTGAATCAACTCGGATGTTGCTTCTTTTTATAAAGAAAAATCACGTCCAATATATACTTCCACTGGGATAGCCTCCTCTGATGCATATAAGCATAACTTTTTTGAGCTTATGCTTACATGCGGGTTTTGCCCTTTTCACCAACGATGAAGTAAAACAGAATTTTTCCTTGGCAACCACAATCGGCCAAAAAAGACCAGAAATCATATACAATAAGTTCGAATTTGATTGCACATTACTCTTCTTTGTAAATATTATTCTTCTAGTGTGCTTGCACAATTTCATTACAATTACCTCGGGCATTCACATGCAAGACACGGCAATTGACTGCAATGGCCCGGACCAACTGCATTCTGCTGCAAAAAAGCCTAGAAATTTGATCGCTCCAATTTTAAATACACGTTGCATCAGACTATGCTTAAGTGCAACCACATGATTTAAACCAATTCACTGGTACAATCTCAGGCAATGTATGGTAATCGACAGCACTGGCATGGCCCAAAGCTACACAATCGACCGAAACTCGATCAGATATTGGCATGTATTGACATAGCATGTGCAACGATACTTGGCATGCGTAAGCTTTCTCAAAATCAGCATACACAGGATGTTGTAATTCCTTCATCATTAATAATAGTTTCTGATGACAACATGCATGGAAGCATGGCTCCGGGTGCCATGTGACTAGACCAGCCATAGGAAGCTTCGTCTGCCAAAATCACAGCGATCTGCATGTATTAAAAAGTTTTTAGTGAGATTGTGAGAAGGAACAAAGGAAATAATTTAAAAGAATTATTGAATTCCTCGTTGATCAAAAAATGGCTTTAAGTAGTTTTTTTATTCTACATCAATTTTTATATCATTCTGTGAGTCAGATTATGGTTGTGCATGCTCAAAATACAATGCTTCACACCCTGAATGATTGCTGAGATAATCCTCAACACGGTTGTTCAGATATGCATTTAAAGAGGGATACTTGGTGCATTCAGTACATCTTGCTTCACAGTGCTCAGACGGTACTACAAAATAATGCCTTTCGAAGAAGACGACTATATCAGAAACCCGAAATTGCTCCACACCCCCTAAAACGGTAATTGTTCACGTTTTTCTGCACATGGTAAGGAACCTAAGGGGCAGCATGCACGATTTGTTATGGATGTTGCTAACTCATGCCAATCTTCTGGTAAAATATTGTTGGCCCGCATTACATTAAAAAAATATTCGAGGTCATATCTTGATCCTCAGGGTGCAAAAACTTTTGCGCTGCCGCTGTAGGCAGCAGAAATGACAGTTGTGTCTGTGCAACTTCCCACGTCATTTTCTAACCACGGGGGTGGCAAATGGTTCAGAGAGCTTTCTTATGCATGCAGAACTGTTGCTTCGTATTTTGAAGACAGTATTTACTGACTGCAGAATATCCCCAGAGTTAATCACAGCCAATTTGCAATTGTCAGATTATACTACCCTGCACGTTACAATACCTTGCATACTAGGATGCAATCGCAACCGGCAGACTGCTTAAGCAACGTCCTCACAAGAATGTACATTGGCAAAACTGTCCTCGCAGTGTACAGCATCTCAAATTGTCCAACTGCTTGGATGACCTGTGTGACGTAACGTCACGACTATGTTGTAAAACGTGCAGGCTTGTTAACGGTAACCCTAACAAAGTGCACTTACTGAACGTTGATGCAGCTTGCTTGGGGAGTTCTATATATGAATCAGCTTTGATTGACAAGTCATTCAACACGACGCCGTACACTTCCATTAGAATTTGTTCGACGTATATATTTAGCTGTAGCAGAAAACAAAAATGTTTTTAATGCCCGGCTAACTCCATACAAATGCACACTTGGGCAGAGCAACATTGTCGTAAGAATACCTGCACTAAATCAACCTAACAAGTCAAATGCGAGCACACACACAACAGTAGGTGCCGTTGTAAAAATGTCATGAGATCGACCAATTATTGAGGTAATAACTTACAAACATTAAGTCATTTATAAATAAACAACCCTAGCCAAAATAGGCTTTTGGCAGCAGCTACGACACCTCCAAGCTTTCCATACCCAAAGCTGTTCACCATGCTCAATTGCAACACAGACATTAGGAATCACATTTTTTAAGCAGATAAGAAGATAAACAAGAAACCTGAAAGTGCTAGCCACCGAGCTGAAGGTCCTTAATAGCAATACTATACACTTGCATAGCATCCTAGGAGTATTGAACGACTTTCTAGGCGTCTTAAGTCTATTAAATAACTTTCTGAGCACTTTAAGCCGGGAAGGAAGCAAGTCAATTGGTTAGTGAACACAGTGAAAACAAGCACAACTTCAGCACACATATTCAAGTAAAGGTCAATTCACACAAACGGAACAGATGCTGTGATAAAACAGATCGGTTTTAGATTATTTTTACATTCAATTTAAGAGGAGGTGTGGCATCAGTTCGTAGTGACACAGGCTTTGAGATCATATGAACTGAAGGCACGGTCTCCACAGGATTTGAGGTTTATTATAGGCATAGCTAAACTAGATTAGTTATAATAGCGGGTAGGCAAAACCTGATTAGGAAGTATTTTGGATCGGTTGGCCGGAGCAAGAGAATGTTTCCTTTACAGCATCTGTAAAGTGCCCAGAAAGAGATTAAGTTATATGAAGATGCTATACAAATGTATCATTATTATTAAGGGACCTAGTAGTGAGTGACAGGACCTTGAATTTGATATCTGTCTGACAGGGAGCCAGTACAGGTCAGTGAGAATAGCGCAATATGGCAGTTGCAGAGTCTTGCACCAACTGTAAGTGCCCTATTGTACGGGTCAGAATATCTGCAAGTGGTGAGTTTCGGAAGTTTGGGTACGTTGGTAATTAATGGACCAGCCTGGCTGTGGTATCCTTACCAAAGCAAAACCGAACTTCCAGAAGGTTATTGAGCTGGAAGTGGGCAGATTTGACTGTGCTGCTGAGGTGGTCATCTGGTGAAAGGTCATTTTGGATCAGAACAGCCAGATTGTGTACACAGGCTACACGAATAGTCTTCTGCAGACACCAAAATGAAAGAGCTCATTAAAGCAAAAACACGAACATCCACTGCATAACGAAGTGTTGGTTGCAACCGGTGGGGCTAGAATTACTAGACGAATGACCGCCTGATTTTGATACATAGCGTGAGTCTAGTGAATAAACCATTAACCCTTCTATTCCCAGTAGATGCAAAAGCTAAATAGCTCACCACTGAAGATATAAAACATCGATAGGTATCATCGTGCGAAATGAAGAAAACAGCTAGTACATACAGTGTGCAAAATTCTTACTACTTGCAGCATAGTCAAAAAAAGGGTTTTACCTAAAGTTTGAGAAAAGCTATGCAGCATCGAAGATACGCTAAGAAGCTCCTGCCAAGTCGCGTTAGTATGAGAGACTTTTAACTACTTGCCAGTCCTGCTCCCATAACATCCAGTAAACTGAAATTAGAGTTGTACTATGTCTTAACATGACTCAAATGGGTATGATTAATTAGTCCACACGGAGGTAGTCTCCTGGGTCAAGGTATGCACACCAACGTGATCAGGAAAAGGACTTCACTGGTGCAACTTACATTATTTATTGTAACCACCACTCTACACCAGGATGTACAGCAGTCACTGCAAACAATGCTCGTCTACTGTTTACACAATGGTTTGCTGACCGAGATTACTCGGACGTTGCATGTTATTACTAACCATATTGACACGCTTCCCTTACAGCATATGTAAACTACCTAGAAAGAGATTATAAGTTCATGAGGGCATTGTACAAATGTTGTATTACTATTATCATTATTATGTGTATACATGTTTAGGTTTAACAATAAGTACAAAATAACTGTTTTTCTGGTTTCTGACAAGTAGATGGGACCAGCCACAAAACTTCAAGAGACTCATGTATCACCTAGAAGTCTCGAACAGGCATCCTTAAATATGAGAGCTATCAAATGACGTCACACTCTGGCACGTAATGCCCCCAATCGTTTTAACATTTATAATGCAAACAGTTCGTTCCAAAATGCCAAAATAACAAATCTAAGTCTGGAACTAATGATGCATGTATCCAATCTTATTCCTTTGAAATGAAGATGTAAAAACAAAAATTATGGAACTCGGGGCGTACCGGTTCTGATAGCTGCACCCTCACTGGTTTGCCGTCTTGCTTAATCTTGAACCTGAGTGAAGACGAATCTGCCTACAAAACATTAGCACACTTGACTAAACAGTACAGTAAGTAAAAGAACAAACGTTCAGTTAGTGATGGACTGGTTAAGCACTAAGTGTAGTGTTGCATGATGCATCAGGAGCATTATGGTGCTTAAGACTTGCATTGAGGATATGCTCTAAAGAAGGCAAGAAACATCCTGTATATTAAGCAACTGTGAGGCAGCGCTTAACAAGTAGT
This sequence comes from Cristatella mucedo, assembly GCA_009760855.2. Classification (NCBI taxonomy): domain Eukaryota; kingdom Metazoa; phylum Bryozoa; class Phylactolaemata; family Cristatellidae; genus Cristatella; species Cristatella mucedo. The sequence continues at coordinate 13,790,460 of WPIO01000001.1, read as the reverse complement.
GCCTCCCACAAAATCACTAAATGGGTTCTTGATTCTCTAAGAAAAAAATTTGATTTAAACTGCAGAACAAAATTTGAGAAACTCCAGTCTGCATTGCTGGGCCCAAAGAAACCTCAACCTAACTTGTGAACCAATAACTGACTCTTGACCCTTGTCGTTTGCCTGCTAATGTGCAATTGCATGTAATATCATAAACTTACAGATGATGCAAAGCTTTTGAAATGCTAAAAAACCTCAATGGAGATACAACACAACTTATATTTAAAGTGATACAAGCAGCTCCGACAATGGCCCAAGAGTAAGTGAGAATATGGTACTCAGATCTTGAAAGTATGCCAAAAGATGTAGCTTGTACAAGGCTAGATGAACTACAAAACGAGTCAGGCCAATAATCCACCGATAGACTTAATAATACTTCATTATTACACCACGACTTGGTCGTTTTTCGAATTCCTCGGGTTTCGAGGGGCCACACTAAAACTATCAAATAAGGTGTGTGCCAGCTAGTCAGATTGATCAGCAAAGAACGACTTCTTTAAAAAAAAAGGCTTTTTGCCATAGCACTTATAGATACAACATCAACAACATCTCATCTTGGCTAGAGAGTAAGGTGCTGCACTTCACGACCCAGGTTGTGGGTTCGAGTCTTGCAGCAGATATCCTTAATTGCCTGGGGCGTACAGGGTGGCAACCGAAAAGACCCTTCTGCTGCTATGCATCGGCAGAGCCAGGGGGCATTTGCCCCCATTGGGACACCGACCTGAGCTGCCTCCTTTTCTTAGGGCCCCACTATACCAACGACGAAACTATGACCTACTTCAACTCGATGAGCAGCCCCCAAGTTCCTATCGAATGAACATTACTATTGTGCAGTATAATTTTCCATTATTTGCGGGTCTTGCCCCTACATGAAAATCTCTCGTGTCTTGCCCACTACATACAAATATTGCAGGTGTGCCCCTAGACAAAAAATCCTGGCTCTGCCTCTGCTGCTATGGAAATGGGGCTGTTGGATCAGCCGAAATTTACTTTACTTGCCAAGAACAAATTTGGTAGTCACAAGCATTTCGCATCAATTCAGGGACAATTAAATTAAAATGCTTAAATTCAGGTCGAATTGTACCCGAGTCAGCTTCCCTGCTATCATAAGTAGCCAGAGCCTGCTGGCTCCACCCAAAGGGTGGAGCCACCCTACGGTTTTAAATGCTAATTGTAATAAAAAAATACGTTTTTAGTACACACTGTTTACTGAGCTTGGTATCATCAAGTTGAATTTACACCATCTCCAATTCAGCATCAAAGGTAGTCACGAGTGAGAAGGGCAGCTATTTTAAAAACAGGTTGGGTGATTTGCCAGACTATGCTATGCGACAGACCACTGCTATGGAGAGTAGCCTAGACTTGCTCCGGTAACCAGCTGCTAGGAGGTCCCACGCCTATACCTCAAAGGCATTTAGTGGGTCCATTGGATTCATCCTTTGTGTGCTCATGCGTGCTGCCACTTTGCATGCTGCCAATAACCATATTTGCATGCTGACCGTGTGCAGTCACCTCTAACCAGTTCTGCTTGTTGTCATTGAGCATGCTCCAACTAATCATTCGATCATGCTTCCTTTGCAGCAAATGTGGAGCGTCTATCAAGACACTGAGTTCTCTGAGGGCACTATAACAAATGTAATATTATTATTATTAAAGGTCTTGGCCGGCGACCCACGTCCGCAATCGAATGAAATGCATTCAGAACTCGGAACGCTTAGCCTGGCACCCTAGGTGGCTTTGACCGGTTTTTTAGCGCACGCCATCGGTTTTAACCAAGCACACAATTCGAGGCAGAGAGGAAAACGATCAGTGTGTACATTCGCTTGCTATCCTAGACGACGAGTGCTCAACAAGCGTCGAGGTAGGACCAGTCCCGGTAGCTAAGCGGCTGCGAAGAACTCGTGACTATCCGACATACGAGGTAACCAGCCATATGAACGGCGAGCACGAAGCATCGACACTAAAAAGCACCAGGCGGTGGAGGTGCAGTTTGTCTGATAGGAGGAATTCAACGAAATAGGGGCCCTAGGAACAGCATACCTCGCATCCATATCCCAGGAGCGCCACTCGCTTCCCTACAAAATTTCGCAGCATAGGCTCAGTCACTCGATGAGTCGCAACGAAGTTTGCTTCGCCGGCCATGGACACTCGGTCACCGCTCCCGCGCTGCGATTGAGTAGACTCAGTTGACACTTCGGCTCTTTCGAGTTGCGCTCACGTTCGCTTACGGTAAATTTATACTCAGAAAAAATTAATGTTTTTAGCTCTGAAAAAATTGACTTTTAGAAATATATGCTGTATCTGAGATACTCGGCTCTTTTCTCTGAGCTGCTGTTACCGCTTCACGTGCGCTGTTGTAATAAATCTAAGCGCGTGCCTGCCGGCTTGCACCCTCAACCGTAAGTGTACGCCTGACCACCGCCCATTTGCGTTTCGTTTGTCTTTGTGAAGTTAGGCTTAGATGTTCAGTATTTTTTCAATTCAATACATGTTTTTCTTGCTTTTAGTGTGCGTTGTCCGTGCTTATTTGTTGAGGCGTTACCCGGCTGCCAACGATGCTTCTGCCAGCTTTAACCGATTCAAGTTTCCTCTTGATTGACCGCCGGGTCTGGTGCTGCTGTGGCCACCTAGCCCGTTTGACTCTCCGTCGCATGCACTGCTGCGGCCCTTATGCACTATGATGTTGGAATTTAGCAAAACTGGTGGTTGGGTAGAACACTTCGCTTACGAACGATAGCCGACGCAATATTCCAAAGCGACCTCTCGTTAGACGACCATATCAGCTCCACAGTCAAATCTGCCAATTTTCAGCTTCATAACATGCTAAATTCATGCTTGTTTAGATAAGGATACCACGTCCAAGTTGGTCCATGCATTCGTTACATCCCGTTTCGACTTCTGCAACTCACTGCTTACTGGCCAACCAGCATGTGCGATCAGGCGATTGCAGCTGGTGCAAAACTCCGCAGCTAGGCTTGTCTTTCGTGAGCGTCGCAGTTGCCACATTACACACACTTCTCGCCGACCTGCACTGGCTACCAGTCAAGCAACGGATTGACTTCGAGGTTTTGCTGCTCACTTTTAGGTCACTTCATTCTTTGGCCCCAGCCTATCTGTCAGATATACTCCCCCATCAGGCCAAGCATCGTACCACCCGCTTTTCTTAATCAAACAGTGTACAAATACCTCGTACAAACCTCAAATCCTTTGGAGACCGTGCGTTTAGTTCGTATGCTCCCAAAGCCAGGAACTCCCTCCCGACCTGCGTCAGAACATCATCTGACTTGACCACATTTAAAAAGAACCTAAAAACACCTATTTAGGACAGCATTTAGTGGGTCCCTGTGATTCGTCCTTGATGTGCTAATGCGTGCTGACACTGTGCATGCTGCCACTAACCACATTTGCATGCTGACCCTGTGCATGTCACCCCTAACCATGTTATTCATTTTGTTTGTTTATCAAGCATGATATTACTCACCATTCAATTGCATTTCCCTTCGCAGCAAATGTAAAGCACCTAGAGAGAGATTGAGTTCTCAGAGGGCACTTTATCAAGTGCATTACTGTTATTATTATATTGCAATCGTATTACATTTGCCATTTGGAAGCTCCGGCATCCATTGAGAGGGTTCGAGTGCTTCAGAGAAGAAAAATGGTGTCTTCTCGTCTTTTGAACTTAACCTGCGACCTCCCACAACTAATCGTTTTAGCGAGGAGCACCTAGATTAGCTCCGAAAATGGGTGGTTGGACACTGTCGCTCCACGGTAAATGGATCGACAGTCACGGTATTCGATGAGCATTGAATAGGAGCTTCAAATGAGCTTAAAGAATCTCAACTATCTGCAATAGCGAGGGTAGATTCATCAAGACTGATCCTTCCGCTCGAAGGTCTCAAACAATGGAGCTCTGCACGTTTTACCCGTGCTAAGCTATTTGTATATACTGCCGTGGCTCCGGAAACTCAATATAAATTTTCGATTCCCACTTCGCGTGTATCTTCTGCTTTTGCATGCACTTCCACGAATTTCGTCCTATAATCTCCTTTCTAAAGCAATAGAAAAAGAGCAGGACCACTGGCTTTAGTCGCACTTGCACTGCTGTTAGAGGGATGATGTGGGTACCAACTCATATTGTGCAGTTGTTGGCAAATATATGAGCAACGTAAAGGCTGTGTGATTTAATGGCCTTAATTTATATTGCAGCATAAGAGCGGCTGTCTCCACCATTTGCAGTGGGCAATGAAGGATTGTCCATTACAGGGCTCCAACCAACGATCTAGGTCGTGAAGAGCGAGCAAATCAGTTCGTGTGCACCTTCAGCCATTCACTGCCGTCTTGTGGCACCAGTGTGGGTGCATTTAACTAACACGATATTGCCTTAGCTCCAAATCTAGCATGCTCCACTCTCGTTACAGTGACCGAGACAACCTCGGGCACTGACCTTGCCGTTAGCTTACGATTAGTGCTTAATGACCCTGCACAACCGGAGCCGTGCCTAATTGTGGGGATGCCCTCGAATCAATGCCACTATTCTCTGAATAGGCTTATATATAGCTCCCAGAATCCGTGCCCATCATAGTTTAAGGGTTACTCTTGCTTATGCGGGGCTCGGCTGTTCTGCTCACAGACTTCTGCTGCTTATGTACTAAACAATACGATTCCGTAAGACTCGTGCTGACCGTAAAGCCTAGACGGTGTGGGTGTCCGGGCATCTTCAGGCTACATCTGTGGGCATCTTCAAGTGTTCAAGTCCTTAAGGAAGCTCATATCGTGCTGTGCTGGTTCGGCCGAGTGGTTAAGATGCTTAAGTCTAACCAAGGTCAAGGTGAATGTTTGGATGACCAAGGACGTGGGCTCGAGCCCCGTGGCTTACGTGAAGCACCTGAATAGAGATTAAGTTCTTTTAGGGTGCTATATAAATGAATTATATTTATATCCTAGAGCATCTGTACATCGTGGGTCTCATCTGCTGGCCTGCAAATACTTTGACATTCAGTCTTCTTCTTGTGGAGCTGCTTGCTTACGGTTTGTTAGAGTTGGCCTTAAAAGCCACTTTGCTAGAGCAGTTTTAGCCACCATCAACGGTAGTAGCATATAACCTGTGGTAAAAACCATTAGTCTAGCTGATATATAAATACTCACTCACCAAAACAATCCTCACTGCACAATATGGCTACTGCTGCTATGGCTGCTACTCCAGCCGGTAAATAGTTTTCCTATGATCCAAGGCACACAGCATGAAAAATATTATTCATTTACAGACGTGTGCCTTAAGATGCTGATCCATTAGGGTTCTTTATTACTTTTTGTAGCAGCTCTGGCATAGAGGGTCACAAGTGTAATTGCTTTCTTCACTATTGTATTATTGTTCCAAAATGCTTAAATTGTATCTGACAGGTCAGCTGCAGGTCGAGGCCGAGCATCTCGTCTCACCTTGTATGTTGATATCGTGTTATAAATGTTCTATTGGGTTCAGATTTAGGATTATCCAAAAAATTATTTGAGTGACCAGCCTTGTGCTTAGGGGGAGGATCATTGCCTTGCTGCCAAGTAGAGTGACCTCAAGCAGCCTGTTTGCTCTTACTGATCTATTTTAGTGTACCACTTGAAGTTATATCTGTTGGCCTGTAATTCATCAATGTAATGCACATCGGCTACACTTTTGTTGCAGCCAGGGGGCCCCCACCGGAGTTTCAGTCGGATAAAGGTATGCGGCTAATCATTTTAGGACGCTTTTCATTACCAAATTGTCATGAACTTACTGTCATGCATCCACGAAACAGAATTCCAATAATCCACTTGGTAGTGGTCGGGAGGCAAACTTTTTTTTTGGACTGCCAATCAGCAGAGGCTTTCAACCACTTAGTGCCTACGTATGACCTCACCTTGACCTTAAATTAGGCAGTCCTCTTTATGTCATCTTAATGAGCTGCTCACCCCAGGCGTCCATCTTGCCTGGCCGACCCTATCCAGTTCCCCTTGCTATCTAACCAGTTGTCATATATTTCTGGAGTTTGTAGTGTATGGTAAAGTCGTTAAGCTCAAGCGGTAATTTACATACTCAAGTTATAGGCATGTTGGTTGCAGCAACTGCCTTATCCCGTTAGCATAGTGAAGGCAGTGTTTTGTGCCAGGCATCTCCATAGCCACTTGCATTTTAAGACAGGTCTATGGCCCAATGGATAAGGCATCTGACTAAAAAAAAAATCCTAGCTGATTAAACAGCCTCTTTTTGTCTAGCGACAGAAGAGCCTTTACGGCTATCACCACTGCTTGCAGTGGCGATAAAGGATCGCCCACTGCAGGAATCGAACCCACGACCTCGGTCCCGAGGTCGTGAAAGCAACCGCCTTACCTAGTGTGCCATCACGGCTCACCATACACCAGAAGATTTCAGATTCGAGTCTTGGTAGAGTAGATATTTTTGCTCTTGTGTCTAAGCCAGGAGGTAAGGGACTTGCTCTTCTCCACCGAGGTCGTGGGTTCAAGTTTTGCAATGGGTGATGCTTTATCGCTTATTGCAAGCCGTAGTGATAGCCGTAAAAGCTCTTCTGCTGCTATATAAATGAGGCTGTTAAATCAGCCAGGCTTTTTTGAATTTGAAGTACCTCAGCACTACACGGCCATTTGAATTAATTGTACCCGCACACCACTGTAATAATGTGTGTAACTGGTGTAGAGACTCTCTCCCTCTGTGTGGAACGTCTTTATTCTTTAATTAATTGTTCAGGCATATGTTGAGATCGTAATAGAGAATGCATACCCCAGCCTGTGATAGTGCCGAGCCTAATTAATGTCGTCTAGGGTACTAGGCTGGGTGGTGGCCACCCGACCTTGACTGACTAATCGAGGCGCAGCGTTCCTGCTGCTAGTGCTAGCGACGGCCCTGGAGCTCGGCGTTCCTGGGCGTAGACTACCGGGAAGCTCCGTTAGCATTAACGTCTGCAGGGAAGAGTTGTTGATTAAACGTTGTTGAGTTCGGTTGTGTTCCGAGTGCTCCAAGTCGTTTGCTGTTTAGCAATACACGCACACAACACATATTCGAAAAGAAAGTTTTCATTTAAGTAGCATGAGTGGTTTACATTTTTTAATTGATCCTCACTAGTTCATGCTAGTCCTCTAATAATAATAATGCACTTGATAAATCCCCCTCAGAGAACTCAATCTCTTTCTAGGTGCTTTACATTTGCTGCAGAGGGAAACCGTGATTGAATGGCGAGTAATATCATGCTTGATAAACAACATGAATAACATGGTTAGGGGTGACATGCCATGTTATTTATGTTGTTTATCGAGCATGATATTACTCACTATTCAATCGCGTTTCCCTTTGCAGCAAGTGTTAAGCGCCTAGAAAGAGATTGAGTTCTCTGAGGGCGCTTTATCAAGTGCATTAGTATTATTATTATTATGTATTAAGCCGGAGAAATATCACCGGCTTTCTCTGGTATATTTATACTATAGCTTGCAAAAAGCATAGAATACATACAACACATTAAGCTGTGTTCAGAGGTGTATTAAGATCTCGTGTACGTGCTTCCATATATAGCAGTATGTTAAGATTAATACATGTCAACCACCTTTTTGTACTTGATAAATTCTTTTCGTGTTTTTAGTACTTTTTTGTATTTGATAAGCCTTTGGCCTCACTAGCTTCGGCAGTCGTCGTGAATTATTTTTTTCTAGATAGCCTCTTTTCATCCCACGAAGTCCTCGACAGATAAATCTCTAGACTTGATGCTTCTTCCTTGCCAGTCTTGCAGGTGCTTTATTGGATGTAAATCTAGAATGGGCTGGGCCACCAGATGGCTCTCATACCCACTTGAGTTAATTACACTTGAGCTGCCGTTGAAATGTGATTGAAGTCACCTTATTACCACAGAGTCCTCCATCAGAGATCTGGCACCTGATGATCCAATGTCCCTTGCCAATTTTGTAAATAGATGTATGCACCAACTGGACTTATCCTTCACCCCTATCGGGTCTTAGCCCAGCAGCAAGATAGACTTCTCGCCGCTTGTCGTGGGTTTAAGTCCTGAAGGAGGCAATCCTCTGTTGCATGTTGCAAGCAGGTTGATAGCTGATAGGGCACTTTTACTGCTAGTAGATTAGGCTGTTGAATCAGTTTATGTTAACTTCCCCTTCCCAGTCTTTAGCTCAGGGGTACCATGCTCCCTACTTCACTATCCAGTTCGTGGTTTCGAGTCCTGAAACAGTTATGTTCATTACGACACTTTTACGACAGCTTACGAACGTTCTTGGCTTTTAGTCAGGTAAAAGTGCACTCTAGATTCTCAGTCCACAAAACCGGTCCCCTGTAGGTTTTTGTTAAGTGGGCGTGTTTGTGCAGCTGTTTGGGGTGTGTTTGCAACTTGTAAATGCTTTCAAGAAGTAGCCACCCCGAAAGATACCTTGGTTGGCAAGGTTTTTGCCTTTTGCAATAATTGTCGTCACGTGTACCCTTCTTCGGTGTAGCAAAGGGCCTCAGGTTGGTGCCTGTCGTCCCGGCATCGTAGACCAAGGGCAGCTTCAGCCAGAAAGATTATCCGTATAGCCCGGAGTAATATGCTCGGTGCAGGCTTCTTCCGTTGAAGACCGATTAACAGTGAAGCTTGCACGGTCTGCTATTTTAATCAGCTTCACGATGTGTTGTCGTTTTGTTCTTGGCATGCCCTTGTGCTGAATGTTTGTCATTATTATTGCTGTTTGTTATTACCACTAATTATTGTGTATGCTTCTTCTCCACTTACGTGATGTTCCCAGGAAGGGATTTCGTTTTTTTTTAGCAGCAAATATGCAGCTGCATTTTATATTACTGAGTGAGTTTGGCATCACCGTTCTTGTAACTGCAGTGACCATACACATGCCAAAGCACATGGGTATGGTACGAAGAAGAATAACTTACCTGTTATGCTCAAGAACTGTTCCAGTGTCCACGAAGACAGTACAGCATCAGCTTTGCAATTGTAGACCTAAAACCAATTTAGCCATTTTTCAAGCATTCCCTTTCGGTGATCATTTCCTACAACCTATGTGACACCTTTGCAAAGCAAAGTGAACGAAGAGATTGTGTTAGTTTACCAGCTCATTTTGAGTTGTAGCTGCCTGATGGACACTGTAGGTAGCACTTTGTCCATTGCTGCTGAGCTTTGCCAAGCTATTCTGCCGAGTAGAGGGCCTCATATGCCACTATGTGGCTCTTCCTGGGATTTCAAGACTGGCTAAGTAAGGTTTCCGACAGCTACATATCTGAGCTTCTATGGAAGTACCTGTAATGCAGTTGGGAAAAACAGATCGTCCTGCTCACCTGGCTGATGTGTGGAACTATGCATCGATCGTGGTCGTTCGGATATTTGATATGCTGTGATGGCCCACTAGGTAAGGTGGCTGCTTTTTACGACCTCGGTCCCGAGGTCGTATGTTCTGGTCATGTAATGGGCGATCCTTTATTGCCACCACAAGCAGTAGTGATAGCCTTTAAGGCTCTTCTGCCGATATACAAAAAGAAGCTGTTAAATCAGCTGGTATTTTTATATTTTTATTTGGTTTTCCTGAAAGAATTTAGATATGACTTTAAAAGCCCACTTAATAATAATAATATAATAGGTCATTTGTATAACACTATAAGAGAACTCAATCTTGATCCAGGCCCGTAACAACTCTGCAAGATAATTAATAACCAAGTGTTATAGAATTGCACGGTATAGTGCTTAGATAAGCATGTAAAAGCACCCAAGTATCAAGCTAAAACAAGGGTGGAAAAGCAAACAAAGAAACTCAGGGTCACCTACGTAGGCCAATATTTGTAGAGCAGAGTGCATCTCCGGTATTGTGTGGAAATAATGTGATAATGTGCGTGTGTGTGCGTGTGCGCGTGCGTGCGTGTGTGTGGTGCACATAGCTTTAGCTGCTGCTGAGGTGATATAGTTTGCTAAGGGACAAAGAAGAGCTGCTCCGAGAACCATGGCCCGACTTCCCAGATTAGAAGAGCTGGAGGGTGACAGTGATGAACAGTAGGTGTCAAGTGCTTGTTTATTGCCTGCTAGGTATTAATGCCATTCCCTCCAGATCTAACACTTTGTCCTGTCTCTTGTGCCTCTCGACTGTTTAGCTGACTGTGAGGCTACCCTTCGCTGTCGTCTTTGCTGAGTCTGCCTGTGCTTGGCACTTGATCCTTCACTCTGCTGTAGCTTATGGAATGAAGGTGACTGCTGCTCTTTGCAAAGTCCACAAGGGCTTCTGGTTTAAGAAGCTATGGGAGGCCAAGAGCAAGTACATTGAGCCAGAACTTGTCGTACCTAAAGTCCTTCTGAACAAGAATGTCACAATACACGATCCAACTAAGGAGCCGCCTCCACCCGCCTGGCAGCCACCGGTGCCCAACGACCCGCGCTACCCGCCTGAGCCAGCCGCCGAGCAAGCTGGCTGCGAAGGGCAGCAGTTGTACGTGCACTCGGCGAGCACTCGCCTATGGGAGGGCGTGAAGCAGGCCGAAGTGCTCACGAAGAGCATGGTGATGAAGCGCGACGGCCTGCCTCAGCCTGTGTTGGAAAAGCTGGGCAGGCTGTCACTGCCCGACGATGTCCTCGGCCAGGACGTTGCCGTACAGCGCTGTATATTTCAGGCCAACTTGTGGGACCCGACGTCGGTAACGCTGCCTCGTAGACCAAAACCGGAAGACCTTTCTGTCTGGGAGTTCAAGGCGGAATCCGGCATCCCCGCCAAGCGATCGATGGAGCTGCTCGTTGGCAACCTGCTGCGACTGTGCTTCATGGCTGGTGGTGCGACCGCTGGCGATCGTATGCTGCTATCGCGTAAGTTGGTCGAAGACCACCATCTCACCACCAGCTATGTTTTTGAAAGGAGCACCATACAAATCACTGGAACAAGCAAGTGGGCCATAATGGGTAGCACTGCCACTCCTCCTTTCGTCGGTGATGAATTGCTCATTAATTCCACATCGAAGCACAATCTGCCCGACCTCTTCCCCGTGTTTCCTACACTTGATCTCGAGAAAGCACCGTCTGCCGGTAGGCAGGACGACGTCATCACGACACCGCTGAGTGGCAAGATTTATTCGCATCCTCATGTACACACGGCTGTAATCTTGCACGACAATGATTGGTCTGATGATCAGCGTGATGCCAACGCTATAATCGGGGCCTTTGGTTATTGTGTAGCCGCTGCAAAGGCCCGATATGGCAATGATATGCAGGGTCGTCTGCCGCAGCCGGTTGCTGTCCATTGTGTGCGCACGGATGGCATACAGTTCAACAGCATATGCTTCCAGCTTAACACGATGGATTTCTCGTCTCCCACGGGTATTAAAAATCTTGTGTGGATTGACAAGCCACAGAAGCTGTTCGAAAAACTAGTACCTAAGAGAGCGATGTTGAGGAACACAAGGTACGAAAATTACAATCCAGCGGTTTTCCGAAATTTGCTTGCCATCTTCTCTAGTGGCGCGAGTATATGAATAAAGCCTGCTAAAAGTAATTCTGGTTACTGCAAGAACTTGAAGTACATTTCATTTTTGACATTAAATCGTAATCTGATTCTTGCCTTTGATACTGTTCAGAGTTTTGAAACATACTTTGTTTTACTTACATAAGTATGGCACGTGATACCAATTTTGATCGATGATATTATCAGAGGAGCAACCAGTTTCTGTTGTACAGAATGCTTAATAATTAGGCGGGTGTGTTTTGTATGTTTGTATGCTTGTGTGATGGCAATGAAATGCCGATTCTATTGCTAAGTGTATTAGCCCAGAGGTAAGGTGCTTGCGCTTCACGGCGCAGGTGGGTTCGAGTCCAGCAATGGTCGATCCTTTATTGCCCACTTCAAGAGGTGAGGTGGTGATAGCCGGTAAAGCTCTTCTGCCTCTATACAAATGAGGCTGTAGAATAAGCTTATTATTTATCGTAGAGGACAACATATGGGGTAACAACGGTATGTATGTTTCGCATTACATTCCAAATGAAGATGCTATTCTTCGTCACTTGTCAGTGCCAGGTTCATTGGGCAAAATGGGGTCGTTTCATACTTGACTAAAGACCCGTATGCCTTTAAAGCCTTGTGCTGACTCGTGGAGCTGGTTGTACTCTTTATAATTCAATCTGTAAGCTCTGGACTGCCAATCCCGAGGATCAAGGATCATGCCCTCATCCGAGGCCAAATTTTCCAGTCTCAGCCCCATGGCAGACATAATGGCCGGCCTGTATTTAGAAAATAGAGCACCGTGCAACCAAGGCTTGTAGCAGTGGTTGAGATGTGGAAACTGACAAATAATACTATGAACAACAGCATTGGCTGCTCTTCCTTATAAAATTAAGACTAACCGAACTGCATTGTTGCATGGACTTCGTGCACGTCCATGAAGTTCACTTACGGTACTACAGGTAGTCACAGAGTTATTCAAGTGTTGGCCTTACCGTAATTATTTGGACAGAGCGGTCACATTTTTTCGGTTTTTACCTAGTATGAGTCATAAATTCCAATACATTTTGGCTTAATTTTAGTGTGGAAGTACAGGGTATTTCTTAGTTGTTATTTGCACGTGAGGCATCTATAACATCAGTTTCGAGAAACTTCACAAACCAATTCGTATTCACCGGTGTGTGTACTAGCATATTGGCCAGTATACACACTTCCATTTGTGACTGTATTTCATAACTTCCCAAAACCACGAGAACCAAGCGTTGGTGTAATGCTGGAATTTTCTGTAGCGAAATCTTGGCTCTTTGTGTTCCCTTAGTGGCCGACTGTCTTTATCTCATTAAGCTGAAAAAATGTAGCTGAATTGCGAATACAGTTGAAGTAGCACGGAAGCAGCAGCAGTACACAGAAGGCTTACTGGAAAGTAAGTGAACAAATCGGTAGCGTGAGAAAACATCTTGCTAAGTGCATGTAAATCGTGGGCGTGAGTTCCCACTGTGTAGGACCTCCACAATAACAGTGTGTCTCGCCAACGGCCTTCATATAATGAGTTTATTGCTGGAGGGGTATGAGAATGATGATACTGCTTAGCTGCTCGGCTACGTAGGAACATAGGGGTGGCAGGACACTGCAAGTACTATGCAAGAGAGTGCTAAGGAATGTCGATTCTCTTGCACCGTGTTATAAACCCCCTGCATGTAGATTAATTCTCTTACGGTGCTATACTAGAGGTCTGTTATTATTAGTTTATTTTTAAAGAGTAATCTAGCTGCGACTTGTCCACCCAGAACAAGCTAGCTAGGCCATGAGCTAGCCATTGCATTAAGTGTATTAAGTCAGGCCTTTGTAAATAAGGACGCCCAGATGGGAACACTAAATGATGGTTTGCTACTGCAACAATTAGAAGAATGGAGACCACAGCTCCAATCAACTACTTCCACCCTTTGTCGAGTAATAATACCAAGAAAATATGTGTACAGCACCCAAAGAAAATTAAATCTCATTTAAGTTACTTTACATATGCTGGAGAGCGAACATGCTGCAGTCATTTATATTATTGGCCATCAACCAATATAATTTTTAATGCACCATATGTGTCCGTGTATATTTATTCCCATTCCAGAAGTGGAAGTCCCTGCTGAGTCGCATGCGGGCAATGACTAATGGGAAGGGAGCCCGATCAAATATAAATGCGAATGACAACATGCATTTCGTAAATGAAAATTATATTTCATTTGAACAAGATCACGAGTTAGAAATTACTAAAAGTGAGAAAGTACTAAACTTTTATAGCAAAGGATCGGAAGCACCAGCTTCAGCCTTCACGTGCCGTCAGGTCCTCTGTGGTCAATAAATTAGCTATTCCATTCCTACACTTTGGCTATGAAGGTCCTAGACTTCGGAACTCACTTCCGCAACTCAACTTTGGCGACGACATCTAGTCCTCTACTGCAGACTGTGGCACATTTTTTCCGGCCGTCCTGAGCTGCTACTTCCATGGTGCGAACTAACTTAACTGCTCTCCTAATAATAATAATACACTTGACAAAGAGCCCTCAGAGAACTCAATCTCTTCCTAGGAACGTTACATTTGCTGCAAAGGAAACACGATCGAATGGTAAGTGGTTTCATGCTTGATAAACAGCATTAATAACATGGTTAGGGGTGACATGCACAGGGTCAGCATGCAAGTGTGATCATGCAGTGTCAGCATGCATAAACACATAAAGAACGAATCACAGGGACCCACTAAATGCTGTCATAAATATGTGCGTTTTCAATTTCTTTTTTTTAATGTGGTCAAACCAGGGGACGTCGTGACGGAAGTTGGGAGTGAGTTCCAGGCTTTGAAAGCATTAGAACTAAAGACACGGTCTCCAAAGGATTTAAGGTTTGTACGAGGTATAGGTAAACAGATTCCGAAAACCAGGTGGCATGATGCTTAGCCTGGTGGGGAGTAGATCTGATAGGTAGGCTGCAGCCAAAGAATGAAGGGTCCTAAAGGTGGGTGAAAAAACCTTGAAGTCGATCCGTTGCTTGACTGGTAGCAAGTGTAGGTTGACGAGATGTGGTGTGATGTGGCAACTGCTAGGCTCACCTCAGACAAGCCTAGCTGCAGAGTTTTGCACCAGCTGTAAGCACCTGATTGCACATGCCGGCAGGCCAGCAAGCAGTGAGTTACACAAGTCAAGACGGATGTCACAAATGCATGGACCAACTTAGATGTGGTATCCTTGCCTAAACAAGCTCGAATTTTAGCAATGCTATGTAGCTGAAAATAAGCAGATTTGACTGTGGAGCTGATGTGGTCGTCTAACGAAAGGTCACTTTGGAACATGACACCTAGATTTCGTGCAGATTCAACAGGAGATAACAAAAGAAAACAAGGAAACTTTGCAAAACCGCCTTAAGTGGCACTTGCCAGCCATAACCTGATGCTTGAAGCCCAGCATGCTTCATACCATGGCAAAGAAACGCTAGGGCAGTGTTCTGGGTTCACTCAAACCAAGCTGCAGTTGATGTTCTCTTAAACCAAGCTGCAATTACAGTTCATTCAAACCATGAGAAACAACTGTCATACAACCTGCCAAGGGAAGCACGGCATTAGCTATTTTGTACAGCAAAAGTTAAAAATCCTTGTGCAGGAATACCTGTTCACGCAAAGCAGCAGAATAGTTGCCTCGTGTCTCCAAACACTCACATCGCCACGTATACGTGCATAATAATCCGTGTGTGTGTGTGCTGTGTGTGTGTGTGTGTGTGTGTGTGTGTGTGTGTGTGTGTGTGTGTGTGTGTGTGTGTGTGCTCGCCTGTCTGTGTGTCTGACTGTCTGTCTGTTGGGCATATGCTCGAAACATGGTTTTTTGGGCATATGCTCGAAACATGCAAACTATTCTAGAAAAAATACCTGCATTTATTTGGCTCTGCATACCTGCACATTTGCTGGCTGTTCAGACAAAGAAAATGGGCGACATATGAGGTTTGCGATGTCACCATTTTCACACGCATGCCGTACCATACTTTTACAGTGGCCGGCCACAAAGAAGTTCACAATGGTATTGAGACTTACCAGTCACGACCGGTCACGTACGCGTACATGTACAGTCACGTGCAGCAGCACAGCTTGCTCTTTTGTGCATGAGGTCACGATGGATGATCTTGCAATAATTTATAATCACACTGCAGGTGCTCTAAAGCTGTACTCCTAGAGAATCTTGTCTCTTCAACAACACACCAGACCAGTCCCTAAGAAGTCACGTGAGAATGCAGGCTTCAGCCAAGGAAGCCCCAGGGCGCACCCTAACAGTCGACTGGATGCTCCATGGAGGCCAATTTGATCGAACGTGTTCCAGACGACCGAACTCGATAGTGCACGGCTTACGTGGTAGTTTGGCTTAGTCATTGGCTTCTGGTCACTGGAGTCACTGGCGTAGAATCATTTACTGGCAGAATCAGCTGCTCAACGAGATAGCCAGCTCTGTCCACATAGCCAGTGCAGCAAAGTTGCAGTCGATCCGATATGTCACCACCATTTTTCCTTTCTTACGTTAGTCTGGGGGAGCCCGAGTGTTTTTAAAAAGCTCTCCATGCTTTCTATCATGGAAGGCGGGCCACAGATGAATGCGCAGCTGCCGTTCAGGTTGGTGCCATGTAGCTCCTCACTCAACGCATCGATGCTAATTCGGCCTCCTGAAAAATGAGGGAAGCTGCCGGCAGCGAGGCACCACAATCCTTGATTAAAGCATGTCTCCCGAGATTATTTGTCCAGCTCAAAACATCGCATCGGAACTATTTTCATTTGACCATAACAGGTCGCAGGAGGACTAGGTAGCCCATTTCCCTTTGTAGACTCATAACCAAACAGGTATGTTGAAACATTGCTACGAGGCCTTGTCCGACCTATATAAGTTGTTCCTGAGAATCCTTCAACTCACAAGATTTATATGATCTGAAAAGAACCGATGTTTTCTTGGGAGTTTGGCTCATGAACTAGAACACTTTTGGCAAGATGCATGGTTTGAATCGTTATAGAGGGCAGAATAATAAAAGACGTTAGAACTGAAGAAATAAGGTACCTGAAAAATTAGATTGTCATGCTTTTGGAGCACCACATAGATCAAATTCCATTAGGTACTGCCCTATCCTGTGGAGCTCTGGATCTAGCTCCTAAGCTCTGCCCGGAAACCACCAATGACAGGGAGTAACTACTGGTGAAAGAGCCGGCTGGGTTGAGACGGTTCTACATTCTCGCGTTTAAGCTGTAACTCGTGATCAGATGCCACAGGCCCGAGTCAGGTCGAAAGACCAGGCCTACACTATAGCGAAAAGCAACCACATGTCGCGAGCAAGAGTTATATCCCCAATCCTGACACAACGATACTTACCTGAAATGGAATGAAATACATAGCAAAAGCCGCTGGGTAAGCTATTAATACCTCTGCTTGCCTATTTCAGAGAGTGTTTGCAGAGATGTAGGCTCATTGTAACTTACATTGTGAGAGATTTGGCTGAAAATTGAGCTGCCAAAAATGAAATAACATTCATTGTGAACTTCAAAGTAGCGAAATTTATTGGAAAGCCAAGCCCATAACTTACTGCTGATAGATTTCCCAACGATGGAAGCATTGTTTGATGACTGACCAGTCACAAAGTAGCGGCACTGCATACTGGGGAATTTCTTGCTCGCCTCATCGAACACGTCCTGTAAACAATACACATCATATCATAACGTTGCATTACACTGCCTATGCTGCGAGTGCAGAATAAACATGGTTGTTGTAAATCATCAACTCTCAGTCGAGAAGCATTCCATACGATGGAAGCTTTCCAACCATCAAACATTGAAAACATACTCCACCACTTGTTATCAAACTACATCGGTTGCCGGGCCACACATCCAATACGTTATGGAATAGTCGTGCTGGAATTTTAAAGAAAGCAGGGAAAAACTGTTAATACTGTATTGCATTTCAGAATTTATAAAGGTCTAGCCACCACGTGCACGGTCTGTGATTCATCATCTGAGCTCCATACCCCTCCTCTGGGCAAATAGCCCTCCCTGAAACTTCTCTGAAGGGCTTTAGATGTCACCCCCAGATGTGCTATATTTGTAACCTTGTTTAGTCTTGCTAAGTGACCTGAATCTGTTAACTAATGGGTGCTTTCTTTCTTGGCAGCTCACGTTTATAGACAAAGAAGAATGCCTTGCAATAGCTAGCTTGCCGATGATGCAAGCTCCAGGACTAGCTCAGCCAGGGTCATGCCATGCCCTCAGCCATGCCTAAATTGCCCCTAATGTAATGTAGTCTCCGTCTGTAATTCCACAAAGCCAAAAAGACTATGTGGGTGTTACGAAGAAGAGTTTTGTATAGCGCACTTACAGCCTAAGCGGCTTTCCATACGCATTCGGTAGCCAACAGACTTCATCTCCCGCAACAAAGAGAAAGTGGAAAGCATTGCAGAGTCAGGAGAGCAGTTGAAGTAGTGAGTAGGCGTTCAAGGCATTAATTAGGGCAGCTGCATAGAGCAGCTTTGTGGCCGAGACAACCAACCATATCTTCATTGTGGAAGCCAGCCAGTCAAAACAAAGGATGACAAACATTTTGCATTGAAAGTAATTGTACACAGGCCTCCTTAACTTCAGAGCACTTCCACAGTCCGAGGTAAGGCAGTAGTACCGAACACTGAACAAGTAAGCACAGCCAGCAAATCTGCATCGGGCTGGCCTCTGCCCCCACGGTGCTCTACATGACTAGTATACCTTAACTGGTTGAGCAATCCACTCTGTATTATACAAGTGATGTAAAGAAATCTCGTAGCAGAAACAACGGGAGGATCTGTTGTGTGGTCCCCACGAGTTTAACCTGTGATCTCAGACACCACAGGCTGAGGTCCTACCAAATCCCCCTTCTATGACAATGCCGGTTGGTGCAGAGCCACTATCAAAACGGTTCCCTCCACAGTCCCAATCGAGAGGTGCTGTTTCCTTCACACGGGATGGTAGCCTCTTAAACACGTGATAAACCAAGCCTGGCTGGAAGTACAGGAGAGCTATAGGGGATTCACTGTGCTACAGGCAATGACAGCCAAGTTACCCGGCCTTATCTCAGTGTTTGCCTTTGACAGCAAGTCCAGCACTGCAAGCTTGGACAGGAGGCACAAATGCATTCCTTACGGAAGCAGACACAAGGTCGGGTTGCTGTTGTCTAACTCCTCCCACGCCAGCCTATTCTTTGTATGATTGGAAGAGTCCCTTATTGACTGATATTACATGGAAGTTGGGGGCCCTTACACGGCAGATACACTGGATATATCATGTGCATATTAAATGCTAAACGATGTCGGCAAATATTTAATACTTAGTCAAACGTGCCGACCGACATCGCTGCCTGACACAACAGCCTACGATATCATAGCAACAAAATAACCATTAACTAGCTAGGCAAGCCTCTTGTCTCAGCGTATAACTCCCTCGGTATGCTCGCATAGCCTCCTTCTGCTTGCGAGTCCTAGAACTCACATACAATCAAATCATTGCAGCAAAAGAGACGGGGTGGCCAATTGAGTTCTGGACCCTCTCCGCCTCACAGCCAAAGGGCTAGTGCGGCCGATTCTGGACCATAACGTCTTAGGTTGGAATCATGTTAGAGGAAGGATCTCTCACTGGTAAGTTGACACCGTACCACAACTAGGCAGTGCAGGGTACCGTTGTGGCAACAAGTGGGACAGAGTAGGACTGGAAGGTAACTTAGGGGATGCCCTAAAAATTGCAATCACCACATCCAAGGCCTATACGAAGGGCCTTCACTGTCAGACAATAGAATATACTTAGTGCAAGCTCATTCTCATATGAATCAGAAGACAAAAACACCACTAAGATTTTCAGAAACCAAGAGACTTAATGAAACCAGAGAGCCATTGAAACTGAAGGTGCACATACTGTACATACCCATACACATGCAGATGGCAGCACAAAGCACATAGAAGGAAGCCGTACATGTACATGTACAAATACAAACATTTACACCCCTATATACTGATGACAGTTTGATTACTCATTGGTGAGCGCACAAGCACACATGCAGGCGTGTAACTCATTGATGACAGTCTGTGGCAGACGGTCACCAAAATAGTAAAGCTAAAATACTTCAGAAGCACCGATGCCATATGCACCGGTAAGCAGCAATGACCAAGTCCTAGCACCAAAAACAGGCTGATGCTATCCTTCCCTTCCTGGAGACACCCAACTCACTGTAAACTGCAAATCAGCCACCGAGCAGGCACTGTATAGCAGCGACACTTTGAGGTGCTGTGTCGAGCCGTGACCGGCATCTTTCTCAGAGGCAATTTCGCGAAACATGGAGCAGAGAGGATTAATTCCCACACCTCCGGCTATGAGTAGCAGATGTGAATATCCGGCTAGCTCTTGAGCATCGTAGTAAAAGTCTCCACCGATTCGAAATGAAACTCGTGCACCATGCCGGCACTAAAAGAGAAAGCAAAGGGCCAAGGAGTCAGTATGTCAGTAATAGTGCTGGGCAACTCCTTCGTATCGGTTGAGTACAGGAGAGTAGGCTGAATTCCAGCTACAGGAAAGTAGCAATTGGCATAACGCTGAGGTTGAATTGGCAAAGCCGAACCACATACCGATCGACCACATAGTGGCAGCCACTCAATGTAAGTATTTTGTATCTTGTATCTAATCTTATCTTGTAAACGTATCTCGAAAGAGGCAAAGGAATGAGCATAAATACGTGCAACACTAGCAACAAACCCGAAACTACCCAGTGCATTCTTTCACGTTGCTTTGCACACTGATCTCTTGCAGCTCCACCGTCCTCCATGCTTCCCCGGTGGCACGGTTGGCGTTCAGTGCATGTTAGTCACACTCATGCACCTCTCAAGACTAGGGGAGCGGCTCTGGGTACTTTAGATTACTGTCACATGCTGGCCTTGGTAGCATTGTGTCTCATGTGCCGATGCTGCAAATAGCCAGAAACTAAAGAGCAAAGTCCAAGTTACCGGCAACGATCTTTAATTTGTGTTGTGCCATTCCAAAAAACACATATATGTCACCATCAGGATATGAGCCTAGGCAGGCACAGTAATGCCCTCCATCGTAGTGCCACCTGAAATAATGCCACCCCATAATAGTGCTAGTTTAGACTGGTCCACACTACTAAGAATGTTGTTGGGTTGGGGGTCACTGTGTGCCAGTCTTGCAGGCAGATAGCACTACAACAGGTGTGCCTTTTTGGAATGGTCCAGAACAGAATGCACCATGAGTCATCAGGAGAGTCAGTTGCTGGAGCAGAAGGACTTCCATAGCCACAGGACCAAGCTGACTATTTTTCTCACAACCTCATCAAAGATTGCAGCAACAAAACTGCTTGCACATTTAGCATTACTGATCAGCCATGACTGCTGGAGCTCAGTATTATCCTAGGGACGACAAAGGCTTAAGCTGGCCAAAGCTGGCAGTGTATTTGCCTTTAGATAATTGCAATTGGATTGGGACCAGCATGGTTAAGAATAATCTATCAAGCCTTAATTAGAGGGGAGGTATAATAGAAACAGCAAATCAGCAAACGTGGGGTATGATAGCAACAGCAATTTCAATAGGGAAATATCGCTAGCTACATCAAGCCTACAGTTTGGTGCCTTATGGCAGCAGCTCGGTCAACAACTTATAATTCCAGACAAGTGTTGGTTCATACTAAATTAAGACATAATGCAGCTTTAATCTGACGTGGTGGCTCGACAGCAGTTTAGGTTGTCAGTTTGTGCAATGCACAAGTACTTCAATCCAAGGTATCCAACCAAAGGTCTCACGGGTGAGACGTAGCACAGTACTAAGTGTTCACTCATATACACGCTGCTGCATCACCAGAAGCCACAGCACTCCTGGAGCAATCTATGAGCCATCATTTGCCAAAGCTTCCATCATCTAAAACTTAACTCGGCTGAAATTGCATGTTCTAGAAGATACATATACAGCACACGGGATATATGGTACATGCACTTATCTGTACCAGATGAAATGACAAAACTTAAATGTCCCGGGCTGCATTGTAGTCAGGGCTCGATTTTAGATAATGCATGGCTCCAATCCTCCGTGACAGGCAGGCTCGTGCAGCCCCAGCCAAGTTGAGAGAGAGAGAGAGGGAGAGAGACAGAGAGACAGACAGACAGACAGAGAGACAGACAGACAGAGACAGGGAGAGCCGAGCAATACAATGCATTGCCTAATGCTGAGCTACCACCTCAGACAGATTTTCGTGAGTCGGCTGATTTGTCATGCAGGCACTTACAGCTGGTGCAAAACTCTGCAGCCAGGCTTGTCTAAAACGCATCGACTTCAAGGTTTAGTCACTCACTTTTAGATCCCTTCATTCATTTGCTCCAGCCTATCTAATAGAAATACTTCACCACCAGGCTAAGCATCGTACAACTTGTTTTTCGGAATCTAACTGTTTACCCAAACCTCTTAAAAATCTTAAATTACTTTGGAGGCAGTGCCTTTAGTTCATATGCTCCCCAAGCCTGGTACTCATTCCCAACTTGTGTCACGATATCTCCTGACTTGTCCACATTTAAAAAGAAACTAAAAACGCACCTATTTATCACAGCATTTAGTGGGTCCTTGTGATTCGTCCTTTGTGTGCTTATGCATGCTGACATTATGCATTCTGCTACAAACCATACATGCTGACCCTGTGCATGTCACCCCTAACCATGTTATTCTTGTTGTTTATTGAGCATGCTACCACTAACCAGTCGATCGTGCTTCCTTTCCAGTAAATGTAAAGTGCCTAGAAAGAGATTGAGCTCTCTGAGGGCACTATATCAAGTGTATTATTATTATTATTATTATTAGGCTAGCTACACAGAGCAGCATCAGCAATGTTATGAGCCCATAAAAGCTGCAGCAACAACTTATGCTTTCGGTTCATACGCTGTACCTGTGAATGTATCCATTTGGCTGGAGGGTGATTGCTCAGCTTTACTGCAAGGTCAAGAGTGCCTTGACTTAGCAAAGTTTGTGGGGCAGAACAGATGCTGTATCCTCCAACTATGTCAACGCCAGGTAGAAAAAGATCAACCCTGACAAAGAAAAAAGAGCTTAGTGGCAGAGGACACGTGGAACTGGCAGACCAGTAAAAGCAGCGCCCTACAGTACTGACGTGGGATTGGCCAAACCAGAAAAGAAGCAATCCCAAGATATCTAGAAGAAGTCAGTGGGCTACCCAAACTGTAGTGAAATGAAAGTGCAGAGCAACCATAGGGCACCTGTTATGGAACTGCATGCAGAAAAAGATTTTGCCACAAGCATGAACCAATCCTATAACCTCTAGGTTATCGATATAATGCTCTACTGATAGCACAGCAGCAAGCAGGTAATGTAATGTAATGTAATGTAATGTATCTCCGTCTGTAACTCCACAAAGTCATAAAGACCATGTGGGTGCTATGCAGGAGAGTTTTGTATAGCGCACTCACAGCCTAAGCGGCTTTCGGTACGCATTCGGTAGCCAACAGACTTCATCTCACGCAACAAAGAGAAAGTGTGCAGGGTCAGGAGAGCAGTTGAGGTAGTGAGTAGCATAGAAGTAGCAGCTCAGGACCGCTGAAAAGGATGTGCCATAGTCGGCAGTAGGAGAGTAGTTGTCGTTGCGTAAGAATTGTGGAAGCGATTTCCACAGTCTAGGACCTGCAGAGCTAAAGCTTCTGTCGCTAACTGTCTTTAAGCAGAGGAATGGGACAGCTAATTTATTGTCCACACAGGACCTGAGGGCACGAACAGGCTGAAACTGATGCAGCAGTTAAGCTAGGTATGAAGGAGCCAAGCCGTGGCGGAGGTAGCCATGCTCACAGCACTTTCGCTGCATGCACACTTACAATTTATAGTCAGATTTAGTCAGCTTATGGACCTGACCATTTGCAAATATGACTCACGAAAGCCACCGATACACCAGGTGCTCAAGGGGGAATGTCTAGAAAATATCTATAAAATTTGTCCAATAATAAATATGTGCTAATGGTACTTTTCGAAAGATATATGTGTTAGAACTGGGATCGGAAGTTCTGACGACTTCCACGTGAAAGAAAAATTGGTCATGCCAACCACGTCTAACCCGGATGTAAACCGGAAGCAACAAATCTACAAATAAAAGATTTACCGATCTCTGCATCATATGCGACTTGTATCCCAACTTGTCGAATCTTGGTAGATCGCTATAGATGCTTGAAACTTGTTGAGGTGCATACTTGTGACTTTTAAACAGCTTCATTTCCAGGGTTGGTTGGTGCCTTGTAAATTAAATAACTCAACTAATATTTCACGTATCGGAATAAAATTTGAAATGCGAGTTCAGCTTTGCTTTTTCTACCCTAGTTCTTAATACTTTTGATTTCGGTTTGATACATTTGGCTCTATACGTCATCAAACGTCCTGGAGCTTTATTTTCCGTAATCGTGGACATATGGAGCTAATTGTATCAAACTGAAATCAAAAATATTAAAAACTGGGGTAAAAAAGCAGAGCTGAACTGACATTTCAAATTTCACTTCGATACGTGAAATATTAGTTGTTATTTAATTTACAAAGCACCAACCAACCCTGGAAATGAAGCTGTTTAAAAGTCACAAGTATGCACCTCAACAAGTTTCAAGCATCTATAGCGATCTACCAAGGTTCAACATGTTGGGATACAAGTCGCATATGATGCAGAGATCGGTAAATCTTTTATTTGTAGATGTGTTGCTTCCGGTTTACATCTGGGCTGGGCGTGGTTTGCATACAGAACTTTTCATTTCATGAGGAAGTTGTCAGAACTTCTGATCCCAGTTCTAACATATTTGTCTTTCGAAAGGTACCATAAACACATATTCGATTGTCGAACAAATGTTATAGGTATTTTCTTGACTTTCCCCCTTAACAACAATAACACTGGGCGATTGCTTTCAGGTGGTCACAGGGCGGCAGCCAGTGGAAATGAGCCGATGCTATGCCGAAGGATTTCGGAGAACCTTGCAGCTCTGGTTGACTGGGAACTTTTTCGTAAACTTCTCTCTCTCTCTTATATATATATATATATATATATATATATATATATATATATATCTTACCATTGTCGTTTTTTATTATACTGATCATCCCCAGATAAGGAACTTAAGACAATGTGCCATGATCAAATAAGCATCAGCAAGATCTCGCGCCCTTGGTTTCACCAGAGATGCATTCACGAGAACAGCGGGTGCTTTACAAGATAATGATGATAATAATAATAATAACAGGTCGATTGCATACTGCTCTGAGAGAACTTAATCCCTATCCAGGCACTAGACAACTCACTAAACTTGACGACTGTGTGATACAGGGGCAATCAAGGACCGACCATGCCCTGAAAAACTAATAAACCAAAGCCACAAAACATCTTTAACGTCTAGCTCCTCTCTTTATATAGAATACTGTAATAATTCATCAAGTCAATCACTAATAGCATTTAGGACTTCGTCACCGGGAGTCCGAGCAAACCTCATTCAGCAAACCAAGTGATAATGTAGCACCAGAGCATTTGACATTTAATCACATCCGCCTTACGGTGGTTCAACTGGCAATTAAAAACAACAAAGCAACAAATGCCTGCACATAAATGCATATGCCACCATCAAGATCCAACAGCTAGAAGCTTACATGCATATAGCTATTGTTGTTGGCCAAGTTTTATACACATGCATCTGTCTTTTCATCATAGTCATAAACAGACTACCATCGGCTGATATTACATGTGTGAATAAATGTATGTACAGCAATTAGTCAATCCCATGAGTCTGCTTGCTGATAGGTGCTATGCATTTTACTGCATCTCTTATTGATGCATTTCTGCCAATCACAAACCACTTTTGTATACCACACGTGATTGCTCTGTGAGTCAACCGACTAATCAGCATCACACTAATGGCTACAGATAATCCAGTAGCATTAGTACCTGAGAACATACTGGCTGAAAAAGAAGAACATGGCAACTAGGTTCCCGTGCCATACTATCAATGGATAAAAGAATGTGTCATTTTTGCGTGCATTGTGACAATAGTAAACTACAATCACAATTACCATTGTCCAGCCTTAAACGTGCACAAGTCATTAACTTGTATGCGTACGAGCTTCACCGAGGGTGTGATGGATGTAACTGAGCTCACTGTTGCTTTGATGACATCATATACAACAGAAGAACCAAAGGCGATTTAATTCAAAATGCAATAATAATAAGACATTCGTATAGCACCACGAGAGAACTAAATTTCTTTCCAGACACGTTACATTTGTTTAAAGGAAGCATGTTAACTGCTTAGCGATGCAAATTCAGCCAATCTTGGCCAGTTAGGCACAATCTAGCAGTACCTACTGTGGATCTCTTATGGTCTGCAGTTTTCTCCATGTGAGTTGTTGATGCTGCCATCGTGCTACTATGATCTGCAATGATAAATTACTGGTTATGAAGCTGGCTCAGAATACAGTGTTTGGCCAGGTAAGCCAGAATCGCTTTTTTGGTTCCTGTTGCTGAGAACTTGGTCATCAAACGGCAGAAAAATTGCAGGGTTTAAAGCCCTCTCTACATAACTATCTGGCACAAATAGGGCAACATTTGGTAGCAATACAATTTGTACTGAATTAATCTTACAGCTTCGGCTCTTCATCATACAATATGCAAGAGTCAAAATATGCACGTCCATTATTATATGCCCTATCTTTCAGCAGCTTTTGATACTATCGATCACCAAGTCCTTCTCGAGCACCTCTCATCTCGCCTGGGTATCACTGGTACTGCCCTGCAATGGTTCAGATCCCATTTCACTGGGAGACTTCAGTGTATTGATGTGAATGGACAAAGATCATCCAAGGAACCACTGAAGTATAGGGTACCTCAGGGCTCTCTGCTTGGTCCGGTTCTTTTCACGGTTTATACTCTCCTTCTTGCCGATGTGATTGCGATGCACAACCAAAGCTTTCACTTCTATGCAGATGACACTCAGTTGTACCTTTGCTTTGATGCCTTCCAGCCCTCCAGCACGTCGAATTCTCTTAACTCCCTTGTTGCATGCATTGATGACATCTGCACATAGATGTCAGCAAACTTTCTTAAATTGAATAATGGTAAAACCAACTTACTAGTTATGGGCAAAACCTAGTGTAATTCAGGAATTGGAAAGGCTAAAGCTCAAAATGTACTCTGCCAGCATGTCTCCAGTTGAATCTGCACGAAATCTAGGTATCCTGTTCCAAAGTAATCTTTCATTAGACGACCACATCAGCTCCACAGTCAAGTCTGCAGCCTACTTTCAGCTACATAACATGGCAATAATTCGGGCTTGTTTAGAGACTGATACTACATCCAAATTGGTCTATGCATTTGTAGCATCCATCTCGACTTCTGTAACTCACTGCTTGCTGGTCTACTGGCATGTGCAGTCAGGCACTTACAGTTGGTGCAAAATTCTGCAGCTAGGCTTGTCTGTCGTGAGCTTTGCTGTTGCCACATCAGACCACTTCTGGCTGACCTGTATTTGCTCCCAGTAAAGCAGCACATCGACTTCCAGGTTCTGTCACTCACTTTTAGGTGCCTTCATTATCTTGCTCCAGCCTACCTTTCAGATCTACTTGCCACCAGGCTAAGCATCGTACCACCTGCTTTTCTGAATCTAATCGTTTAGCTACACCTCGTATGTACATCAAATTTTTTGGATACTGTGCCTCTAGTTTGTATGCTCCCACAGCCTAGCTCACTTGAGACTAGCAGCACGACATCCCCTGACTTGATGACATTTACATAAAAGCTAAAAACGCATCTATTTATCACAGCAGCATTTAGTGGTTCCATGTGATTTGTCCTTATGCATGCAGATACTGCGCATGCTGCCACTAACCATATTTGCATGCTGACCATGCATTACATCTCTAAACATAATAGGCTTGCTGTCGCTGAGCATGCTACTACTAAGCCTTGAGTTATCTGAGGACACTTTAACAAATGTAATATTATTATTATTATTGCAGTTATAAATCACAAGCAGAACACTTAAAGACTGCACTTTCTCTGATTAACAAATAAGAATATTTGACATTCATATCTTTAACAGTTTGAAATAATTTTGGCATAGGATGTTACCAGCTAAGGGCTTATAGTGAGTGCCAAGCAATCAGGATTAAATCTGGCATGCATGGCTTATCACACGTTACATTATCTACTCACGTGCACACAGATCCTGGCAGTGTGGCCTCAGCCGTGGCTGTAGATTCCTTTGGGTAACAAGAGGGTCGTCTATGATGCTAAGTATACCAGTTGGAAAATATTTATTTACAGCCCTAAAACTAACACATATGTTGCTGGTATGTGCTTAGTGTACCATCCTCCCACCATGATTCGTTATAACCTCAGATATCTGGCCAGGCACAAAGACAACAAGTTTCTGAATCGTCTATTCTGCTGCAGCACATTTCACTGAGCCTGAGTTTTCATGACGAGGTCGGCTACTGGTGTAGACCGAACATCTTGCCTCAGCTGCCTGTCAATATTGCGCAATAGCCGTTCTATGGCCGAGGTCGGCAAACACTCCGGCCTTTAGCACAGATATGGCCTAGATAGTATTCTAATTCGGCCTAACGCCTCCTCTGCATTTACTGCTGGATCCAACCTAATTGAGTTGTCAAGGTTGTGTTCCCTTTCATCACTGCTGGTTGCAGCTCAAGCTGTGGCCAGTGTCTATTTTCACAGCTGGTGTCAGGTGCTTGTATGAAACTAAACCACCGGACCTGGCAGGGGTGATAACTGTCTACTCTTATCATTGCAGTGCGTGTCCGTGGGTCTGCCGCGCCTGCTTGTTCGTCTGGCAATGCCCACTCCATCGGCCCAACTGAGTGGGCGTGGCTTCCTCTGGCCTAGTGTGCCTTCTTAACTCTTGAAATAATCTAGTAGACCGAAAAGTTTGCCTACCCCTGTTCTAAGGATTCAAATCAGGTGACTGGCTGTGCCTCTACACCATGACCAGAGAATTTTTCAAAAAGTACTTGTATCCAAGTTATTGTTAGTAAAGCATGTTGGATTTCAAAGCTTACACACTCTGCTTGGGGTTCTTTATATTTGGCAGCAAGATAACGACCTTGTGAAAACTCTCAGGCCAATGAAGGACTTTTTAACGAATCGTTGGTTGGTGCTGATGCAATGGCCTAGCCAGTCATATGGTTTGAACCACATAGAACGACTAGGTAGCAATATCGACTGGTAGCTGAGGCAAGGTGTTCGGTCTACACCAGTAGCCGACCTCATCAGCAAAACTCAGGCTCAGTGAAATTTGCTGCAACAGAACAGACGATTCAGAAGCTTGTGGCCTTTATGTCTAGCCAAATAACAGAGGTCATAACAAATCGTGGTGGGAGGATATCACACTAATACATACATACATACCGGCAGCATATTTGTTTGTTTTGGGGCTGTCAATAAATGTTTCCCATGCTTGCATAAATTAAAAATTCATAACATCGTAGACAACCGTCTTATTACCCAAACGAATAAAAGCCACAGCAGCAGTGGCCATACCGCAAGGATTATTCGAGCCTGGGTGTACTGGCATTACTTTCAAAATATGCAAAAATAAACTTGTATCATATATTCTCAGAAAATAGTTTTGCCTACTCTGCTATAGCAGGGGCAAAGCGCTATGAAGCAGATTAATGCCATGGGTAACATCTTGGACAGGGAATAATCTAATCGGCAAGTACCGCTCCCGGATTAACAAGCTGCTGGAATCATATAGAGCCACCCTTATACTCCACGAGCGGTGGATAGGAAGACATTAATAAGTATGGGTTTGCTGGAGGGCTCGGACTGTCAGAAACAGAGGGCAGTAAAATAGAAAAAAAGCTTTAAAATTAATAACTGATTTTATTAGTTTCTTCTAAGTCACTATATGACCACAATAACCAGTAAACAATTCAACGCATTTCACGAAAGTTCTCGAATGGATCTACACAGGCTCGCTCGAAAACATCTGCAAAGGAGCGATCGTTACCGAAATTAATAGCAACTACGAGGCTTGGAAATTTAACTCATGCTTTAATAAATATGCAAAAGACAGCCAAACCTGAAAAATTGTGCAACAAAAACTAGCAATAGTAAGGATAAACAACTCGTTATGAGGACGAGCGATGCAAATAATTCGCTTTATGAAAGCTATTAAGAGACAGGTTGAAGAGACTAAAATGCACTCCTTACATCAGCCTCACAATAGTCAGCAGTAATCCTGATCTATTACCTAAGTGAAACTATGCAACATCGATAGAGCTGGCTTTCATATAGCGAATGTGCACTCACATTGAGGTTACTATTGATAAATACGTAGCTAGCTTTATAGGAAGCTATTAGAAAGCTATAGCTACACTAGCTGAATCTTACCGCGTGACCAAAAGATATTAAATACACGTCTACTTCGCACAATACAGCTTCTAAATACCATCACTGCCAAGAGTTGGCTCGAGAATATCCATCACAACGATCCCATTTTCTCCCGCTGTTTCAGGTAACTGAGCTTCCGGATTCATGGTGTGAAGGTCGCGCTGGTAAGCTCGTATACCATCGGGTAACTTGGTCTCGTATGATTGTATGAGTGCCGCCTTTGGTTGAAATTTGTTAGGGTCTCGATGCTGCAGAAATTCCGCAGCCTTTTATTTCCAGCTATGCTCACCAGTCGGCGGGTGTTACGCGCTGGGCCGCAATGTGGGGGACTGCTGCTCTGCGTAAGGAAAGAGAATTACAACTGTTGTACCCAGTTATTGAATCCTTGGGCCCCCGAAAACCTACGATGTTACTTATTTTCAAAGCTTTTAGTTTGCCTCATGTGTTGTGCGTTTATAGCTACGAAGTGTATTTAATTGGCTTTTTTTCTGTAGGCTACCCACTCACGGCGAACCCAAAAAGCCGCTCTGGTCACCAATACAATCAGTGCCATCGTCCCTAACCGGCGAAAAGCTGATAATTGTTATAATTGTTAATAATAATTGAAATATAATTGATAATTGTTATAGTGCGCTGGTCAGTGCTTGATTTTTCTTTAATTTGACACGCTAACTATTCGAAATGTGTGATTTGAACGTCCTGATATTATGTCATCGATTGACCTTAATTGCAGCTTCCTGAGACAATTAGGCAACCATGCTTAACTTGACTAGTCGACGTAATCCTGCAAATACCATTCACCGAGTATCGGTATCAACCTCTTTCAGTGACGGATTGAAGAGGGGCTCTTATATCTTTCACCAACAATATCTAAGTGCCCTGCTCCAGCCTCTGCGTTAGGGTGCCAGTCAGGTCGAGAACCGACTGATAGAAAAAGACCTCTTTCGGTAGCAGTAGAGATAAGCGTGTGTAATTGTTCTCGAAACCAATAACGGAGAAGAAAAATGTCTGTGTGGCATCAAAAGCAGTACCGCTATGATTGCTCGAAAGTTTTTTACTGGTTCCCCCATGTGTAGTAACTATTTTGCGATTTAATTGACATCACTGCACTTTTCTCCAGGTTTTCATTCTTTTGCACCAGGTTTTCATTCGTTTGTACCATTTCTTATTCAAATTCGCTCCTTAAACAACACGCTGCTATCTTTCTGTCTTAAAATGCACTGTGTACTAGCAATGTTCATTGGCCACAGTCGTATCTATCTGAATGCAACTACATTTTTCTGTAGGTACTTGGCTACCGTGTGTCCACGTGGTCAAATGCTCAAAACGTTGATCAGCCTGGGGTCACTAAAGAGTGGGATATCGTGGCTGCCTGAGGTTGCAAGGAGCTGGACCAGTGTTTTCACATGCGGAGGAGCTTCACCATCGAGGGTTCTACTTTCTCCTTCAACTGCAGTGGTTCATTCTGAAAGAAGCTATAAGGTCCAGGCATCTCTTCAAAAACGCTGCGAGAAGTGCTATTTTACTAGGCGTGGAGGCAGGCTCTTTGTTGAATGCAAAGACAAGCCACGACATAAGCAGATGCAAAAAATGTCAAAGATGAAATACAAACTCTATTTCACCGACGACCCTTGGTGGAAGTGAATTGCTAGATGCTGTTTCTGGCTGCTGCTATGTCCCCAAAGCTCTATCTGGCAGTTTACATTTTTGTTCTACATTACTGGTGTGAATAAAAATAATGTTTGATCTCGACAACGTTCTAATGTCGTTTTCTGCCTTTATATCCATTCCTTTGCCCATGACTGCTGACCGTGGCGTTGATGCATTCTGATGTCTGTGTGTGTGTGTGTGTGTTCGCGCGAGTGAGTACTTGCATGTGAGTTGGAGTGTGAAATGCTGTTCATTCGGCAATGTGTACGTTTGTGTTATTGAAGTGAACCTGTGGAAAGAATGACAATAGCATCAAGGTTTACTGCTGCATGCAGAGCATTCTAGTGTTGCTAAATTAATTCGTTGCCATTGGGAGGAGCCTAGGTATTGAATTGGCTCGATTGCTTGGTGATGGGTGGCATAGGCTAGCCTTTAAACTCTTAATATCGGCTAGTGGATATCTCATCAATGCTCCTGGGGTAGCAGCCAGACTCCTTTCTTTGACTAGCTAGTGCTCAGCCTGTATAATTTGAAATGCCATTTTACAAGCTGCAACCATCCAAGAGATGAAACACCCGTGCTGATTGGCTGTCGGTCTTGCCAAATATAAGAGCCGAGCGAAGATATTGTATATGCTTTCGTAGTGGCGCTGCTATGGTGTGCTTTGAACGGGTTAGGGCAGCATAGGAGGCCATCGGCATATGCCGGAATAAGACGTGCCACTTGAGTCAAATAATAATAATAACACTTCATAAAGCACCCTCAGAGAACTCAATCTCTCACTAGGTGCTTTACATTTGCTGGAAAGTAAACAAGATCGAATGGTTAGTGGTAGCCTTCTCCATAAACAACAAGAATAACATAGGGGTGACATGCACAAAGTCAGCATGCAAGTGTGGTTCGTGGCAGCATGTACAGTGTCAGCTCCCATAAGCACATAAAGGACGAATCGCAGGGACCCACTAAATGCTGTCCTAAATACACGTGTTTTTAATTTATTTTTAAATGTTGTTAAGTCATAGGATGTGACGGAAGTCGGGAGTGAGTTCCAGGCTTTGGGAGCACACGAAGTAAAGGCACGGTCTTCGAAGGATTTGAGGTTTGTACGAGGAATGTTTAAACAGTTAGATTGGGCAAAGCAGGCGGCATGAAGCTTAGCCTGGTGGGGGAGTAGATCTGATAGGTAGGCTGGAGCCAAAGAATGAAGGGACCTAGAAGTAAGTGACAAAACCTTGAAATCGATCCGTTGCTTGGCTGGTAGCCAGTGCAGGTCGGCGAGAAGTGGTGTGATGTGGCAACTGCTCACGACAGACAAGCATAGCTTCAGTTTTGCACCAGCTGTAAGCAGCTGATTGCAAAAGCCTGCAAGCAGTTAGTTACAGAAGTCAAGACGGGACGTCACAAACACATGGACCAACTTGGATGTGGTATCCCTACCTAAACAAGCCCGAATTTTAGCAATATTATATAGCTAAAGGTAGGCAGACTTGATTGTTGAGCTGATGTGGTCGTCTAAAGAAAGGTCACTTCGGAACATGACATGATTTTGTGCAGGTTCAACACGAGGTATGCTGGCAGAGCCGATTTTGAGCGTTAGCCTTTCCAATTTCTGAATCAAGGAAGCGTCCTCGTGGCATAGGCAGCAATGCGTTCGGTTACGGACATAGGAACAGATTCTGCAATCAAGCAGAACAGATTCAGGTGCAATGTCGTAATGGCACACTAGGTAAGGCGGTTGCTTTTCACGACTTCGGTCTCGAGATCGTGGGTTCGAATCACGTGGTGGGCGATCCTTTATCGCTGCTGTAAGTGGTGGTGATTGCCGTATGGGCTCTTCTGTCACTATGCAAAAGAGGCTGTTAAATCAGCCAGTACTTTTCAAGGCAAAAATGCAGTAGACCAAGGACTGTAGATTCATTTCGGCAGCTGATATGCGTGCGTCGGTACCGGGCGTTTTGGCCTTTCTTGGAACGAAATTATAAGTGAGCGCCTGCGACGTAAGATCAAAAGGAGCCATCTACGTTCACTCAGCATTACGAGGTTTATAAATTCACTAGCCCTTGGTTACCTAATCACTTTCAACTTGGCCAACAGCTGTTGTTTGCTCGACCGTTGTTGGGTCTGGGATGAACCCGGCCCGGTTTGCTCTCGTCGACTGAGTTGCAGCACTGTGCAATGACATTCTACTGTTTCTTCATTTAGTGATCTGCTGAGTCCCATCTTCGCGAGTGTTTGACTTGTGGCAGGTAGTCCTGAATTAAAATCTACTGTAGGCCGGCATGACTTTAAAGGCTCCTACCAATTTTGCACGCTGTTTAGTAGATCCACATTTGACCTGCGCCTTTGTCAGACGAAGAATCCGGCAGTGCTCGTTACATTTTAGTAAAATAGAATTCTCGCGAGTGTGTACATGCTATGTATTACATGCAGTGACCCTGCTGTTGAAATGCAATCAGGGAGAGGATCACTTAGGCTAACGCATTAAACTAGTTATGTACCGTGGCAGACAACTATCTTATAAGCCTGATTTACTCCTACTCCGAGTTGAGTGCACTAATTCTAAGAACGTATCAGCAATCCTATAACTTTGCAATCAATGCACAGTAATTGCTGTTGGAGAGCACACGCTGGCACAAGTTGGAGGGCTGATGGTGGACTTTCAAAATAATGTTGTAGAATAGGCAGGATGACTGATTTTACGTGTCAGTTGCCTGTTATGATGGAAATACCATATCTGCAGCGTATTGTAGCTCTCAATTATTTTTTTGGGACTCACGAACGGCCAGATCGGGGAACTTAAGGGAACTCTGTATTGCCTTTTTAGTGGTTTCGTAACCGAACCTTTGACCTTCTAGTGTTAAGCCCTATACATATCTTAGAACAGTGATCTAAAAAATCTAAATAGACTCCATACATGTTTTTGGTTTTAATGCCCAAGATATTTTGAGACTCCTTCGCTTATTATGCTTTCGTCAGATTAAAAAATAGTCAGGCAGTGTGGATTATGTACGGAGACTGGTGTGCCTGCCGGTCTTGTCTGCTCGTGAATTTGAATTTCCATCTTCGCTACCTCAACTAAAGGCCTGGAAGTACTGAACGAGATTGAAGCATTTCACGGTTTCCATATTTGTTGCTCCCATATTAAACATTCAAATCGACATACACTTAGCGTCGGCACGACAAGTCCATAAAAAAATTTCAGTTCTCAAAAAAACGTCTTTTGCCACGGCTATCTTCTCAAAGTTCGCGAATGAACACGTTTCAATTTGGTCTAGTTATATCGTTGCCTCACGACCGATAAAGTTGCCCATTCTTGTAAGCTTATTGGAAAGCTTTAATTGAAAATGCACTTTAGGAAGTGCCTTTTTTTAGTCACCAGACGACAGCCAGATGCATTTTTGGGATTTTTCCTTTTTAAAAGAAATTCAAAATGACTCAATCAACTATTTTGATTACTACTTAGTATCATGCACTGATCCATCTTTGCCCATACAGGCTTAATTTCCACGAGCTTCACTGCATGTAGACCGACCAAATTCCGTTATAGTTTTTATATACATCTACTGCCCCACAAGGCTAAGCATCGTACCACCCGCTTTTTGGAATCTGTTTACCTATACCTCTTGCAAACCTTCAAATCCTCCGGTGACCGTGCCTTTAGTTCGTATGCTCCCAAAGCCTGGAGCTCACTCCCGACTCCCGTCACATCCCCTGACTTGACCCCATTCAAAAGAAATTAAAATCGCACCTATTTAGCACAGCATTTAGTGGGTTCCTGTGATTCGTCTTTTATGTGCCTATGCGTGCTGACACTGTGCATGCTGCCATGAACCACACGCATGCTGACCCTGTGCATGTCACCCCTAACTGTGTTATTCATGTTGTTTGTTAAGCATGATACCACTAACCATCCGATCGTGCTCCCCTTGCAGCAAATGTATAAGCTTAGAAAAAGACTGAGTTCTCAAATGGCGCTTTATCAAGTGTGTTATTATTATTATTTTTATATGAAGACTGAAGTAGTTTTCATTGGTGGCTATACTCAACTTTTCTGAAGCTGTTGGCTGTAACTGCGAAATTATAGTCACGGTGGCCAACCACCCAGAGAACTCCACATTAGCCATTGTAGATGTGTGGAGCACACATTTTTTATGTTCCAGGTCCGAGCTCTCGAAGATCAAACCTCTCAATAAAGTCTTCGATACTACCTCAACTACTGCTCTTTAAATCCTAGTTATTTAAGCCATCTTTTCTAAAGGAGCTTTGGCATATTTGTGAGCACTGGTGCTGCACCTACATGTAAGGAGCAAGCCGTGATTTAGAGGCTGAGGGCTTCGCCGCTATTCGTAGTGCGTCGGCTGCGACTAGCACCGTCATGAGCGCTGTGTTTGCGGCCTGTTCTGTCCGGACATGGGAGCCGCTGCATACAACTAGTTAGTACGAAGATGTAATGGCAACACACCTTTAGGATGTACCCACCACCGGAAAGACAGCAATACCATAGCATACCGTTTGTAATACAGCCTTTAGTTCGCTTTCTCCAAAAGGCTGGAAGTCACTACCGACTCCCCCGGTCTCGATGACATTTAAAAAGAAGCTAAACCCTTACCTATCATTCGTAGCATTGGGCCGTCCGGTGAATTATCCTTTGCGTGCTTAAGGGTGCCAACATTGTGCATGAGAACACTAAATTAATTGACGAGCTTCTTTTCCAGAATATGTGAAATATCTAGAAGTCTATCTAGTTTATCTTAGGATGCTAAAGAAACGTTTAATTATTATTATTAACATTCAGATATACTAGTAGCCCAAGCAGGTCTTTCGGACGGGGCCAATATGACACCGGTCACACCGGGCCACACTCGAGGGAGGGGGCGGGTAACTGTCAGCTCAACAGCCATCTGCCCAATCGAATTTAGCAGACTGACAATAAGCTCGTTCGACGCCGGCGAGTAGTAGGCGGTCTTTTAACTGCTTATACTTGCCCTTCGCTGTAATTCAGTGTACGGGGCAATTCGTCTTCCGTCCATTCGCCGGATCAGCACTCTGCGTCCGCAGCTGCCGCTAGACCGGCAGGAAAGAGGCTTACCTGTGGCTACAGATTTTTTTCGTGCTTCCGAAAGCAGTGGTTTTGCGGCTTCGTTGCCTATCCCACGCTTGACTTTCGGAGGTTTTGCAGTCAGCAAAATGCCGCCTATGGGAAATGCTTCGACCAAAGACTCAAGTATGTGAGCGCGCTGGTGGGCGACCTTGCATTGCGACGTATCTGTTAGCTGGTCGAGGGCGCCGCAAACTTACCGAGCTAAGTGCTGGACGCTACCGAGCTTTTGCTTTAGTCTTTTGCTTGAGTCCCGTCGCTTGGTTTGGTAATGCTAGGCCTGCAGTAGCGTTGCTATGCCGTAGATGCGGATTTCCTAAACGCTGGCGACCGTTTGCGTACGCCCCACGAGCCTTGCTGCACTTAGTAGCCGCCTTAACCGTTGGGCGTTACTCTGTCATGAGCTTTTCAGAAGGATGCATGGGGTCATGTGTTACTTCACCGGGTATAATGGTATGATTTCCTTATGGCTTTTGTCACACATCTTGATCAGTATGCTTTGGTAGGAGCAGCTTTACCGGTTAGCCTTCGAGGTTCGGTCCATAGACCGGATACGTCACGGGAAAGGCTTAGTCAAGTCTTCCCCTTATTCCACCTGCGCTGCTAAGGGGGAGAGAGAGGGAGAGAGAGAGAGAGAGAGAGAGAGAGAGAGAGAGAGAGAGAGAGAGAGAGAGAGAGAGAGAGAGAGAGGGAGAGAGCTAGCTCGCGTCAGTTACAAATGGGACTCAAGTGACGGAAGTAACCCCCCTCTCTGGTTGATGCGAAGCAGTAGGTGCCGAAGTGCAACTAGGGTAAGGCAACTGATGTCGTGAGGAATACGTGTGCCGTATATGCATTTACCAAATCCGTAACCAGAGCGCTCTTAAACGTGCTGGGTGCTGTATTTACGGCTGTCAAACCCGAGATCAGGAATATGCTGCTGCAGCATTTTCCAACTTCATTGCTCACGTGCTCGAAATTGTAGATATCTGCCGAGTCATGCCGCGGCATACCGGCGCTGCCAGCATTATTCCCTGCTTCCAGAGACCTGATCTACATTGGTAAATCTGACTAGCTTCATATTTAATTGCAAGACATTGTGATCTCATACCCAGCAGTAGGCAGTATTCCCTCTATTCCTCGTGGTAGTAGTAGTAGTATGGATAAAGCTATATAATTCACAAGGAACTTGGTGTGTGCAAATGCCAGTTTTAGGACTATACCGGTTTATTTCTGCCCAACCAACATAGCTACCACATGATCCGCTATCGAACAAATTCTGATCCTGCTGCTTCTTTTTCAAGCTTCTTTTGTTATGGTAGGCACAAGGACTCGTGAGTGTGAGACATGGAGGAAAGCAGCTCATCGTTGTTGCCTGACCTACACGGGGCTTGGGATTTAGGATCTTATTGCATCTGGCTTTAGAGCTTGTCATTTAATGCCTTTCGTTTCTACTCATCGCAGTCTCTCAATGCTTGTATTCCTCCTAATGCTTGCTGTCTTTCCGGTGGTGGGTACATCCTAAAGGTGTGTTACCATTACATCTTCTTCGTACTAACTAGTTGTGATCTAGCTACTGGCATTTAGTTGTTTTCTGTTAGTGGATGTATCAGCCAAGAGTGAGGGGACTGGCCGTCAAGCCGACAGAGCATCCAAGAGTGATGACCGTAGGAAGCCACCAGGTAGAATATGCCAGCACTTCTAGAGCACTGAATGGCTGCCTCTGCACCCTGGCTCACATTGAGAGGGGGAAAGCTGCAGCTAACCCATGTCATCATTCTGTTGAAGTACCACCTGAAGGGAATAAGTCTGGATCCAAGCAGCAACCACAAAACGACGTCATTGAGCAGGTTGTTGGCAACTTTGGTGACATGGTTGACGGACAGTAAGTATGAGCTGACAGAGTCTCGGTGCCAAAACAATGCTATGTCTGTTATCATTGCGATTCCCACAGATGTGGTTGCCTGGTGCAAGCCGGTCGGCAGAAAATTAACTCTTCTGTGAATAGGACATTGGATGCTATCGAGTAAGAATGAACTGTGGTAATTATGAGATCAGCCACAAACTCCATAATTGGAATGCTTATTGTACCTTTGTCGACAGAGATTTCATAAGTTGCATTGTGGATGTCACATCCCCCCATAGAGTTCATCAGAAGAAGATGAAGTAGGTAAAGCTAGGTCAAAGTAGGTACACTAAGTTAGGCCAACAGTTGGTAGCGACTTTGGCAATATTACTCAGAAGCAGAAGTTGACTGTTTAGTAAGTAGTACATAGATGTTAAAGGTTTTGGCTGACTGTCAAGGTGAGAAAAGCCTGTGGGGAAAAGTCGATGGCCGTAAAGAGTTTACATAGTTGGCATGGCTGTGTTCAATGTGACCTTAAGGCATAACCACCCGAATTATGCATCCAGTGACTTGTGTTTGAGTGCATGCTTAAGTTTTTTGAATGTGTGTGTATGAGCATGCGTGCGCCTGTGTAAACATATGTGTGTGTGACTTCGCCGCATGTGGTCTGGCTTCTGCTTAACTTGGAACATTGTAAGATTAGCAGCTGTGGGTTTGCTAAGCTGATTGATGATTGTGTTATAGCTATGCCAATTCATCATGTCTCTGCTCTGGTTCATGCATGACCCACTCGTCTGTTTTACTTATGGGCTATGCCATTTTTACCAGTACTTCCGGTTTGATTGAGGCCTGTTATTGAGGCCTGAGGCCGGTCTTCGAGCAGTTTTGTTATAAGCATTGCTTGTAGTTCTAGTCTTTTGTCCTGACACCTAAGCTGCAGTCGTCATATAATTTCCCCAATCACGTAGCCTATCTACTTCAAGGTTTTTTCATCACTTTTAGTCCTTCATTCTCCGGACCCAGCCTACCTATCAGAAGTACTCCCCAACCAGGCTAGACATTGCACCACATCTCTCTTCTGACTAAAAATCGTTTAGCTATCCCTCAAATCAACATCAAATCCTTTGGAGACCGTGCCTTTAGTTTGTATGTTCCTAAAGCCAGGAACTCACTCCCGACAGACGTCACGACGTCCCCTGATTTGACCACATTTAAAAAGAAGCTGAAAGCCTGTTTCTCACAGCATTTTGTGGGTCCTTGTGATGTGTCCTTTGTGTGCTTATGCATGCCAGCAGTGATTATTACCTCTTACCATATTATGCAGGTCGTTACTGTGCATGCAAACTACTAACCGATCATATTATGCATGTTGCACTAGCCATATGGTCATGCTTCCTTTGCAGCATATGTAAAGTGCCTAGAAAGAGATTAAGTTCTCTTAGGGTGCTATACATGTATTATTATTATTAGTACTTTTATTCTTAGCGATCTTACTATTTTGCTGCATTGTGGTATGCAGCCATTGTGATAGTATCTATGATCCTCATGGTAGTTAGGTTTGTTGCAAGTAAAAAAATATATTCTTCATTTGTATAGTGCCCAAAGATAACTTAATCTCTATTCAGGCGCTTCACATATGCCTCTGGGCTCGAGCCCACGACCTCAACCAGACCTTGGTCGGGGCGAGCACCTTAACAGCTGGACCAAACCAACTCGTAGAGGGCAGCTATCTTCCATGGTCTATATTTTTCGAAGCCTACATTTCTTTGTCACTCTGAAATTATGCAACCTCTAGCCATATGCGAATGCAATAGATTATAAAAAAATTAAAAAAAAGATTTAACAGCCTCTTTTATATAGCGACAGAAGAGCCTTCACGGCTATAACCACTGCTTGCAGCTGCAATAAACGATCATCCACTTCAGGGTTCTAACCCATGACCTCGGGAACGAGGTCGGGAAAGCAATCGCCTTACCTAGTGTGTGGTCAAGGTGAGTGCATAATTTGGTGATGCATGCCACTGGCTTGATCACCGGTGGAAGATTTGCCTGCCTTGATCTCATTAGCCATGATATATTGCATGCAGTAGCAGACCATAAACCTTCACAACTGGGTTTATCAAACCCTACTCTTCCACCGGTGATCAAGCCAGTGGCATGCATGGTTTGATAAGCCCAGTTGTGAAGGTTTATGGTCTGCTACTGCATGCAATATATCATGGCTAATGGGATCAAGGCAGGCAGCCAATCCTCACTATCCCCCTTAGCAGATAGTCGGCTTGCATGTGGCGATTTGTTCGTTAAGTATTTCTCTAGATTCCTGGCGATTTCTGCTGTTGAAGCTACCAGTAGGAAGATGCCTTACCTCTGCTGTGCTAGCTAGTCTGTTCTGAGCTGTGCCATGTGGACTGGCAGCATTCGCTTGTAATTTCAGACATTCGTTTATGTTGTCATGCTCTTTAGATTGTTAAACTTCCAATGATGTTCTCATGCTGATGCCATCTAGGAAATTCTGGTACTTGCAGCTCCTAGCTTTATGCTTGGTTGCTTTTCTCCTATATCATTGGAGCTGGAGATTGCTTTGCAGTGAAAAAAGCATAGATTATGCAGGTAGTTTATCAGGGAGCTAGTGGCTTTAAAGAACGAAATAGCAGTAAGGAAATAGGCAGAGGAAATGTTTAACGATACTAGCCTTCGGATGAATGTGTTTCACTGAGTGTGTAGTTCAAGTTATTACACTGTCTGATATTCTCTAAGTCAAAGCTGTCAGCAGTTAAAAGTTACGTGGAAGAAGTAACCATAAGAAGATTAGAGATCAGTAACAGGAAAGTTGAGGGAGAAGTTTAGGAAGTTATTTTAAAATACAAAATATAATTAATTTATACAGCGCCCCAAGAGAACTGAATCTCTATCCAGATGCTCCGCATATGCCGAAAGGCTCGAGCCCACGACCTCCGTCGTCAAAGGTGAGTGTCTTGACCTCGATCGTCGTTAAGGCAAGCACCTTTACCCCTGGGCCAAACCAGAGCAATTAATACACGTGGCTCTTAAGGGCCACATGCCCTGTGTTCAGTGTTGGTGGACAGTACGTAGCACTCTCGATCAGGGCATCGGAGCACCAGAGTGGTGATGGTGCTCCTGCACCCCCTCCCCTGACCACCATCTGTTATCATCCGGTTGTTCAAAACGTATTGAGCTGTAAGGCTGACAGAGGGGGTCTTACTTGTATTGGGTGGCCCCACCATTTCGTATGAGCAGATTTTCTTGTATCGGTCAGAGGACTCATAATACTTTTGTTCTTCATGCATGTTATGCTGAACTATTAGAATGACCTTATTTGGAGGTTTCAGTTCGTAATGCTTGCATGCTGCTGTTGTAAGCAGGCATAATGAACAAGAAGCATGTTCAGTTCATGCAAACTGGCATTCCTCATTAGCCTTAGCTCATGCTACCGGAATTGCACCGAGCTGCTACCTTGTGATCTAGCTGTCGTAGTTAGCTACTCGAAAGCAACTGTTTGCTAAGTTCTAATCTGGTAGTCTGGATCTAGTCCAGTCGATATGTTACTAGGCTACTTGTGCACAAATAAACACCTCGTCTATTCTGTCGTCAACGGCGTAGCTGCAATATCACACCACTTCTGTCTGAGCTACTCGGCCTCTCTATCAACCATAGAATTGACTTCAAAATCCCTTGGCCTATGGGTAGCTTCACTTGCTTGCATCATCCTTCCTGTCAGACCTCCTTGATCATCCAGTGTTCTCTCGAACTTCCCGCTCCTCGGGTTCTAGTCGTCTTACCATTCCTTGCACAAAATTGCAATCGATTGGTGATCGGCCCTTTAGTTCGAATGCTCCCACAGGCTGGAGCTTGCTTTCGGTTTCTGTCACTGCTTGCATTGATTTTATATCATGTAAGTCTCAGCTAAAAATGCACCTGTGCACAATGCAACTAGAGCTGCTTCCTTGGAAATCGGCAGTAAGTCATTAATGCATGAATACTATGACTAGTCCAAAAGACGATACTCCAGTAGCCACTGATAACGGATGTGTGCACATCAAGTTGCTTCAAAGCTCTGTGGACAGGGCCACATGCAGAGTGCTAAGCTTAATGTGCCTGTTGAATGCTTCTCACACTGGCCTTTGTTTTTAGGATGAAAGAAGTCGCAATTGCCGAGAACCGTGTCTTGTTAGCAAGGGAGAAAGGCCAATATTATGCACTGAATGCCAAATGCACGCACTATAGCGCCAGCCTGGCAAAGGGTAAGAACTGCTGCCATATGCAGGCATCAGCAACAGCACCTGCCTTTACTATTGCATCGCAATTGTCTTTTATGTGGCCTCAAATGTTGAATGTGCATGTATTTGGTAGGGCAGTTGGACGTACATAAAAATGTTTATGCATTTTGCGTGATTGCTAATCGAGCCCTAGTAAGGCGGCAGCCAAACTCGGCTGAGCTACGCTTACCGATCGCAAGATTTCAGGATTGATATATTTTTCTGTCTAAACACCGAACGAAGTAGCCATTTTTTGCGTGAAGTCACAGTGGGCTAAGGATGGAAGGTGGCTTCCCATGGGCAGTTGTAAATATTGAGCAGCAAGCCTCCATGTTGCTTACTAGCTGCCAGATGCTGCAAGGTGCCATGAGACTCTTCTTTGTCATTGCCATGTAGACACTGTCACTGCATCGCCATGTCCATGCAGGTAGACGGACAGTCGTTGTGAGTAGGCTGTGCATGTGCACGTGCGTGTGTGCGCACACCCGGGCATGTGTGTGTGTGTGTGTGTGTGTTTGTGTGTGTGTGTGTGTGT
The DNA here is from genome assembly GCA_009760855.2 of Cristatella mucedo. Lineage (NCBI taxonomy): Eukaryota > Metazoa > Bryozoa > Phylactolaemata > Cristatellidae > Cristatella > Cristatella mucedo. The sequence goes on along the minus strand of WPIO01000001.1, from coordinate 13,747,143 downwards.
GTGTGTGTGTGTGTGTGTGTGTGTGTGTGTGTGAGTGCTCGCGTGCAAGTACATAGGTGCATAAGATCGGCCGGGTTTTGTGGTGCATATACTACATAAGGTGACGTATAGGTCACCTGATAACTGATAAGCTTGAAGTGACATTTCCTTAATGGCTTGGCGAGCTAGGGTGTTGGAAACAGATATTTTTGGACCCAGACATGTCACTCCCGGACGTTTCGGACGTAGACACTTGTGTCCGATCTATTTGGTTTTGGCTCATTGCCATTTGCCTGTAAACTCTGGTCTCATTTCTAATCTATGCTTATTCTATGCTAATTCTAATCGAATCTATTGTATAAATTGCATAAGCAAAGTGGCTTTGTCATGAGTCGATACTCGGTGACATCTGAGTGACAGCCAGTTAGTGGTTTGCTGCTCCCATAGTCCACTTCATGAACCAGCAGTCGGTATAAATACACGAATGTGCCAAGTCCTCGGGGCACCGAAGACATTACTTTATACACTAAGGAGACTTTCTTTAACAATTGAAGTTGGGCCTTTAAAAGGTCTGACTTAGGGACCACACTGCACAACTAGTGCCAGCAGCATGTGAAATTGGGTTGTCTTTTTTCTGGTCAATTTGTCTACGCTCAAGATTTCTGTGACCGAACTAGCAGCGGCTGAAATTCATTCTGGCTCGAATTGGCTGGAGCTAGAATGTCGCAGATTCCAGCAGAAATGGGATGAAGTAGAAGACACTTGTAATCATATGAGCACGAGTGAGACTTGTCCTAGACACTGGTGCCCGTGTATAGCCTAGCAGGCAAGTGCATGGATAGTTAGAGAAAGGCGACCCAGAGCTTCTCATCGGTTTCCCGGAGCATAGACAGTCAGCACACAGCTGGATCTCAGCTGCTATCTGCTGGTGCCCGTCGGTGTAGTTTGCTCTGCTTTATGGGGTGATTGGTCGGAAGGGCCGTGTGTCTGCTGATGAATTTGAGGCTTGTTGCTATGATTTTTTATTGGTGAAATCTACAGCTATGTGTGCTGCTGCATGAAGTGCAAATATAAAAATATTACATTTGTTATAGTGTCCTCATAGAACTCAATCTCTTTCTAGGCATTTCACATTTACTGCAAAGGAAGCATGATCGAATGGTTAGTAGTAGTGAGCTCAATAAACAGCAAGAATACCATGGTTAGGGGTGGCATGCACAGGGTCAGCATGCAAATATGGTTAGTGGCAGCATGAAAAGTGTCAGCCTAAGCACACAAAGGACGAATCACAAAGACCCACTAAATGCTGTGATAAATAGGTGCGTTTTTAGTTTCCTTTTAAATGACGCCAAGTCGGGGTATGTCGTGACGTCAGTTGGAAGTGAGTTATAGCCTTTGGGAGCATATGAACTAAAGGCACGGTCTCCGAAGGATTTGTAGTTCGTACGAAGTATTTGTAAACGATTAGACTCTGATAAGCGGGTGTACGATGCTTAACTTGGTGGGGCCAGTAGGTCTGATAGATAGGCTGCTGGAGCCAAAGAATGAAGGGACCTAAAAGTGAGGGGAAAATCTTAGCCAAAGAATAAAGTGACCTAAAAGTGAGGGAAAAAATCTTAAAGTCGATGCATTGCTTGACTTGGAGCTAGTTCAGGTCAGCTAGAAGGGGTGTGATGCGGCAACTGTGACGCTCACGACAGACAAGTCTGGCTGCAGTTTTGCACCAGCTGTAAACGCCTGAATGCACAGGCCGGTAGGCCAGCAAGCAGTGAGTTGGATTACTAGGCCTCTGGGTCTTGGCCAGGGTTGAGGTGCTTGCAATTCACGACCCAGGTTGTGGGTTCGAGTTTTTCAGCAGGCAGTTCTTTTGTTGCAATTGGTGGGGGTGATAGCTGCTAAGTCTCTTCTGCCTTTATACAAGTCAAAAAAGGCTGTTCAATCAACTGTTACTTTTACTTTTTACTTTAGTCTGCAAGTGCAAACAGCTACTTAGCAAGTGGGTTTTCAATGCTTCTAGCCTGGATGCTATAATGCATTTATAGCTAGTGCAGCACAGATGTAAGTAATTACATCGGGTGTTGGCAAAGTGTTTGGTTGAACTTAAGGATTCTCGATCGATTAGGACAATCTTGTAGCATTGTCATAGTCAATTTTGTGATAGTTACACTTGTAGTTTTGGCATGTGATTGTATCAACTGAAATTGTTTGCACTGTCAACCATTCGACTTCTGAGATGGTGGATGATAATTCTAATCCTAGCCTTGTCTGCTTTACCTTAGGAATTTCCTCTTCAGGTAAAATGTTTTAATGAACATAAGCAAAACTACCATCCGAAAATTTCCCTCGGCAAATATCAAGTTTCTGCTGCAGACGTTAATGTAAATGTGCATTCTAGTTTGTATTGCAGTACCACACTTTGCTGCCCTTGCAAGCCGCTATTTCGTGCTTAATTAATGCTTATTGATTTTGTATTGCATTCAGGTAACCAGACCCGAGAAACAAAAATTCGGTTATCTAAAGCTCCTGGCCGGGGTTGGATGTCTTCTTATGCCATTGTATATTGTACTGACTGTGCTCCAGTGTCTTTTGGCTTTTACGAATGGTTTGCACTGTACCCTCTGCTGTCACTGGTAACAGGTACGACTCTTAATTGCTGACAAGACATCTGTCTACCCACTTAGTATGACGTTTCACATGTTGGTGGTGTTATTGTGCTCTGACAATAAGGTGGATGGTGCGGCCTGGTATATAGATATATTTACATTTTTTAGCATGCAAGGAAAGTTTGTTTTCCTGCTGTCTAGCTTCCATAGAAATTTTTAAGCATTCTATTGTTTCTTACGTATTTATTGAAGTTCGCTTACTCATGTCTTGCTTCCAGTTAGCACTTAAAGGCTGTTTATCCTGTACCTTTTTATGTCTGCTGTATGAGCTGAAGGGAATGCTCCAATAGACACTTATCAAAGGTGTCTGGACAAGGTATCTACTACACTGCTAGCACGGCAGTGCAGCATGTTGCTAGATATTGTGATTGCTGCTCGTTTTTTGCAGTCAAGATTTCATCGTGTTTTTAGGTGCCCATGTCGAAGGTTGATGTATTCGTGTCTTGACCCGAATTGTGATTTTTGTGTAATCGGATGCTATTCAGTTTTGTTTATTTGTAAGGACTAGCATTTAGCCTTACAGCTCACGTGTAACGTGTTATGGCACTAGTTTACTTAGAAAAACTTTGATCTGCACTACAGATGTCTTGGACAATTAACAGTGATGCAGTTATTTATTTTAGTTGAAAGTTACTGTCTTTTTTAGGTGTTCTTCACAATGGTGTAGTCAGATGTCCTTGGCACGGTGCTTGCTTTGACATTGCCACTGGTGACATAGAAGACTTTCCAGGTCTTGATGGCCTTCATACATTTGAGGTAATCCATGCTGTACACCTAATCTTTATTGTGCTTGTGATGGCAGTCTGAGTCTCATGTTTTTGCCAGGCTTTTGATTATGGAGCTGTGGAGTCATGTGCGACGGCTTGGCTGTATAAGTGCATACTTTTCACTGGATTAACTTACTTGTTAGGGAAGCAGCCAAGCCAGCAATTCAAGGTGATATGTTGGCTGTCTGTGCACAGGTGGCTTTGCCATTAGAGTTGCATAAGGGTGATAGCATTATTTTGTTTCCTGCTGGAGTGGCTGGAGGCCAAAGCATACAGTTTAGCTTGCCGGAAAGAGAAATTGCTGTTGCCTGTCACGTTGCCCGGCCGAAATCCCATCTATTCATAGAGGCTGTTGGTCTAGTGAACATCTTACTGCCGAGTCCCAAAATTTAGTTGCTGTGTGCAATAGGCTGGCTGGTAGTTACTCTGTCAATAGACTGGCTGTGCTACTAGGTCTGACACGATGACACAAGCTATTGTATTAGCGGTGACACTTACAATGTTACAATGATGTATGCCTCTTTCATTAAGGACGAATAGAGTCGGTTTGCATAGCAACCGACGTTAAGCAGACCATCAGTATGCTGTACGATCTGAACAGGAGTGAGAGAGCAATTATTGTTCAAGTGCAAATCATAGCCGAAAATAGCTTGTAGAGAGTAGTTCTCAAAGAGATTCGTTTGAAAAAAGCTGCTGGTCGCATGCTACGTGCAGCTTGCTCTCGGTTACGAGATGGCTACTGACTAGTAGCATATTGAGTTTTTTTGCCTGATAACACTGACATGATGCTGGTGATAACAATAGTAAAAAAGATTGATATTTCACTCTAAAAGTAATAAATCCCTTTCTTGGCACTTTATGCATGCTAGAAAGAAAGCAGGTCAACCGATTAATCATAAAATGCATTAGTTCTGCACACATAAGCACATCGAGGACAATTTGGACGGATCGAGCAAAAGCTGTGAGGAACAAGTGGTTTTCAGTATTCTTTTAAATTTCAACTCAGGGGTTGTCATTAGGTCCGTCAGTTGAGTTTAAGGCCGCCCTGGTTTGGCCCAGGGATTAAGGTGCACGACTTTACGACCAAGCTCAAAGTGCTCACCCTTGAGACTGAGGTTGTGGGCTGGAGCCTTGCGGAAAATGTGAAGGGCCCGAATAGAGATTCAGTTCTCTTAGGGTGCTATACAAATGAATTATATTTCTTTTTATTAGGAACTGGTATAGCCTAAATAATATTTCCAATAGGTAGGCTGGAGTAAGAAAGTGAACAGACCACGATGGAATACTATTAGTGCCAGGTAGAGTTGTGCGAGTAAGTGACTTAGTTGTGTGTTGACTTGATTGTCTAGATGCAAACAAAAAGAAAAGAATGCCGCTTTGTCCAGAAAACATAAACAACTCCCAGCACCTTTTGAGGTGATCGAGGATACTAAAAGTTTGACTCGGAAAGTGACAAGCCTAGCGATCTCTCAGCATCAGCAGCAGGGATGAGGCAGCTGCTGCCGGCTGCCTAACGGGAGCTTGCATGCTCGAGTTAGGTGCTTGCACTTCACCGCCCAGGTCGTGGGTTCAAGCCCTGAAGCATGCAGTAAATTAAAGACCGTGCATGTAAGTCTATTGCTGTGCATGTGCTCAGCCGTAATGACTCACCGACTGGCTGACCGTCACTAAGATCAGATGTCCCGTGTCCTGTCAGGCTCTTTATTTATATCCATTTTACTGAGAGAATCTTGAGTTTAAATGCTAATCATAAGCCTGCTCATCTTCATTTCACAATTCAATTTGCAATTCATTGTTTAATGTCAACAATGAAAGTGCATGGTAGTGTAGCCTCACGTATACATGATCTCCCCTGATAATTTTATCTTGATACCACGACTATACCGTTATAGTAATACTAAAAACCCCACAAGAGCACAACGCAAGCATTTATTGACCATTGCTTTTTACATCACTATTTGTTTGAATACTCTTGCAAAAGACTGGGCATGTGTTGTTATTAAACAATTTATACACCCTCCAGCTAAGTTAGCTATGTGACCATTACTGTCCTAAATCAGGTTTACTGCACTTTTCAGATGTTGATCATCCCGAGCCAATACTCTAATAGTAATAATACATTTGTTGTAACACCCTCATAGAACCCAATCTCTTTCTAGGCACTTTACATTTGCTGCAAAGGAAGCTTGATTGAATGGTTAGTGGTAGCATGCTCAATGACAGCAAGCATAACATGGTTAGAGGTGACAGGCTACCTTTGTGTCACTGTCATCCTGTGCTTGATTGATATATGCCGACTTCATGTAAGCATTGGTCTGGTGCTCCCACTTGCTTTAGATAGCACATTTTGTGTAACGGGCATCTGTCACAAGCAGCTGACTTTCAGGTTGTTAGTAGTGGTACTTTCAGGTTGTTAGTTTTCGTGTTCGAATACATTTGGTAACTTACTTAGGATGGAAATGACAGAGAGCAAAGACAGCAAGAGTTGTGAGAAAGAGGCCACGACCGCAGAGATTGGTAGGGTGCTGAGCAAAGTTGGTGATAGTGTGAGGGACAAAGGTTAGAGATAACTGTTGGCAGCCGGCCAAAAGCTGGACAGCAGGACACAGCCAAACTTTATAGACAGACGCAGAGTTTGAGACCCAACGACTGGAAGGTAAAGGCAGCTACATATAGAGAAAGGTAATACGTATGATTACCACTCTTTGTAATGCTTGTCTGAGACCCACAGTACATAGGTTTGCTAAAGCAGGAGATCTTTGCCAGCTACGGGCCATTTGTGATTGGCTGAACACCGGATGAGTGTCAGCTGTGGTTACACCGGATCGTGTCATAAGGTCTATCTGTCGAGAATGCTTGCTCCAAGCAACCTCCATACATTTGCTTTTACCCCTTCAGCATGTGGCAAGATGCTGGGTAATGGTACTGGCAGAACACAGGAATTCTTTCTTATTGCTAGGTAGTAATAGATGTAAGAAAAGGCACACGTGGTAGCGATTTTGCATGATGACTGACTATTCATTCCACCAAGTTACAATTAACGGGATGCCACATCATGTCTGTAACTAAGTGCTAAAGCAACTTGTCATTTTGCTATCGTACTTGTCATAGCCGTGGCACAGCAAAAGATTCGAGCTTGAAATGCACAACGATTGATCAACCAAAGAGATATCATGTTGCTAAACACATGTTTACAGGCTGAGGTCACGGCACTGAGCTGTCGGACGTCGAATAGCTTGTTTGCACCGAATTTCGATTATTAAAAAAGCTGCTTACTATGCAAACTAGTTACAATAAAGCTGCTAACATACGACTTAACCACATCTGAATAACATGCAGTGCTACAAAGCCCGTTGGCCATCGGCTGGCCAAGTCTAGTCACACTATAGTGTTACACCGAGCATTTTCATACCATCAAATGGCACAGATTGCACGGTTGCACTGAATCGGATGAAGGTCCATACTATACAAGGGATGCAATAAGAGGCGATGAAGGAGTGAGTAGTCAAAGCAATAAAATGTTTCCGGTAGAAAGGTCCTTCCCGTGCTTGTTAGGTCAGGACCCGGGAAAGACAGTAAATTTAAATTTCAGTGTCAAGTCGATATTCGATGAGTCGCCTATTAAGTTTAGGTCCAAGGTTTTCCAGAGATAAACCTCCACAGTACTTTGGGCTAACCTGTGGGTCGCGACTCCTTTGGGGGTCGAACGACCCTTTCACATGGGTCACCTAAGATCATCAGAAAACATGCATTTCCACATTTTGCATGCAATAATTTTATGGTTGGAGGTCGCCGCAACATGAGGAATGGTATTAAAGGGTCGAAGCATTAGAAAGGTTGAGAACCACTGGGCTAAAGGATTCCATTAGGCAGAAGCTTATAACCAAACCACCGATTACAAACATACTGGATTCGGCTGCACCGGACAAATAGCTGTGTGCTATTCAAAGCTCCAGGAATCCTGAACAAACATTACCCTTGGGAATTTCTGGTTAGTTATTTCAAGGCCCCAACCCTGCCGACTTGTACAGGCAAGCATGATACACTATCAAGATACCAAGGATTCTGCCGCCAACCTGTGGAGCTCCCTTAGTAATTGTAACCCACTCCCATCGTTAGTCCTATAAGATCAGTTGGTTCGGCAGAGCAGTTTCTATTAAGCTACAGAAACCTGTTAATTCTCCTTTGGGGGCTATGAAGACAGGTTGACCTCACTTGATGGACTGGTGAACAGCAGATGTAGCTTAGTCAAATAAGCCACCTGCATTTATGATCTGTTGTTATCTTATCAAGCACGTGCTGCTAATGCTTCTTGTATCGTCATGGGATCAGCAGTATGCCTAAGCCAAAGGATCTGCCGATAGTACTATCTACTTTCCTGAGACGAGTAAGGCACGTGCGGAGTTGAGCATAGATGTACAACGTGAGCGGCATTTGCAGATGGAATTACTACATCCCTTGGTCCATCTGTATTTTGCAAAATCGCGTCTTTAACAAAAATCATTAACAGAGTATTCTTGAAGAGCCATGCCATCCCAGCTGTGATTCTAATAGCAGGCATAAATAAAGATCACTCCTCGTTTATAATCTTGATTGTGCTTTGTCAGTATTAAGGGAGATCCTGCCCAACCACGTGCAGACTGCGTGTTCAGCTTCATTGCCGCCCTAGCAGCACCCAACAGCTTCTGAGTGAGAATTTCTTGATACTATGATGTACTGCTGATTAATCATGTGAAGTCGTGGGTTATAGTTTTTTGGCATGATAAATCTCTGGCTTTCCCAAAATGAAGTTAAGTCATGTAGGGTATGTGCGTGATACTTCTGACCATATGTTAGTTAGCATTTCCATTTTTTCCTGTAGTGTGAGATGACGTACTATTTACTTTTTGGGGCATAAGAATAAAGTAAGTCATTTGTATTAGTCAGCAGTCCGAGAAAGCTAAATCTATCCAGGCACTCTACAACTAGCTGCACGCAAATCAATAAGATCTGAAAAGATCTGGTGACCAAACAGCCTAGTTTATATAGCAGTAGAAGAGCCCTTCAGGCCATCACCCGCTGCTTGCAGTGGGCAATAAAGGATTAGCTGCTACAGCACTCGAGCACACAACCTGCTTCGTGAAGTGTCAGAACCTTACCGTGGGCTAAGCAGTAGTCTTGGACAAATGCACCCTACATAAAATGCCAGCTCATGAGTTAGTACAGACGTAAAGTAAGCATATGTCGATTTTTTCCAGCAAAATGCTTTCAAAATGATACGAGACAGAGTATGCAGAAAAGAAAGTAATGTTTACTTAAACACCGCAAATTCAGTCATTTTGTTTGTAGTACGTTTTCTTTAGCCTGTTTTCTTCACTCTTTGTTGACTTGACGACTAGTGCATACCTGTATATTAATGTGCGGATGTGTGTATGTGTGTGTGCGCGCATGTGCATGTGTGCGTGTGTGTACTTCTACTTCTCGAGGGAGCACTGCCACCTCAAAAGCATGGCTTTGAAAGACAGTCCCTCGAGAAATTACTCTTTGGTGACCCGATCACGGCAGTGCCTCTGTACTACCATAGTCCAGATGTCTCCTAATAATGTTCCTAACAGTACCCTGGATTGGTCCAGCAGTTAAGGCGCTCACCCCGGCCAAGGTCTGGCTGAGGTCGTGGGCTCGAGCCCCGAGGCATATGTAAAGCGCCTGAATAGAGATTAAGTTCTCTTGGGGCGCTATACAAATGAATTATATTTATTTTCATTTGTTTATACCCTCGGAGATGTTCAGCCGCCTTGCGATTTCTAGGTTTAATGGCCATCTCTGTGCAGCGACATCAAAACCGCTCTTGTACCCTCAGAAAGGTGTGCAGCTGGCGGTATGTTCTGGTTGCATTCCGTGCGTCTCTATGGCAGGGGCTGGCCTCAACAGGTCAAGGGGACACCCGGGTACTTTAGCTCATCATTGGCCGAGGCATCATCGGTGACGAAATGGGCCAAAAATGGGATCTGCTGGATGGCATCCAAGAGGGGGCGGATAGTCATGTGACCATGTCTCATCTGCTTACATGGGGACGGCTGACTCGGTTGCCGACGAATGCAGTTATTTAATAAGCCAAGCATTGCAAATTGAAACTCGGTGCACAATTATGTTGACAGATTGTTACACTTTAATAATTAGTATAGCTTAATGACTTACTCGAATACTGGCATTAGCAACAACCGAACTAAGATCGATGGACCAGGTGCGTAGAAACTTTTGGAGAGCAGTGTATGTAATATATATATATATATATATATATATATATATATATATATATATATATATATATATATATATATATATATATATATATATATATATATATATATATATATATATATATATATCGGCAAACAAAAGTAAGGACGAATGCTAGTTTTAAAGATTTCGTGGACATTTTCCATTCTCATTCAAGGAAACCTGGAAAATGTGGCTGCATAGCCTAAAGAATGATGTAAGGCTCGATGTGTTCGGGCACGTCGAGGAAGAAAGCTATTTTCTAGTGTAGTGATAGGCATATGTAAGTACAGAATACTGAAGAACGTTTCTCATTACCTCTCGTTTCCTTTTTTGCCATCCCCGCTATCAAAGGTGAGGCACAGACTTTCGGAATTCTCTGTTTGGCTCGGCATGCCACATAAAACTAGGCACCCTAAGCAAAGTGTCAGCATTCGTAGCAAGTCCATGCGAAGAGGCTGTTAGAGAAGTATGATGTCACTAGAAAGGCAATCAGTGCTTTTGCATGGACTGTTAGAGAGGGGTGATTTCACTAGAAAGGCAATCGGTGCTATTGTGTGGAGCATGTTTTGCCAGCTTTGAAGCAGCAGATACTGCATCAAGCCGTAGCTGCAAGTGAAACTCCCGTGTTGCTGTCGAGGTGGTGTCGGTGGATAGCACTGTCTAATCCATATCTTGAATATAAGAGCGAAGCAAAAGTGAGAACAGAAAATGAGAATGTTCTTCAATCTATTATCAGCGAACGCTGAGAAGTGGCAATTCATAATTTGATATTAGAGCCTGTGCTCTATCTAAATAGTCACCATGTATTGTGCCCCGGAAGTGAAACTAGGGTCACTGATCCCATTAAATAGTGATGGGCTTTAAGCCTTACAATCCAAGCAGCATTCGTTTGTGTTTATGTATGAAGCCAGTGACACAAAATAACACATTCTTAATTGATGGTGTTTACACCTAGCCTAAAGTCATTTTAAGGGCAAAACAATCACATTTCTCAAGATTTCCCTTTACGGACGACACCAATTGCCAGTTCACTTTGATTTTGGCTTGAAATGGAGTCCTCTATAGCTAGTTGGATGTGTGGAGCATTTATGCCTCAAGTTTCACAAATATGAGTTGGAAACCTGAAATTCCGATGCTGATTCTCTTTTTTGAGTTTGTTTGTGTTTGCGCACATGCTTGAGTGTGTGGTTTTGTGGTTATTTTAAAATAGAGAGCAACCGGCGACCGTCTGCTGTAGAATTGAACCCAGAAAAATAGCTTTCAGCTCGAACGGGGAATCATCACATAACCTCTGGTTTACCGGTCCACTGCTCTACCGAATGAGCTATCGAGACTGCTTTTCATTTGATGTTCAACACGAAGCCTTAACCCCTTGGCTTTAAATGTCCACTTACGTGGTCAAGCCGTACCCATGTACTGCGTGAATTACTGTGTATGTTTACAATTTCAAATATGGTGCTATGTCGCCGTTGCAGTAGTGCTCAGCAAACAGTGAGTGTACCCTCTGCATGACTTATTGGGTATATACACCAGCTCCATATTTCTCTGAAGTTCAGTGGCACACATTCTAGCTTTTGGCAAGACGCTTATTGTTTTTGAAGCACACACTATTCAGTGTTCTCCCTCTGCCCGTGTGTGCGTGCATGTGCAATGTGTAGTGTGCATTCGCAGAGGAAGTGGTGCACCCATTAACGTGAGAAACCAGCTCACCATACCTGTGGGCACACATTTATTCTAGGTTCGAGTCGACAAGGATAAAGTCATTGTTAGAGCTTCGGCCAAAGCTTTGGAGGCTGGACGGAAAACGCAAAGTATGGTCTGCAAAGACCCGTCTGTCTTGGTGCTGTTCCTAATTATTGGCGGAGGTATGGGCCAGTCGGCCTGCTGTTTATAAACCTGTCCTTTGTGTTGCAGTCATCCTTTGGATGATGGAATGATGGTTCAGTGAACCGGCTGTATTTGTAGCCAAACATCGCATTTACCGTGGTGACAACCACATAGGCTTTCCCTCATTGCCATGTTACTCATATATATGAATTGATTAGTGTGCTGCAAAGCCTTTGCCACGTGGTATGCAGTAGAAGCTGGTATATGGGAAGAAGTAGAAGAAGCAATTGTCTCTATGTGTAGTATGGCAGTGGGAGGTAGTCAGCTGCTATCCACCTGTGGGCTCACTTGCCCTGCAACTTGGGATTGGCACTTGTCTGAAACTCCCTGAATGCTTGTAATATTGTCTCTTCCTTTAAATTTTTGCTTTATGGTACTATTATAAAAGGCATATCGAACTCACCTAAGTCTTTACACTCAGCTCTACCGAACGTTTTCTCCTGGCCAAAGTCAAAATGGTAAGATTCATAGCACAGGCTGGTGTTTTGTCCCACATCCAGCTGTGCTGTGAGTAGAGTGCCATTTCGAGTGCCGTCAGCTCACATCCTTTAGTTGGTGGGAGAGATTTGAGTGCCAGCTGGATGCCCGGCTGGAGCAGGCTGTGCGGCCATTGGTGTCTGTCGTTGATGTGTTCCGCTTACCTGCCCTGAAGCCACGTGGACGGCCACACTTGCCATTAGCCTGAAAGCAAGTCCTGGCCATGTTTGTCGGGGTGCCCGTGCACTCGCATGCACGGCGCACACATGCATATGCACCTCCCCCTGCCGATGATTTGAGACCGGCCCTTAGGTGTTGTATGTAAGCTGATGCTCTGACAGCGAGCACGTGTCAGTAGGGAAGCACCGAACGTCCACGAACAACCCTGTAGTAGGGCTTGCAGCGCGACGGCCCACGCAGATCGTTCTCTCCTTAGTCCTGCTTTCCACTACCTGCTGCTGTGCAGGCAGTGACCCACCCTCGTAAAACCATTTCCCAATAAACCGACATGGCCCATAAACCAGCAGGCGTAAACACCATCGGCTCATGCAGTCACAATACAGCAATGAATCACATTGTGCACACTGCTCCAGCACCAGATCTCTCTGTGCTGTGACACCAAGCACTCTGCCTACCTGCGTGGTCACTGCTGCATGTGTGACTAGCAGTTCTTGCTCATTATAAAAAATGACACCCGACTCGACCCATGGAGTTCTTGAAGATATGCCGAGTCATTGGCTCTTTATATACCCTGCAAGGCGCTTTACCCTGATTTTTATGTGGGTGGAGCTTTGTAGTGCGTACTTGGTAGTTAGGTAATTAGGGTGAGCAAACTCTCTGACGAGGGATGGAAGTTGGACAAGCAGACTAGCAGGCAAATGCATTTTGCGGTATTGTATGTTGATTTTATTACTTTCAAGCTTGGCTGATGACATGTCAAACGTAAGCTGCATTATGAACTATGGTGCAAATCGCTTGGTTCATGGTTTATTGAGAGGTCGGTGGGCCTTCCTTAGGTAAGAATGTAGGAGTTTGAGCTCTTAAATTGCCACATATCTCATCTGCAGTGATGGTTGTTAGCATTGCTGGGAAGTATACCTGGAAGTGAGCATTGCATTTTGATCACAGTCGGTTAAATGGTAAATTGACTTTACCTTTCAAACAATCAGAGGTGCATTTGTGCACTCTTGTAGAACTGCAGTTTACAGGTAAATACAAAGACGTAATGAGCTTAGTGGCCCTAGCCTTTCACGTGGCACTCTTACATGCAATTCCAAGTTGTAGACAACCGAGTGCACGGCTGGCTTGATGTGCCTTTCTGAGGCCCTTGAACTGTTTTGTCTGTTCTAGCAGAGTGCCTTCTCTTTGCTATCTAGCGCTTGCATAAGCCGGCCAGTTGTGACTAGACAGTGAAAGTGCTTTGCCATTTCCGATGTTTTCCAGGCTGTGCATAGGAATCGTGGTGTCTATGTGCCATTGGAGTGCCAGTTCACTGGGCATTCATCGAGCACACACACTCGCAACTGGACTTCAGTTTGAGCCATGCCTTCAGCATGTATCGAGTCTTGATTTTTGTCTATCGTTTGTGCTGGCTTATTTTGATTGTCTGCTCTGTTATACTGAAGAAGTTGGTTCTGCGTGCCATTTTGCCGACCCTCTTTAGAACAAGGATCCTGAATCACTTGTCGTTAAGTAGTTACCTTGAGGTAACTTAAGTTATGGTTATAATCAGGTGCTGTCTTATGTGAATGACCCAGCCGTACATTACTTATGGTGCTAGTATTTAGTAGCAATTGCAAACAGGCTTCAGCACCTACCCGAAATTTCATTTAATTGCAGGTCCTGCAGGACTGGAATGTGCTGAAACACTTCGCAAGGAGGGTTTCAAAGGCCGGATAATTATCGCAACGAAAGAACTCGATCTTCCTTATGATAGACCTAAACTCACCAAGGTCTGAATTATTGCTGGCACATCTATGCGTTCTCGTTTTACTGTTTGATTATTTTCCTTATAATTATTCCTTATCTTGCATTCTTCATTGTGAGAATGCTGGTGATGCCGTTTTTGGTAACTCTACAGAGTTTGACAAGCAAGGCTTCTGAGATTGTGCTACGTAAAGCGGAGTTCTTGAATGCGCACGATATTGAGATCATGCTTGGATTTGAGGTACGTCGGTATCTTGATGCATCGAGATTTGAGTTAATTATATATCCGTACCATTGTTGATCGGCCTGCCACTGTTTGTAGGCTATCGGTATCGACACCGAGTCAAATTTTGCTCTTTTTCGTGACAAGAACGGAGAAAAGCGTATTGAATTCGATTCTTTGTTATTGGCCACTGGAGGCAGGTAAATGTCGAATTTGGCATGAGATGCTTGCTGTCACCTGTGCATGCTTTTAGGAATAGGCATTCGTATTTATTTCTTTTACTATTTGGTTTTCGATTTGGGTTCAGGGAAGAACGGCTGGTGAGCTACAGATCCATGGGAAGGAGCTTGCCATAGTGATTGGCTGGTTTGGGCAAGATCATACCCTTAACGATTTTCTGGCTGCACTACTCACACATCAACATTGCATCCAAACCACGAACACAGAATTCGCTAGGACGTTAATCCAACTCTATCAGCACTCAATAGTAAACTGCAGTGGTGCATATCTCCAGTTGCTAAGATGGGTTACTAGATAGCATATCAAATACTGATGCCTACACACGAGAACTCACAACATTCAAAACCAGAGACATGACTCATACGGATTCATCTGACCAACCAACAGAGAACATTTTAATTGTAAGAACATTGTATCATTGAAATAAGAGAACGGTCGAAGAAGAATTTAAAGAAGTATCGAAGGTTTTGGCAAGAAGTGCTGAAATTGGCAGCAAGGGAACATACATTATCGTTCCACAAAACTAATGGGTTGAGTTTAACAGTCTACTACCCGTCCAGTAAGCCTCTTGTCACCAACACACCTATTTAGGACAGCATTTAGTGGGGCCCTGTGATTCATGTGCTTATGTGTGGTGACACTGTGCATGCTGCCACTAACCACATTTGCATGCTGACCCTGTGCATGTCACCCTTAACCATGTTATTCCTGTTGTTTATCAAACATGATATTACTCATGATTCAATCGCGTTTCCCTTTGCAGCAAATGTAAAGCGCCTAGAAAGAAATTGAGTTCTCTGAGGGTGCTTTATCAAGTGTATTATTATTATATTATTATTACTATTATAACGGTTATCTAGTGAAAGAAATGGGGTAGCCTAACGCAGTATCTTGAGGCGACTCAATGGCACGAAGCGTCTTGCATTGCTTCAGCGGTAGGTATGAATGATGTGAATGAACTAAGCCTTTTAGGTCAGAATGAGAATTTTTTACTTGTATCACCTTTTGACTGAGAACCACTATAGCACCTGTTGCTAAGATGACACATGATCAGTGGCGGAGCCAGGGGCATTTACCCGTCTACAGTGGGACATCGAGCTGGGCTGCCCCCTATTCCTGCTTAGCGACCGTCACCAGTGAAGACATTATGCTTTAATTCTACTCAAATGAGCAACCCTCGAATTCATGACGAATAAGCACTGTGATCTTATGGATATTTTTCATTATTGTCAGGTCTGGCCCTGGCTCTTGAAAATCTTGCAAGTCTTGTCCCCTACATACAAGTTTTGCTAGTCATTCCCCCAGATGAAAATCCTGGATCTGCCACTGCACGTTATAGAACTTTATGGTTTCAAAGACCAATCTATTAACAATTTTAGGCCAATTTATCGAGGGATGATAGCATGCATATGTAATGCATATTTGGCTAGCCCACTTACGTACTGTTACGATAATGTAGTCTGGAGGTGACTGGGGAGCTAGTAGGACACTCGGCTTGCCTTTGTCATAATTTCTCAATTTTTTTTAGAGAAGATATGTGATTACTTGCCAAAAAAAGAAATCTTGTGAATCAGAAAAAATTACCCAAATATGAGATTCTAATCAAGGGTCCAGACAGTGAGCACTTCGCAATAATCTCACTATTGCGCCACTGGCTAAACGAGTTAAGTCTTGGTTTTGTACTGCATGTTCAGCACTCCGTGTAATGACAAGTTCTTTTTTATGATCACTTAGTTTTAAAAAAGTGACCCACGTCAAGTGCCTAACATCTATGTGGTGATACCAGAGCCCCATGATAGCTTTGCTGTTGTAAACCCAGGTACATGTCTAGGCACTCGATTCACATAGACTAATACTCATGTATTGCAGTCTGACCACGAAGCAAGAGGTGCAACATCCATGGTACCTCATAGTTTCATAGTATTGTATGTGTACATTGTATAGACACACACACACACACACACACACACACACACAGATATATATATTGTATGGACATATATAGCCTACATATGTATTTGCCTAATCTTCTATGAAAGCTAATATAGGACTGCTATATATACATTCTCCATATATTCGTAAGCATTTCTTAGACGGACTTTTCATCTGGGCTCGTTGCATAATCTCATCCAATACACTTATGCACAACTTTGGCTGAGATGTACAAAGAGAAAAAGTCACACGCTCAGCTTCTAGGCGTCGGCTTTCATTTTCCGTTAGAATAGCTGCTTTTTCAAGGTTAACGAGGTTCACATGACGAAGACATAAAACGCTGGAAATGGAAAGCACTCACAAAATTAGTCACGACCCTGTCACAGACTCAGTGTATAGTATTTGTTAGTATTTTAAGCACTTGCTAGCACTGATTATGCAACAGTTTTCTGCTAGTCATACATCCTTATGTCCATGAATGCGTTCAGCTAACAACAACAATAATAATACATTTGTACAACACCTTCAGAAAACGTATTACCTTTTTCTTGGCACTACACATAGCTACTGTATTTTAGCAGCACCAGCCTTTTATTTGATGGAATTTTCTGTCCAGTTTTGCATTTTGGCTTGCTGAGCTGAAAAAGTCGATCGATTCGTTTTCTCCTGAGACAGCCAGGAGCCAAAAAATAGAGATTCTCCTTCATAAGAGTCTGCAGACTTGGCTCCTCCCCCAAAGTGTTGTGAAGTATGATGACTTAATAGCCCAAATCTGTGGGAAATTTGTCCAAAATCTGTACAGAAGTCTGCTGTGCAAGTGCCTTTTTTTGTAACGTGAGGATTTCCATCTCGATACTTACGTAGGTCACTGCCGATGCTCATTTGCGATTTGAAATCTCTGTGCTGCTAGCCATCGAGAAATGAAATTAAATGGGTGCACTCATGTCCGGTCACGAGTATGCTGTTGCGTCTCTCTCTATATGCATCTCAGTATATGCATATACGAGCAGCTCACTGCCTGTGTACTCGCTTTGCTTAGTCATAGTAGTTACGTCACTGTGCGCCCTCTTGCCGAGTGAAGGACGAAAGGAAGGACGGACTTTCTCGTTTTAATTAGTAGATACACATGGAAAATCGTCTGATGGAGGCCATGCATATATAGACAGGTGTGCTGTACATTTAAGTGTCAGCCGATGAAGAAGGCAATAAAGAAGGCTATTTGTAGATTTAAAAGGAGCCGATGAAGAAGGCGATTGTAGGCTCACGCCCAGGCCCAAGTGACCGGATTTGTGTCATTTTGGCCATACAGCAGACCTTGCGCTTTGTATTTTCAGATTAACCATTGCTGTATATCAAACCAATTTCACTTTTTTCACATCTGATTTTTTAGGCCGATTCCCCTGTCTGTGCCTGGAGCAGACCTCGAAAATGTGCTAGTACTTCGATATCCTGCCGATGCCAACAGAATAGCCAGCTCTTCAGCTGGAAAACAGGTGGTAATTGTTGGAGCATCATTTATTGGTAAGGTATAGGTGAAGATGGTGTAGTGTGTGATTACCTGTGATCTTATCCTAAAGGGCTGTTAGCAGGCAGCTAGTTTTGGTGATCGTTTGACCTTTTATAGGGAATGGTTGCAAAACTTGAGGTGGAATTTTGAGCGTTTTCTGCTACATTCGATGTATTAGAGCAGTGGAAAATTAGGTATCGCAGGAAAGTTGTCAGCTGCCAAGGAGCGTAGTTTTAGTAAATTAAAATTATTAATGTTCTTTTGTTCTTTAATTTTTCAGGAATGTTCTAAGCAATTATAAATTGATTTTTTGCAGTTTGTTGTTGGTTACACTAGTAACAATATATTTGTGTAGCACCCTAAGAGAACTAGATTGCTTTTTAACCACTGCATAGGCTTAATCGAAGTTTATAAACTGGTGAATCCAAACAGCTTGCACAATTTCAGCATTCGTCAGCACACACAAAAGGACAGCAATTTACGGAAGTGGAACAAATATTGTGAGGAGTGGGCTTGTAGTTTCGTTTTAAATGTCAAGTCAAGGGACGTAGTGATAGCAGTCAGTTTTGAGTTGCATAGGCTGTAATAATAATAATAATGCACTTGATAAAGCGCCCTCAGAGAACTCAATCTCTTTCTACGCGCTTTACATTTGCTGCAAAGGGAAACGCAATTGAATCATGAGTAATATCATGTTTGATAAACAACAGGAATAACATGGTTAAAGGTGACATGCACAGGGTCAGCATGCAAGTGTGGTTAGTGGCAGCATGCACAGTATCACCACACATAAGCACATGAAGGACGAAACACACGGACCCACTAAATAATGTCATAAATAGGTGTGTTTTTAAGTTCTTTTTAAATGTGGTCAAGTCAGGGGATGTTCTAACGCAAGTCGGGAGGGAGTTCCAGGCTTTGGGAGCATACGAACTAAATACACGGTCTCCAAAGGATTTGAGGTTTGTACAAGGTATTGGTAAACTGTTGGATTCAGAAAAGGGGTGGTACGACGCTTAGCCTGGTGGGCGAGTAGATCTGAGAGATAGACTGGAGCCAAAGAATGAAGTGACCTAAAAGTGAGCGACAAAACCTTGAAGTTGATCCGTTGCTTGACTATAGGTGCAGACGAACTGAAAGCACGGTCTCCTAAGGATTTGAGGCTAGTTACAGTCATAGCTATATGAACATGGAGGAACTGGTGGTAGGAGGGAGGCATGAGAAGTGATTTATTTCTATTTGTATGTGTAAGGCAGAATCAGAAAACGTAGAACCTAAAGGTGTTACGGGTGCTTGAAATTGATGTGCTGCTTGGTAGGGAACCAGTGCAGGTCTAATAGAAGTCGTGTAATGTGGCAGTTGCTACCTTAACGACAGAGCATGTGTAATGGAATGTAATATATCTCTATCTAAGTCCACAAAGCCTCAAAGAATAAGTAAGTGTTACGAAAGAGTGTTGTCCACGATGCACTAAAATCCCTCGCGGCTTCCGGTGGGTACTGAGTTTGGCATCTTCTATTAACACCATATTACACTTGCAAGAAGACCTGCAATGAGAGATTTAGATTTCTAGTTGGGATTAACGAATACATGCAGCATCCTGGCTGTCTCAGCATGCCCAAATATAATGTCATGTTGCTGAAAGTAGTCGGTCTTAACTGTAGAGCTGATGGGGTCATCGAGCGATCGTTGTGGAGCAGGACACCCTGATTCTGTGCAGAGATGACAGGGCTTAGTCAGTTTTGATGGTTATGCTTTCCTTTTTCTGAGTGGATCCTATTTGCCCAAAACTAATCGGCTGGACTTATTATCATCTATTTGTGAGTTAGCCACCATCCACTTGCAAATTTTGGCAATACTAGCTGCAAGGAATTTTAAAGAATCTAAGGTTTGGGAAAGCGTCAAGGGATCAAAGCATTGGTACAGGCAGCTATGTGCCATTTGCCTAGAAATGAAAGCCAAGATTGTAATTGCCAATTACATAATAAGAGAGTATACATTTTGAGAAAGTAGGCTAAGAACAGATCACGGGGTTACCCCATATTTTAAAGGCTCACCGGATGACCGTTGATCATTGACATCAACACATTAAAACCTCACTTATAAGATAAAATGAGAACAGTTCCATTGCATTGCAAAATCATAGGTGCTCCCGCTGCACAGGTAAGAGGTGATCTATAGTACCAAGCTTTGCCGAGAGATCCAGAAGAACTAGCAGAAGCCTACACTGCTGAGGTGGTCATTATTCATTTGCAGTACTCGGTTGATGTGCGATGTTTCAGGAATGGAGATGGCTGCATCCCTGGTAGACAAAGCAGGCTCTGTTACTGTCATCGGTCGGAGCGCAACTCCATTTGCTCGAGTTTTTGGGGAGCGAATTGGTACGATTATAAAAGAGGTAATTTTTGTGAACCTCGTTGCTTTCATGCGTGGCTTGCATTTCAGTTACTCCTTTGGAAATGGAAGTGTACATAAGATTAGTGCTGTTGTCCACTGTCGATAGGATTCCCATTGCTTGACTCATTCGGCTTGCAGCAATTAATCGTTCACATGTGACTACATGATTAGACGTCAGGGCACACTAATATGACAGAATACGTTTGTAGCTATTTGAAGAAAAAGGTGTCAAGCTGGTCATGAATGCCGATATAAGCGAGCTGGTGGGCGACGAAAGCAGATCACTAACGGAAGTAGTTTTGAATGATGGCAGGAGACTGCCAGCAGATGTTTGCATCGTCGGTGCAGGTAGTTTTCTTTGCAATTTGGCTACACCCTCAATCGTGATTTCCGAAGATCTTTTTTTTTTATATATTTGTGCATTATTGGGCTAGTGTTTTCTGCAGTGTGGATAGCTCTGTTACATTTAAATTGTAGCTTCCTTGGGGTGCTTGAATAGCTCTGCTGTCAAGTCATTGGTTCTTATATCTCTTTGTGTAGCAGTCGGCATGCTGTACCTGGTTGGTCGTTCGTTCTGTTTATGAGCTTGAAGACCTAGATTAACGTGTTATAAATGAGTTCTGACATTTTGAAGATTTCCACATGAAATGAAAGGATTAAAAAACGATTAGGCAAACCACGTCTAATCCGAAAGTAAACAGGAAGTAATATATCTGTATATAATAATTTACCGATCTCTGTATCAAATATGAATTGTATCCCAACTTGTTGAACTTTGGTACATTGAAATACATGTTTGTAGCTTGTTAAGATACATGCTTGAGACTTTTAAATAGCTTCGTTTACAGTCCAACTTTGTGCCTTGTAATATCCATAACTCACCCAATACTTGACTGGTCAAAGTGAAATTTTAATTTGGAGTACAGCTTTGCCTGTACACCATAGCAGCTTTTTTCTGATTTCGGTTGGACATGTTTTGCTATACACGTCGATAATTGCAGATAATGCAATTCAAGGACGTTTGATGATATGTATAGCTTAGCTTATTCTACTGAAATTAGAAATAATTTGTGCAGTTGTGTACAAGCAGAGCTGAACATACATTTGAAATTTCACTTTGATTCGTCAAGTGTTGGCCTAGTTATGTAATTTACAAGGTACAAAGTAACACTGTAAATGAAGCTCTTTCACATTCACAGGTATGTGCTTCAACAAGCTGTAAACATGTGCCTCGACCTACCAAGGTTTAACAAGTTGAGACAAAAGTCGTATTTGATACAGAGGTCGGTAAATTGTTATTGAAGTTATTTTGCTTCTGTTTACTTTTGGGTTAGACATGGTCCGCCTAAGCACTTTTTCTAATGGTTCCCTTTTATAATAAATTGTCAAAACTGTAGATACTATTTTAGCATGTTTGCCTCTTGAAAGGTACCATGTGCAATTATTTGAGTATTGGACCAATCTTCACAGTATTTTCTCGACACAGACGCTTATGCTGTTACCAAACATGGTGGCTACAGGCTTATGGTGGAGAGGCTTTGGGCAGAAGATTTATGAGAGTCTTCAGCCCCCCCCCATTGGGCTATCTCAGATTTTTAGGGGCACGTTTTCCCGGTCGTCCAAGGATCAACCAGGCGATGGCTTAAGTCCCTAGGAAAAGCTCGGCTATGTATAAGGTTGTGTGAACCTTCTTTGTCGGCAAGATCTACTGAAACATAATGCTATTCTTGGATGTCCTCGTGTTGCAACATAATTATGGCATACAGAATAACTGCCAAGTGGCTCTTTGTGGCACTCGATACATATATTTTATGTACTTTATATCGAAGGTAGACGTAATCAGGAGAGTTGCCTCTTGTGCAAGCAAACTCGTGGCCATCATCCATCTGACTTACATGTCCTGGCCGTGTTCGTGATGTGGTTTGTAAAAAAAATGTGCCCTGCTACCCATACTTTGCATCATGTATTAGGCTAAAAACCCCTTAAAGCTCGGACAGATTTATAAAATGCCTTTATAGCGCGGCAGGCTATCGGTGCAATTGATGGTATCACACTTGGTGTGTTTTCAGGATGACTTCACAACCGATTGGGTATACATATTATAATGAATACTTAGCGAATCCAGATTTCTTCTAGCGACTACATAGAAAGCCTTAATTGTCTATGAAGCACCATAGTGACTATTGATGCATTTCTGATGTTTTTGTCACCCTTTCTCTACCCAGCCATTGAGCAGTAATTGCACAGCAGGTGCTACTGCCCTCGTCATCAATCTCAGATCCTACAAGCCGGTTGACTGAGTTGTATTGGAAAAAAGAGGTCTCTAAATTCATCTTGTTTGACCAGATCTCGAAAACTCTGTTTCTGACATTCAAAGTAGTTAGGTCAAGGCTGGATCTAGCTATCTCTGCAACTAGTCAATTGCAACACATAGTTGGAACACAAATATCGATCTCAGGTTGATCCTTAAGTACATTTGAGCATTCCTTTGCACGATTCGTGACTAATGGTTTTACTTCTATGTCGTCTATACACTACTAAAGTCCTTTTAGGTAGCTTAAATAACAGTTTTGCTTAGTGCTCGAACCATAGCTTGCCTGTATTAGGATGTTTACTCTTCATTGTCGCAGTGTTACATCTGTATCTGTAATTGCAGCAGTGTGCCAGCTTACTATGCAGTGCTCTGTGATGGTCCTTCCATAGGTATGCCATTTTATAAAAACCCGTTGTTATTTGCAGTTCTTGGGCATAGGCTTTTCAGATGTGCTACGTGGTCTATTTGTTGCACTGCTTGAGCTTTGTTTGGGTTTCACACCGCGCCCTTGATTTATGTGCCTTAGCCACACTGATAGAATTCTGCTACTTGGTTGCCTAGTGCTTTCAGGCAGACTTTGATGCAAGTACCTATCAGCTATGCCCATGCATGCCTGCAGTTTTGTGGTGGTACCAGTCCTATAGGTGCTTTCTTGGTAGCTTATAAATGTCTCTAAATGCAGCTTTGTTTATTAGGAGTTGCACCATCCACCGAATTCTTGCATGGTTCGGGAATTGACATGGATGATCAGGGTAATGTGAAAGTGAATAAGGTAAGACGTTTTCACATCGCAATTAAGTGATATTGAAGTGATGGCGACATAGCAACATTGAAATAGACCTTAAGGAGAAGGTATTACAGACCTGTAGGCATTGGCTATCACTTTCCTGCCGACGTCACCTAACTGTGCTTTTAATTCAAGCTTTCAGAATATGCTTCAGTGATGGATAAACTTCCCTGCCTAGTGGATATTTAATAATGGCAATAATAATAATAATAATAAAATACATTTGATATAGCGCCCTCAGAGAAATTACATCTTTCTAGGCACTTTACATTTGCTGAATTTGCTCCTTCATGTCGGCCACTTTCTGTTAACTTAATGATGATAAACCAAAGTCCTCATAGGCAATCCTACACCTACGGCTGGGGTAAGTGACAATGGTCTCGTAATTAGAGGTGCCATATTGCAACCAAAGTTGAGTGCTCGTGATTTAGGTTTAATCTTTGATAACAGTTTGACATGTAAAAGTTGTATTCCAAAGAATGCTGTCACATCTTGTCATTATGTTCGATCCGTATGCCGGATTAGTGACTACTTACCAAAATCACTAGACCAAGGTCTTACTAGCTCTCTCTAGCCAGGTTCACTCTAGCTACTAGACTAAGCAATTATATATAGCATTGGCAAAGCTGCCTGAAAAGCCATTATGCCCCATACCAGCTAGTGATGATTATGCCTGCAGGGTTAGATAATAAGCCCTAGAAAATTCAGAAGCACATCTCTTTTGCCAAAGGAGCTGCAGTGTTCCCGGTTGATCAATTGATACGGAGCAGCAATTTTACTATGACCCGAAAAGCCCAGCTTGGCCTTTCTTTGGCATACCTAGCTGAAATACTGAACTGATTTCAGCCTTCATGTTTCCTTAGGTTCTCTCTGGGCATTACTACATTAGCTGTGCCGTTCTATCGCTTACGACCTGTTGGCGGCAGAAGCTTTTGGCAGACAATTCGTTTGGATCGTTGTCATATTGGAAAATGTATTCCAATCCACCAAGTGATATCGCATGTAGATGTCCCATGTTCTTAGCATGGTCTGAAAAGCACCCTAATACCGAAACAGCCCCCCCCCCCCCCGTTAATTCACCCGTTGGCCGAAGGCATTTGGGTAAGTTTCGTTTTTGTTGCCGACGCAAGTAAAGCCTTCTCTTGAGGTTCGACTAGAGCAGGAATTTGCTTTCGTATCCATACAAATCTACACTAACCGTCAGCAGTCCTTCGGTTCCGAGCCCTTGGCCACTGTAAGCGACTTACCATACTCTTAGCAAACAGAAATGGCTCCCACTTTTCGGCTCGAGACCAGCCTCATCTAATCACCTTCTGACCATGTAACCCCGAACTACCCTTGGGTCTCAGCACAGGGGTAAGGTGCTTGGTCTTTATGACCCAGGTGGTCCTGCAGTAGACAATCTTTTATTGCCTGCTGCAAGCAGTAGTGGTAGGGCATGCATTGATAGCCGCCGAGGCTCTTCTGCTGGTATATAATTGAGGCTGTTGGATAAGCTGACCTTAAAAACACACCCAGTCAATGAACTCTTGGGATTCCTACGTTTTGAAGGTCTAAATAGACGTCTCTTGACTGGGTTGCCAATCACCAAAAGCTGTTTTCAATTCGGAAAGAGCATGAATTTGCTTCTTTTGCTCAATACAACCTTATCACAATCTTCTTCAGTCCAGTGGATCCAAGCCTTGATCGATGTTAAACTTGCTTGCCATTTTATTCTTCATGTACAGTAGTAGTTTTCTCTTAACCATCGAGAATCCACAACAGCGTAATCTAATCACCTTCTGATGATGTCACTGCCAACATGATTTCCAGACAATGCTTGCAGGCTTTGAGCATGAAGTTTTACCAAACCAAAATGGTCCTTAAACGCCCCTAGGTGTGTTCCTGCCTAGTGGTAGCTGTGGCCGCCCCAGCTGTTGCACATTTTCAGGGCTTCTAATCTTCACCACATTCCCCATGATTTAACGAAACCGGACTTCTTGGTAGAGTAGTAGCAGCTTAGCCATACGAGTGTCCAACCTCGTGCAGTGTTATAATTTTTGCCCTCACGAAGCTTTATGATTGGTGGGCCTTTTGGTATGACTGGCAGGGACTGGTAGGCGTTTCGCGGCAAGCCAAATAATGCTTAGTAGGACTGCTGTGCAATTCCAGCTTGTGCACAATCTTTTGGTTCCAGCATGTGCTGATACAGCGGTCGTTCCTCGATGCTCTATTATGGGCAAACTGTCATTTTTAAAAGAGTTTAGAGGGACTTTTGCTAATTTTCCGTGTATTGTCCATAACTTAATTTTACTACTTTAATGATGACATTTCGTGTTCTGACGTCTAATAATTATCTGACAACCTGCATCTCGTCTCTAGTCCTGTCAGTGGGGGGGGGGGCTTAGAAAAGGCTGCGAATTGAGCAAATCTAGACTCCAAATACTTTTTCGTTGCCATTGGTGGAGCTGCTGCCTCAGGCGATTGGTGGAATTTCTACCTTCAGGCCATCGATTTGCTACCTTCAGGTCTATAATCGAACTGCTGCCTGCAGGCCGTTGGTGGAACTGCTGCCGATGTCCGAATAGCTCACAGTTGCTTAAAAGTAAAGGTCAGCTTATCTGCCAACAGACTCATTTACTGTATATAGCAGTGGAAGAGCATAGTGGCTATCACCTCCCTTGCAGCAGGCAATTAAAGATTGTCTGTTGCTTGACTCAAACTCACGACCCCTGGGTCTTAGCCTAGGGGGTAAGGTGCTTGTGTTTCACGACTCAAGTCGTGGGTGCGGGTCCTGAAGTGGTCGATTCTTTATTTCCCACTGCAATAGGTGGTGTTTGCCAGTAAGGTTCTTCTGCTACTATGCAAATGAGTCTGCTAAATCAGCTAACGTTTGACCTGGGTCTTTGCCCAGCAGTAAGGTGCTGGGTAAGGTGCTTGCACTTCACGATCCAGGTCGTTGGTTCGTACCCTGAAACAGGCAATCCTTTGTTGCCTACTGCAAACCGTGGTGATAGCCATTATGGCTTTTATGCTGCTATACAAAGGAGGCTGTTTCATCATGACCTTTACTTTTTACGTGGGTCGTGAAGTTCGAGCACCTTACGGCCAAGACCCAGGGGCAAAGCCTTTTGCCTCACCTCAAGCACTTTGGCACCTACTAGTAATTGTGTGGTTAGCTGTTCGTACGACTGACACTCATGCACATTTGATCATTTATACTTCAGTTTGTGGTCCATATTTTCCTGTGCTTGCTTTGTATGAGCTTGCATTATATAATTGTTTTTAAATCCGAATTTATGCTGTAGTTGTAGCTGCATTAGAGGCTGCACTTTGGCTGACAATTGCTGCTGCAGCTTCTAAACGTAGCCACTGTGATCTGGGTGTTTTCTTTCGTGCTGAGCTTTTCTAATTGTCTTACTTTTTGTTACACCGAAACTCACCGTGTGCGGCTCACCGTGTGCGGCTCACCGTGCTGTGTCTGCATTGTAGTATATGCAGACAAATTTCTCCAACATCTATGCTGCTGGGGATATCGCTGCCTTTCCACTGTCCATAGTTAATGATGCCATCGTCAACATTGGTCATTGGCAGCTTGCACATTATCACGGTACGTAAATAGTGGCCACAATGATATTGTGCTCTACAAAGACTTGTTGGAATTCAGCATGCCATGGTCACGTGGGAAAAGTACTGTGCAGTGAATGCACCTAGTTCTAACCGTTGCATCATTCCTGCGTGCTGTCGTTTGGGGTCGGTGTTGAAGTCACACCTAGGACTGTGGGCGGCACATTGGAGTGTGCCCAAGCTAATAGTTCTTGGTCAGAAAGCAAATAGTTAGCAAATAGTTAGCAAATGATGGATTTATGTTGTGATCTAGTAGACTAGAGAGGCATCCGAGCACTGCTACAAGTAAACAGAACAAAAATGCTGACCTTATCAAAGGAGATGTCTTGTCTAGACAAGCATTACAAATTAATCCATACAATTGCGTACTTCTGTCTGTTGCATGCAGGTTCCCATTTTCTGCTTTTATTGCCCCCTACTCTTACACATGTTTCTTTTAGAGTGCACGGCCCAATCATTAGCATCCCTGAAGATGTAGATCTTCAAATTGTTGTGAACTGCTAGCTTACAGTTCAGCTTCCTCTGGTAACGAATTCTACTGAATGAGTTATGGTCATATCTGCTCTGGAGCCCTGGCTAAGTAAGAATTGACTTTTGTGAATGTTTACAGCCTGTGCAAGCATTCAGAATGGAGTTTGCCATATGACTAAAAAGCCGGTTAGTGGCAGGCAATGCACGTAGACAGAGCAAGCTTTTAAAGAAAGCCTGATGTCATTGACTGTGACACTTGTCATAGTCAGTTTATAACTGCCATTCGGCTAGTATAGCTTGATGGTGCCTGCTAAAGCAGTTACCCCATGCTATCCTCACTAAGACGGCAACTTGAGTTTTGAATTTCTGAGAACGGAACCGAGTTGTGAGGGATGAGGCTGGACTGGCTGACTTTGCTGTTGGCTTCTTTTTTGTTTGGTTTACTATTAAGTTGTATTCGTGAGCAGCAGCCTTTGCAGTTTAACTATAGGTTGAGGTCGTTGTGAGAGTAGACTTTATGTGATCGCTACTTCCTGCTTATTTTCTTCTTGACACCTTTGGTTCCACCCTCGTGCCTATCAGCAAAACACTGAACGACAACTGTGCTCAAAGATATTCGTCCACTCCGATATCAGTGAATTCACATTTATTTAGACAAGAGTGCCGGTCAAAAGGCCTGTTAAAAGCAAGCAGGTGCCAATCCATCTTTGTATTGCTAAAATGCAATTTGAATTTGCAATGTCTCGACTTGTGCATGAGAAAAGACTAGGAAAGTTAAACTGCTTTGCTCAAACAGGGACAATAACTGGGAATTATAGTTTTGAGAAACGGGGTATATTGTAGACCAGTGACAATGCCATACAAACGAATGTATGGAGATCGATGACATGTCGTCCTACGTGCTGGCTAGATCATAAGGCTGTATCTTTCATCGAATACCGGGGGCGTTAACCAGGGCGTGCTTTTAAGTGCCCTGCAAAATGCAAGTACCCTGCTGGCCTCATTACTCTTGGCATTGCTCCGACTGACAGTTGTCATTTTCCCAGTCCTCTGGCTGACTGTTAGAAGCAAATAATAAAATTTGGACCTCTGGAAGGCCGTAGACCAACAAAACTGTGCGGTGCTTTTAAATGTGCAGGCATGCAGCAGACTGGAATACACTCACTTGAAGTTATCAATTCGTCCGAACTAATATTGCAGGACAACTGGAATGCTTATGACTCAGTCTACTTCGGTGCTTCCCTGGGAAATGCACTGTCCTTCAATGCACTGGCTCGCTTCCCAATGATGCCGGCCTTTAGTTTAACAGCATTCCACAGCGGTTTCTACATTCTTTGCAGGAAAGCTTGCAGCGTTGAATATGATGCTGAAATCAGCAGAGCTCCACACGGTTCCTTACTTTTGGACCACTTTATTTGGAAAGTCAATCCGATATGCAGGTGTGTGTAATGGCATGGGACCATTGTTATGGACTGCATACAGTTGTATCTGTTTCACTTCTTCTCGCTATTCGATATTTGTTGTTTAGGATACGGGGCAGGATTTGATGATGTGGTTTTTCACGGTGACAACTCCCAGTTCGTTGCATATTATACGAAGTAAGTGGTGGCATGCTCATAATGCTCGCCCTGTATGATATGATTTATGCCATATGATGTGTTAGTTCTATGGATTGTACTCCATAAATCATTTCTGCACGTATCACGTGTGGTAGACCCTTGTCAATGGTCACTTTGACGGCAGGTGTTGCTTCTGGTGCTTCTTTGCTTCTTCCTCACATCCAACTCCCCATGTGCTGTCTTTTGCGAAAAGTCATATTGTCTCATTTCTATGCAGGGGCCAGCAAGTTCTAGCTGTTGCTAGCCTCAACTCCGACCCCGTGGTTTCCCAAGTAGCAGAAGTTATGAAAGCAAACAAACGAATACAAAAAGACGTGATACTGTAAGTGTATTGATCACCTCGTTGGGTGTGACCATCAGATATGGTGGTTTTCCTTGCATTTGCTTCGCATGCCTGAATCTGCCCACTGCTTGCAATCAAGGCGAACTTGCTTATATTTACTTCTCTCTAGCGATCTTGTAATTGGAATTGTGCAGCACTTGTTTTAAGTGATTCTCAAACCAGTCGTTCATATTGGGACGCGGGGCACTGACATCGTTGCTGGCTCCGTGCGCAGCTTCCGAGTCTCGCGAGGAGGCTGGCATTTAAGGGGCGAGGCGAATGGCGGGAGTTCGGGTTTCCTTCGAGCTTCGTTGAGCGCTTTTAGCAGTGTGCCTGCACTGCAGGCGCCATGCAACGCCGTGAGACCATTTATTGAATTTTTGGCCGCTACACGATTGTTTCGGTAATTGATGACGGCAAGCGCCGACCCAGTGCTGGCTCGAAAAGCCATTTAGTGTAAGAAGCAACATAAATCACAACCATTGCAGTGTTTTAAAAATTCGAGGCCAAAATATACTGACTGGTACACGATAGGCTCAGAATATTAGGAAGCAGGTGCATATTGCAAATTATACATGCTGCAATCTTGGTGAGGTCATTAGGGTGAAAACATGCAGCTTAACTTGTTTGGTCATTAAAGTATTTTTGGATACAGACGGTAAAGGATAATTTTTGGTAGCACTATTAGAACACGGTAAAGCAAGAATTATTGGATTTGCTGTGTATCCCCCTCTCTAAAAATGCATCTCAATCACATCTGGCACTTCAAAATGGTCGGGGCTTTATGAATTCAGTTCTCCAGATGTGCTGACTCAGGCGCGACCTGGTTTGACCCTTATACAGAAATTGATACTGAGTTGCAGCGAGACACCAGCCAACTTCGTTTCTTTATGAAAAAAGTTCTGTGAAGCCTTATAGAACTGCTACAGAGGCAAACAGCTTGGCAAGCACCAGCAAAACCAATACCTTGGTCATGTGCTTATATTAACGAGTTTCTTTTGATATTATGAAAAAACAGTTCAATTTAATACATGCAATTAGCAAACCGAGCTAGTTAAGATCGGAAGTAATTTTACAAACTCTTTAATTCCTTGTTTATCAGATTATGCTGTTTGGTAGTGTTTCCTTACCACTAACTATTCGATCGTGCTTCCTCTGCAGCAATTGTAAAGTGCCCAGAAAAATATTGGGTTCTTTGAGGGGCTATAGCAAATACATTATTACCATTATTGTTACCACATAATCGATTTCTTGCAGTTTTTCATGCCATGTCAGGCCTACGGTTTTTGCATGCTCAAAAAAGCATGAGTCAAGCACTTGGTTTTCTAGAAAAATGCCCATCAAAGTCGAGAGACATTTTTAGAGAGGGATACGTGGTTCATCCAGTTAATCTGACTTTGCAATGTTCTGATGGTGCCTGCAAAATAATATCCTTAGATAATTTGGCTATATTAGAAACCAAAGATATTTCTTAAGATATTGCAAAACTCATTTTGCGCGTTTTTGCACCTAGCTGCAAACCCAGGTGGTAGCATGCATAATTTGTCAAGTGACCTTTGCTTCCATTGTAGGAATGATCGCTTGGGCTTCCTGCCATTGCTCAAGGAATCCAGCTGAACACATGTGTCCAGAAGCATCTCTTTTGGTGTGACCTTGGGAGGCAGAGAGCCTTTTTCAGCCATTTCCAGAACAGCCTATGAGAACTCCGCATTGACCGACTCGCTAGTCATCTGAACGATTCTTTGGGCAGCCACATTCCTTCCGCTCTGGTGTCGGGCTTAATTCTATGCGCCCCCTTCTGCTTCTGTGGGTATCATGCCTTATTCGCCTGTCACTCGGTGTGTTGATGCTGCTCCCGAACCGAGTGCTTTTCTTTGGTGCCTTTTAATCGTCGTTCGACATGCCCCTTATTCTCGTGATGGTCAACCGTTCAGGTTACTGAAATTAAGATTTGTGTCAACCGACTTTGGGCATGTGTTGTGTGCTCCTTGGACCCTCATGCAGGTTTCTGTGAACGCAAATACATTTCTTCTAGTCTTATATCTGTTTGATATGCATACAACTTCAAAGGAATTTATCGAGCTGCAGCTGCATAGCCTCTGCTTTGTAACGGAAGTAGGAAATCGAAAGGCTGCAGGCTGGATAGGATGCAACATTAATACTTGAGAGTGGAATTTAAGTGGCTTGCTGCTAGCATAGCGATTGCTGTATGGGCACACTAGAACTTAGCAACCATGAATTAAACAATCACAGGGTTGAGCTCTTAAAGCTTGAGCTACAGAACTTTGCATTTTAGCTTTAGGGAAACCGAAGCAGGACGACCTCTGGCAGGCCTCTGAAGTCCGGTAGCTCGGTTGAGCCCTGCCCTGCCCCAAGGCAGTCATAGCTCCCGAACTTGGCACGTTATGCTCTGGTTCTTATTGCAAGCTCAAACCCTAACCTGCTCTTGGTAGGAGTTCGGTAGCCAACAACCTCAGAGAAAAATGGTTAATTGACTCAATTAGGACAGGTAGTAATAAACCCCACATGAAAAAACAATGTAGAGTACATCATTGAGTAAGTGCCGACAAGCACATATGTAGCGAAGGAGCTCTAATGACTGTGCAAGTTAAAAAGGATTATGAGATTACCTATAAGTTTCTCAATAGGCACCCCATCTTCTAGACGCACGTATTTATTACAGCATTTGGTAGGTTTTTGTGATCGTTCTTCGTGTGATGTACTTGCTTTCACTATGCCTGCTGCTTAAAATACCACCAATCATTGGGCAATACTTTCTACACTGATTCTTTAAAGTGCCTAGAAAGAGATTCAGTTAGTTCTCTGAGGGCGATATACAAATTTGTAATTATTATGATTAGTAAACCAAAAATAACCTACAGCAACTTGATAGCAATTTGTATATGTGGTGGAAAAGAAGCATGTCGAAGGATTAGTGATAGCAGAATATTTGATTTCAGCATACATGAGCACAGAAAAGACAATTCACATGGACTGGGTGGAGCAAATGCTGTGAGAAACTGACGAATGTTTTTTCATCACGGCTATGGTCATAAAGTAGTGTGATGTTGTTATGCTTAGTTCCAGACTTACGGAGTATAGAAACTGTAGGCGTGATCTCCAAAGGATTTGAGGCTGTTTAGAGGTCTAGCTAAACGAAATCGAGTTAGAAGAGCTGGTGGTCCCTTCATTAGCAGATATCACTTGCCCTTGCAGTGGGGGATAAAGGATTGCTGCTTCAGGACTCAAACCCACAACCTGGATCGTGAAGTGCTATCATCTCAGAAAATACTTTTGGATCGTACCGTCATCGTCTAGCTGTGCCTCTAGGTAGCCGCAAATCCTCTAGATGCCGTGCATTCCTTCAGTACATATACTTCCAAAGGGTAGAACTCACTACCGACTGACGTCACAGCATTCTCGTGGCTTGATGACATTTACAAAAGCTAAGAACCTACTTAATCCTCCAGCTGCTCTATACATGAAGCTGCTGAATTACCCGACTCAAGTTTCTCCTCAATTTCCAAGAGCTTGAGACTCGAGTGCTAATTGCAAGCCTCTATCCCAGTCTGAGAGCCCAGAGCTCTTCGTAGCTCCGATGCAGAAGAAGAGCTTTAAATGCAAAACTTAAAAGATAACGAGTGCCAGCCTGATTGACCACCTCGGTAGCTGCAATAAATCAAATGCTAGGGAGAACGCTAGATATGAAAAAAGGCTGCACCCTTTATATAAACTAGAGTGCAGCCTAGTCCTAAATTATCAGTGAGTTTGCCAAATGCAAATATATGTGGGTTATCCTAGCCACTATGGTTTGGCTACTTCAGGGCTATTGACTCTAGAGCCTCAGCAATATAAGTCAGGGGCGTCCCTGTTATAACACAAGTGTATATATATACATATATATGTGTGTGTGTGTGTGTGTGTGTGTGTGTGTGTATAAGTAAATGCAATACAAATGCAACACGAATGATGGAATATTGCATTATCTGTACTTGTATGAGTCAAAACTCGACAAACGAGTATGCCCGTGCAAGGATATTGTCGAGGTCTGGTTAGTGAATGGAGCTGTTGTTTCTGCTTGCCAGTGATTTGAGCGTTTTATCCGAGCTAATTCGTCCTTTGCACTCTACTGACACGACATGTGGTATCAGGGTGATCAGTGCAGCCAGCTGAGCTGCCAAACGATCATGCTCGCCTCTGCAGCACCAGCGATTGATGCAAATCAGGTACCCTTTGTGAGCGATAAGAAAACAAATCTCTTGAAGTCAAACTTGTCCAAATCAATAAAGAGCTCCCCTCCAAAGCAGGTCCGAGAAGCCAATCAGCCCTGTTCGCAGGAGTGTTGTTGATTTGAGCCTGCTGCCAACCCCAGGTCAGTCAAATAAGCACTGGTGTACGTTTCTACTTTGACACACGACAGAGAGCCCTGCAGTATATGTGTAACCGTATGTTGTATGGGATGCCATCTATTCCCATCACCTGACCGGCCATAATTAGTTCCATTACATGGGCACACTGGTGGCCACATTGTGGGCTGGCTAACCAATGGCTGGTGTAGCAGGATCGATTGCTTGAGTAAATATTATTAGAGTGAAGCCTAATCAGTGTTTGCAGTTACTACTGATCGAACAGATTAGCTGGTTGTGTCCACTAGCTGGCTAATCTTGCTAGCAAGCAAATACATGCCAAAGCAGATTTGTTATGCCTGCAACCGTCAGGGAGCTAGCACAAGCTGCAGCCCTTTGACATGCAACTCTGAATGTTGTGTCTGCCTCGGTTAGGTTTCTCGGTGGTTTGTCTGGCAGAGAAGTGTGTGAGGGCTTTGGGTCCCTAACCACTATACTGACTGCTGATGAGCTCTCTGTCACACACTCACTGTCACTTGTCACTCAGTCTTCACTCTCACTGTACCTCCTTCCCTCAATCCACCTCTTTCTTCCTTTCTCTTCCGTGTCTCACTTTTCTCACATCTAAGCTTTAAATTTTTTTTGTCTGACTTCAGAAAGAAGCAGGGCACACAATCTGAACTCGGCGAATGCCGTCGGAAGCCAGCTCGACGTGTGGTATGCCACTGTGAGACCTTAGACCGTTTGTCGGCAGTACATCTGCCATTTTGCCGACGTCACAGATACAATACCATCTCTTCAGCAGATGTGGCCCACGTCGCGTGGGTCGACTCTCATCTTCCTCAGCTGCATCGAAGCTACTTGGCCTACAGCCTGACTTGTTTGACCCTGGTTTGACCCCCAGAGAGTAAGGTGCTTGTCTTGAACGACCAAGGTTGAGGGCACAAGCCCTTCGGCTCAGGTTAAGCCTGCGGATAGAGATTAAGTTCTCTTATGCTGCCATACAAATGAACTATATTTTACTTTATTCTCATTTTTGCCCGAGTTGCACTGGTAGGCGCAGCTATATGCTGTGACTATAATTTTCGGATGGGAAGTGGACTAAGCGATACGGCCCTTGTAGGGTAAGCCTTCCAAGCACAGTCCACAGTACATGCCGTAGCTGGCAGTGGCTGAGGATTTACTTGGTACCTTGATGACGTGCCCTGAGTACCTTGGTGACAACGAGCCTTGAGTACCTTGGTGACGTGCTTATTGGTATTTGGAGGCGAGAGTCACTCACGTAGGAAGCATAGCGGACCAGGGCTATCGTTGTTGATCTGCACGGTGCACGATTGATTCAGTGTGAATAAGGCTAAGATAGTGAAGCAGCCTACAACCCACATTCCACATGGAGCTGGTGCTCGGTATTTGTTTAGGCTCCAGGGGCGCCGAGTCTCTAAGCAGCACATGCAACCGTTCAAACATGCTTCGGGTGATCCAAATGACTGTTAGTAATGCCATACTGTGTGGCGTCCAATGCCATACTAAGTGAGTAAGAGTGAGTCCGCATCGGGAGTCAGGGGGTTAGGGTCTCACAGGACGAGCTAGCTCCATAAGGCTTTCGTATGGAAATGTATATTTTGCTGGACGAACGAGAGGCAAACTTAAGTGCTGAGTTCTAGCTGCTAGACTCATACAAGTTGCGTGTAAACGCCGTATGTGCTTGCTGACGGTTGAATCAGCCTCTATAAAGTGGAAGAAGAAGGAGAAAGGATGGCGTCAGTGCAGATCCAAGGATCAGCAGGATTTCCCGAGCAAGTTATGCCGAGGTGGTTCACATGCCCTTGACTCTAACTGTAATCGGTCGACATGCTAGCAGCTAGCCAAAGCAGGCACAGGCATGCAGGGTGAGGCAGTTGAGCCATTAGCTTGATGCTGTGTAGGCATAGGAAGAAGCTGTGCAGAAAAAAGAAAGTTGCATCAATCTGTAGGGTGTGAGAAAGTCGGCGCTCTGGGCGCCCCCACAATGCTGCTGACAGCTTTCGAGTCCACGTTTTAGCGAACATCAACAGCATTGACGCCACATGAGATGCAGCTGTTAGGATAAGTCCTGGGGAGGGTGAGAGTGGGCATCCTGTCACCATGACACAGCCGAATCAAGATAAGAAGTCCAATCACTATCAATATGCAGTGCCTAGGCGAAATGATAAAATGCAAGTGCTCGCCGTGCAGCAGCACAGCGCCAGAAGTCCAAAAGTTGCAGGCAGATATGGTTGCTGCTAGAGCTTCGGTTGCCGGTGTCGTTGGTCTGCTGGCTCTAATCCATTTGTGTGCCCCGCATGATGTGAAACTCTACAACGGGTAAGTGGTCAGGCAATACTGCCGTCGAGCTGCAATTCTTCGGAGCCGCACTGTCTGCTGCTGCATGCTAACGCGAAAGTCTCTTTTAGCCACAAGCTGATACGAGTTAAACCGGCTACAGCCGAGCAAGTCGCCTACCTCGTCTCTCTGCTGAATACCGAACCTCTAGCGTTCAAGGTAGATATAAATGTGCTAGTAATGCCTTAGCCTATGCAAACGCACGTGCAGGTGTGCCCTTTCTAAGGAAGTGATTTGCTTCTTCAGGTATAATATCTCATTACGGTGGCTATCTTAAAGCCCAACCTGCTGGTCTCTAGCTCAATGTCGGCACATCCTAATTATCCTAATAGCCTCTACACGGTGGTACTGATCTAATTGTTTAGTACAGAGTGTTTTGAATGCCATTATTACTCTAAATGGCTAGTTTGTCAGATTTCATAAGTAGATCTTGAATCTACCAATGTATGTAACTTCTTGTAAGCAGCTGTGTAACGGTTTCATGGCCAAACATGTGACCATGACATTTCTTGGGCATGGAGGTTTTTCAGAGCAGCAAATGCGATGAATTAGTTAAGTGACTGTCTATATCAATTCTTTAAATACACTACATGCATGTTTTGCATCCAGTGGATGCTGCTGCATATAAAACCAATCGAGCTGCCGACTCTTTCACCTGCAAATTTTCAAAAGAATTAAGCCTTTTATGCTTACTCGTAGATGCAGCAAGCCGAGCTTCGATGATGGTACGATCTTCGTCATTCAGCAGATCGCAAAGGGCTTCAATGGCAAATGGCTCTTGGATCTGCAAGGAATATTGCATGCAAACTCTTTTAATCCATGAAGAATATCATCACAAATGGCAATTTGTTACTGCAGCATCCTTATGTTGCTTACATTTTCAAATTTTTTTGGAGTTTTCATCTTTCTGGTGCTCTGGCAGTTTTCATGTTACTAATTTAGTCTGTCAAAGATATGCAGTTGCCCTCTCCACAGTAACAGTTCAGCATTGACTACTGTGCCATGCTCATAGTAGTACCAGGTTAGAGGTTGACTTGCAGCCGGCCAAGTAGAATACTGAGTTAAGGATATAACGGCCAAGCCAGAATAAAGCACTATTTCGATTCCAGGAGGCACCCTGTAAAGGCCCAAATACCACTACATCTCTTAGCATAGGGGTATGTTGTTGCAGTTAATCCACTGAGCCTCTCAGTAGCTTTCCCTAGTCATGCAGCTTGGTCACAGCATGGAGCATTTTTTTCAGGGCTTCTGTAAGTGCAGCCGACGGCTCAGCTATACACAGAAGCATACCGACTGATCTGTTTCCATCTGCAAACACAGTCCAGTATACCACCATGCTTTTTCATTGCATAGTGCCAATAGAAAATAACACAAGGCATTGGCTGGCGCCGGTGGCTTTATCCGTTACAGCTCGACTTTTGGACTCATCCACACCTTGGCGAGTCCTGTGACATAAATGTACCACCTGACACTGTGACGTGGCTCATGTCAGAGCTTCGATCTCAAGGCATGACAGCCACAGTAATTCAGAATGACATCCAAAAGTAAGCAAATACACATCCCCGAGCATTGCTGTTGAGTGTGCCTCCTTGTCAAGTGCTAGGAACTGCTGCATGCTCCAAGCAGACTGCTGAACTGTTTGCCATCTGACTAGACTTATTGACGATACAAAACTTCGCGATGAAGTAGCAGCTCTGCTGGTCAAATCCGGGTTGTCAGACAGAATGGCCCAGCGATTGGCCTGGCTGCCCGGCGTCGACAATACTTGGTTGTCACGGCAAAAAGAAACATTGTTGGCAGCCGGTGGCAGCAACCGAAGCCTAGGACAGGTGTCATACAGTGCAGCCCTCCAGACGTCAATTGTGGGCACATTTCCACGCCATACTTTGGTAAGAGGTGGTGCTAGCAGTTGACCTTTGTGTGGCTTTGTCGGCAGGGCGTAATCTGGACTCTGTTAGTTCCACAGCAAAGGCCTTCAGTTGAGTTGAGTTGAGTTGAGTTGAGCATAATACTGTTACAGATCAACACATGGCTTGACCAGATGGCAGCACAGTACCCGGATCTTGCAAGCATTGAAGCGATCGGGACATCGTACGAGGGTAGGGAGATGAAGATGATCAAGGTGGGTAAATGTGTGTGCCGGGGAACGGGCTAGCAGTAGCCTTACGTCTGGAGGATGATTGCTACTGAGTAAATTAACCAACAGGTCGGGAAGGCCTCAGGCAGCACGAAACCTGTCATCTGGGTGGATGCTGCTATCCATGCTAGAGAATGGCTCACCGTGGGAACCATCATTCACATAATAAACAAGGTATGTTTATTGTCTTGCCTGATCAATCACTTCAGTTGCAGATTTTTATTGTTGCTGACTGCAGTTGCTGGCGAACGCGATTCGATGTGGCAGATTAATACTCATATTTATCTTCCAGCTGCTGACGACTTACCACAGCGATACAAACGTTCGAGATCTGTTGGACACGTACACTTGGTACTTTTTGCCTGTGGTTAATCCGGATGGCTACGAATATTCTCACGTGTCGGTAGGCAGCAATGGCAATATCCAAAATTATCTGCCATGTCCGGCAAAATGTTTGAATGCCTTGTACACATTGCAACATAGATGTTGCTTGCTTGCTTGCTTGCACTTGAATATGGCAACTTATTCAGATTGCCCATACACCTTTCCGAGCTGCTCCTCTGTTAACAATATCCTCTCCAGCTTATTGTTTTAGTCTTGTGTTATGCTTCCAGCTAATACCCTCTCGATATACAAATATGCATGCTTACTTGCTATGGAGGAGTTTCAACAGTCACGACATCACTGCAGATACAAGTTATACTGAAGGCCTTTGCACCATTTATGCTCTAGAAGACCCATGAGAAACCAATGAGTCTTGACGATTGAAATTACTGATGGATGTGATTGATTGGATCGCAGTCAGTTGCTGTCGGTTTCAAGCACAGTAGGACCCGTCAATACGGCGCCTGAAGTGTTTTATTAATTGCCATTATTGCAAAAAGTTTTTCAAAGCAGCTCTTGGCACCTCCAAGGAGATCGACCTTAGAAAGGGCAGTCGGCTGATAGATATCCTTCTCTACCTCGGCCTGTCTGGTTAGCTATTGTGCAAAGATCAGACACATATACTAATAAATCTCCTACAATACCCGGTCTGTTACCAAACTCGTGGGCTGGTGGCTTACATGTCTTGCCACACGACCACAATGCTGCCTTATAAGGAATGCACCCATGACCTTAAGGACCCCAAGAAAGTAAGAATCTGTGATGCCATCCTTGTAAGTTAAACCCGTGACCTTCGAAACCTACAGTAGGAATCACTCATTCAGTTCGACCTTATGGTGAAATATAATTTCAATGTAAAGATGGATTAGCATGCACTGCTGCATTGAAATGCTTCTCAACTGCAGCTCGGTAGATGCATAATGTAATTCCAATATCAATACGCATTCAATCTAGTGTATGCACTATGTTGAGTAAAAAGAAAGAGGACTTCAAAGAACTTGTATTAGTCCTTTAATGAACTCAAATTTACTTCTGAATGCTACGTCGGTCTATCATGTAGCATATCTTCGTCTGAAACTCCACAAAGTCACAAAGACCAAGCCAGTGTAATGCAGAGAGTTTTCTGTTTCGCCCTCAAAGGCTGAGTGGCTTTTGATACAAAAGCGGTAGCCAACAGCCGTCATCTCATGCGACAAAGAGAAAGTGAGACCCAGTAGCTGAGCCACTAAGGCAATTGAGGAAGTGAGTAGCATGGAAGTAGCAGCTCATGACGACTGGAAAGCAGGTGCCTCAGTCAGCAGCAAGAGAATAGATTTTGTTGCATAAGAAAAGAGAACAAAACATAATCAAGATTTTAGGTGGAATAACGGATAACGTGGGCATGTGGTGAGGGCTTTGAAAAACTATTAACTTCACAGTGCATTAAGGGCCTCCCAAGTTTGGGTTAGAGGTATGATCTCTTTGGACGGTACATATCATAGATGCAGGCACTTTTAGTTTGCTTTCTACTCAACTGCATTTAGGCAGAGGTAGCTGTTCTCTTAACTTTGTTGTAAGGTACAGGAAAATTTGATTTTAAGGCAATTCTTTGATTGATTACAAGCTATTTTGAAGAAGTTTTTTATTTTTAATCCTGCCATGTTACAGTATACATTCTGGAAAAATGAAGAATAAATTAGTAAATGTAAGCTGATTTAATAGCATTATTTATATATCAGCAGAAGAGCCTTACCGGCTATCACTACCTCTTGCAGTGGGCATTAAAGAATCGCCCACTGCAGGGCTAAGACCTACAACCTGAGTCGTGACGAGCAAGCACCTTATCTCTTACCCATAAAGTTTTGCCAGAGTGTGAAATTGGCTTTGATTAGAGATATTAAGAATAATGATAACAATAATGCACTTCTATAGCACTCTACGAGAACAGAATCTCTTTCTATGCACTTTATGCTGGAAAGAAAGCAGGTCAAGTGGTTAGTGATAATATGTGCAATTTTAGCATGCATAAGCACACAAATGGCAATTCACACGGTCGAAGCTGATGTTTTGAGGAGCAGACGGACTTATAGCTTCTTTTTAAATGAGGTCAAGTCACAGAATGTGACAACAGTTGGTAGTGAGTTACAGGCTTTGGGAAAATGCAAACTGAAGGCACGGTCTCCGAAGGATTTGAGGTTAGTTATAAGAGGCACACCCAAGCAACTTGAGTCAGAATAGGAGGATACAGCAAACAGCATGATTAGGAAGTATGTCAGATAGGGAGGTCGGAGTGAGGGAAGAGAAGGAACCTAAAAGTGAGTGACACAACCTTGAAGTCGATAATCTGCTTGCTGTGCAGGCTTATAGCGACTTGACTCAATTGGCAGCGGTCGTCCAGGCTAGTCCATACTAGAGTCGATTTGGCTGCTGCCTCGGCCGATGTGAGGAGCACTGTAGTCCATCAGACCGAAACTCTGCTTGTGGCCACGGTCTGCAGCTGACGACTGGACGACTGCCGGTTGCCTCTTGTTTCCGGTGGCAATAACCGCATGCCTAATCTTTTTTTTCTTTTGCGAATTGTCATTGAGGTTAGCTTTAGTTATACTTACCCAGCTTAAATATTGAGACCTCACAAAAAACTCGGCACCCTAGTTCCGTTTCCTGTGCAATCCATTGCAACACAAAAACTGGTGGCACTTAGCAGTGAGGCTGGTACTTCACCCAAGCAGCACCTCTGCCGAAGAGCAGCAACAGGAGCAGCAATCTTGCAGACCTACCTGCTGCCGAACCAGCCTCTGACTAAACATGGAAACACCTTCTGTAATTCGAAAGCACTGTGGAGACAGTGCAGAGAGTCTGCCGAAGCAGCATCACTGCTGTGACTGCTATGCACTGAATCAGCCACAGCAGCTGCTGCTGTTACTAGAGTGCTGCCATGCCAGTTCGAGGTCGTTCGAGGAGCCAACGGCAGCTCCCGGTCCGGCATCACACAGAACTGACTCGTGGCCAAGGTGGAGAGCTGGGTGTGGGGCACGGCAGAGGACTAGCCAGTAGCAAGCTCGAGAAGAGGTGACTTTTACAAATCACCGCATCAAATGCAAAAATCAGCTGCAGGCACCACTGCTGGTGTCTATTTTACCCCACAGATTCTGCCAGCAGCTCAGAAGCAGTGCAACTGGGTCCCGTGAATCCTGTGACGTTCATGCAAATGGCTTGAAAATTAATCCTTTGACCGAACGAGCCAACTCTGCTCACCCCCACAACTCCTAATAAAAACAATAATCCACGGCTTAATTATTTCGCAGGCTGGTGAAATGATACACTGGTTCCAGTGTGTGAACATTTTCTGAATGGCTTTACACATGAGGGATGGGCTCTGCATTACTTCTGCCTCTCTTCTCAGTGGTTAGGCCAAGCCTCTGCTGCTATCGCCGCAAGGCTTTATAGATAAAACCATTGATACCATTTTCTTCTCACTTTTCTTCTGTTATCCATATACTTTTTTGCAAGCACAGCCAGCTTGTTTCCAACAATCTAACATCTGTTGATATCCGACTCACCGAATTTTGGCTTAATGAAACCTATCCAACCCCTACCTCTTTCTCAACAGGGCTTTTAGCTATTGAAATTAAATGAACTTGTGCACAGAGTACTTTCTTTGGGCAGCTTTGAAATCCTAGACGCATCTACCCCTATTATAAGCTAGGCTCATTGGTTTAGTCTCCGACGTCAACATGACATCGAGTCCTTCGCAATGTATTTAAAGTAGGTACATTGCTGTACAGCCATGGTGAATGTCAAAAGGGAGGGGGAAATAAATTGCTAATTTGTGTCTGTAGCCGCAACACGCTCTCTTATAGTTAAAATTAAGTAGAAAAATGAGCTTCACAAGACTTTGAACTTAAATAGGTTTTCCATAGGATGGCCATGGCATTCTAGAAGCCTGCGTTTTCCCTTTGCTGTCGCATGAAGTGACGACTGGCTCTTTTGCTGGGGCCAGCTGTGATGGCATGCTAGAAGGCCACCAGACTGAGCATGACTGATCGTGCTGCATCTACATTTTGTAGATATGCATAAATAGTATCTCCCCATAATTCTTGAAGGGCGGATATAAATTTAAAGGTGGTCAGCACGACGTTCCATAAACTCAGCTCAGTGCTAATTTTCTACCCTGTGCTGACAAATATATTTCATAAAAACTGTATTAATGTTTGATTTATGAGAATATTATTAACTATTCAGTGGGCAAGCTCACCAGTTAGGTCACCAGACACTCAGGCCAGCCTACCAAAGCCAAGTTGAAGAGTCCATGGTTTTCACGGGTGCAAG
This sequence comes from Cristatella mucedo, assembly GCA_009760855.2. NCBI lineage: Eukaryota > Metazoa > Bryozoa > Phylactolaemata > Cristatellidae > Cristatella > Cristatella mucedo. The sequence goes on along the minus strand of WPIO01000001.1, from coordinate 13,704,229 downwards.
CTAGTCTTCCCCAATAACATGCTAGGTTTGTTTGTTAGTTAGTTAGTCCGTCAGTCAGAGTCACTGACATCACATTTTCATTGAGTCATTCGTGACGTATATATAGTAGTACTACGACTGTACTGAAACGATGAGTATATAAAGGAGCTGAATTGAATTTAACATTAGCTGGCTAGAAATTGAACATACAAAGGTTTTATAAATACTTTTTCATTTTTTCTCCTATATATATTTTGCTCCTTTCATTAATGAGAGCTCTTAAGTTTGACAGTCAGTGAGGCAGGCTAACCAGCTAGGTCAGCCTACCAAAGCCACGTTGGAGTTCTACTGATTTTTCTCAGGTGCAGGCTAATTTCCATGTATAACCTGTGGTTTCCAACCATATTGGGTGGCATCTCAGCAGCTCAGTATTTGCACTATGACCCCCTTTGACCCTGGGTCTTCGACCAGGTGGTAGGCGCTTGCTCTTCACGACCCAGGTTGAGGCTTAGAGTTATGCAGTTGCCGATCCTTTACTGCTCTCGGCAATTACTGGCGATAGCCGTTCAGGTTCTTTTGTCGCAATTGAAATGAGGCTGTTAAATCAGCTAAACCTTTTTGCTTTCACTCGAATTGGCGACTGGTACGTCTGGCGCTCTTCAGCTTGTGTTTGGAGCAGCTGCGTTGGCATACTGGAAAGCTGTCACAGTGAGCGGACCACCCAAAATTTGTGGTTCACCTGCCTTCAGCAAGAGATGGACATGTATAAAAAGGAAGCGTATGATTATTTGGAGCTAACTACTTAGTTGATGTAAATTTAAAGGTAGTCAGCACGTCTGTATCTTCTTTACATGCAGCTCCTACCTAACACCCACTTAGTTTTTGGGGCTTTGTGAAGTTACAGAGAGAGATTCAGACCTACATACATGTATACTCAATGCTGGTTCGATACCCGTTGCTGATGAGTAAGTTTCATTTTAAATTTCATTTATGCTCATTCTACACGAATAGTTTTAAATATAATTTAAAAACCGTTTCATTTTTCTTCTCTACAGATTTTTCCATTAACTAGGAATTGAAAGTTTGGCGGTCAGTGGGGTGGGCTCACCAACTAGCTCAGCAGGCCCTCTTGCCTGCCTTCCACAGCAAAGTTGAAGTTTTTGGAGACCTTTGCATTTACTAAAGTAGCAACTTGGTCACACCAAACAAACTTTGGTAATTTTACCTTTTTTGCAGCCACTGCATACACAATGCCAGATGTTTACCATAACCTGGCTTGTAATAATAATGATAAGAATGATAATAAATTTGTATAGTGCTCTCAGAAAATCTCACCAGGTACTTTGCTTATAATATAAAGGAAGCGTGATCGTATGGTTTTGTGACAAACGGTATAACCTGTGAAAGTGTGCTCACGTTTGTGTGTTTTAAAAATGCACTTAATGTACGCACTTCCCTCAACATGCCATCAAGCAGCAGCAACGTGGCTTGCATGCTCCACCACTGTGTTAGGTGCACAGCCTGCAGGCAAACCGTGCGGGACTGCTACAGCTCAGTGCTTCATTCAACTCGCCTGCCGACCAGTGGCTCGCTGTTTAGCTTTTGCGACCGGTCGAGAGGCGATTAGCTTTGCCGAGCTCAATTCGATGAGCTTGCTTGCAGGATCGACTGTGGAGAAAGACGAGGTCGCCTAACATATGGGCACAGTGCCCTGGTACTGATGCAAACAGAAACTTCGACTTTCAGTGGGGAGGTAATGATCGACACTTGCGTGTGCATGTCCTACTATGTTTATTATTCCGGATTGAGCAGGTTCATTCTGAGACGTCGGTCGGCTGGTTGAAAAGCAGCACAGTAGTGCCGGTACTCGTGCCGGAAAGCTGTTGCTAATTGCTGGCTGGCTGACTGGCAGTGATCGATGCAGTGCCCAACAGTAGCTGAGCAAGTGAAACAAGCGTTTCGGCCAAATTCAGAATAAAGAGCTCTGCCTAATTGTAGCAGTTTCTCTGCTTAATAACTTCTCTAGGTAATAGAGTGTGGCAAGGTCATTCGGCAAACAAGTTAGGCCTGGGCTACAAGAGAAAAGGTAGTGGTAGCAGCAACCCTAGCACGAAGTAGCATGCGTGGCCCATATAAAACACATCGATTTATCTGCTTCTGGCTGGTCTGTCATGCCCCTAATCACCTTCATTAAGTAGACGGCACGACGAGCTGTGATCAGCTGCTACAAGCAGATGCAGCGGCGATAGAACGAGAAACGATTCATAGAGAAACTCACTCATTACAGTCGTTGCAGCCTGTTGACTGCAGTTTTCTTTCTTTCAATTTGCTTTTTAGGGCTTCCAGCTGCCATTCGAATAGGGCGTGGGCATCGCCAAGTATATCCCTACCGTTTGTCCGGATGCCTAGTTGCAGTTTAACAGACAGTACTCCCAAGTTCGGTCCAACCTAAAAACTTGAGGTTCTGCTGGGAATCGAGTAGACAGCTACTCACTGATCTGTACTTTTAGGCAGAGTACTTGATTCGTTGCATCTTGTATGTCCAGCTACCAATATACCTGCTGGTAGCTCGACAGACACATTTAGCTCACCATACCCCATTAATTGAAATATGCCCGGTCACATCCAGGTGACAGTTGAAATGTTTAGCTTATCATCGGCAACAAATTTGTGCATTCTAGGCTGGCTTTTTAAGCTTTCTCGGGTCTCTGTTTCAGTCAGCGGAGGCGTGAGCACCAGCCCCTGCACCGACAACATGATCGGAGCAGCGCCGTTCTCGGAGAAAGAGACACGGAACATGCGTGATGCAATAAACAGAGTGAAGTCAAACATGAAGCTATACATAGCGCTACACACGTATTTTCAGCTCTGGCTCACGCCCTGGTCGTACGGCACAGCTAAGCCGGCTGACGATGCTGACATGGTACGCTGACGGGCCTATTTCCACTCTCTCTCTCTCTCTCTCTCTCTCTCTCTCTCTCTCTCTCTCTCTCTCTCTCTCTCTCTCTCTCTCTCTCTCTCTCTCCCTCTTCCCATCTGTCTGTCTGCCTTGCTGCTAGGACTGTGTAGCAAGACTCTGCATGCTGCTGCCTCCTTGCTGTGTTCAGTGGCCGGTCAGATGGCAGTTGCTGTAGCTCGCACTACCTACTTTCAGGTGAGAGCAGCCACTATTGGTGAGGCAGCACTTGCTAGCAAATACGGCACACGGTTCAAGATCGGTACTTCACCACAGCTGCTTTGTAAGTCTCTCGGCCGCTTGCAATTGCTCACTCGAGAGTTTCGGAGTAGATCGATGTCCAACTCGCCTGGGACAGCATGAAAACAGTCTTTGCATGAAGTGTGCACATCAGGTCTACCAGCATGATTATTAATGGCCCCCGGGGGAGGGGACGTCGATAGCCCTACACTAACTCCCAGAACATCTGCATAATTACAAAGGTTCGTGAACAACAACGAGCATATGCCATGTCTGGTTGGCTGCTTACTGACAGTGGATGTCATGCTGCCAGCTGCAGTGGCTCATTGCTGCTTGCTACTGCTGTGGTTGCTGCTGCCATAGCTACTGCTGCCATCGCTGCTGCAGCTGCTAGTTCATTACGGGATTGGGTGCACAAGCTCTGGGCCAACAATCCAGTGCAGGCTGCCCCTTAGTACTGTATATGCTCCGCAAGTAAACACTCGACTAATTTCTAAAGCTATCTCAGAAGTTCTGCTAGACTTCAAGCATTTCCCTTGATCAAAAGCAGGCTTAGAAGGCTGGTGGAAACATATTGTTGGTATCTGAGCATCATGGACTCTCAGACCCGATGTTAGAAAGCCCAGCCAAAGCTGCTACAACTGCCCACGGCAAACTGCTGCTGCATGGTCACTACCGGTGCAGCTTCTGCTATCGCTGCCTTGCCAGTACTACTAACACTGCAGTTGGTTGTAGTACTGGTGCAGCTTTTGTTAACTCTCCGCATTCTGACACGTGACACCACGATTTAATAATAATAATAATATACGTGATATAGCTCCCCCAGAGAACTCACTCTCTTTCTAGGCATTTTACATTTGCTGGAAAGGAAGCATGATCGAATGATTACTAGAAGCATGCTCAATAAACAAAAGGAATATCATGGTTAGGGGTGCCGTGCACAGGGTCAGCATGCAAGTTTTGTTAGTGGCAGCATGCTCAGTGTCAGCACACCTATGCACATCAAGGACGAATCACATGGACCCACTAAATGCTGTTATAAATAGATGTTTTAGTTTCTTTTTAAATGTGGTCAAAACAGGGGATGCCATGATGCAAGTCGGGAGTAAGTTCCAGGCTTTCGGAACATACAAACTTAAGGCGTGGTCTGCAAATGATTTAAAGATTTGTACGAGGTATGGGTAAACAGGTAAGGGTAGTACGATGCTTAGCCTGGTGGGGGAGTAGATCTGATACGTAGGTTGGAGCCAAAGAATGAAGGGACCTAAAAAGGAGTGACAAAACTATTGCTTTCTGCCAAAGCTGCTGCTAGCTGGCTGCTGCTGCTGCTGGGATGCCATGCTTCCTAAGTAGTTCTAGCACCTGAAGGAAAGCTGAGCTCAGACTTTCCTGTGACCAAACCAAGCGTGGTTACCAGGGCTAATTCTGAAAAATCTGTTTGCATAGGAAGATGCACAACCCTGCATTATCTGGCCCCCTGCCTGTCCCGTCGGCCCTAGCTTAGTGGAGGCTGGCTCGAAGCACTTTGTGAAGTGAGCCCCCACATGACACATACTGTTGTCTACGTGCAACTGCCATGAGGTACTCAGCACTGACTCCACCATGCTTCCTCAAACTGCTGTATCGCAGCCTGCTGGATTGCTTGTTAGCCAGCTCCTATCGATTACAAAGTTGTGAGGTAAAAAGTTTCTTTGTTCCCAGTAGTTTGAAAACTTTTGATCAGCCCTTTGAAGTTAACGCGAATGCCAGCTGACGGGAATTGTGAATTCAAACTCAGTAAGAATCTTTAAAAAGCTTTAAGTAGTCGACCAAATCAGTGTTGTACATCAGCACCCAGTTAGATGGCTTTTGTCCGCATCCGACAGGCAACATTTGCTTTTGAGTGCATGAATAGGCAGATGGTGCAAGAGGCATCTCTCTTTGCAGATGCAGCATCCGGCACGGCATCAGACTGGGTCAAGGGCGTTGCTGGGGTGAAGTACGCATATACACTGGAGCTGCGCCCAACTTCCAGTGTCTCAAACGGCTTCGTTATCAGTGAGAACCAGATCCAGCCAAGTGGAGAGGAAGTGTGGGCTGGCCTGGCTGCAGTGGCTCAGTATATTCAAAACGCTCCATCCGCTTAAAGCCAAGACTATTGACTCAGAAAGAACTGACAGAAATCGACCGTGGCTGCTCTAGTGAGCCATATGCAACTGGCTAGCACCTGCTGCCCGGCCTGCTACAGGCCCTGTGAATTAAACGAACTATGATGCACTAATTTAAGAATGTCTCGTCTAAAGCACCTTACATCATCCTCATCCTCCCCCATAACAACCACAAACTGTTTCTTTCACTAGTACACTATACTGTAGGCTATCTAGCCAAGTCTCAGCTCGACGTGATTCTAAAGTGTATAAAAAACAAGAAACAGTTTGGCGTAAGCATTTTGGAAGCAGGAACTTCGGAACAAATCTTATTTAGACAGTCGACAAGGACGACATTGGCACGGAAGCAAGACCTGCCATCGATCACTGCCATGCTGCTCGAGTACCCTACGTGTGGTGTCACAGCCAATTGCATGTCTGAGCTCAATGCTACTGACTGGCTAATGACTTTTTTGTCGGTGAGCATATCTACGTTTGCTGTACTCCACTAATGCCACACCAACTACGATAAAGGCAACATCAACCATGGTAAAATCAATCTGTTCGGGTTGTCTGAGCACTGTGGCTCGTGAGCCTGTAGTCAGCAGCTTCATCAGGAAATGTTTCTAGTCCACGCTAGGCCTACGTGGGTAATACAAAGCAGCATTCTCTTCTACATGCCCCATCTCTGCGAGTGCCGGCGGATGGAGTTGAATTGCACAAAAATGTGCTTCGTCCCGATTCCTACCACGAATGCTATAGCTGGAACCCACCCATTGACTTCTTTAAATTTTGTAATTGAAGCAGCATTGCATTTATACTGGCATGATTTCCTCGTGCTCCTACAAAACTTCGTTAGAGATATGTAAATTGTGAACACACTAATCAGTTTACGATACGATGCAGTCGTAGTCCCATGAAAGCAACTGATTTCCTTTGCTGCTAAGATCGTTTCATGGGCAGAATCGTTTTGGACAAGACAAGTGGAACAGGCAGAGCTTACACCGACAGCCACCGACCCACCGTGCTGATAGCTTGTTCGTAGACACTCAGGCCTCCAGCCATACAGGTTGCTAACATTGAAGAGAACATCAGGGTCTCTTATGTCTCGCACAGCTGAATGTTGTACCATGTGTCAGCCAACGACTTCCCGGGTTACGACGAGCTTTCCGGCTAAACTCATACAGTTGGCATTGTGGAGCAATCCTTCTGACTTATTTACATCGCCGTAGCAAACCGAGGGCAGCCATCAAAAACACCAGCCGAAATGCACGGTAGCATTTGGTATCATTTGAACGGTCGTCACATGTGCATAAAGCAGCAGGTGTAGTTTTTCTACCGCAGACCATGTTTACTTTCCCATGTGATCAGCAGCATCGTCCGTTGTGACCAATTCACAGGCTCGAACATTTGATCACCTTGGGAATGTCGTGGATTGGTGCATGTTCTAACTACACCACAGTTCTGACACAGTCTGCATACTAACTTACTTTCAAAATTAGTTGCCTAGTTGAACTGCAGGAAACATTTAAACACGAGACTGGCACATATCGATAGCAAGGCATCAACAACCAACTGCTTCTGCTGTTTGACGTTACAGTGGCATTATGGTTTCCACCCACTTCATGTAACAATCATGCAAGACAAGCACGTCATCCCCAGTTGAAGACATCGGAAGCTTCAGGATATCGACAACAGCAATTTCCCACGGTTGTCCAACTGAGTGTTGAGGGCTGTGGTTGGCAAATGTGGTACAGGCTTGAATTTCTGGACATTTGTTTCAAGACAGACAGCAGTCTACATCTTTTACCATGCCAACCCAGTATACATACTCACGAAGGATATATCAAGTGCAATCAATGCATGCCCTGGTGACTAGTGCCATTGCGAGAGCTTTGTGAGAGCACCGGGGAATCGCGATGGCAATCGGAGTCATCGGAACAAGCTTCGGATGATAATCAGAGCAATGCTGGGAAATCGCCTATAAATAACACTGTCAGTGAGAATGGTAGAGAATTGGTTTGAAGCTTCATAGTATGTCGCTTAACCAAATCAGGAGTTGATTAAAACCGACTGCAGCATTGTGAACTATCTAGACAGTAGCATCACTTGATTATGCAGCCTGAAGAACAACTGTAGACTTCCACTAGAAAAATGCTGACGTTGATGGCGGCCATTAAGAAAGGGAGTTAGCAGTTGACAACTATATGTATACAGAATATTCAAGTCAAATTCATAAATGGCAAAGCTCACCGAACAGTTTGCCCTGACTTTTTACTGTAACCATACATGCGAGTTATGGGCAGCTTAAGTATATAATGCTTAGATTAGCAGATAGTACCGAAATTCCTGCAGTGCAAATATAAGCACCATGTGCTCTTTTGGATGATAAGATAGTTCTACAAATGGTGACATTGTTCGATGCTTATATGCAACGACTTGCCCAATTTGTTCTAGAACAGCAATCAGCTCAAAGGTATTGACATCAGTAAAAATAACACGGTTTGCGGTGTGGTTACAAAAATAGGATGGGCTATTGTAAGCCTACTGAAGAGATGTTAATGAGTTCTCCTTCTCCAGCGATCAAAATTCGGTGCCATTCGCAGTAGGTAAATAGAAGGGCCACACCAGATCATCAAAATTGGGCATCAATCTTCTATAATAAGATGCCAATATAGAGCCTGCCTAATCTCATTCTGGTCTTAGCAAGAGCCAGTTCCCTGTAGCCTCCACAAGATCTTTCCCGGCGAAGGATTCTGTGCTGTGGGCATCTTGCAGATGAAATTGGGAGTGCTCAAAGGTATTGATAGCTTGGAATAGAAATACGTTGGGAGACCAGCGAGCAAGGTAGTTCAGACAGGGATGGGGCAAGAGGGATTGCCTAGTTGCCGAAGCCTGTGTGCAGCTGATGCCGACGAGTCATGCTCAGCCAAGCACGACTAATGACCGAAGGGTAACATGCCACCAATAGCCCGTGAGCCGTTAGAAAAAAATCAGAAGAAAGACTTCAAAATAGATTCGGCCCCAAAAGTAGATGGGAGTTTCGACTAGGTGTGTGATTGAGAAGAGCCGGCAGAGCATGAATAAAGCCGTTGAGTACAGTGAGAACAACAGTAGATTGATGGAGGTCTGACTGGACCATATGTTCGGAAGCATGAAAATTGGTCAGAGTGGAGGGTTCAGGAAACCCAGAAATCAACAAACAGAATTGAAGGCTTAGCATCGGCTGGCGAATTCCATGCACCAGGCACTTTGCGTTGTCTTGGCCGTTTGGAGCACTGGATTTGGGGTACGATGTGAGCCGAGGTAAAGATAGGGAGTCCTGTGGAGACTTCCCATACTGCATGCTGACCGTGGGACCCATGTCGGAGTGCATGCATAGTCGAGGTTGGGAGAGCCAGAGTTGCTACTGGAGATTCACTACCACTCGTTTGCGCCAGGCAGTGGCATTTCACCCTGGGAAGAGTGTGGCCCAGTGTATGAGTAGACACTGCAGTTAGCCTATCCCAGATGTTCAATTGGTCCACCATATTTGAGCGGACACTGATCTAACAGTCCAGCGACTAAATATGTATTGAATAGAGAGAGAGAGAGAGAGAGAGAGAGAGAGAGAGAGAGAGAGAGAGAGAGAGAGAGAGAGAGAGAGAGAGAGAGAGAGAGAGAGAGAGAGAGAGAGAGGGGGGGGTGAGATAGAGAGAGACATAACAATCCTACCGAATGAACTGTAGCCATCGAGCCCCAATTAGATGACGTGTGTGGTTAGCCCTTGGCCTCACACATGCACAGCAGAGACAACTAGACAAGCTGTTTTGGTGACACTCACACACTCCGTCGCCGTGGTCCAGAGAGTAGAAAAGAGGTGGCCCCATCGACTCAGCCAGCTGTTGCACAGACGTCCTAGGGTACAACAACCTGGACGGTTGTCTAAGCCAAACTTAGATCACAACAGTCAATATCCAGCGATGTGGATCCTGCCAGAGAATACATCAACGTGGCTAGCATGCACTTCAGTGTAGGAAAGCTGCATCACCAAACCGTTTAAATACATTTTAGAAAGATCACCCAGAAGTGCGTCCATTAAGAGCGCCAAAAATAACAGGGAAACTAAACAGTACTACTTCAGCTCTCGTTCTGGAAGCATAACAGCCTCTTCCTTTCAGATATTGGCTTATCGATTTTAAGGCCTGCTGGCCGAGACCTTCGGATAGTTGCTTCTGTTTCTTTCCTCAGAGGAGCTGCTACTTTTTTAAAGATATGGGCAATGAGGCTACCGGTGCAGGACGCCTTCGGTTTGCAGCTAGATAAAGCTACCCCAGATGGTAGCAAGCGAATCCTTTTCTCGACTTGTCTACAGATACTTGTGACCGATGGGTTGTGGGGCAAATGAGACATGTCGCTTGGCAGCTGTGACTTCCAGGGGGCCTGTCAGTTTTTGAGAGAAGTTATCAATCTTTTTGAGTGACTCAAGCTGTCATTCTTGTTTAGCTAAGGGTCTGAACAGGCTTATCATGATGCATGCAGTCGATCTCAGCTCTTCGGACGGATCAGTGGGGGTCACCGAAGTCTGCCCGACAGCCTCAAGACTCTCATTGATGCAGTCGACATATAGGACTGCTCTCGGCGGACGTACTCCGCTAAAGAGCGAGTACTGAGTAAAGTTCGAGGACAGAGCCGCAGAGAAACCTATTTACTTCGTAAACTTGGAAAGATACGCATTGTAAAGCGATAGTTTGAACACTATTCAAGGAGTCAAAGTCCGACATCAATCAGACTTGGTATGAAAACTATCAATCAGACTAGGCATGAAAACTACCAACCGGGCTAGGTAAGAAAACTACATCCGTGTCTAAATCCGAAAGCTTATAAATGCGACGGCTTAATTTTCGCTGGCAAACTGCGTTCCTATCAGTCAGCCCCTAAAACGACTTAAAAGATCGAAAATTGTTTGCTTGGCATGGCTGGTTGGTCTCACGCTGCGGATATTAACCGAATCAGTGAAAGGTTTTCCGCCTTCTTCGTTGAAAAAATTGCACGCAGTCGTGATTCCATAAAGCTACCTCCTCGTAATGTTAGCATAGAGTAGCAACCAGCGACGTGCTTAATTTTTTAATTGGAATGAAATGTGTATACAGCACCCCACGAGGACCAAATCTCCTTCTAAGTACGTGACGTATGTGGAAAGGATGCATGTCAACTGGTTTTTCGTTGAATGCACCATCTCACATCGCAACCACAGAGGAACACTAAGTACAAATCAGTCCGACAAAGTAAAGGTTGTGAGGAGCAGGCGGTATTTTAGATTATTTCGAAAGTTTCCTTAGACGTAGTACCCTAATTAAAGCCAGTGAAAAAAGCTCCACCTGCGGAACCCTGTAGTATCTGAAAGGTTAGACTATAAAATCAGCTAGATTGTGCCACTGCCAGAAATTATTAGCTGCTCCTGAATTCTAAGCATTAGACGTCATGTCTACGGTTTACAAATTACAACGGGACATCGGGAATGGTGATAAGTCAGTGCTACGTAATGGCCGGCGTTGAGCACGTGTATCCTCTCTGAGCCTGTGAAATCTAAGTTAGGACACGGACTTGTTATTCGGGCGCGGAAATTCTTGATTGCTGTCATGCTCTGCTATTATCGCCATACCTATGCGCCACTGTGCGGCTTCCGCGATTGTGTCAGCTGTGCTCCGAGGCGCTAACTTAACCATTTACCGTTCACGCGTCTGCAAGGACTGGCAACATTGCATGTGCTGTGCTTGTGGTGTGGCAAGGACTTTAAAGGAGCCGCTACCGCTCGTTCGTAGCAGACTTCGAGTCCACCCTCTTTGGTCTTCCCTCGGAAAAAACTTAGCCCAGCTACAAATCAGGTTTTTAACGCATCTCTGGATAAAGCGTTGTGGGCAAAGCCATTCAAAGCAGCCAGACAGCCTTGACAGACCCTGAAAAAGCACAGAGAGTATTTTTGCATGGTAGCAAGCTTAGGAACAGTTCTTATTCTTTTTGTCTAAGGCTCTCGCAAAGATTGTCGCCAAGTAGCCTGCTGAGCATACAGACGGAATAGCATAAAAATACTTTTGTCGCAATTCCAACGCTACAATTCAAATGAAATTTATTTCCTCAGTGTGACCGGTGGGTGAGGTTATATGTAGCAGCATGATGGTAATGTCACTTCCTTGTTCCTGTTCCATCAATAATCATACGGCTCTCCGTCTATAATTCCATGAAGCCACGATGACTGAGAGGGTGTTACGCTGGAGGGTTGTCTGTAGCCAACTGAAAGCCTAAGCGGTTTTTGGTGGCATATTGTAGCCAAAAACTTCATCTCGTGTGACAAAGAGAAAGTCAGAAGCATAGCTGAGTCAGGACAACATTTGGTGAAGTGAGTAGCATGGAAGTAGCATCGCAAGGCAGCTGGACAGAATGTGCCACGGCTGGCAGCAGAAGTGGAGATGTCGCTTCATAAGAATTGCGGAAGTGAGCTCTGCAATCTTGGACCTGCATAGCAAAAGCTTGTTTTGCCAATTGCATGCAAATGAAAGAACGAGGCAGCTAATTTATAGTCCATAAATAACCTGAAGCTACGACGAAGCTAAAACTGGTGCAGTTGAGACTGGCGAAGCAGCCTATCAGAAGCATCCCACACTATTGACCACAATGCTCATTGATAAGTGGTAATGAACGGTCGGTTTTCCAAATAAAGTAAGCAGATTTGGTTCACTCCAGTACTTCCCAACTAAGATCATACCACATTATGGTTGTTAGCTAGATTTGACCGTAGTAAGAAGATGGCAAAAAATACTCCGGAAGTATTCGAATGCTAAATACAGCCCAGGCTCGTCTGTCGTGGCCACACTTAGGTAAGGTGGTTGTCTTTCATGACCTCGGTCCCGAGGTCGTGGGTTCGAATCCCGCGGTGGGTGATCCTGTATTGCCGCTGCAAGCGGTGGCGAGAGCCGAAAAGGCTCTTCTGTCGCTATACAAAAGAGGCTGTTGAATCAGCTAGTATTTTAATTTTTTTAGTAACGTACTTCTCACCAACCTACACTGGCCAGTCATCTAGCAGGGTATGTACTTCGATGCTTTGTCACTCAATTTTAAGTCCTTTCGTTCTCTTGTCCAGCCTACCTATTCGAAGTACATTTCAATCAGGCTAGTCATCGTACCGTCGGCTCTTCTGACTCAAGTCGCTTAGCTGTGACTCGAACCAGCCTCAAATTCGTAGGAGACAGCCACTTTAGCTGGTATACTCTCAACGCCCGGCACTTACTTCCCACCGACAGGTCACGACATCCCCTGAATTAAAAAAATTTAAAAGAACATTAAAAAACACCTGTTCCTGACAGCATATGCTAAGTCTAGGCGAATTTTTCTTCGTGTGTTTATGTCTTCGGACGCTGTATACGTTAATACTAACCATATTAACATGTTTCTCTCACAGCGGGTCACGGCGGACCAGCTGAACTCGTATATCGAAACCTCACACCTTGCTAGTAAGTTCCAGTCTGGCTTTAGAGCTAATCACTCCACAGAGTCAGCATTGCTTCGGGTATACAACGACCTACTTAGGAATGCAGACATGGGTAGAGTGTCTCTGCTTGTTTTGCTTGATCTTTCGGCAGCTTTTGATACCATCGATCACAAAGTTCTTCTAGAGCGCCTCTCATCTCGCCTGGGCATCACTGGCCCTGCTCTGCAGTGGTTCAGGTCCTATCTCAGTGGGAGACTCCAGAGTATTGACGTGAATGGACAAAGATCATCTGAAGTACCTCTGAAATATGGATACCTCAGGGCTCAGTGCTAGGTCCGGTTCTTTTCACGGTTTATACTCTGCCTCTTGCTGATGTGATTGCCAAGCACAATCTAGGCTTTCACTTCTATGCGGATGACACTCAGTTGTACCTTTGCTTTGATCCCTCCCAGCCTTCGAGCACCTCAAATTCTCTAAACTCACCAGCTGCATGCATTGATGACATCCGCACAGGGATAGCAGCAAATTTCTAAAACTAAACGATGATAAAACCAACTTACTAGTTATGGGCAAACCCAGTGTGATCCAGAGATGGGACAGGCTGACTCTCAAAATTGGCTCTGCCAGCATATCTCCAGTTGAATCAGCTCGAAATCTAGGTGTCATATTTCAAAGCGACCTCCCGTTAGACGACCATATCAGCTCCACAGTCAAATCCGCCTATTTTCAGCTTCATAACATTGCTAAAATTCGGGCTTGTTTAGATAAAGATACCACATCTAAGTTGGTCCATGCATTCGTGACATCCCGTCTCGACTTCTGCAACTCACTGCCTACTGGCCTACCAGCATGTGCGATCAGGCGATTGCAGCTGGTGCAAAACTCGGCAGCTAGACTTGTCTGCCGTGAGCGTCGCAGTTGCCACATTACTCCACTTCTCGCCGACCTGCACTGGCTACCAGTCAAGCAACGGATTGACTTCAAGGTTTTGTCGCTCACTTTTAGGTCCTTTCATTCTATGGCTCCAGCCTAGGAGACCGTGCATTTAGTTCATATGCTCCCAAAGCCTGGAACTCCCTCCCGACCTGCGTCAGAACATCCCCTGACCTGACCACATTTAAAAGGAACCTAAAAAGACACCTATTTAGGACAGCATTTAGTGGGTCCCTGTGATTCGTCCTTGATGTGCTTATGCGTGCTGACACTGTGCATGCTGCCACTAACCACATTTGCATGCTGAGCCTGTGCATGTCGCCCCTAACCATATTATTCATTTCGTTTGTTTGTCAAGCATGATTTTACTTACCATTCAATTGCATTTCACTTTACAGCAAATGTAAAGCGCCTAGAGAGAGATTAAGTTCTCTGAGGGCGCTTTATCGAGTAAATTATTATTATTATTATTATTATAGCACATGTAAAACGCCTATAAAGAGCCCAAGTTCTCTGAGGGTGCTATAAAAAATATCTTGTTACAATCGACTCCGCGTATAAGGATTTCAGATGTAGGAATAATCCGCTTAAATTAATGGCACTTCCGCGTCCCAGATTTACTCTAGATATAGTCTTACTCTGCAAATGGGAATACACGGTGTATAAGAAGGGTCATTTGCATGTCAGAGCGTATTGCTATAAGCGGAGTTTACTACATTATTATTGATTATTATCCTACTCAAACGATCGAAATATTGAGGGGTGAGGACGCTCAGGTGTGGTTTGGATCCAACTATTGTGATCGTGTTCAATCTAGGTCGTGCAGTAGTAGTAGTAGTTAATAGTCTCATCCAGGAAACCAATGACTCCCAAGAGTCTATCCTTGGCCATTTTCTGTTCTTTACTTATACTGACCACCGAGAAAGTGATACGAGCCCACGGCACTGTCAATCATCTCTATCGTGACGACGCACCGTGGTGTTTATCATTCACACAACCAGAATCAGGTGCATCAGCTAATCAACTGAATGCCTGACTTGCAGATATCAGATCGCAGATGTCGGCCAATTTATAGATTTAAAAGACGAAATTGAACTCCTCCTCATAGGATACCCTAATTAGTCGACTGGAATATACTGACTTACTCGGGCAACTGGGGGTTTTGAAGCGCGGCCATAATCTAGTGCTGGTAATTTAAGTGTCCTCATTTACGAATGCTTGACGTACATAAGCTTCACTAAGAACACCTCTTCTAGTTAGTCATTATTGTCGATTCCTGTCCAAGATTAGAGACTACCTACCACAGTGGCTGGCTTAAGATCTTACTAACTCGCTGGTTCGGGCAAGACTGGACTGCTGTTATTCAGTTTTGACTGGGGTACCAAGAAAGTAACTAAGCGTCAGCTGCTGGCCTTGAATAAGGCTGCATGGTTGGTTAACAAATTCGAGAAACTCAGCAACACACCCTCAGCTGAAGGAGTTTCAATGGCTCCCGGTTTTTCAGCAGAGCCAAATTATTACTCTGGCTCAGAAGGCTTACCGTGGCTTAGATTCTTCATAACTTGCTGAATTGCTGTGCCAGTTTCAGCCTTATTTCGGCCTCTAATCTTCTGTGGATACTGAATTGGTTGTCCCGTTCTTTGCTCTGCAGACCAAAGGTCGCGGAACTCAGTTCCTCAACATATTTTCTTCTGCTGCAAACTCTGGCGTATCCGTTTGAATTATCCTGCGCTGCTACTTCAGTGTTACTCACTTCCCCGACAGTCTTCCGGACTCAGCTATGCTTCTCTAATTCTCTTTGTTAAGTGAGATGGGGTTTTTGGGGTATTGACAAGACTGATTTATGAGAACAATTTTCGTAGGTATTCAAGCGAAACCTTAATACTAAAACCGCCCCTCCGCGCGACCAACAATCTCGTGGGTAGCAACGAGGATGGTAAGCTGTCTGTCAGCGGCGTTCGTCACTATTGGTAGCAGTATCAAACTCAATGACAATTGAGAACAAGCGGTTGGTCTGGCTTACTAACCTCCAGTGCGGTTCGATCATACTTGTCTTACCGTATAGGGTTAAGCATCGCATGGTTGTCAAATCTCATCTCATCCATAGACAAGCCTCCGGTCAAGTTCCCTATTTGTCTAACCTCGGTCCAATGGCTGTTCTCCATTTATATGAAGCGATAGTGACCCTTGGCGTCGGTTTCTCACTTCTATGCAAACGACAATTAGCTGTACTTGTCATTTAAACCGTCGGCATCAGCTTCGGCGACAGATAAGCTGAATGCCTATTCTGCAGACTTTCGATCCTGTATGTGGCCAATTTCCAAGCTAAGCGAGATCAACCATTACTCTTATTCGCAATACACAGTACGGCTGGTCGGAAGAGACTTCGCTCTTTCAATTGACCGACCGTTGAGCGACCGCCATCGCGTGCCTGTCACTCAAGCATCCTGTTTGATGAATGACTGACGTTCGAAAGTTTCATTCAGAAGAACGCTTCCGCAGCTAGTTAAAATGTTTGATCCCTGACCGAGGTTAAGGACTTCCCACTACTGTGGCTGGCTGTACAGATTTTACGAGCTCCTCGGCTGAATTGAGACTGAACTGCTGTAATTCAGTTTTGGCTGGGCTACAGAAAAATGCCACTAAATACCTACATCTGGTGATGAATATGGTCGTTGAAAAAATCTGAGAAATTCAGCCATGTGTCTCCTTTGCTGAAAGTGCTGCAATGGCTATTGATTAATTAACGGATTTGAAGCACAATTCTTTTTTCTGACTCACAAGGACCGCTATGACTTGGTTCCCACATACCCAGCTGAACCAATGCACCCATTTCAGCCTCTTTGTGCGCTCATGTCCTTAAAGGACAACAAATTGGCCATTCTATCCTTTCATCTAAAGACTGTTAGGGCAGAAGTTTTTGATGTGTGGGTCTCAGACTAAGGAACTCACTTCCACAACTTTTAGGCAAAGACATTCTTCTTTCCTTTTGCCAACTCTGGCAATCCTTTCGAGCCGTCCTGTGCTGCTACTTCCGTACTACTAACTTTCTCGACTTCCTTTCTGACTCTGCTTTAGCTTCTCACTTGCTCTTTATTGCGTGAGATGTTGTCTGTTGACACCGACTTTGCATCTACAGCCGCTTAGGCTGTGAGTGTGCTACAGGAAACGGTCCAGCGTAACACCTACTTAGTCTCTGGCTTTGTGGGGTGACAGCCGAAAGTACCTAAGTACATACTTACCAATTTCTGTTTAGATGTCTTTTAGTTCTGAAATTTTGTAAGCCACTTTGGTGCAACATGAGTCAACAGCAGTCACAAAATTGGGAGGGTTAGGCAAAAAAAAGGCAAATCAATTCTCAGACGTCTCGAGAAATCTCGTCTCCTTTCATCAAGTGCCTGCAGTTTCTTAGCTTTTGTTCCTCTGCTTGACGACGTGGAGAATGTTTTCTCAATAAGTGAAGCGAAACAACCGAAGCTGTCGATTCAAGTGTCGTTGTCATGCCTGCAGGAGGAACGACAACAATGTCTCAAGTTTGTTGAGTAGCAAGTAGGTGATTAAATAATTATAGAAGTCTACTTCTGAAAAGGCAGTAGAACCAAGAGCGTAGGGAGTAGGTTAGGGGGCTATAGCCTTTGTGAGTGGCAGAAGGGAGGCCAAGCTTCTCCAGCCTCCGAAACTGCAGCCGCTTAAGCCCATTTCGCAGCGAACGAGAAAACCTCCTTGAGCCCCCCCAGCCGAAGCCCGGAAGCTCCGCCCAGGACTGACCCCACTGACTGAGAGAGTAGCTCTAGAGACTTAGCAATCGACACGCCTTCAGCACAGTGGCAGCCTCGAGTTGCTTCTTTAGATGGGAGCTAGACGGCTTGTCTTTTAGATATGCACCAGTCTGATCTAAGGCAGCTTTGGAGTTGCTTCACTGATATGATCTCAGCTAGGTGATCGTTAATAATTGGAAATGTCTCCCTGCTAGAGGAAAATCTATTGGCACTAGCCGCTTTTCCGTAGGTCAACCATCAACGGCACCAAAGTACGATACTAATGGCTATGGATTATGTTGTCGATTAGAGCAGGGTTATTAAGTCGCAACTTCCAGGTAGGCAGCTGGCTAGACAGCCGGTTTTGCGATCACGATTTATCTGTCTGAAATGTGATTTAACATTCAGAAGTCAATGAAAGCTGCACCGTTGGCTTTTATAATGTGCCCGATACAGATGCAGATAATCGTGGTTGTGTGCCCCTCTATCCAACTCTTCGGACGATCGCTTGCTTTTTTCTTTGGCCCACAATTACATTTTGTAAAATAATCTGGTTCTAGTATTAAGAAAATATAATGGAATTGAGGCATAATCTATGCTTAGCCAAGGAATTCATTGTATTCTTCTATCTAAAAGTAGCATAATAAATTTGGCTCTGGTACAAATCTCTAAGCCGAAGAAAAAAGATATACATGATTCAGTAAGGAAAACCCCACAATGCCGATCTACGAAACTCCTGAACTCCTGAATTGACGGCCTTGATCAAGCTGATGTAGGATAAGCTTCGGATAGATTTAGTTGAGTTGGTGTTTATGACCGGCACCATCTGCTGTATATACCTCTCCATCTATTCTTACCAATATATGCTGGCAACATGATTCGGCAACATGATGCCGGCTGCCTTCGGGGATTCACAGATGTCAATTACATGCTCGTTACAGAGTTAAACACTCTTAAATACAATTTGCAACGATTGTGTGTCCGATCAATGCATGCCGTAGCTAACCTGCACCCAGTCAATACTCTTGGAAACGGGCTAAAAAGCAGAAACATCGTTTTGGTTCAAGTTATGACTGGAGCTACGCAGCTCCAACGTTTCAACACTTAATAATTATTAATCAAGAGCAAAATAATGATCTCGAGACGGTAAGGTAGACCGAATATCAAAAAAACGAAGCGAGGGCCGAGAAATCTTTGCTTTGGCTCCTACAAAGCACCTCAATTCACTCATATACATGTATGCATGCACCACTGCATAGCATTCTTGGCCAGGCGTAAATCCTTATGGCTGCAGACGGAAATTACAAGGCCACGTCAGAGTCAAGTTGGTTACTGTCATGCCGCCCGATTACAACCTGCGCCGACCTTTGACGTCGAGCACGACTTGAGCCTGAGAACGACCAACGATGCTTACCAGGTTAGACTGAGATGGTAGACGACCAGAGTCACAATAATATGTGGCTGCCCGGCTGCACTGAGTAGTGTCGCACGGTAAAGCAGAAGCTCATAAGACTTTTGATAGCTTCGCAGCTGGGCGAAGTCAGTGCAATCGGTGGCTGCAGCTAATAATTTGCCGAGGCTCACATTGCCCAAAGTTATAGCACCCTTCTATGATAGAAGAAGCTATTAAGGCGACTCATGGCACATGGACAGAGCAACCGCCAGCCGGGACGACTCGCAGAAATGGCATACTGCAATTCGATAAAGACAGGACGACAAGTTGTGTTCGAATACTGTGTTAAGGAATCATATACTAAATGTCGCCGTTGCCATGCAGGCGCTGCGTGTGAAGAGGTTGAAGGCAAATCGTAATTGAGGCTATTGCATCTGGAGCGATGCTCATCAAGGCCACTGACACCCCCCCCCCCCGCCCACAGGCCCCCCCACTGATCTGTGTGAGGTCATTGACTCGGACCCTGATTCCAAAATGGAACCCGGCTCGGCAGATTACAAAGCGAGTTCCAATCGGTTAAGCTACAATCCAATTGATAAGCGGGCAGCGAAATCGGTAGGCAGTTTTGCTTGTGCCGAACGCTGCAGATGGCGGATAGCAGTTGTTTGTCAGGAATACAAGGAAGTAGTGTCTGTATCCTGCCTGACAGTTTGTAAGAGTTGCAGCATACTATCGTTGGCAAAACGAGATATCCTGTTTCAGGGCATACACTGCTATGCTTGAACACGTGAAAAGGTTGTGTTCTCTCCCGAGCGCCCTGAACCGAACGCTAGCTTCCTTAAAGAGTCCAGATGCAAGCTTCCACCTCCACGAGCTGTCAAAGCAAACTGAGAATCCTGCCGCCGGGCTTTCACGACACCACATATCAACCCAAAAAAGTGTGCACCACCAATCCAATAAGCCGTTCGCTTTTCAGCCTGCTTGCTGATCTCGCGGAGGCACTCGGAAAAACACACTGCTTTGCCCAGGGGGTAAAGTGCTCGCCTTTAATGATTTAGCTCTCGGGCTCAAGCCCTGCAGCATATGCAAAGTACCTGATAAGTTCTATAAGGGTACTATACAATTGAATGACAGAGATGGTTTGGCTCAATCGTTAAGGTGCTCGCCTTGATCAAGGTCAATGGGAATGTATTCGATGGCCTTTGCCGCGGGCTCGAACCTCGTGACATATGCAAAGCGCCTGAATAGAGATTAAGTTCTCTTAGGGTGCTATAAAAAATGAATGATATTTTATAGAGACGATGCCCGAGGTGCAAGCCCGGCGTAGCTATACATATGCTATTAGTTGGTCTTTTAGCACGGACCTCATTTAAAGCTGAAAAGCCGTATTCCGCATACATAAGTCGAAGCGACACTGCTGAGACATAAGTCGCAGCTTCACCGCTGAGCCGCGTCAGGCGGGATGTGGATTATGCTTTCGATCCAGGTAGACAAGTACTTCAGTAGGCGGCTAAGATATTTGCCAGCATTGCAGTACGTCTGACGATTGGATGGTGTGTTGGCCAATTGGAATGCCAAATACAGGCTGCACACTGAACGGGCTGCATTTTAGAAGCGAGCAGAGATCCAAAACTCATCCGCCAAGAATAACAGCCAATAACTGTTCAGCAATTAAGCAGACTTATTGGGTCGTCTCTGACTCGACGAAATCGAATCCTTTAGATGACAGCATTATTTTTTTTCTTCAAAACTGTACCTTTCTGACCGTTTCTCATAAGAGTGTGACTGAAAACTTAATCTTTTGATTAAAAATGATAATTCGGCATCGGTGTGCTGGGTTGAACATTTAGTTTGCGCCTCACCTTTCGCTGCTTAAGTTTTGAAAGTGCGATCCCTAAAAGTACACCGTAGCGGCTCCTTGCCGAAATCGCAGATAACTGATGCTAGTCCTTGAAAACACCTGACAGATACTGCTAGAGCTGGCGCCTCGAAGCATGGCTAAGGAGGCGTGGTTGCTTCGCCGATGCATGCATGTATGCCCTCGGTAGCCGAGCACCACGTCAATCAGGAAGAGCCCATACCTTAATACAACAAATCCATGCAGTTAAGCCACATTTGTAAAGCACTAGCCCCGGCGTACAACTCCTGCACGCCTCGACTTCTAAAGTACAACTGACCAACCATCTGTTTAAATGGGCTTTTTATGATCTAAATCATAAATTATGACACATCTAATTCCAAATAGAAACCACAAATAGCCTCAAGCACTGTCATAATCCAGCCACTTGATCATGCACACTTTTCAATATCTTCAGCTCGCGCGTCTAAGTAGGAAACTACACGCGGTCAACCGCAAGCCGAAGCCGTTGTAAGTCAATCTGGGAGGCCAATGTGGTTTCGTTTAATTGATGGCACTGCCCCCGATCGCAGTACGAGTGGGCTGCGATACTCGATGCTGTATGCGTTCAGAGCGTGCTATTAGTGATTGTTGAGACAACAGAGTCAGCAAATGTAAAGCGCCAAGAAAGAGATTGAGTTCTCTGAGGGTGCTTTATCAAGTGCATAATTATTATTAATAAGGAAGTCGCCGGACTCCGGTGGGTGAGAGGGGCTAAGAGAGTTATGCTTCCCCCTGCTCCGTGCATTAATTGTGAAATAAACTGGCGGTGTTGCTGGTCGACTGGCGTTCTTCGCTGTTCGCGACGGCAACCAGACTACAGCCACTACGATCCCGTAACATTATGTGCTCCGTATTTTTTTTTACAGCGGAATGATTTAACGCAAGCGGCGTGGAACTCAGTTTTCACAGCAAAGAAGGGCGTGTCACTATTGAGTACCGCGACTGCACCCCAAAGGCGGACCTTCGCGGTATGTACAGAACGAGCGGCCGAGTAGCCGCTGATTTGAGCACAGCGATTCCTCACTGCCTGACGGCACGGCACCTACTACACTATTGCCGGTCCTTAAAACTTAACTAAGAGCGGAGTATAGTGCAGTTGATCGCAAGCTCCGCCATGGACTACGCCCTGGATCTTAACCGAGGGTTAGGTGTTCGCTCTTCACGACTCAGATCGTGAGTTGGAGTTCCGTAGCGGGGCATCCCTTTAGTGCCGACTGCAAAGTCGTTAAGGCTCTGCAGCCGCCTAATGTGTGCGCCGCTGGTCAGCTAGCATGTTTTTGCTCAGCCGAGGCCCAACAGCTGAACGATGCCAAGGCAAACCTTTGACCTGGCTAGGTCGTGCGTCCCTAGCGGAGGCCGTAGTAGATAAGCCGCGAATGCTGAAGCGTTGAGCAAGCGGCTTTCGGCTAGCTTTGAGCTAGACTAGAGCCTCGCAGCCCCATTGCTTACGACCGCGGTACTCGGCCGGCGAATCAGAATGGTCACGGGGTGACTTTCACCACTCACGCTTTGGCTTTCTAGAGCTTCCAGCACAGACCGTAGTGACGTCCTGCCCCACCCCCGACTGCCCGATTATGGCTAGCGTCAATCGACCAGCGAAAACCAACCACTATCAGGATTCGATCCAGGAGCGTCAGGTTCCACAATTGTGGACACTAACCGCGACCCAGGGCCGCATGTAATAACAGCGACGCCCCGCGGCCCCTGACGTCGTTCTCTAGACCGTACAGCTGTCTAGCGGCCCTATTTGGAGGAAAGACGACTGACTCACTCTTGGAAGTGGGTAAGCTGAACGGCCGTTCCGAGTAGCACTAGCCCGCATGAGTGCGTACGTAGGCTCGCATGCTTTAGCGGCGCGCGGGCGCGCGCGAAGACGATCCCTGGCGGCAGCAGTCGCGGCGCGCAGCTCCGGCCGAGCAGAGCTGCGGAATGGCTACGCCTAATAGCGACGCAGCCGCCGCCGCGAGTTCGCGCGACGCCAGATATAATTAAATATAATTCATTTATATAGCGCCCTAAGAGAACTTAATCTCTATTCAGGCGCTGCACATATGCCTCGGGGCTCGAGCCCACGACCTCAGTCAGACCTTAGTCGGGGCGAGCACCTTAACCGGTAGGCCAAAATTCGTTTTATTTCATTTATTCGTACAGACCGGTTTCTCTCTTAAGCCGTGGTCGCGTCGCATCGACTCTAACTCTGACGACAGCACTGTGGGAGGATGTAAAAAATTTAAATAGCATTATTAAAATCTTGCATATAAAAGGAAGTTAGCCGGTGGTTGCGTCGCCGGGAGCCACTTGTGGACTCCTGGCTGGGTGCACGATAATTCCCTGCTCGAAAGAAATACCGCTCCACAGAACTTCCAAGAAACACTACTCCACAGCATTTGGTGGGTCTTTGTGATTCGCCCTTCGTGTGCATGTACCTGCTTACACTACGTCTGCTGCTTGCGGATGTTATCGCCTATTGTTTAGTAATGCTTTCTATCCAGCATCTGTACAGTGCTCAGAAAGGGCTTCAGTTCTCTGAGCTCGCTATAAAAATATATTATCATTATTGATCCATTTAGTTTTCATAGTCAACATTGCAGTATTTCTGTCAAAACAGTTTTTTATGAGCATATTAATATGCGTACATAAAACGCGTACGGTCTTAATGTTGCATCGCTAGACTCTACTTAGAAGAAGCTATTTAACGCGAGTCGACCCGCCTGATGGAGCAACTGGAAACCGGATCAACTTTGTTACGGATGCGGTTCCGTGGTTCGTGCGGCCTCCAACGTCACGACAGAACTCGGCCGCAAACGCAGCGCTTGTAACGGCGCTTGTCTCAGCCGACGCGCGACGGATACTGGTGACGCCTGTACGTGGTAGCACGGATAGCCACTTGTAGGTGCAGCACTAATTAATACACGCAGGAATGCCAACTGTGGCAGGAGCGCAGCAGCGACGAAGAGTCCTCATTTCTTAGCATAACAGGACCGTAATCATAATGTCTACTCGACAGCAACGGAAGGTTACAGGCAATCAATAGCGGCCATGGCTGGCGCACACCAATAGCTTGGTGGCCTAGAGCTCAAATGCCAACGCCAATTCCGGAAACGCAACCAACTGCATATTTCGCAACGTCAGCTTTTAGGCGGCCTCAGCCGTAGATTATCGCACAACCGGCTCCTATTCATTATAATTCAGGAACCGCGAATAGTGATTATCAGCCATAGTCGGACTGATTGAGCTCGCTGTCATTTCAACTTCCACGAATGACTTCTGTAAGATAAGCGAAATGTAGATGCAGAAGTACATTTATTAAAGCAATTTAAAAATCCTTGTGATACCGACTGCACAGGCTCCCGACCTCCCGACACTGTTTACGCGCTGCATACGCGCAGGAGACGGACGAGAGCGTCTCGCCGCTTCCTTAAAGGCCTCACGCTTTCTGCGGACCGCCGGCGGCGCTTGTTTACTATGGAGCAGTGTCTGCTCTTCGAGATTCGGGCGCCAGTCCATCTCTTCCATTCCTCTGCGGCTCACCATGGCCTCGAGGTCTGGTACATTTGGAATCGTCGAAGAACCTCTCGAATTAAATTGAGCTAAAGCGCTATCGTCACAACCGCGAGTGGATGCGCGGAGATTTGCCACCGCCGTACAGACGGCTGCAACGGTGCTGCTGCCGAAGCGCCGATGTCTAGTCAATGGCAGCACCGACAGTCTCCGTTCTCAACAACTGCTAAGGCCAGTGTCGGCGCTACCTGGTCCACGCCATCTCAATCGCGGAATTTTCGAATAAAGGGGTGGTGCAGCTTCAGCAGTTGGGGACGGGATGGGCACCGCAGACTGCGAGCCGGTAGTATGGTAAATGTGACGTCATATAATTAGCCTATCGAGCCCCGTCTCACTCGGGAGTTCCGGTCGCGCGCACTGGCCGACTGCTTTACTGGCTTCTGCGTGCTGCCGCCGATCGCGTCGCGCACTACACCGCCGCCCGCTCAAGAGACGTATCTGCTACTATCGCCGAACGTGCGCTTTCTTCCGCCGAGGTACGGCTCCAGCCGCTTTGAGCAGACGCCAGCGCGAGGGTGCGGCGTTTTTTGCGCTTCGGGTCTACGACTGCTAGCGGTCGCATTTTCTAGTCGTGCGCCCGCCGCCCCTACTGCCTCGTTTCCTTAATGAGCAGCGAGTCCTCGTACAAAGGAGCCGGCGCAGTCAATAGACGTAATCGATTTGAGTCGAGATACGTATCGCATAGTGCATACGGCGGCGCCGCAATAATTAGTTTTTATAGACCGGCAACTTCATACGTCCGCTGCGGGTAACTCCTAGCTGCGGCGGCGGCGGCAGACTGCCTCGGCTGCAGAGCGTGCTAGGTGGGCTTCGGTCGTCGAGCGACTAGGGAAGGAGTCGGATACCGCCGAGCAGTTGTCGCATCTCGGAGCTCGACAGGATTTCCAGCAGCTTGCTTACCATGCTCGCAGTCAGCGGTGACCCGAAATCGAACTGCGGATTGCCGAACGACCGCCAGCTGCAGCTCCGGGCTAAGTACGTGGACGGCACCCCATCGCGTATTTGAGCTCGCTGTAGCCGCGCCCCGCGTGCTTGATAGAGCTCGCAGCAACCGCGGGCCCCCACGTGCTCGATTGAGCTCGCAGCAACCGCGCCCCCTGCCAAACGCTGTGCCGGCGCTCTCAAGCCGGCGGCGGGGAGATGGTTGCTGTGGGGGGGGGGGCTGCGATGCCGTGAAGCTACGACAAACTTGCGTTTGCCTCGAACGCTCGAGAATCGCAGAGCCATTTGCATATAGGGTTTAGCATCGGTCATATGGATGATGATTTAGGAGGCAGCTAGTAAAACGGCAGATCTCAATCATTTTTGAAGTAATTTAATTTCAATATGCTTAAGCCTAAGAGGATCGGCAGCATCCGCGGCTATTGTGCAAGCTGCAAGCGAGGCTCAGCTCGTTGGCGGAAAGCGATTTTACTCAAAGGAGGGGTCGTTTGCTCAGGGTCTCTCTCTCTCTCTCTCTCTCTCTCTGCGGGTGACAATCATTTTTCTTTTCTAGGCACCGCCGTGGATTTATGGTAAGGATTCTCAATCGATTCGTCTGCTGCTCACTTTCTCCAACTCCGCAGGATAATACTTATCTTAAAACACTCTTACGTGCAGATGCATCGAGTTGTTGCACTGGCTGTTACCCTCACTGGCGTGGCTGAGGGGGACAGCCGACCTTCTGCGACCTGTCGTCCTCTGCCTGCCGAGCCACTACAGCCCTGGCGTTCTTCTGTCGCTTGCCACGAACTTACAGACAGGGCAAAGAACAACATTCTCACGATGCTAGTAGTCGTAGTCGTGCCGAATGGCCAATGACCGTGCCACAATTAAAGAAAAATACAATTTTGAATTCCTTAGAATTTAATTTGCTGTTGGATAGAATCGCTCTCTTTATAGCGATTGTTGCCCCATCGCCCTCGTCATCATGCACAGACGGAGCAACTAGCTCTTCAGTGCATGCTGAACTTGTGATTGATATGTACCTTTACGTGGGCCGAGTACAACTAGCAATGTGCAAATAGAAATCTCCCATCGTCTGTATTTAGGCCGAGCACACTGACGTGCAGCTGCTTTAACGTGGAACACTGCAAAAAGTGGGGCTGATCCATCCATGCTCTTCAGGCACATCACCTCTGTCTGACAATTTTTTTGTCATTGCCAGGTAGCATTCCCTCTCGGCGCTGCAAAAACCCCCACTCTCTTCAAAACAACCGTTCGTTCTTGTCGAAGCCTTTTATACTACAACTTGGACGGCATGCATTTTTCTATTGCTGCTGGTTCCCACTTGTTCATGTGTGCATGCTCATGCGTGCGAAACGCATGAGCATGCACTCGAACACTCAACCTTTTATGGCATCCAACAGGCTGGCACATCCTGCCCCTATAGAGCTAAAATCATTCGATGCCTGTTTAAGGTTAAAAACGCTTAGTGTACTGCTTCGTATACACCCTGTAAAAGCATGCAGTCAGCTGGCTGTGCTAACATTATTAAATCAGAAAGATGAGCCCGAACGATGCTTAAGCGACACCCAGTGCCTGGGTGGTGGCAACTCCAAACAGTGTGCTATTTCCTAACGGATCGAAGCAAGAAGTGATCGGTGGGTTAGGCCATGCATAATTAATTAACGCACATATGCAAGCTGCCCCAGTTATGCAGATTAAGCAGTCTGGTGCATTTCGCTGCTATGTCGTATAATTGCACGGGGCTGCCTTGTTCGTAGCGCTGATAGCTGCTTGAGCACACACCCTGCCATCTAAGCAGTCCGGTGCAATTCCAGCAAAGAAGCGCTAAAGCCACGGCCTCGGTAGATTTATTGGAAGAGCATCTGTCTGTTTCACCGAGGTTTGATGATCAGTCTCTATTGCTGGCGAGAACTATTTTTTGATCTTGATTCTTTATTATTATGATAGTAGCAGGCTGCTTATAGAGAGTCTTAGGAGAACTAAATTTATATCCAGGCACTTTAAACTGGCTGCATGAGAATCAATAACCAGGCGTTGGTGATAATGCGAAGTATCAAGCATGCCAAAGCAAGTAAGTATTATGCTTAGACCAGCATGCTAAAGCAAACATTTAGACACTAATGGGCAGCGGTTAATAGGACCTCTTGGTAGTAACTTGCACTGAATAATGCACAGGTGAACACGCAAAGCACAAAGGAACAAAAGAACGACAAGTTCTGCGGGGTGAAGGGAAAGCTAACCGGAACAAATGCCTCTTTAGCAGAGACTTTAATGATGCACAGTCATTGCAGGTACTTACCGTAGGCAGAAGCAAGTTCCAGACTTTCGGCGAATAAGAGCCGGAGGCTCAATCTTCCAAAGATTACCATCAAGTGTAAGGGATCGCGATGCTGAGGTGCACGTGGTGCAGGAGTACACCGGAAGAGAAAGGAGGTCGGATTGGTAGGGTAGTGCAAGCGACTGAAGAGACCTGTACGCCAGAGGATCTTAAAATTGATTCGATGCTTGATCGGAAACATATGAAGCTCAAACAGAAGTGATGGGATGTGGCTGCCTTGCCGTTGATGACAGACCAGATGGGCTACTCAGTTTGAGATGATTAAGGGTACAGGCCGGTAGTCATAAATAAGCGGAATTGCAGTAATCTAGATTCGATGTCACAGAAGCGTCAGCCAGTTTGGCCATAGCACCCCCATCCAATTAGGCCATGGTTTAGAGATGGTCCTCATTCTCTAGCAGAGCGTATATTGGTGGAAATGTGTTCATTATAATGCAAGTTGTTTTGGAATAATACATCTAAATGGCTGGCACACGTCAAAGTAGTGATGCTAGATGAACCAATCTAGAGGGTGAGGTCTTCTAACTTTCTGGTTCCTTCCATTAACCTTCGCATCTGGCACTGTCTTGCCCAACCATTCTTTACGACTTATTGCACACACCGAAGTGGCTGAAAAGATCATTCGTCTACATCATTCAAGTCAGAGTTAAGCAAACTCTGGGCTGTAGGCCAGATACAACCTACCTAAAAATAGCTCATTTGTATAGCGCCCCAAGAGAACTTAATCCTTATTGAGGTGCTTCACATTTGCATAGGGGCTCGAGCCCACGACCTCGGCCAGACCTCGGTCGGGGCAAGCTATTACTCCCGTCCGGCCTACTGACCCCTAGTTATTTAAGTTGGATCTGACCTAATTGAATTGTCTTGGGTTTGTTCCTCTTCATTACTGTTGGTTGCAGCTCAAGCTGTGGCCCGTGTTTATTTTTAAAACTGACGTCAGATGCTTGTATGAGACAGATGCATCTCACCCGAGGAGGGATGATTAATGTCTACCTCTATAATTACCGTGAGTGGCTGTTGCAACTGCTTGTTTGTCCGTGTGGCCATGCCCACACTGCAACGCCCACTCCTACTTCTGGCCTAGTGTGCCTTATTGACCTCCTGAAATAACCTAGTAGTCCGAAAAGTATACTGACCCCTGTTCTAACTAGACCCTGCATGTTCTTGTTTTGCTTGGTAAATGATCATTCTCTCAAAAGTGGACTAATTTTGATTTTAGACTCGGCGTTGGCTGGTCGACGTTTAAGAAAGATTTCAGCCTGAGCGAAGAAGAACAGAACAAGATCAAGTTCGTAGTTCAGAAAGCCGAACTACTTGAGCAAGCAGAACAGGAAAGGATAGGGTAAAGAGAATATAGCTATAGCAATGAGTGTTGTGATGTCAAGCTAGTTCATTTCTACCGACACCATCGATTATTTAATCATGAAAATCTGAGTGATGATATGTGCAATTTGTTTCCATCATCTCATGTGTTGAAAAGGTTGAGTCAGACGGAAACCGTGTTGCCTAAGGTCAAGTGCTTCTGCAAACCTAATCTATTCAATACTTTTATAACCCCGTCCTGCTACCAACCGCGATTTTGTCATCGGTTATATGTATTGACAATCCCAGTCCAATTCCTTCTGTATTATCTACCTTGTGTGTTACCATGGCAGCTGTGTGCTTGATGCCACTTGCCCGCTATGGTTGCACCATCCTCTCTCTCTCTCTTTCCTATTGACTTTCATTTGACCGAATATGTGACCACATAGCAACATGCACTGTACGAGTGATTCTTTGCTTACTCGACTACCGATGCTAACAAGTTTCGTGGGAAAACTCAAGCATTCTTTAAGGCTTTATTATGTGGCTTGTGTGAATAGGGCTTGGCTGTGGTATATTCAGTCTTCCCGGTGCATCTGCTGGCATGGCGGTTGCTGGTGTTGCGATATCGTGGTAGCCAGCTGGCTTACATTTCCTACCAATTGATCGTCTTAGGCAATGCACGACTAGAGCTGTTTCGGACCTAATTAGTGTTCGATTCTTTACTGTTGAGATCTTATTGTGTGGATTCACCGGTGCCAGTTTTCTTTTGCCCAGGGCCCTTGTTGAAAAGTATGAGCACATCTGCCGACAGGCCAAGGGCAATGGAATGAAGCAATGCGTATTATGTGGCGATGATGCCAGAGGTGTCGTCACTGGAAACCGCATCTGCTCCGACTGCAAGAAGGTCAGTCACCAGCCTGTCGAGCATTGTGGTAATCACGTCTCGATATGGATTTATGTACCAGAATAGTGTTGTCGTGCACTTATCCAAGAACGCGGTATGTTCTGCAGCTTTGCACTGGCAACCATGCTGTATCTAGGTAACGTTTGGCCAGCATTTAGATGAAGATGATGGAGTTGTTTGTCGAGTGGTCCCGGAAAGCATGGCTTTTATAAGAAAGAGCGCTTGCCAAGTAAAATTAAATGCATTCACTGTTCTGACCCACCGACTCCAGTGTTGTGTCTGGGTACATTGTCTTTTGAATTGCATGACTTACCAGTTCTTTGCCAGGTCGATTGTGGCAAGTGGAGCGGTGTAAGAGTTCAAATTGCATTAAAGAGTGAACTCTGAAGCTGCAGTAGGAATCCAGGGTTAGCTAATGAAGTAAGTTCATACATAAAAATGTCCGACAGCAAAGAAAAAAAGTATGGAAAGTACCAAAACAATGCAAAAGCCGAAGCAGTCTAGGGTTTATGAAAAGTTGTGTGTGAGCTCTCTCGTGCTTTTACAACCATTCCTTTCTTCTTTAGACAGGCTCAACAAGTATCTTACCGGCTGCTTCTCTGTTTGATTCATTCATTCATTCATTATGCACGAGCTCTTGCTGTTGCAACTAGTGACTGTCAAAGCAAGGCTGGCTTTAAGGTTTTCCAATTGTCCACGGTCTGTGATCACCATCCTTTTTTTAACCAGAGTATTAGCCTAACTTGCATACGTAAATGCAAAATTGAGGCCAGGGTGCCATGGTGAAGATGGCTGGCAGAGGACCTATCAAAGAAGGCAGTGGTGACTCGGTTGCCTCCGAGCCTCACATGGCGGTTGCTCAGCAGAAGTTCATGCAATCTTCAAAGGGCCGTGGCTGGTATTGCACATGCACGGCGGTCGCAATAGTGTGTACGGCCTCTGTAAAATTTTCAAGGCAGATCACAAAAAATTAGCGTGTAGCCCTGAGCGATGGTGTGACCAGATGCCCAGTGCATTGCATGCGAGTTGTAGCAGCTAGGAGCTTTAGTAAAGGGTTGAATTTGAGTGGCTTCAGGTAGCATTAGCATTAGGGCTCACCCCAACGGATATCTCCAGGTATCCTTCTTTCGAAGACTGACTTTCCTTTGGAGTTCGTGACCTCTGCCATGATTTGCCGATTGCTTTGGCTTGATATGTTCTTTTCTTCTAAGGGCTTGCAAAAATGTGTGCCAGCGGGTATATCTGTATACATACAGGATATCTATGTTTATTTATACATTTTGATAAATACACGTGCATGTATCTGTACACATACACACAGCCGAAAAAATCCTGCAGTAAGGCCTCACCTGCTGTGGCTGTGAATTTGTTCAGGTAATAAAGAAGGTCTTTTATGATGCCAGGTATACTGAAGTTATGAGCAGCGTGTGAACATATTTATTGGCAGCCTAAAACAAACGCATATGGTGCTTGTACTTATGCGTTTATTGTGACATCGTCTAATCACGATTTTTTTATGACCACCTTGTCTGGCCACGAATAGAGGCCACCAACTTTTGTTTTCCGCTTCAGCTGTAGCTCATTCTGCAGAGCCTGAGTTTTTCTGTAAAAGTCAGCTACTGATGTAGGCAGAACACCTCAAACTCAGCCGCCAGTCGTTATTGCTCCACAAACGTTCTAGATCGGGTTCGGATTAGGCGATTGCGTGGGTCACTGTATCAGCTCCAAACAAGGACATTACAAGCCTATTTAGGTTCGGTTCGTAATACGGAATGGGTTCATAACCCGAACCGGTTAGTAATTGGGAACCCTTGTTTGTAACGTGGAACCGGGTTGTAACCTGCACGGAACTGGGTTTGCAACCCGGAACAGGGTATAGGGTTCGTGACCCGGAGCCATGTCCATAACCTAGAATCGGGTTCATAACCCGAGTCATTTTTCTTCAACCTTGGTGTTTGTAACCCCTCTGCCGTTCGTTGTCTGTTCCAGAGGCATTCCTAACCCGGAACCCTCTTTGTATGCTTAAAATGCCCGAGCCAATAAAAAAACACCATCACTGCTCCTGCTTTGCTCTCTGTACGGTTCTCCACGGCTGAAATCCGGCAAGCCACGTTGGGACAGACGACACTGGGCCTGATGCTTTCGACCCAGTATCCAGAGCATTGGTGGCAGCAAAAAGCCTGGCCATTACCATCACCTGGAGACTAATCCAAAATTTACGTTTCCTGAAATAGACCTTCCAAAGTGGCTATAGTCAGCCTGTAACCACTGTTTTTACTAATAAAAGGCATGTGCCGAGCTGATTTAGTAGTAATATTAATAGTAATGCATTTGATATAGCACCCCAGATAACCCAATCTCTTTCTAGGCACTTTACATTTGATGCAAAGGAAGCACGATCGAATGGTTAGTGGTAGTATACTTAAGAAACAACAAGAATAACATGGTCAGAGGTGGCATGCACACGGTCAGGGGTGGCATGCACACGGTCAGCATGAAAGTATGGTTAGTGGCAGCATCCACATTGTCAGCACGCATGAGCGCACACAGGACGAATCAGAGGGACTCACTAAATGCTGTGATAAATAGATATGTTTTTAGTTTCTTTTTAAATGTGGTCAAGTCAGGATATGTCGTGACGAA
The DNA here is from genome assembly GCA_009760855.2 of Cristatella mucedo. Lineage (NCBI taxonomy): Eukaryota > Metazoa > Bryozoa > Phylactolaemata > Cristatellidae > Cristatella > Cristatella mucedo. The sequence goes on along the minus strand of WPIO01000001.1, from coordinate 13,671,777 downwards.
AGTCGGGAGTAACTTCCAGGCTTTAGGAGCATACGAACTAAAGGCACGGTCTCCAAAGGATTTGAAGTTCGTGCGAGGTATAGGTAATGATTAGATTCCGAAAAGCTGGTGGTACAGTGCTTAGTCTGGTGTGGGAGTAAATCTGATAGGTCGGCTGGAGCCAAAGAATGAATGGACTTAAAAGTGAGTGATGGAACCTTGAAGTCGGAGTTGCTCGACTGGAGTCAGTGCAGGTCAGTGAGAAGGGATGTGATGTGGCAGCTGCTACACTCACGACAGACAAGCCTAGCTGCAGAGTTTTGCGCCAGCTGTAAGCACCTTATTGCACAGGTCAGTAGACCAGCAAGCAGTGAGTTACTCAAGTCAAGACGAGATGTTACAAATGCATGGACCAATTTAGCTGTGGTATCCCAGTCTAAACAAGTCCGAATTTTAGCAATGGTATGTAGCTTACCAGCAGCTGGCTGAGCACTTGTTACATGCTGATCACGATTATCTGATCACGAGCCACAGCTTTGTTAGCACTCCTTGCTGTTTGCTCTTAGTGCTTATGCTTAAAGATTCCAAATGAAATGTCAGTTTGTGGTGCTATCACCAACGGTTCGCACTGGTTTGTACAGTTCTCACAGGACGGCCTATATTTTCAGGGGATTGGGGTCCTTGTTGTTTGCACAGACCATGTTCAGATGTGGTCTTAAGCTTTTATGTGCTGGCGTTAGCCTTTGCTTCGTACCTCTGCATCGGTGCTGTGTGTGCCTATGCTTATTTTTGTGGATTTCGAAGGACACAGCCATTTTCTGGCAATTATTTCATGCCGGCCTCTCCTGGTATTCAAAAAAACGAGTCTTAGGAAATCGCTCGACAGTGATGGTTTCGTGCTTCAGAGCTGCATCCAGTAGTACACCTGACTGTCAGTTTGAGTTACCTGATTTCGGGACTGCTCTCAGGTACTTACCTCTCTTACCTCCCCACCTTCAACCCTGACATGTCCTACTTCCCTTGTTTTGACCCGAGGTAAAGGTGCTTGTGTTGGACTACCAAAGTCAAGGTGTTCGCCCTTGACAACCGAGATCGTGGGCTCGAGTCCTGCTGCGTTTGTGAAGGGCCTCGATAGAGATTCAGTTCTCTTAGGGGGCAATGCAAAGGAATTATATTTATTTATTACCCCCAAACTCTGCCCAAATAACGGCCTTCAGTCTTTTCTCCAAACTCGGATCGTGTCCATATGCTTAAGAAGTGGCTTAACCAGATGGCATAGTCTGTTTTAAAATCACAAATGAAGGATGGCACCTTTTTTTTATTGTTGCCTAGGTTTTAAACTAAGATCGCTCCATAACTCAGAATAACGTTCTTTTGAGCATGGTGTATCGACACACAAAAAAGAGCAGGGCCCATAGTTCGACTCACAGAATTAACACGAGTCATTTTCTTATATTTTAAAGTAGTAAGAATAATGCATCTTTGCTTTTGAATTATTCTCAGGTCATTTAGTTGCTCACTAAACACAACGTATGGTCATTGCAACAGCATCGATTGGTGTTAGCTTTCACAGCGTGGCATGACTCTGGGGGAGGGTATGCTGCTTCGACATCTGCCAGGTGGGCATATATTTCCCTGATGTCCACGTGATCCAGTATTTGTAATGGCAGTCATTTGGCACTGCATGCTATCGTGATTTATTTGCTAGGCTGTGTGCTCAAAATGCAGCGCTGAGGTCACTGCCAAGAAGAGACAGCTGCAGCAGCAGCAACAACAGCAGCAAGTGTACCTATGCAAGATGTGCAGCGAGCAACGAGAGGTAGGCTCTGAATGCTTTCTGCTTGGTTGTCTTCATTTGCAACGCAGTGAATCTGGCCACACCTGTGTGCTGCTGGTATATATGCTTGCCCGTGTCAGAGCACCCATTCAGAAGCCATAAACATACTAACTGTGGGATGCTCTGCATGCACAAACTGAGCCTTAAAAAGAAGTATCACACACGATTGGTATGCAAGGGGATTAATGATGCATGCCATTATGCTGTTGCTGTGGTGATGTATATCGTAATACAATGTGTTTGCTTCAAAAATATGCGCAATTTACGGGAGTATGCTGAATAGAAATTTTGAATTTAGTAGTTTGCTAAGCACATCAGATCAGTTGGAGTTGTGTTTTTGCTGTCGTATGGCACGATCCACTTTCTTCTGTCTTGCGATTTGATAAGTTATGCGACTGGATCTTTTTTTTATGTTCAGGCCCACGGCAGATGGCCTCTAATGGCTCTGCATTTTGAAATTACAGCAGCGCCACCTTGCTCGTGTTTTCTTGCTCTGGCTGTTTGGTTACCTCTTGCCACTGGCTGCATTGCCCGTGGATTGTGATGTAGTGAGCTGCTACTCTGTAGCTGTGGAAGAAGTCGGGAGCATGGTTCTTCAAGAGTATGCCGTCGTATAAGATGCCAGTGAGGAGCATGTCCTTGCTTAGCATCCACCTGCTCGGCTCCAGTCGGGACACACTGGTGCGATACGGTAGCAGCGCAGCAATGGCGCCGGCAGCCGTCGGGAGTGTTCATCAGCCACAGAGAGTACTCTCTGCAGTCCCTGCCTCGCCTGGCCTCACCGAGGGCTCGACTACCGGCCTGCATTCGGGCGTGGAGAGCAGGAGGCTGCCCAGTCCCACAAGCCCTCGCCAGCCGTGGAGTCGAGTGAGAGGTAAGTCTACCGTCTAGCCGGCATGCTTCCCTAATTGCTCAACCACAGTTTGCTAGGACTGCTAGAATTTGCATTATAGCTCCGTTGTGACGTCAGAGAGATTCAAGGAACATTGCTGCTGGCACCTATTTTTACATTCTTCTGTGCCCAATTTATCGATTTTGCATAAGCTTATTGGAATATAAGCTTTTAGAGAGACTTTGCCCCTAATTGTGATTGGCCTTTAGGCTCTGATTTGTTTACCGCGATGAAAAATTCTGGCTGAGAACCTTGACTGTTTCCAATTGCAGTCCCAATGCAAACCATTAGACAAAAAAGGAATCGAGATCATGACATGAAAAAGAAAGGAAATGAGAAGTGCCTAGAAAGAGATTAACTTCTCTGAGGGTGCTGTAACAGATGTATCGTTATTACTATTATTATCATTATTAAACTTGATCGTAGCATGCTTCGGCGGCTCCTTTCAATTCCTTGTTTTACTCCCTAAACCCCATGCATTGAGCGATTTTTATATGAGTGAAAGAGCCCGTTATTAGCCTTAATACCAGGAAAGTCAACGTTAATAATGATAATGATAATAATAATAATACATTTTTATAGCACTTACAGAGAACTCAATCTCTTTCTAGGAACTTAACATTTCCTGTAAAGGAAGCATGATCGAATGGTTAGTGGTAGCATGCTCAATGAACAGCAAGCATAACATGGTTAGAGGTTACAAACATAGAGTCAGCATGTTAATATGTGGCAGCATGCACAGTGTCAGCACGCAAAGGCACACAAAGGACGAATCACACGGATCCACTACATGCTGTGATAAATAGATATGTTTTCAGTTTCTTTTTCAATGTGGCCAAGACCAGGGATGTCATGACGGAAGTTGGAAGTGAGTTCCGGGGTTCGGGAGCATACAACTAAGCATGTCTCCAAATAATTTGAGGTTCGTATGCGGTATAGGTAAATGATTAGATTCCGAAAAAAGTGGGTGGCACGATGCTTAGCCTGGTGAGGAGTAGATCTGATAGGTCAGCTGGAGCCAAAGAATGAATGGACTTAAAAGTGAGTGATGGAACCATGAAGTCAGTGTGTTGCTTGACTGAGAGTCAGTGCAGGTCAGCGGGAAGTGATATGATGTGGCAACTCTGATGCCGAGTTTTGCACCCACTGTAAGTTCTAACGTTCTTTTGGGTCCCAGCGAACTGAAGTCATTAAGGAACCAGGCTTCGAGGCTCTTCACTAACTGCCAGCTTGATCTCTACGAGTCTCCAAGAGTATGTATGAAATTTTGTTAATTTCCTGATAATGATTTCATATCGAAGAATGGCACTGCACGTTGAGACAGACTGAAAAGCTTATTGGAAGAAAATAAGCCCGAAGGTCTTGGTGATGAGCTGCACAGGTCAGTGACGATGGGTCAGCTTGACTTGCTGGCCGGTCGAATGACTTGCCTCCAGTGCTTCCGGTCTTGGATAGTATTATGATTCTGATGTCACTTGGTTATTCAGTCGATGCCAAGAAGTTATTAGAAGTACTAATAAGTACTTTCTATTGCACCCTTTGGTAGCCAAATCTCTATCCAGGTGCTTAGCAAATTGCAAGAGAGGCAAAACCAAGGATTAATGGCAAGCGAGGTTTTATTCACGGATGCAAAACTACATAATAATCATGGTTAGACATGAATGCTAAAGCACACAATAAGGTACTTAGGGCAGGTGGTTAATGCAGCACTGGTTTGGTCCAGTGGTGAATTAAGGTGCTTGCCCCAACCAAGGTCAAAGTGAATGTATTTGCTGACCGAGGTCGTGGGCTCGAGCCTTGTGGCATATGTGAAGTGCCTGAATAAAGATTAAGTTCTCTTAGGGTGCTATACAAATGAATTATATTATTATCATAGAACCCCTGTTTAGTTACGTGCTCAGAACCATGTGTAGATAGCAGTATAAACACACAACCTAATAAATAACACACTAATAATAATAAATAAATAAATAAATAAAATGAATAATAAAGATAAGTTCACAGGGGCCCAGCGAAAGCTGAGCCGAACAGATCTGTCTTCATCGTAAGGTGCTAGAACTTCACAAACCAGGTTTTAGACCTCTGGTAGGCAAATCTATTGCTTACTGCTAGTGGTGGTGATTGTAAGGCTCTTCTGCTGCTATATAAATGAGGCTGTTTGATCAACTAGTCTGTACTCTACTGTAATTTTACATTAGCCTATACTTAAATGTGGCCAAGTCCATACAGGCAGTGGCAGAAGCCGGAGGTGAGTTCCAGACTTAAGGTGGGTGCACATGAACTGGAAGCCCGATGACCAAGAGATTTCAGTTTAGTGTGAGGGACGGTGAGGCGACTGGTAGTCGAGTAGTAGGGGTGGGGCGAGAGAACACCGGGGGAGCAAGGAGGTCCGACAGGTAGGCTGGTGCAAGCAAAAGAAGCGATCTGTAAGCCAGAGAGCAGATCTTGGAGTCGATTCGATGCTTGGCAAGGTAGACAGTGAAGCTCAGACACATGTGGTGTGATGTGGCAGCTATGCCATTGATGACAGACCAGACAAGGTGCTGAGTTGTGTACTAGTTACAGACGATTAAGGGCACAGGCCGGGAGCTCTGAACAAAGGGAATGATAGTAATCTAGATACACTGTCACAATTGCATGAACTAGTTTGGCTGTTACACTCTTGTCTAAGCAGGCCTTAATTTTGGTAGTATTCCTCAGCTGAAAGTAGGCCGACTTGAGAGTGGAGACAATCTGCTAATTTAATGACAGATTGTTTAGGAAAAGTATGTCCAGGTGTCACGAGACTAATGCTAGGCGAACCAATCTTTAGGGTGAGGTCTTGGAACTTGAGGGTGACACTAAGCTTGTCCATAACTATTAGCTTGGTCTTATCGTCAAGCTCGAGGAAATTGGTGGCTATTCAAGTGAGAAGGTCCACCCACCGACAAATTCCTGGTCACGGATTGTTGCTCTTTTTGGTTTGAGCATGAGTAGATATATTTCTTGAGTCTCACATGACTGAGCACAACCGAAGTGTAGCAGCTACACGGTTTGGGTATACTCGCTCCGAATCTACTTACGCCTACGTGCATAATGCTGCACAGCTTTAAATAAGCATTGTGCAACTTCTTGCTTTTTTTGGATGCTGCCTCAATATTAAGGCAAAGTCTGGGCTGGGGTTAAGGTCATTAAGGCCTAAAACTATCTAAACGTTGAAGAAGTGTTCACGTTGCCCTAAGGTATAGTTGACTTATCGAAAGTGTCTGCTTGATTTATAATGTAATTGTACCAATCACGGCCTGTCTGCCAATAACAGCGTTGGCATGGCTGCCGTTTGTCATGCATAGCGAGCCGTTGCCTATCCTACCCCCTCTGGTCAGCTGTTGCATACTTGCTACCGAAACCCTTGCCCACAGCTTGAAGTCACTAGCCCTTGTCCATCACTTGAAGTTGAGACTTTTCACTCAGACTCGTTTCACTCAGACTGTGGCACGTATTTGGAAGTGCTGCCGACCGACACCGAGGGTGCCTCTGTAGCTGCATTTGCGCTCTTCATTTCCAGCTGACTACTCTGACGACAGCCCGGACGGTGACTGTTCGTCCGACGACAGTCCTGCACACGTCAAGTACAGGACTTATCAGCTCGGACGAGGTGCGGCGCTCTCTTGGGATATTGTCTGGCCACTCGAGCTCTGATAGCAACTGAGCTCCTCGCTCAGCCTCCCGCTCTCGCACTCGTGCGAGGGAAGCAGCAAGTTTCCGGCTTCAGAGCTACCTCGATGTCAACCCAGTTGCGGGCTCACAGTCAGCGTGCAGTCGATCGCTTTCCTTTCATTTGGTCTAAACTGCTCCTGCTCGTCGTTGCCGCCGATATCGATGCGCCGGCAAGATATCGATGCGATCCATCCGCACGGGACCGCCTGTTAGAGTGCCACCCATTATGGAGCCACCGTGAGCCGGCCGCCTTGCAAAGCACTGGTTGCTCTCAACACCGGCTCACGGTGGCTGGTCGGCATGCCATTTTTGTGTGGCCACTTGGGGATCAGCCTGAGTGAATTGTTAATGACAAATCAATGACAGCCACCACAGTTGGAGTAGGATGCCTGCACTACCAAACGAAGGCTATTATGCAGCTTTGTGCCTTTGCCCGAAGTGGGCTGTGGCTTTTATTGCTGGCAAAAGCTTGGTTTGCCCTAGGGAAGGCTGGATCAGCACACTGGTACTTGGGTAGGCACTTCCTTGGAGCATCACTGCCTATCCAACCTCCATGGCGTTCGAATGACCTTCTGTTTAGCTGGCGATGGAATGTGCATTTTCTTTGTTTGGTGTGGTCAGTCTGCAGCTGGTTGTTGTGAGGTGGGGAGCATCCTGTGTGAAGTACTAATATGCGGTGTGGCTCGTAAACTTTGTTTATTAGATAACCTTTTGAATCTTAACACATTTTGAACGAGTGAGTAGTTCTTAGCTTGAAGCAGGGAGTTTGGTCAGCGGTTGACTCTCTATTGGCAAATTACCAAGTAGCAGACCTAGAGAGACTGAAAATTGCACATGCATAAGATTATCGGGAATAATTTCAGTTATTCAGCAGCTGGAGCGCACTGCATAACCGTGCGAAAGACGAAATACACGTAGATCTCAGCTGTGGGAAATGGTTGTGAGGCAGCTAATCAGTGCGGCTAAACAGAAGCTAAGGTCATGAGTTGATTTCTGGTGCTCATATCTCCTAAAGTAACAGTTTTGCTGGTACACCAGTAATAAGTAAAGTGTGCATGGAAAGAGATTCGGTTCTCTTGGGGTGTTACATAAATGTTTTACTAATATTATCACTATTATTACTATACTATGTCTATGCTTCTTTTCTGGAGATTTGGGAAGGCACTCTTACACTGAGTGCACGTCTTACAGTCTTCCTATATGAAAAACTCTGCATAGAAACAAATAAAACACTGCACTAGAGACTCCTAAAACAAAATGATACAGATCCACTTTTTAGTTGACACAGTAGGCAATGATTGAAAGTAATGTGTTTCGAGAGAGGCACTCAACCATCTAAGCTTGGTCGGACAATTTTATTTAATCTTTCTTAAATTTGATCCTAATGAACTAATGATAACAATTCGTCGTTTGTATAATACCTAAAGTCTTTATCCAGTCTCTTTACAGCTCATTTCAAGACAAATAATTACCATGCAAAAGCATGCAAGACACTAAGGGCGGCTGGTTAGGAAAATACACTGAATCATGTGCAGGTAAGCACTCTAAGCACACCGGAACAGAAGAGACAAGTTTACTGAGGCACGGGGAAAGCTTAGCGGAACAGATTCGTTTTTAGCTGAGATTTAAATGATTCAAAGTTATTGCTGGTGATGATGGAAGCCGGACGAAAGCTTCATGGCAAAAGAGTTCCTGCCCAGTCTTGTCCGGTCCAGCCAAATCGTCCTTTTTGTTTGTTTCCGGTATTCATTGGTTCACTTACAGAAGAACTGTGTAACATGCGAATTCAAGTGCGCTCACTTGATTCAAGTACCACATCACAACAAGCAAGGATTTTTTTTATTGCCATGATATGCGGTGGCTATCTAGCCTGTGCAGTGGGAGGCAGCATCACGGTACATTTAGGCTATGCATCTGCCGGTGCAGAGCCTGTCGTACTTCGAGCGGTCACGTTATGATTTTGTGCCACTCTCTGCCAACGGGGAATTTCAGCATTAAATGCATTAAAGCAGAAGCGCTTCAATTTTTCCGGTTTTGATTTTATTATGGGGAAGTATGGACAAATCACTAGTCTGAGGCCGAGAACCCTTTTGATTTTGGCCGGTTTTGCTTATTCAGTTTGTCTTTCCTGTTTAATTTCTCTTGAATTAATCAGACCAATCGTCATTTTTTTGCAGGGTGTGCTTATAGGCTGGTGCATGTATACTTAGTATGCCTGCATGCTCACGCGTGCTTGCTGACTCGTGCTGGCTTGTAACTTTACAGATAGAGGGCTCTAACTGCCTGTCGTCATTGCCTTAAATAAAATAACAAATCCTAGCTAATTAAACAGCCTTTTTTTGTATAGCGACAGAAGAGCCTTTACGGCTATCACCACCACTTTCAGTGGCGATAAAGGATCGCCCACCGCAGGAATCGAACCCACGACCTCGGAACCGAGGTCGTGAAAGCAACCGCCTCACATAGTGTGCCATCACTGCTCACGTTTCTATACATTGCCTGTTGGACGAATGAGGTACATTGCCTGTTGGACGAATGAGGCTGCAGCCAGATGTTTGCAGCCTGAGGGGGGTCTCACTAATGTCTCCTGATTCTTAGACCTGAGGGGTTGGTGTAAATCCGGTAGTGCACGAATGCATTAGAAATACTGCTATCAAGCCAAGGCAACGGGATCTGACCAACATGTCATTTGCTTGCTCGTGCAGCAAGCTTCCGGTATTGCTTCTTTGCTTCAATGGGTGCCCGATGCACCCCCCCCTGGAGGCTACAGGAGCCCAACCTTATCTCATGCACTTGCTACTAACTGCTTTTTAATCTGCTTTTGCAGATCAATAGCCAATACTTGTCGCTCGGACAGTTTCTTCCACTCTCTCTATTTTCGCCACAGGTAACGGCTGCTGCTGCTGCCGTGTATGTTCAGACGTTCATGCACGTGCCTGCGTGCACTTGCATGCCTTCCTTGCACACCTTGCGTCTTTCTCACCAGCCGAGCGCCTCAGGATGACCGCTTTGCAGTGCATCGTCGTCCTTACGTCACCTGTTACTTACGTTACTTACGTTACTTGCTCGTCAGCCCTGCGGGACATGGCATCACGAGCATGCATATTGTCTGTCACTGGCAGTGAAGCCGTGACTGCGCTTGCACACGTCCAGCACCCATACCCGGCCTGCAGCAGCCAATCATGGGACTGGCGACCTTGCAATATGTGGCTTGCACTCGCGACCTTGGGTTCGGTCGCTGAAGCTGCTCGTGCTGCACGAAGCTGCTCTACCTCGTGTGCCAAGCTTGTCCAGACCCATTAAAAAGCAGCTTGCGAACTGTCCAATTTACTTTTGCCCCCATTCGAGACCAATTACCTTAGTGATTTTTCAGCATTACCACACTGTCTCCTGCTGGCTGCTCCATGTCTTTGTTGCACCTGGTTGTGCAGGGTGACTGTCTGCGATTCCTTTCTACTCGATCCTTATCCCGAACCAATATGAGAGGGGGAATTCACGGATGCATGCCTTTGCTCGTGCGGGATGTAGCTTCCGATCGGCTGCTGCTACCCATTGCAAGCAGGAAGGTGTGCAGGCATTCTGGATCAACCAACTTCTCTGGCCGCCTTCCCACCGGTGTGGGGGGGGGGCAGCTGTCATTCGTCTGTGGTTTTTCTGGTGGCAGATGGCCAGCGTCCCTGTCTTTGTTGCTTTTTCCCTTCGTGGCACTCCTTCTGCGAACCAGTGCCATGTACCTTCGTTGTCCGGCTTCGTCGTTAAGCTGTGCCTGCTCGTCAGTTCCTATGTTCCCAAAGCCTGGAACTTGCTCCCGACTGATATCGCGATGCCCTCTTACTTGACGAGGTTTGAAAATAGACTATTAATCAAACTGTTCAACAGCATTTGCTCTGTCCTTAGGATTTTTTCTTGTTTTTACATGTGCTGACATTGTGCACGTTATCACTAACCAATTGACATGTTTTCTTTCCAGGATAAATGAAGCGCTTAGACAGAGACACTGTTCTTTTAGGGTCATATAAACATGTCATGCTATTATTCTTACTATTGTTATTATTCTTATTGTATCTGCATTCGTGTTTCCCTGCACTACCTTTTGTGAAATGAAGTCCTAATATGGATTACTGTGGTTGCAGTAAGTATTTTTGTCTCAATTGGATAAGTTAGAGGCACGGCTGCCATCGGTTTTCGTGCTTTATTTCGGATATGCGAAGTCAATGAACAAACAAATAGGCTAGTAAAGTTCCTGCTAATATGTTAGCTGCCGAATTTTGTAGAGACCACTATTCTAAGACGATACTGGACCTTGCACTGATTAATTAGCAGGACTTTGCCGATATGTGCATGCCTGATGATTCGGATTCCCTACTTCCACAGTATTGGCCTCAAAACGCAGCCACCTTCGACGTTACAGCTACACCATTCTCGCCACAAATGGGCGTGAACTCAGGCAGCTACTAATTTTTTCTTACAAGAAATATCTTTATTTTTCTCATTTTTGACTCTGTGGGCATAAGAAAACGACACTAAATCACGACTTTATGGATGAACTCATTGTATTTCAAATCACTGTATATTTGCACACTCTTTATTTATGTAATATGCCTGCGTTGATGAATGCTCTCTCACACACACATACACACACACATACACACGCACATACACACGCACATACACACACACATACACACACACATACACACACACATACACACACACATACACACACACGAATGCACACACACACACACACACGAACGCACACACGCACACACCTCTAGCCTTTGTCCGAAGAGACTGATCAGGCGACAGACCCGGGATGTAAAGCTTCTTTGTATTCCAGGCAATGTTTGGTGAGCTACACGATGCTGCTTGGCGTGGCATCTTGCTGCTGGGTGTTTAAACAAACACACTGCAAACTGCTAATCATGTGACCATGCCTTGATTTCTGCTCGCGGTATCTCTGGGCATCTATTAGCCAGTGAGTGTTTGGAGGACGTTTCTTCCTTTCAAAACGCTTCGAATGTTGGACTGGGCATCCACCGAGTAAGATCGCCCGATTCTGTGCAGGCCAATCCAGCCTGCCGGGCACCGGTGCATCCTGTACATTGCCATATTTTTTGCTTGCAGATTCTGAACCGACCGCTTTGCTGGCGGCTCCACTCAACGGCAGCAGCGACGAAGGTGGCAGACAGCACCCAGCTCAGCTGACAGCAGCAGCAGCGCGTCTGGCCGAGGCGAGCGATCTTGCAGAAGGAGCTGCTGAACCGGCAGACGTTTCTTTTGGAGCCCTGCTGGACTCGGCATGGCTGCGGCAGCGGCGGCGACGTGGCAGTGCGTCCAGCGCCGGCAGCGCCACTATTTTGGCAGCGGCAGACAGTGCCCAGCTGAGCGCTACCGAGAGCTGCCTCGATGAGCTTCTCACCGGTGGCGGCGGTGGAGGCAGCGGCATCGTAGCCACAGGGGCCGACGAGGGACTCGAGCAAGGTGCGACCGCGGTCATTGGCGAGGCAGCGAAGGCCTCTGGGAAGAATGAAGCTGGCCAGTCGCTCAGGGAGCTGGCCAGCCTCGCTTGCAGTCTGCAGCTGCTTCGAAGAACAGATGCCAAACTTTTTCTGGTGTCTATTGTACACCTGGCTGCAGATAGCTGGCAATCGGGTAAATTGGCCTGTGGGCAGGAACTCTTTGAGCAACACCAGGCTAAACTTCGACATTGAGCTGATGTGACCAGAAGTAAGCTTACGTGTGACGTCATACAGCCTATTTTCCTGTCCTGATTGCTTAGCAAGTCAGAGAGCATGCCTTCCCTATTACCAAATGCACGAAATTTAGATAAATCAGCCAACCGGGTGGCTAGATGCTAGAGGTCTTACAGATAAAGCTTTGTTTTAGTCATAAGGAAAGAAGTGCTATTATTGACCGGTGGCGCTCACAGTATTCCCATAGCATTTTTATGAGGGCAACGAGTCGTCAGCAGGAAGCCCTCATAGTTGCAAGCACTTAAGGAACATTCACAGCTTATTGAAAACATACAGCTCATCCGGCCGAACCGCGCTGTGCCTGGCTAGAGCAACTAACCGCGAGCCACGCCACTCAACACTAGGATCCTTATGCGACTCGTTGCACTCAGCACCAGTAGGTCACTCCGAGTTAACAGGATATAGAGCCAAATTCAAAAGCTAAATTCGTTGTTCAACCTAAAGCCGAAGGCCTTCGAAGGGCTCTAGCTCTCACTTTGCAAATGAACTATATCCGTTAAGAGGCCACCTCGGAACTGGAGTGCTCAGCGGAGTGGAATGCCTGTAGCTTCACCTAGCATGCCTGCTGGCCCACCGGCTAGAGATTGTCAGAAGCCGCGCACGCCAAAGGTGCGTTGACCGGCAGGCCTCGGCAGAAGCCCATACTAAAGTATTGTGGCCTATCTCCAAATAAAGAGTAGCCTCTTCTAGATAAGAGACTTTGAATCCGGGTGCATCGTCGGTGCATCGTCCTTCAAGGGTTTCCAAATCCGCACTCAAGTACAGTAGTCAAGTCAAGTGCACTCTAGTTAGAAATTAGGAGCATCCTTTTGGTGACACAAAATGCATCCTTCCAGACAAGCTTATTTAGCCCTGTCTAAAACCCTGGATAAGCACCGTGCAGCTGCAGATCAAGTCCGCACCTCCCTGAAATGCCCCTACAACTATCGAAAATGAATTGGTGGATAGCCCCCATTCCTGGACGATGCTCCGGCGATGCTTCGCCTGAAAGCTTGTCAACCTTCTGACCCTCCTGCATACTCCCCCCTCTGTCTAATGCAGATATTAGTGCTCCCATTTGGGGAGTCTGAAGCTAGTCTTACCAGGCAGCCAATCCTACCTGGCCTTTTTAACCTGTCTAAGAGAATTACCTCTTTATCTGCTCTAAAAATATGTTTTTCCCTTCTGAAAAAGTCATGTGCAGCCTCTCAAGAAGCCAACTCGTAACACAACGAGTGCTTTTAAGGAAGCGCCCAGCCGCAGCGCAGGGTTTTAATCCTCACATGAAAGCAGAAATAAAAGTGGCCAGTCTTTGTCGGAAAAGCATTATAAAACTGAGTGCTAGAGGCATGCCCCTCAGCAGGCTTCTAGGGGTACTCTCGAAGTGAAGTTCGAAGGTACCCCCTTCGAAACCGGGTGGCCCTCTGGGAGTGGCTACCGGGCTTCGAGGGTAGGGATAAGCTTAGCTGATTTAGCAGCCTCATTTATAGAGCAGCAGAAGAGCCTTTACAGCTATCACCACTGCTTGCAGTAGGCGATAAAGAATCGCCCACTGCAGGACTCAAACCCACTACTTGGGTCCTTAAGGGCCAACACCTTACCTTCTGGGCTAAGAACCAGGCAGTGGTCTGGCACCGTATTCCTAGCCTTAAAAGGGGAGGATATGACAGCTTTTCCTTAGCCCCTGCCAGCCTCCTTAGCCCTCTGAGTGTGGCACATCTATTTGCAGGCATGCCTTCTGCTCTCCGTACACTAGGCTTGCTAGTCTGAGGTGGATGAGCTGAGGGAGGAGGAGGAGAACGCGATGGGTAGGATAAGCTGTGCCTAAGATTCGTGCTGGTCATCTAAAGTATGCTTTGAATTACAAGCTGGAAGCTGGCTGCCGTCTGATAAAAGTTTTTCAGCGGTTTCTTGTCTGAGTAAGTGGTTGTCTGAGCCTCATGGCATCTGCCTGGAGCACTCCATTCTGCATTTGTGGGAGGGGGCTTGTCATTCTGTGCCCATCAGAGATGGCAACACACGATGGCTTTACAGCTAAGGACACTGCCGAGGCCTGATTATCAGATGGCCATTAGGCTCCAGTGAAGAAGCTGCTGCTGGTAACCGGCCTCCGGCCCTGCCCCTTCAACCTCCCATTCCCATAAAAAATGTGCTGGTAGAGGATAAATGCAGCCTTAGAGGATGCTGAGAGATTAGGCAGGTCAGACTGATACTTACGCCCAAGAAAATGTGGGCACTTGTGAAAGAAGCATTGCAGCCCGAAGGATCAAACGAGCTGCTGCTAGGTTGGGCATCTTGGGCATTCAGCATGTGCCAGAAAATTCCATAAAACAGGGAGCGAACAGCTCTAGCAAGAAATAGAAAACTGTCAGACGGGAAGTTCTTGTGAAATACTATCAGAAATGTGAACATGCCAACACGAGAGCACATTCTTTGGCCAAAGCCTTTGTTCTCAGTGTCAGTCTCAGTACAGCTGCTGCCTTCGACCACCCAACTTTCGGTTGACCCTGGATCTCTTTGGAGGACGGTTGAGCCCAGTTTTTTAAATGGCCCAAAGCTGCTGCCACAATGCAAGCTGCTGCTTTCGAAGCACCACAACATAGCATCTAAGATATTGGTGAGTGTGTCGTTTGGATTAGCTTGCTCGAGATGGTCAGTGTTCAAAGTAATAAGATACCAGGGATTCTGCTCTGTTGTGAGCCATCCACGTGCCTCTAGCATAGTTCTCAGTTAGCTGGTTGACTGTATGTTGCAAGGCTGCCGGTGAGCCCAGGTTTTTGCTACCTCAAATTTAGGCTAGCAGCCTCACTTTATGCCTTTTGCTAGCTCTTTCGTCCTTATGATAAAACACTTATCGAGCCTCTGGACAGGTGACACGAATCAAATCCACAAAATGGCCAGCTGCAACAACCCTTTCGTGAGCAAGGGCATACAAGCTCTAGCCTGTCCTTGTAGCCAGGGGTCTGCAGTGCAGCAGCTGCAGCAACTCCAGCCTTTGAAATGATATATTAATTCGTGCAACTGTGTACCTGCCTTTGGCCTTCGATGTCAGTAGCTCTTAATCTTCTCACCTCAGTTCTTTTGATAAATAGCTGCAATCATGCCGATGCCAAAATATGCTTGATTAGGCAATTTCCACAAAAGGGCAGCTGCGGTGTGAGTGTGACTGAGTGTGGCAGAAATCACGCACCGAGCAGCAAAACATACCACCGATACCCTGACTAACAGGTCTAGTGCTTTGCAAATTGTGCTGTCGAGACAACCGTTCTACATCGTTTGACTCCACATGGGTGAGGGCTTTCCATTTCTACTGACACGTGTTTGGACAAATTCCGGCCTGCTGCCTGAATGTTTATGCTTTAAGAACTAAAGTGTTCCGAGTAGCAATCATTACCTTGGCTGTGGCCTTTGCCCATTGATCGTATCAGCTGCTTACGCAGGTCTAGGCGATGGGGTAACTCCCACAAGCAGTCCGCTGTTGCTTTGCTCTGCGCCCCAGAATGCAGAACGTATGTGAGGCCTTTCATTGGTAGTCCAAAGACTCTTTTCTCTCGAATGTTGCTCGAACAAAGACGCACCATTTGCAATACCTTTCCAATAGTAAGACCCAACTTTCAATTATTGCTAATCGTTCAAACTCACTCTCATTCTTGTAATCAGTAAATGGTTACAGTTAAGCAAATGTGACTTTGATTGGAATGTAAAAGCCAGCTATCGAACAAGCCGGACTCTAATAAACTCCTCTCACCAAACCTGCCAACAAAAGAGTTTTTTCGCAGCTAGCATACAAGAGTTCACTCCTGCTGCTGACTGTGGCACGCCTGTTTCAGTCGACCCGAGCTGCTACTTCAATGCTCGTCACTTTCTTGAATGCTCTTCCGACTCAGTAAAGCTCCCACTTTTTCTCTGTTACGTCAGATCAAATCTGTTAGCTACAAAATGTGCAACGAAATCTGATTAGGTTTTGAGTGGGCAATAGAAAACTCCGGCCTAACTCTCACTTAGTTCTTGCAGCTTTATAGAGTTACAGACCGGGATAAATGACATTATAGTGACTATGTTGAGTGCGGTCTAGTGGTAGTAGTAATTGTACCGAATTCCTAGAGTGAAAAGCATGTAACTCACCCTACACTATTGCTATCTAAGTAGTTTGATGCCTCCACAAGTTCGCAAGTGCTATCATCTAGGACCGTTCTTGGGGTGAGATATGTTTCAATTAATGCATCGCAGCATCTGATAATTTGCCCTTTGGTCATTCGTACCTTTGCACGTGCCATCAGGTTCTGAGTTTCTCTTAATGCCTTTTCTTAACACAGATAATTTATTGATTCGAAATGCGTACTGTCTGAAGGCGTGTTCATAAAAAAGCAAGGTAAACAGCACTGGCTGTTGGTGCCAACGTTTGTATGCTTGCTTGTAAGCATTTACAGACAAACAGAAATGCAACCGGACTTTAAACGATTAGACGTAAACAGCATATACACCACGTGCAAACAGGATGGACATGGATGTGGCCTGTAATAAGAAAGAATACTGCTTGAGCCCTGCTAATTTTTTCTGCTGTTTTATTAAACTCTATGCACTTGGTTGGATGTTAGCCGGAAACGGAATGCTTTGTGTGGGCATATTTGCGGTTGAAGGCTGGCACCTAGTTTCTAAATATCCTCACGCAGACGACGATAGGTTGAGTTGGTGGACTGCAATTTATTTCATCGATTATCTCTAAGAGCTCAGCATCATGCTATCTTTAATATTGTCCTTGTAATTCTATACTCGAGGCCTATAGTATTTTCTCATTACCTATAGTATTTTCTCATTAAAGTGCTGTCATGCACACTAGAATACCACATGGAGAATGAGAAAGTGCACAGGTTCTCTTAACGAGGCTACATTTTGGAAGGAGTCATTAGTGATTTAAGAATCGATCTATATCTGCATGTTTTTTAATCTGCTGTATCTGCTGAGGGCACTGATAAGAGACTGCTGCTACAATGTATGTATGCATGTATGTATGTATGTATGTATGTATGTATGTATGTATGCATCTCCCAGTACAGCTCCATAAAGCGGCTAAGACCAAGTAGATTTAGTTTTCACCAAATAATGTTAGCTGATTAAACAGCCTCGTTTGTTTAGCGGCAGAAGGGCCTTAACGGCCATCACCACCCTTGCAGTGGGCAATAAAGTACCGCTCACAGCCGGGCTTGAATCCACGACCTGGATCGTGAGGAGCAAGATGTTACTTCTGGTCACACCATACCATGTTTTTATATTTCATGATTGTGACAAGCGCTCACGAGATGCTATGCCTTCGGAAAACCTTGTGAAAGTGTCCAGACTAGATTTATGGCAGCTAACCAAACTATGCATATTAGAGCTTGCTAGTAAAAGATATTAGGATAGAGGCAGAAGAGGCTTAATGACCTTCATCACCCTTGCAGTGGGCAATCAAAGATTGCTCACAGCAGGGCTCGAACTCGATCTGGGTGGTGAAGAAGGAGATGTTAGACTGAAGAATTTCCTACAGTACACCCAAAGCCTCCGTGGTTTTCCGTGCTCATGCGGTACCAACGAATTCCGTCTCACGAAAAAAGGGAGTGTGAGACTCGTGCCTGAGTCAGGAGGGCAGCCAAAGAAATGAGTGGTGCGAAAGTGGCAGTGCGGGCGGCTGTGAATAACGCGCCAGAATTGGAAGCACGGAAGAATTCCCGATGCTCACCTAGGAAAGAAACACGCAGAAGTTTCTTGATTGGCATCTGCAAATTCTCGGAAGCCTGAGGAGCAGAACTTTGGGTTGAATGCCGAGCTTGTCAGCCAGACACTAGGGCTCCTTTGCTTGTACAATGACCCTCGAAAGTGCATTGAACAGACTGTCCGACAAGCAGCCACGGTAAGGAAATGCAGAGATATAGGGCTTGTCTAGAAGATTGGCCATTCATAGATGTGTGGCTGTAAGTTAATGAGAAGAGGTGCAACTAGGCAAGAAAAAGAGTTCTTAGCCCAAGGGTAGGTAGGTGTCAGGGCTCACAGATTGAGATCTTGGGTCGTGGCATGCACATCGAATGGTAACAGCAGACTGTGCATAGAAGGGCAGGTACCAATGCAAGCTGTAGTGGCAGCAGCAATAATGGCAGTGGCAATATCGACATCGGTGTGCACCTTGGGTCTTAGAGTAGGAGTAAGGTTCTTGCACTTCAATACCCAGGTAGTGGGTTTGAGTCCTGCAACAGATTATCTTTTTTTGCTTGCTGCAAGCGGAAGAGATAGCCGCAAGGGATCTTCTGCCACTACGTAAATGAGGCTGTAGGATCAGCCGACATTTACTTTGCTTCTACCTTACATTTCTACTTGATGTGCGACAGAGGCTATACAAGAAACATTCTGCAATACCACTTTGAATGTGTGAAATTTGCTCTGTGGTTAATCAGACTGCTACATAACATGCATTTGTTGCTTGCAGTTCTTGCTTCCTGCAAGTCAGCAATGCACAGGCGCGGGGACCGGCGGAAGTGCAGAGTATTTGACTCAAACTGCTTGATACAAACCGAACTGTCGTCCCAAGAGTCAGCCGTCGTATCTCAGCGGCCTCGTCCCCTCGAACCTTTAGCACCAACTCAAAATCCATCGCCATCAGCGCACACAGGTCAGTCAGCACGTGCCGATAGGCAGGCTGCTCGATATCGACCTCAGCGTTCGCTTGGTCAGAGGGGCTTATGGTGTTGATTTGGCTGCTCCGGAGCACCGCTGCAAGTTGTTCATGCCACCGTGGGGCGGTGGCACCATCGCTCCGGCACGAAGCAGGCAGCAGCAGCGAATTGAGGAGGACATGTGTGGGGAAAGGGTAGATGTACCCAGTGGGGGAGGGTGTGGCCGTGGTGCCGGCCGGCTGCACAATCTTGGTTCCTTTCTGGCATATGTAAGTGTCCATGCGTTTGTGACACCCCGTCTCGACTTCTGTAACTCACCTCTCACAGGTATTTCGGCCTGCTCAATAAGGGGGTTACAGTTGATGCAACACTTAGCAGCTAGACTTGTCTGTCGTGAATGCTGCTACTGGTACATTATACCACTTCTCACCAACACGCACTGGCTCCCTATCAGGCAGCGTATCAGCTTCAAGGTTTTCCCGGTCACCTTTGTAGTCCATTTATCCTCTTTCTGCAGCCTACCTATCTAAACTTCTTTCCAGTCAGGCTGGGCATTCGCTCGACTTGACGACACTTAAACACGAAGTTAAAGACGCAACTGTTCCTAACAGCATTTGCTTGTTCCATTTGAATTGTTCATAGTGTACTTATATGTGCTGACCATGTGCATGTTATCATTAACCATATTGACACGCTTCCCTTACAACTTATTCCTGATCCTAGAAAGAGATTAAGTTCACTGAGGGTGCTATACAAATGTCATTATTATTATTAGTAATAGTAGTATTGTTATTATAAAGTGCATGAAAAAGAGACTTA
The DNA here is from genome assembly GCA_009760855.2 of Cristatella mucedo. Lineage (NCBI taxonomy): Eukaryota > Metazoa > Bryozoa > Phylactolaemata > Cristatellidae > Cristatella > Cristatella mucedo. Next base: position 13,652,172 of record WPIO01000001.1, on the reverse strand, counting down.
GTTCTCTTTGGGTGGTCCATAAGACGTTGCTTGGTGCTCCTGCTGTGTACTCTGGTGCTCAAGGTTCAGACTTTGAGTGTGTGCAGACTGTCGTGAGAGGTGCTCTCTTATGCTGCTGCCAGCCGATCCAACGTATCGTGCAGATGTTAAACCCGAGTGCAACGTGCCTGTTGGCACCTTTGGTAGCATTGCGACCTACTTTAAACCTAATTTTTGCTTGGCAGCACCCCTGGGAATGATTTCGTTTACTCTGCTGTACGACGTGTTGCATGGCAAGCTGGAGGTGCACATGCTTGAAGGCAAGGTAAGTCGTATGTTTCAGTCGTCGTTATGTTGTCGATAAGCCAAGAGCACTAATCAATGTTACTTTAAAATCTGACTGGCCCATGTTGTCATGCAATGTAGGCCGTCTACAGCTTAGTGTATGGTAACAGCACTGCTGGCAATACACGAGTGAATCTGCTTCGGATAAGATTGCATCTAACGTGCATCTAGCTTATCGACAACATCAAGTGCATTAGCGCATGCACCGATAGATCGTGCCAGAGTGCACTACCGATATACCCTTAATGCCTTTAAGCTCGATCGGAGGCAATGACCATGATCGTGATCACGCCTGTGCAGTGTGCAATGTAACAAAAGCTGCAAGGCGTATTGCAGTCGCAATGGTTTTGTGTCCAGGTTCTGTCCCCACTGCTCTTAGCTGTCGTAGGCTAGTGCCTCCCTAGTCCAAGAGCGCCGTCCCAAGTGCTAGCATTTCTGGACGACATTCGTGTCCCGACGTGGTTTGCCTTGGCTGGCTCAGATTCCAGTATATTTTGTGAGTGACAGTGCTGTTGTGCAGGAGTCGTGTCAGAAGGCTGCTGGCTGCCCCCATCCGGTCTGCCAGTTCAGACCGGAAACGGTAGGGCAGAAGCAGTGAAGGCAGCCTGCTACTAAGCCACGAAGCCACTGATCGTTTGCTGAACCACTCCATATGTAAGGAATGGCTAGCCAGCTGGTTGCTCCAGCGGTTAAGGTGCTCACCACGACCAAGGCCTGGCTGAGATGGTCGGCTCGAGCCCCGAGGCATATGTGAAGTGCATGAATAGAGATTAAATTCTCTCGGAGCACTATACAAATGAATAATATCCTACCCATGAGACAAGGCACACCAAAGTATCACGAAGGGACCTTACCCTCTGAAAATATTTGTTCATTTAGGAGGAGTGGAGGTTTCTCAGCCAATTGTGGACTTTTTAGCCTGTGCTCTTCAGACCCTGGCAACATTCCTCCACTCACTGCCTCGGAGCCACAGCTCCTCGATAGCTGGCCCTTGGTTTCGTGTCTTATAAATAGGTTCGACGAATTACCCCAATCCACCGCAATCCACCGAAATTCACTCTAATTATGCTAATATCGACCGGACATTAGCGTTACCAAGCTCAAATTGTATGCTGATATTGTAGCACACGTTCGATTTTATCTATAGACCAAATTTCATGTTGCTGAGCACACACTCACTTATGCAAATGAGCTTTGAAAGAGGATGCCTGTATCTCAATCCATCACAATCCATTCTAGTTCTCATGAAGTTCTCCACCACAAATCAGCTGCGCACAGCTCCACAAAGTTTGGAATATCAAAGTACTCTACACGTACAATGTACCCAGAAAAGTTTGCGTGATTGTGCTCACACTCTCTCACGAATTCCACTGAAATAACATTGCAGTGGCCCAGGCCAGTACCTAATCCACTGCATTCCACAATGCAACGAATGAAATCCTGTTCGAAAAGCTCCTTTTTTGATTGAATATGACAGCACACTCTGCGAAAATTGCACTTACAAAATTCCACTTGCATTGGCACGGCCGTTCTCGTGCAATGTGTTGCAATTGACTGCAGTAGCTTGGGCCTATACCGCAATTCACTTCTTCCACGTAAAAAAGTGCAATGCAATGCCTGATGCATACTTTAGCTTTGCACAGAATAGGTGCAACCTATTTATGATGGATTGCAGAAGATTGCTATTGTATTGTATTGGCATGGGCCATTGTCGTTGATTGCATTGCAGTGACCGAGGGCTAGCATTACCGATGGCATTTCCTGGGTGCACCAAAAATACAAATAAAAAATAGTATACACGATAGAGAAATCCAAATGGGAGCTTCACCCAGCAGCGACCAGTCTATTTTTAATGGACCGTTATAGGTTTCCATATTTTCTTAGGCCGTTGCCGTCGATTGCTGCACATTGCCCTCGAATGTATGTTCGAGAATAGTTGACAGGATGCGGTTGCACTTTTAATGCCGCGCACTGTAATACACAAGAAAAATGGGATCTTCTCCCAACAGCTTAGTTTGTAATTGTAACAGACAATCGTAGATTGCTGTATTGTCTTGGGCAATTGTCGTCGATTGCCATGTATTGCTCAAGGTTGAACACGAAAAATGACAAGTATGTGCACCCACAGTGAGCGTTATGTGGTAGGATAATTACATATTCAAACGGCTGATTTCCAGCAAATTTGAAACTGATTCGTTTCCGATTTCAGACTATTTTGCATCAGATTGCTGTAGACTGCCGTATTGGCCCGGGTCAATTGCAGTGCCTTGCTGCCGAATGGTCGAGGCAATTGTAGTGAAATTGTGCAATTACACAATAACTGAAGATTAGAGCAGCGTGCAATCACTATTAGAGCTTAAAGTGTACGTATTCTGGTCGTTTTGCGGCAGGTTGCAGTGGATTGACATGCTGGCCCAGGCAGTTGCAGGCGATTGCAGTACACTGCTGAAGAATGTTCGAGGCAATTACAGTGAAGTTATGCGAGTACACAACAACCGAAGAATAGAGCAGTGTGCAATCATAATTAGAGCTTCTAGTGTACACGTTCTGGTTACTGTTCGGCGGATTGCAGCAGATTTCGGCAGATTGAGGTGGATTGTGGTAAGGGACCGGGCCGTTGCAGTCAATTGCAATTCATTGTGTGAGAACGGGTGTGCACAATGGAGCGAAATTTTGTGGATGCACTCTGAACTGAGTCTAGGCCTATATGCAATGTCACTTAGAGCTCTGCGATGGCGATTCGAGGATGATTTGCAGTGGAGTGGATTGCTGTAGTTTCCACGGTCATTTCAGGCGATTGCCATCCATTGCCACAAGTGCGAGGATGCACCATTTTTTTTATTCTACGTGATTGTGCACACAGCGAGGTGAACTTTATTATGCAATGAAAACTGGAGCTCGAAGCAATCTATTTTGATTTTCTATGGTGTGGATTCGGTGGATTGAAGTGGATTGCTGTATAGGCCAGGGCTACTGCAGTCGATTGCAGCACATTGCACGAGAACGGCCGTGCCAATGCAAGTTTAATTTTGTAAGTGCAATTCCCGCAGAATGTGCTGTCCTATTCAATCAAAAAAGGAGCTTTTCAAACAGGATTTCTTTTGCTGCACTGTGGAATGCAGTGGGTTGGGTATTGGCCTGGGCCACTGCAACGTTATTTCAGTGGACTTCGTGAGAACGCATGAGCAGAATCACACAGAATTTTCTGGGTACATTGTACGTGTAGCGTAGTTTGATATTCCAAACTTTGTGGAGCTGTGCGCAGCTGATTGGTGGTGGATTTGACGGGAACTAGAATGGATTGTGATGGATTGAGGTACAGGCATCCGGCTTCGAAGCTCATTTGCATAAGTGAGTGTGCCCTCAGCGACATGAGATTTGGTGGATAGATAAAATCAAACGTGTGCGACAATGTTAGCATAAAACTTGAGCTCGGCAAAGCTAATGTTCGGTCGATGTTAGCATAATTAGAATGGATTGCTGTAATTCGTCGAACCCCTTACAAATCCTGTTTTGTGGATTCTTTGATGAAGGATTCGACTGCAGGCAGCTTGGATTCAATAGGTCACTTGCCATTTGTAAGTTTTGTAGATGTTGGCAGCCATTTGTGCGTATGTGGGTGTGTGTGAGAATGTGGGTGTTCATGTGTATCTATGTATATGTACCAGTGTGAATGCACAAGCGCACACACGCGTGCATGCACACACGCACTTATGCACACACACACACACACACACACACACACACACACACACACACACACACACACACACACATATATATATATGTATATTTATACAGGTCTGTGTATGCGTGTGTGTATGTGTCAGCCAGATTTCTGTAATGATTAGGAGTCTGATGATATTGTCACTCCACATATGGCCGACCTCTGAAACCAGAGGTAAGCCTGCCATGCAGGTTGATAGACATGAAAGTGTGAAGCCCTAGCACAGGGACTTAAATTGAATCATGGTTGTTTATCGATGTATTTCCTTGCCATCTCTGCCGTTGCAAATTTTGTGATCATCTTTAATTCGCCTCTGAAGAGATGGCTGTAATTTGCCACCTTGGCAGTTACCATCCAGAAGTGACATAGCAGCCGCTGGCTGCTGATCTAGTGATTGCTGTCTTTGCTGCTGCTTGTTGTTAGCTGATGGGTGCAGCTTGGCATGCTATTTTCGTCGTCCTTGCAGCACCTCCCAGCCACTGCTGCTTTCGTTCAACTGAACCTGATCCCAGAACATGGAAAGGTGAGCTAGCTCCACCTACTTTGTATGCTGGCCTCCACTTGCAAGCATTCATGCTTGCAGTTTACATGCACAAGTGTATACATACATACACACACACACACACACACACACACACACACACACACACACACACACACACACACACACACACACAGTAGTTCATGCGCATGAGAAATCAAAGGAAATTAAAAGTGGCTTCTGCTTCTTCCTCAGTCTCTCAGGCCTGCTGTGCCGGCTAGAATGCCTTTTCCTTTCAGCTTCTGCTGATCTTGATTACCATTTATTCAACTAATTTACTAGCTTAGCATTTAAAGTCTATCATTTTTTCGCAGCCATTTAGCTAAACTGGGAAAACTTACTCTTAACACTAATCGGGCAGCTTTCCAATGAGCCAACTCAGCTATTCCCCACAAAAGCTGGTAAGCGCCAGTATTCCCTTCGAGCATAAAGCAGAGAATTCCGGGATGCCATTGCCACCCTCTGAGAAAATCCTTTTTAAGTTAAAGACTGTTTAAATAATTACAGTTCTAGCATTTCAATGTTCCATGTCAACTATGTTATGTAACTATAATAGCTCGTTGCAGCTACAAATTCAAATTAGCAAATTATCTCCCCCTCCCCCCCCCCACCTTTTTGGAAATTTATCATTGCTGTACCCTTGTACTGTGGACTATAAGACTATAAATATATCACGAAGGACTCAATGCAAATAAGACCCCAGGCATGGAAAGCCAACTAACTAACCGAGCAAATTAGAGGGGTTGATGAATATATATATGTGTGTGTGTGTGTGTGTGTGTGTGTGTGTGTGTGTGTGTGTGTGTGTGTGTGTGTGTGTGTGTGTGTGTGTGTGTGTGTGTGTGTGTTCATAATTCATTTGTGTTGGGCCCTAAAAGAGCTAAATCTCTCTATCCAGGTACTTTGCATAGTCCGAAGGGCTAGAACCCACGACGTTGGTCGTTTAAGGCAGGCACCTTATGCCTGGGCTAAACCAGATAGCTAACCTACCATGGCTGGTCTATAGTCAAGCCAATATTTCATGTAGAAATGTATATCAATCACCACCCTCGGTCTTAGCCTCGGGGTAAGGTGCTCACTCTTCATGATCCAGGTCGTGCTCAGGTTCTCGTCCTACAGACAATCCTATATTGGCCTCAGAAAGTGTGTCTGCAGATGGCTACTAAAGCTTTTCTGCTGCTGTGTAAATGAGGTGGTTAAATCAGCCGACATTTACTTTGCTAATACAGATTATCACTTGCCAACCATAAGGTAGCTGCTATTGCCATGCAGATGATATTGAGTTTGGACATGCTTCAAGGTTTAATGTGTGTTTTCCATTTCGGGTGGTCCAGCCAGTCGAGACCAAACCCGTGAGTTCCTCAATGGGAGGGGTAGGGTTACTGTGTGAGTTGGCTTGCTGCCAATGTTACGGTTTGTCTGAAGTTTGTAAAACGACTTCATGACATGAACCGACTCGTCATGTCATGCAGCACTACTGTGTTGCAGTCGAGAAAGCTGAAGACTCGTACCCGGCACAAGACCGTCGACCCTTATTGGAATGACGTGCTTGTTTACTACGGGCTTGATTTCGATGAGATGTGCGCCAAGACACTGAGGTAAATGACGTTTGATCCATGCTGTCATTAATTCCTCAGTATACCATGGCAGGAACCAGTGGCAGTCGTAATGAAGGGACTTCCATTATACAGAGGCACTCTGCCTTGGTATGATAATCACCTATACTTGTGTAGATGGACAATCTACATCCGGGAATGATTTAAGGCACTAGATACATGTTCAGACTGTTTGCTACTGCCCATTTCGGCTCTCAGTGCAATATATAGGACCAGATCCTGGTTTATACCCACTAAGCTATCGAATTCCTGTAGAGCGTAGAGGCTGCCATTGCTAGGAAATCGCCAAGCGTTCCTGACTGTGGCATAGATCTGGACATCCTTCCTTGCATCATAGGTGGTAAGAAGTGAGGCTGGGCCAAGAGCCTCAGTGCTTGCAGCCCCAAAGTCTTGTCTAGCCCAAATCTGTCCTTCGACATGATGGAAGGATGTGACTCGTTGACCTCAGGAGTTGAGCCACGGCTCCAAAGGTCAGCATCGTACGACTGACCCACTCCAACCGGCAGACCTAGCCGATTGCCTCAGCAGCTTGCTTTTTCCGCTGGCCCACGGAAGCGTTGGATGAATTAAAGCTGTCGAAATACTACACTGCCGGCTGGCCAGCACTACCTACTGCTACTATGCACTCGGTGCCTTCGACCTGGGGATCAGGGGGATTTACTCTTTATGCATCAAAACTGATGTCTGTGGATCCATTTTTTATGGTCCTAATGCTGAATGCCATCGTCGCTTGCTTTTACTTCTTAGGCTGACTGTGAAGGACGCCGATGCGCCCACTGCACCCAACTGTAGGCGCACTATCGGCGAATACAGGCTGGCACTGTCGGACCTGACCATGCCTGAACTGCAACGCTACTGCGTCCCCCTAGCGCCAGTGCAGCATGTGAGTAGCGTCATAGTCGCTTCGTCTCTGCCGTGTGGGGGGAGTGGAGATGCGGCAGCGCAGCGCCCCCTGTCGAGCTGCTGTTGCTGCTGCTGTGTAAGTGCAACGAACCAGCTGCCTGAAGTCAAGTGTGAAGCCAGTCGCTGAGGGTTGGAGACATTCGTGTCATTGCACAACGACTTTTGGGTGCTATAGTGCTCGCCGGAACCAAAATGGAGTGGCAGCAAAAGCAGTCACGGCTCAAGAAGCGGATACCTCGGCAAGATCTGCATAGCGTTGCTCTATAACCCATTGCAAGCGGCCCTGCAAGTCACTATCGTCCGATGTGCCGCTCTACTTGCCATGGACCAAAATGGCTACTCTGACCCTTACGTGAAGCTGTAAGAAACACTGCTGCAGAGGCTGCTGCTGCAGTGTGAGTGTGCACTCGTGGCATGCAAGTGCCCAAGGGCACCGATGCTGAAGTCGTTCTTTAGTGCAATAGTTGCATCCTCTGACTGGCCGTGTATAAGGTTCCCCATTTGTGCATGTGCTACCTTAGTTTGTAGCAGCACTGCCTTGCTGTTTTGCCTTTTTTTGAGGGGGAGGGGTGGCGGTCCGGATGCTCTTAACGTCAGCACCCTGCTGTTTGACTGATTTGGCGCAGCTCTTTGAGGAGCCGGAGTGAGAGCTCTGGTTTGCGGGTTGAGGTAGAATCACTTAGCATTTCCTCTCAGATTATTTACAGTTGTACGCTGCTTTTCGAGTGGCAATTCTGTGCATGCTGCCGAATCCTTTTTTCCTATTTTGGTGTGATTGACCCTCTGATAGCTGACAAACAGGGTATCGGATCAGTCCCACCCAGTCACATGGCTTTCTGGAAATAGCACTCGACAGTGCACACAATAATTCAATTGTATAGCGCCCCAAGAGCCCTAATCTCTATTCAGGCGCTTCACATATGCCTTCGGGGCACGAGCTCACGACCTCAGCCAGACCTTGGTCGGGGCAAGCACGTTGACCGATGGAAAGAAAGCAAATTAAGATCCTGAATCTTGAGGCTCCCCACTGTTCTGCAGAGTACACGCGCTGCTGCAGCTGTGTCTGCTGCTGCATCTGCTGCTGCAAGACATTGCTCTAACCGTGCGTGATAATTTCCCGGACGGCGTGCACGAGCGCTGAGTCAGCTGTTCTTGAGAATTGCAGGTAGTAATAGCTTCTGCGTTCAGCAGGGTCTCAAATTCTGCTTCTTTCTCAAAATCGCCTAGCAAAAGCACATAAATTAAAATTTTAGTACACCATTCATATTGAAAGGCAGGTGGCAGAAGTAGTCTTACTTATGAAGCAACATGACTTGGCAAACAAAGTGAGCCCAGATGTATAGTTGCTGGATAAGCTCTCAGGTGAAGCTTAACCGAGATGACTTTTTGTCACGACTCACTTTGTGATCTTGTACACCTTGAAAGTTCGTTGTACCAGGATTACAGCTTCTTCTGTCTTTCAGACTTTCGAGGCTTTCAAGTAAGCTACATTCTACACACACAGCTATTGACTTCAAGGTTTTGTCGCTCACTTTTAGGTCTCTTCATTCTATGGCTCCAGCCTATCTTTCAGAGATACTACCCCATCAGGCAAAGCATCGTACCACTCGCTTTTCGGAATCCAACAGTCTAGAAATACCTCGTACAAACCTTAAATCCTTTGGAGACCGTGCATTTAGCTCGTATGCTCCCACAGCCTGGAACTCCCTCCCGACCTGCATCAGAACATCCCCTGACCTGACCACATTTAAAAGAAACTTAAAAACATTCCTATTTAGGACAGCATTTAGTGGGTCCTTGTGATTCGTCCTCGATGTGCTTATGCGTGCTGACACTGTTCATGCTGCCACTAACCACATTTGCATGCTGACCCAGTGCATGTAACCCCTAACCATGTTATTCATTTTGTTTGTTTTTCAAGCATGATTTTACTTACTATTCTATTGCGTATCACTTTGCAGCAAATGTAAAGCGCCTAGAAAGAGATTAAGTTCTCTGAGGGCGCTTTATCAAGTGCAATATTATTATTATTATTATTATTAGATGGTGAAAATATGACCCTGATTTTAGAATGCTTTATGTTCTTTAATTGAAAAAAATCTCCAAGAAAGATGTAGCTTTAAAAAAGTGACAGCTGAATCTGATAATGATGTAGATATAAACGGCCTTGATCATTTCGTTGGGGGAGCCTTTGAAGAAGCTTATGGCACTCCGTAAATCTTATATATATATAACCTTCGTTTCGTAGTCAAAACTTTTTCTCTTGCCAATGTAGTTGTCAAGTACAATCTTGGCTTTCGTTCCTGTGAAGATGACATTCATGTCTACCTGTTCTTTGATACTTCCCGTCTCTCCAGTGCCTCGAGTTTTCTAAACTTCAGTGCAGCTTGCATTGCTACAAGTGTTCTTTGATTGCAGCTAATTTTTTTTCAAATTGAATGGTGACAAGGACATCTTAGTAGTTATTTGCAACTTGATATAACTCAGAAACTGGAAAGCCTCACCCTCAAAATTGTCTTGGCCGTCAGCTCATACGTAGCCTTCATATGCAATCTGTTTCTCATTGCGAAGCGACCTTTTGCTGGGTGATTGCTTCAGTAGCGATGTCAGGTCTGTCTACTGTCTGGTTTTTAACGTTGCAAACATTCGTGCATGCTTAGATGGGAGTACCTTAGCCAAATTGTTCCATCGGGACTTCTGTAAGTCTCTTCTTGTAGGTTAATTAATGCACGTCTAAAGACACAAAGCTTGGCATCTAGGCTAATCGGTTGCAAATTTCACATTAAACCACTCATCTCACACTAGTGCTGGCTCCCTATCACGTGGAAAATCAATTTCGAGGTCCTGTCACTCACTCCTGGTTATTTTATTCATTTGCTCAGCCTTACCTACCTGAGCTAAGGGGTCCTACGTGCACCACCTGGTCCTCATACTCTGGCCGTTCAGCTGTGCCTCCAAAGCCTGATTTAGACGGTGAGTCCTGCTTCCTACCTACTTCCTACCTACTTGAGTCTTTATTGGGTCTTCCGGTTTGTAGGAGGTTTAGACGGCAGTCTTGCTCCCAGTCTATCTTCCTACTCAGTCTCTGGAGCTTTCATGGGATAGCTGCAGCATTTCTTAACGACCACTTCGATAAAGCAATTACCGGTTGAATGAACCAGTCTGCTATAGCCTTTACAGCTTGCCTCCTAAAAATCTTATTTTTGAACTCAAAGCTCAGAGTGTCCCATAAACAGGGACCGCCTGGAACGCTTTGCGGGTTCGCTGGTCAAGGCTCATGTCCAGCCATTCCTTTCAAAGCATTGCAGGAGAAGTGGTCTGAACAACATCTATGATTGGTCACTTGCTAAGTCTTGGCTGAAAAGTAGAACCAGGTTTGGTTGCTGAGTCTCCACCAAATCTTCCCTAAGTCTGGACCCCCACCGTATTTGTGATGCATACGCCGAAGTAAGACTCGAGTGGGTACAAAGCAGGTAGGAATCAAGACTCGCCATCTAAACCAGGCTTAACCATCATATGCTCCATCGGAGACCATTCAGCTTCTTATGCCTTTTTCTAGGTGCTTTCCATTTGCTGCAAAGGAAACACGATCGAATGGTTAGTGGTAGCATACTCAATAAACAACAAGAATAACATGGTTAGTGGTAGCATGCACAGTGTCGGCATGCATAAGCACATAAAGGACGAATCACAGGGACCCACTAAATGCTGTCCTAAAAAGGTGTGCTTTAAGTTCTTTTTAAATGTGGTCAAGTCAGGTGATTTTGTGATGCAAGTCGGGAGTGAGTTCCAGGCTTTGAGAGCACACGAACTAAATGCACGATCTCCAAAGGCTTTGAGATTTGCAAGAGCTATAGGTAAACAATTAAATTCCGAAAAGCAGGTGATACAATGCTTAACCTGGTGGGGGAGTAAATCTGATGGGTAGGCTGGAGCCAAATAATGAAGAGACCTGAAAGTGAGTGACAAAACCTTGAATTCGATGTGTTGCTTGACTTGGAGCCAGTGCAGGTCGGCGAGAAGTGGTGTGGTGTGGCAACTGTGACGTTCGCGACAGACAAGCCTAGCTGCAGAGTTTTGCACCAGCTGTAAGCACCTGAGTGCACAGACCGATAGACCAGCAAGCAGCTAATTACAGAAGTCAAGACTGGATGTCACAAATGTATTGGCTAATTTAGCTATGGTATCCCTGCCTAAACAAGCCCAAATTTTAGCAATTTTATGTAGCAGATGTAGGCAGAATTGACTGTAGAGCTGACGTGGTCGTCGAATTAGAGGTCACTTTTGAACATGACACCTAGATTTTGATTCAGCAGGAGATATGCTGGCAGAGCCGATTTTGAGCGTCAGCCTTTACAATTTTTGAATCACACTTATTTTACCCTTAACTAGTAAGTTGGTTTATATCTTGGTGTATTTTTTGACTGCTTATCACAAGGCTTTGACATAACAATGGTCGGTGAGCGTTTTCATGTTCATGCCATGAGGAGAGATGGGCGGTGTTAGATTGTCGCTTACAATCGGAGCTCTCATTGAGTTGTCTCTGCTGCTGGTGACTTTACGTTGGGCCAGTTTATTGTTCGTCTTCTAGGAATCTGCTTCTGAAAATTGAAAATTGTAGACTATCGAAATCAGCAGTATGATTTTTCTGTGTCATGCACTGCGAATGTTTTAACTTTGATTGTCTGACAGCCTGAGCAATCTCATGGGTGACGTGTATGATATTGCAGATAGGACCTCGAATGCGAACCCATCTCATAAACACGCTCTTGCTCGTCCCGTGCCGTAGGCACAGTCTGTGTCTTGACTGCGCCTAATTGCTTGCTGGTGGGCCTAGGCTCATCATGGAGTGAGTTGGCATATATCCAATTCGATACTAGCCCTAGCTTCCTGACCGAGGTTGCTGCTTGCATTAGCTAGCTCGTGAGAATATTTGAAGTACCGTAACTAGTAGTCTCTAACTAGAATCACCAGTGATAGCTCATGCCAAACAGCCAGACAGACCGGCTTACGGGCTCAATATATCTGTAAAGCAGAAAGCCTGAACCTATTTGATCTATTTGTTGCTGCTTCTCCTTCAGGCCTTTAAAGGCCGTGGCTAACGAAGTTCTGCTAGCCGAAAGGAATCAGCTGGCAGCACTTCATCCTGTTGGTGTCTAGTCCACTTTTCAGTAAGGATTTTTTTCCACTGTCATTTGGCTGATAGTAGCTGATGACTTCTTGGTGTCTTTGCTTTGGGATTTTTTTTATAAAGATGCACTGACGGCTCTCTCATGTAAATTCGTTGCACGGCTGTGATCTAAGATTGTGCCCATTTCAAGATTTGGTGCGAAAGACATGCTGCTCTTTTTCCACACTTATGTGGATTGGCTAAATAGCCAACAAGACAAACGAGCTAAAAGGGACGGGTGTATTGCAGGGGATGAGCCAGTGCAACAGCTCTCACAACCGAGCATAGCCGAAGCCACGTTGGTGATGTAGACGATGGGCAGACGCAATAATTTTCTGTCGTGCCTCGTCAGTTTTCCATCGTCCTGCTTAAACAGACAAGTGTCTAGAAAAGGAAAGGTCTCCAGCTAATTGATATGACTTGGCAGTTTGTAGGCAATTCTACCAGGGCTATTGGCCTGATGAGTGGATTCTCTTGTGGCCTGTGCCATTAACTGCTGTATTGAATACTATAATGTACCCGAGTGTTACCGTAACGGGGCCATGCTGTCAGCCCCTAATTGGTGTGTTAATAAATGATCATCTGTCACACCAACTGTAGTTTTCTGCTGACACTTGAAACGTCGTCATGCTTTCACTCGATCCTTCGATTTACTGGAAGAATCACATGACACAAGTGTCACTTTGCCTTTCAGGTACCTTAAACCTGATAAAAGCAAGAGGTCCAAACATAAGACAGTCATCAAGAAAAAGACTTTGAACCCCGAGTTCAACGAGGAATTTGTATACCACATGACTAAGGATGAACTAGCTACTAAGACCCTTCACGTGTCTGTGTGGGATTATGACAAAGTGGCAAAGAACGACTGCATAGGTATTGCTCGATTTCGTGTGGTTAGATGTCAGTGTGTTATTTTTTGCAGTCTTTGCATGCGGCTACTGTTGCCTGTGAGCTCGACGTTTTTTGCATGGTACTTGTTGTACTCGCTCACTCACCACTTCGGCATGCCGAATTGCTGATATCTGTCGATGCCTCTCCACCATCCCGCGGGCCTGCAGGTATTTGGCCAATGAGGCCGACACTGCTGACAGTGGCCACAAGTGCCCTTGCAGTGCGCAGAGCTCGCCATTCTTAGCTCGCAGCTGCCGGTAGGTACTGCCTATATTTTGCTCCGTAAAAATTCTGTACCAATGAGCTGCCAAAGGGCGTTGAGGTGCAGTTAACCAGTGTCTACATTTCTTTTGGCAGCTGCTTGCTTTCCTACTCACCCCTTGAGTGATAGCCCTGTATGTGTGGGCAGTCTCGAATGCTAGGCTCAGGCTGGTATGGAAAAGCAGCAGTGAGTCGAATTGCTATAATGATGATAATGAATGAGTGGGATCGAAGCACAGGCACAGACAGCTGAGTATTATCTGCATAGAAATGAAAGTCTAGATTGTGCTTGGCAGGCATGCCAGGAAGAGTTTAAATTGTTCGTGTACCCGACATTCGGTGCTCTCAGCACAGCGATGCAGCCGGCCCGAGCAGCCGCGGCATCAGCTTCAGGCGGAACGGTTTTAGGGTTGCAGCAGCCACTACTAGGCAGGCTCAATGTAGTCACTCCAGAGTGACTGCTGAAACTGCAACGTTTTTGCTAAACCCTATTTGCACGTGTCGTGCGCTAGGCAAGCTAGCAAACGGACATCATCATTGGCTACTGCCCCCACACGACAAGCGATGGCTTGCATGTACGTGGTATGTTTGTACGTGTATGCATGAGTAGTCAATGCATGGTACGGCTCAGCTAAGTCAGGGGCAGCTGATATTGTGGGAAGTCTTCACCACGTGAGCAGGCGATGCTCAGCATCATGGAAGGGGAGGTCTGTTGGTTGGTGGCCAGAGCATGATTGAATGCCAGTGGAGGAGCGAATGCTTCTCGCGTTGGTAACGTTGAGGGCCCGTCATCCGGAAAAAAATCCAGTATACTGTCCCGTACACTGAGTACAGATGTCACTCATATCTTGCATAAAGCCTGTCCATCGAGGTGTCGACCCGCCCAATCGTTCCAGAGGTACAAGCATATGTCTCAATTTCCAATAAGCATCAGCCATGCCTGAATGTTTGCAATTTTCAGTTTTTGCTCGTGATTGAAGGGCTGAGTCGGGGTGGGGTAATTACAAAGCTCGAGCTTTCTGCAGTGAGTCAAATGACTCAAATTAATAGAGAGAGAGAGAGAGAGAGAGAGAGAGAGAGAGAGAGAGAGAGAGAGAGAGAGAGAGAGAGAACCATGTACTTAATGCCTAAGGGCCAGGCAGTGCTCTGTTGGTGCTGCAGCAGCAGCAGACATCTGTCCAAGGAAGATCCGGATGGGCTCTGCAGAGATCGCAGTGCCTAGCATCTGGCTCCGTGCTAGGTCCGGTTCTTTTCACGGTTTATACTGTCCCTCTTGCTGATGTGATTGCCAAGCACAATCTAGGCTTTCACTTCTATGCGGATGACACTCAGTTGTATCTTTGCTTTACAATCTAGGCTTTCACTTCTATGCAGATGACACTCAGTTGTACATTTGCTTTGATCCCTCCCAGCCTTCGAGCACCTCAAATTCTCTCAACTCACTTGCTGCATGCATTGATGACATCCGCAAATGGATGGCAGCAAATTTTCTAAAACTAAACGATGATACAACTAACTTACTAGTTATGGGCAAACCCAGTGTGATTCAGAAATTGGAAAGGCTGACGCTCAAAATTGGCTCTGCCAGCATATCTCCTGTCGAATCAGCTCGAAATCTAGGTGTCATATTCCAAAGCGACCTCTCGTTAGACGACCATATCAGCTCCACGGTTAAATCTGCCTATTTTCAGCTTCATGATATTGCTAAAATTTGGGCTTGTTTAGATAAGGATACCACGTCTAAGTTGGTCCATGCATTCGTGACATCTCGTCTCGACTTCTGCAACTCACTGCTTACTGGCCTACCAGCATGTGCGATCAGGCGATTGCAGCTGGTGCGAAACTCTGCAGCTAGGCTTGTCTGTCGTGAACGTCGCAGTTGCCACATTACTCCACTTCTCGCCGACCTGCACTGGCTACCAGTCAAGCAACGGATTGACATCCAACAGTCTAGAAATACCCTGTACAAACCTCAAATCCTTTGGAGACCGTGCATTTAGTTCGTATGCTCCCAAAGCCTGGAACTCCCTCCCGATCTGTCAGAACATCCCCTGACCTGACCACATTTAAAAGGAACCTAAAAACACACATATTTAGGACAGCATTTAGTGGGTCCCTGTGATTCGTGCTTAATGTGCTTATGCGTGCTGACACTGTGCATGCTGCCACTAACCACATTTGCATGCTGACCCTGTGCATGTCACCCCTATCCATGTTATTCATTTTGTTTGTTTTTCAAGCATGATTTTACTTACCATTTAATTGCATTTCCCTTTGCAGCAAATGTAAAGCGCCTAGAAAGAGATTAAGTTCTCTGAGGGCGCTTTATCAAGTACATTATTATTATTATTACAGCATCCTGCTTAGCATGCTCAGCGGCCGTGATAGCTCAGGAAGGCTCTTCACGACCTAGCTCGTAGGCTCGAATCCTGCAGTAGGCGATTCTGTATTGTCAACTGCACGTGGTGGTGATAACTGTTAAACAAGGCTGTTCGGCTGCTATGCAAATGAGGCTGTTCAATCAGCTTATAATTCTCGCGGAATTCTCTCAGCAATGAAAGACAGACCAAGCTGTCTTGGCTAGCCTTACCTCACAGGCATGACCCACCAAGCTGCCTTGGCTAGCCTTCAGGGCGACCGGCCAAGGCTGGCTGCCGTCCTGCGACGGGGGGGGGGGGGGGGGGCTGTGTGGACGCTGGGGTGGGTGGCTTCCTCAGATAGTGGCCAGAGCACTTGCCCCGAGCACAGAGCTCTGACTACCCATCGTACAGTCTCGCTCGAGCGGCTGCCCGTGTGTCAAGCCAGCTTGATCCATGGGAGTCGCTTCGCGACCTTTGCACTTCCTGCCCCTTCTTGTTCAGTCCGGCTGGGTGCATGCCAGCTGCAGTCATGCGAAGGCAGCAAGCTGCTCCTTCCCTAGGGAGACCAGCGGACGGACCAGCGGATGGCAGCTGCTGCAGCTCTATTTTCTGCGAACGCTTGCTGGTCTCAGAGAGTCGAATCATGGACCTAGGTCTAACTGATAGGCAACCTAACCACTCGTCAGCAGCTTCTCAGTAGACCCACGAACAATTACGCCGGATGTCTTTATTTGTTTTCCTTCACATTCGACGCTTTCATCGATGAAATCCAAGCTCGGTTCCTATCGACCCACTATTCTTTTGCTAATAAGCTTGCTACAGCACCGGCAACTTCTGTGCATTCCCCTTTCTCCTATAAAGTTTGAAATTAACCGTAGCTATCTGAAGAAGGTGTCTCTTTTTATTGAGACCAGCGACTGCTGTGCAGTCGGCCTGCCAGCACCGGTACGTGTGGGTTCATCCATATTGCCCACAGCTGTAACTGTAAGTTACTTTCCCTAGACTCTGTGACCTCTTCGTTTGTAAACGGGGACTAGAATAAGTCTGCTTTAGGCCGTGCAGGATAAAACATTAGTTGAGCTGGCTACCCAGTGCTTAAGGTGCTCTCCCCGACCGAGGTCTGGCCGAGGTCGTGGGCTCGGGCCCGCGGCATATGTGTAAGGCCTGAATAGAGATTAAGTTCGCCTAGGGTGCTATGCAAATGACTTATAATGATATACTATATATATCTGGAGTAGCTTGCTGAGTTCAAGCCTGCGAAAACAGGCTTACAATACAGTTGTGCTACTTCCTCAGCCAAGGTTTGGTCCAGCGGTTAAGGTGCTCGCCCCGACCAAGGTCTGACTGAGGTCGTGGGCTCGAGCCCCGAGGCATATGTGAAGCGCCTGAATAGTGATTAAGTTCTCTTGGGGCGCTATATAAATGAATTATATATAACGTTGCACTAATGTGTAGTCTACCGCCCTCCACAATATATCCTTGTATACATGGCCCCAATGCATGACACCTATTAAAGCAATTTGGTTACTCTCCGAATGATCAGACACCTCAATGAAATATTTCATGAATACGGCTAAATATTAGGCCTGTCACTTGGGTTTCCATATCATTGAATATGAAAGTTTGACTCACAGCAAGTGGACGTGGCACAGTTCTTGTCATATTAATGAGGTTTAACTATGAATGGTTTGCTTCCGATGCCCAAGTGATGGCAAATGTGTCTTACTGGATCTCTCATTCTTTTTGGCATCGTAATGAAAAGATCAATTTCTTCGAAATGGCGTACTACGTTGGAACGACATGTCTCTCTGCGCAATCCGGCTAACGATCTCCCTCCATAATTTTTTTTTAAATCTACACGACCAATCAGATTGCATTGCATTAATGCCTTCGCTATACAGATCTTCAAAAAACAGTTCGAAAAATGTGCTACAGCACATGATTGCGTGTCTAAAAGAAAACCGTTTTGATTAGCATGCACTTGATAGCCAAGTAGTCATGCTGGATGAAATATGCATGGAACACTCCTTCATTAATGAAGTTGCTGCTGAAGCTGCTTCTACTGCTGCTAGATATCGCCCTGCTGCATTGGATCAGGGCTTTACTGTGGCAGCGGCTCGTTTGACAACTGCTTTCATCGTCTAAGGTGGCCACTATCATCGCATTGCACTTACTCTCTATCGTGCAGGTGGCGTCTGGCTGGCCTGCGGCTCCCACGCTAGCAGCAATGCAGCCGCCAGACACTGGCAAGCTCTGACAAGTGCCCCCAATGTGAAGCACGAAGAATGGCATAAGCTTCAGAGCGTCGGCAAGGGAAGCAGTGACGACGAGTAAAAAAGGCTGCAGAGCGTCTATGGTCCGGTGTGCGATGGCACAGTGAATGCTTCTTGGCACGTAATCCTTGGCTCAGCACTTGGGCAACCGTCAAAGAGCTGGCCACTGCCCGAGTAGCAGACAGGACGCCGACTGAATGGAAGAGTGTGCACTGTGGCAGTGGTGCCATTCAGGAATTTCGGAGAGGAGGCAGTGGCAGTGTGATGGCTCTCTTTCTTTGAGCCGGATCCTACTCCAGTGCAAGAACTGGTCACACGTTCTGGCCCCTGTACTGAGGGAATATGCATTTTGAGCTCCGATTATATGGAATCTCACATTTGCAAAACATGCTCAGAAACTAGCACAACGACATGATGGGAAAAGTACGGTTTATCTACAAAACAGACTTTTTAGCGTGTTATTTCAAGGTGCTAGTGCAGAGACTTTGCTTGAGTCATGTCGAAATATATTTGGGTGAAAACAGTTTACCTCGTCTTAGTGAATCAGTCTCCGAGCACCATCTCTAAGTTGTAACACTGATCAGTGCTGCCACAGGGCAGGGCAAGGTGCATTCGATAGCATTTCAATGGAGAAGTGCTAATTTATCGCAGATTTGCTGGAGGCATATGTCTGAGTGACCAGAATGAGTCGCTGAATAATTAGATACCTTTGACCGATAGCGGACCTCCCATCTAGTGTCTTGCTCTTCACCTGCTGACATTGCAAAGCAGCTTTTCTGGTACGAAATTAAAACTCTGATACCTGCCTTCGACCTCAACATTTGGTCGTCAAGTGTAAAAGCTATATAATTCTACAACAGTCTGGCTTCAAAATAATGTCATTTTGATGTTATGGCCCTATATAGGTTTGTTTCAGGAGCATAAAGTCGTGATTTTAATATGGATGCAATCACTGATCTTTTTCTCCTATTTCCGATATTTACACTTTCCTCATTCGGGATATCGCAAAAAGCTTTGCGGTAGTAGGCACATGCCTTTGAGTTCTTGTTCCAACATGCTCATTACCAGACGCTCATTCCAACATGCTTATTAGAATACTCTCGATTGGGATTCACCCAGACTCGACTGGACTATTTGGACTCTAAAGGGCTGCCTAACAGTCTCAACCCTTTGCTTTGTATATTTCACCGTGGTGATGAGATGGGTCCTCATGGTCGAAGAAACTTAATAATAATAATAATAATAATAATAATAATTCACTTGATAAAGTGCCCTCAGAGAACTTAATCTCTCTCTAGGCGCTTTACACTTGCTGCAAAGTGAAATGCCATTGAATGGTAAGTAAAATCATGCTTGAAAAAACAAACGAAATGAATAATATGGTTAGGGGTGACATGCACAGGGTCAGCATAACTTATACTTGTTTGTCAGCTGAGGAAATGACTTGACTAGCGGCCAAAGAGTTGTACAAGTAAAAACTATCTATCTGACCATCGATGTGTTTGTTCATTGCCCGGTTGCTTCTCACCTAGGTGAACTTTTACAACGGTTTAAGTCCGAGCCTAGCCTCTAGTCTCCTGGTATTGATATACGTATTAGGTGCGGCTCCCGCCTGTCCAATGTTTGTGATAGAGGCATTTGCTCCACAGATTCAGACCATACATATTTTCACAATTAATCCTAAACGGTTCGACTTGCCCCTGCTGCTGACTCTGGTATGCCCTTCCTCTTATCTGACCTTCTCAGCTACTTATGTGCTACTAATGGCCGCGACACTTCTCCTAATTCAGAACTTTCCCCAGTTTTCCTGCATAAGGTTGCATGCCTATTTATGGCTACTAAATGCATATCTAAAGTGCTTAGGATTGATTTAACTCAAAGTAAATTCTCACAAGCATAGCTAACGATTAGTCGCAATGGCTTTGCAAGACTTTTTGCTATAACTGCAACTCCACCAGCATCTCCACATAGCCGTGCAGTAAGTTGACGTGGAGACTTTTCTATCATAAACTCAAAAGCTTAAACGGCTTTCAGTACCTATACTGGAGTCAACAAACTTTACCTCACGCAGTATAAAAAAAGTAAGAATAATTGCTTAGTCAAAA
The DNA here is from genome assembly GCA_009760855.2 of Cristatella mucedo. Taxonomy (NCBI): domain Eukaryota; kingdom Metazoa; phylum Bryozoa; class Phylactolaemata; family Cristatellidae; genus Cristatella; species Cristatella mucedo. The sequence continues at coordinate 13,632,001 of WPIO01000001.1, read as the reverse complement.
TGGCAGCCAAGGAAATACGCAACCCAAACTAAGAAGCATAGGAGTGCTAGAAAAGAACTGCCGGCAGCCGGATAGCATATTCCTACTTTTGCAAAAGAATTTCGAAAGTGACGGCCTACTGAGCATAAGCTTCCGCAGCCAAGATTCTTTAGGGGACAGAAAACATGGTAGACAAAAATAGAAAATTCAGTTAATAGACTGATATTTTAAAATATTAATATTAATATTAAATATTAAATATTAAAATATTTTAAACCTTTTAAAACTTTTGTCAATTAAATTTGTTCTGTTTACTTTACATGGCTGCTATAAAAATTATGTAAATCTTCAACCATTGTATACAACTATTGAAACCAGCCTACCCATTTAAAATACAGCCTAGTCAGGCTCCCCGTCGCACCGGCAGCTCCTCTTACTCGCGTCATTAGGCTGTGCCTCTAACGAATCTCAAATCCTTCTAAGACTGTGCCTTCAGGTCGTACGTACCCAAGGCCACGAACTCGCTACCGACCGACACCACAAATCTCCTAATTTGGCGATATTTAAAAAGCCATAAACCTGCATGGTCGTCAGAGCCGTTCTACGTCAGCGTTCGTTGTGTCGTATGCTTGTGGGTGCTAGAATTTTGCACGCTACAGCTCACAAATTATTGTATTTCCTTTCCAGAATATATGGAGTGCCTGGAATTTAGTTCTCTTAGATTGCAGTATGTGTCTTACGGTTATATACAATTATTGTTATCTACCTTTATAAGTTTCGCTGTAATTGGGTCTCATTAACCGGAAGTCACTGCTGATTCGCTAGCCGAGGCTGACTAATGAGTAGAGAGTCTGGGTCATAGTAATGATAATGCACTTGATAAAGTGCCCTCAGAGAACGCAATCTCTTTCTAGGTGCTTTACATTTGCTGCAAAGGGAAACGCGATTGAATGGTGAGTAATATCATGCTTGATGAACAAAATGAATAACATGGTTTTGACATACATGCACTGGGTCAGCATGCAAATGTGGCTAGCGGCAGCATGCACAGTGTCAGCATGCATAACCACATGCAGGACGAATCACAGGGACCCACTAAATGCTGTCCTAAATAGGTGTGTTTTTAAGTTCTTTTTAAATGTGGTCAAGTCAGGGGACGTTCTGACGCCAGTCGGGAGGGAGTTCCAGGCTTTGGGAGCATACGAACTAAATGCACGGTCTCCAGTAGTGGCGAGCCGTTGCTGACATTGTTATTCGCAATTTAGTGCTGTAAATGTATCCCAATCAGTAACTCTACAAAGTCGCAATGAAAAAGAGAGTATTACGCTCGAGTTTTCAATAGCCCACTCAATGCTCAAGCGGCTTCGGTGCGCATATTTGCATACGAAACACTCGTATGGCCCAATGAATTCTCTTGAAAATTTCCTGAAGATTTGATCTTTGTTTTTAAAGCAACCATTTCTTGAAAAATGGAATTTCCTGTAAATTTGATTTACACGTTACGGTAAAAGAAAGTTTTCAAGGTCATTAGTTACAAATTAGACATGCTTTAAAATTTAACTCAAGGTGCGTGGAAGTGATTAAAGTATTAAAGTACGCACGTACACGAAAGTGTGCACCAGGAAAGATAGCAAATTTAATTAAAGTGTTTACCGTTCTTCCATTCGATAGCAAATTTAATTAAAGTGTTTACCGTTCTTCCATTCTCTCTAAAAAGTTGCGGTAAGGGGAATATTAACAAGTTAAGCGTTCGTTTTCGAACAACGTTACTTCATCCTTGAGGAATGAATTCCAATAAAAAAAGCTAAGTGAGTCAACCATATGCGCAGCTATCGGAGACCAAAACAGGAGAAGCAAGCAACTGAAGTTACCAGCAAGCGTCACGCTCTGAAAACTTGTGAGCGCTAATTTTTCAAAAGCAGCACGAACAAGAGACGGAAGAGGAAGCTAATGAGGGTCGCTGCAAGATTCCATTTCCAAACCTCCAGCCTAACAATACCAAATACTACTCATACCGTGATTTTCACTGGTCTTCACTAGTTATTACCATAAGTAAAGTTAAAATTTAAGATTAGCTGATCAAACAGCTACATTTATGTAGCGACAGATGAACCTTTGAGGCTAGCACACCCTTGCAGTGGGCAACATAGGATTGCCTGCTGCAGGTCTCGAACCCACATGCTGGGTCGTGATGTGCGTGCACCTTACTCGTTGACTAATACACAAGAATTGAGTAAGTATTTGTCCAAGAGACGAATGTATACGATTATTATGGGATATCAATCTGACATATACACATTACACGCATTACACACACCACACTCGCACGCGCACAGTGACTTCCGGTGACTTCCGGTGGGTCTCATTGGGTCTCATTCACCGGAAGTACTGCACTGTAGTCTTATTATCACCCAACCGCGGATGCAAAAAACATATCCTCGTCACTAAGAAATTAGCGGAGAGTGTGCAGTGTTGAGTGTTCGATGAGCTCAGGAACGTGGTTGGAGCTGGGGACACGTGAAAGGCAGCCGTTACGGAGAGCCTGCCCTTTCCGAGCGAAACCGGATGAAATCCACCCGTGAGTTGCTATTTGCTTTACTCGAAAGCGACTATAGTGCTTTCAGTAGTATTGCAGTAAGGACCGCAGATATTTTTGTCCGGCATAGGCTAGCCACCAGTCATTACCGTAAAAACCAACTGCCGACACTGAAAAAATTAAGCTGATTGAACAGCTTCATTTATATAGCGGCAGAAGAGCCTTCATGGCCATCACGACCGCTTGTAGTGGTAAATAAAGGATCGAACCCACGACCTCGGTCGTGAAGAGTGAGCAACTTACCTCTTGGTCTAAGACCGAAGGACAAAGCCAGTATTTAAGCAGATGTCATACGACAATTTTAGGTGCTACTAATAACAATTGAAAGTTTAAGTGAAGTAGAACGAGCTACTGCGTCTACAAAACAGGCGCCACAAAGAATAGCTGTGGTACTAAAGCTGCGTTAAAACGACAAGTCTTCATTATGTTTTACTTCGGTCTTCCTTCTTGTAGGAAAAAGCACGGTCAACCTCCTTATAAGTCTTGCTTCCTACTTGCACCACCCCTGAGTGATAATGGGAAAACTGCTTTTGTTTGGCCGGTAGGAAATGGCCCTCCGCGAAGCCCTTACCTACGAATTTTAACGTTCCAAGATTGTCTTTATCGCTCGCCGCCTCTATATATGATTCGTATATAAAGAGCTCGTAGTTTCGCATAAGCAGGTGCTCTCCCAGGTCACTCGCTTCGATGATTTCGGTGGTCATGTAGTTTGCCATGCTTTTCAAAGGAATGAAGAAGGCGTGACCTCAACTGCACATATGACTTATACGCTCTATAACCGATAAGCTCTACAACCGATCTCTACAACTGGCATTCCTCGTTAAGAAAATCCCAACCGAGGCTCCTCAACGCCGGCAAGTCGGCCGGAAGCCCCTTCAAACGCACCTGTCTGCAAAAGACGTAGACGTACCCCAATTTGTAAATTCGGTAGCAGCATGGAGGTCGCGCCGCGTAGGAGGCCCTTTAAGAGCCCTGTATAATAATTAGTTTCGAAACACCTCTAAAAATACGATTTCCCCTTTAGAACCCCTTCTGAAGCCCCTCTGGAAAATCGACGTGGTGCGTGCTCCTAGAGATTCGTACCTAGTTGAGCAGGCTTTTTAATAGCATGTATAAAGAAAACGTGGTAGAATGCCTCTAGAGAAACACCTCGTAACTGCTCGTCATCTGACGAGTTGCCAGAGCCGTTCTCTAACCTCGGTAGGCCCACCGGGGGAAGGGTATCCTGATAATCACCCTGATGGGGTTACGATGCTTCGGAAAAGGGAGCTAAAAGGTACGATCTAGGTTCAGAGAAAAAATACCCACACAGAAGAAGCAAACTCGAATCACCTCTGTTTTGTGAGTTTACATCGCCGATGTGGTATCAGGGCACCGATATCTCAGCAAAGAACTCCATATTACGTGTATTTGTTTCACCATACCTAGCTAGCTTACACCAAGAAAATTAATCGGGCTACATGATGAGGCTTAGGGTTGCTCTGACCTCTCGAATTGACCCGAGTCAGCATCTTCATGTAAATTCATCAGCATGTAAATTAGCAATGTTCGCTTAATAATACGCGTATACCTGAGTAGTATGTTGAGAATCTGATACTTGAATAGGAATGTAGCTATGTTGACTCTGAAAAGGAATCACGATTTGTGGGGTATTACTTTCCCACACATTAGCGCCCTCAGGCCACAACTTGTGTGGTGCCCTCTGGGGGTGCCACGAAGAAGAGCTGTCATTGGCGCACTAAAAAATGTTATCGGCTTTTGGAACGAATACAGAAGTCAACAGGCTTCATCTGACACAACAACGAGAAAATGAGAAGCATTTCTGAGTCAGGATTGCTGTCGAGGAAGTGATGGAAACATGTGGGTAATAATAATAATACATTTACAGCGCCCTCGGAGAACCTAATCTCTTTCCAGGCACTTTGCATATGCTGTAAAGGAAGCATAATCGAATGGTTAGTGGTAGCATGGTTAATGTAAACGAGCGTAATGTGATTAGAGGTGACATACGCAACGTCAGCATGCATATGTGGTTTGTGACAGCATGCACAGTGCCAGCATACATAAGCGTACGAAGGAGAATCATTTGGACAAACCAAATGCTGCGATACTTACACTGTTCTCCAAAAGTTTCTACACACTTGATCCATCAATCTGAGTTCGTTTGTTGCTAATGCCACTATTCAAATAGTCGTTATGCTACACTAATTATTAAAGTGTAACAATCTGTCAATATAATTTGACACTAATTTCCAGTTTGCTACGTTTGGCTTCGTAAATAACTGCATTCGTTGGCAACCGAGTCAGCCGTTCCCATGTCAACTGACGGAAAGGTGTGGTAAGGTAACTACCGGCACCCCTCTTGAATGCCATCCAGCAGAACCTATTTTTGGCCCAATGCAGTCACCGACGACACCACTGCCAATGGTGAGCTAAGGTACCCGCATGTCTTCTTGTAACCGAGTTCCCGGGGTCAGATGCTAATTCCCGCCAAACCCCACCATACTACAGCCGCTGAGGTAGGGTAAGACGAGCGGCCGTCAGGTTATACCTCTTTATAATATCGCATGCGCCAACAACAACAGGGGAACTAAACAAGTCTACAGGGAGGGTCCTATACACAGTACACAGTACACTACGCCGAGATCAGGTCGCCAACCAATAACTTCTCCGCGGGAGAACCGCAACTCAATAGCATGGCTCTGAAAGACAGGTTTGCCACTGCTAAAATGCATTGCTCGAGTGTCTACTATGCAACCAGAATGGTCGTAAGCCAAAACTACTAGTAGACTACGAGTAGATGGCTTAACTAACAAAGACTGAATGTGCCGGTGGTATATTGCAAGCCAAGGCTGACTCTGCAGCACAAAAAAGCGGGGCTGGATTTTGCTTGCCGATCCCAACATTTGACAGCATCGGAGAAATTAATCGTGGGTTACCCAATCGAGGCAGTGCCTCGGTGTGACCATAGTCCAGATAATTTCTAATAAAGTTTTTAACAGTACCCTCTGAAATCTTCATCCGCCTTGCGATTTCTAGGTGTTAATGGTCATCTCTGTGCATGACATCAAAACCGCTCTTGCACTCTCATAAAGATGTGCAACTGGCGGCATGTTCTGATCGCGTACTGCGAATCTCTATGGAATTGGCTGGCTTCAACAAGTCAAGGAGACATACGGGTACCTTAGCTCATCATTGGCCGAGGTATCGTCGGTGATGCAATTGGCCAAAAATAGGTTCTTCTGGATGGCATCCACGAGGGGGGCATTACCACACATCCCCATCGGTTGACACGGGAACGGTTGACTCGGTTGCTAACAAATACCGTTATTTACTAAGCCAAACGTAGCAAACTAAAAATTAGTGCTAAAGTACATTGGCAGATTGTTACACTTTAATAATTAGTGTAGTTTAATGACTTACTCGAATACTGGCATTAGCAACAACCGAATCAGATCGATGGACCAGGTGTGTAGAAACATTTGTAGAGCAGTATGTATGCGTTTTCATCTTCGTTATAGTTGTGGTCAAGTCAGGGAATGTCGTGACGTCAGTCAAGAGTGGGATCCAGGCTTTGGGAGCATACGAACTATAGGAGCAGTCTCCAAAGGATTTGAGGTTTAGACGAGGTGTGGCTAAACGTTGATACAGAAAAGCAGGTGGTACTATGCTTAGCCTTATGGGGACTAGATCTCATAGGTAGGCTGGCCCAAAGAATGAAGGGACCTAAAAGTGAGTGACAGAACCTTGACATCGATCACTGCTTGACTGGGAGCCAGGGCAGAACGTCGTGAAGTGGTGTGATGTGGCAACTGCTACGCTCACGGCAGACAAGCCTAATTGCAGAGTTTGGCACCAACCGTAAGGGCCTGATTGCACAGACCGTTAACCAACAAGCAGTGAGTTACTGCAGTCAAAACTGGATGTCGCAAATGCATGAACCAATTTATACGCAATATTCTAATGTAAGAATGTAGATTAATTCTCTCCCAACAGCATGTACGCGGAAGAATGCAGAACAGTGAATCTGGCTCACAAAGACGTACATCATCGCAGGCACCTACAGCGCCCCCCTAAAGCAGCCGTTCTCCCCTACGCCGGTGTTTCAACCCTCATTTGCTCCCTCTCAGCCACATCTCATTCCCGTAGGTTAGCGGAAGGGCAAAGCCGGCCTGTGTCCAAGCTACAACCGCCAGACCATAGCTGACACCGGATCACTCCCTACCATCCCTAGACCTCATCCACCAGCAGTTCGATCGCTCGTGGGCGGATGATACCGATCTCACATCCACTAGCTGTTCGAGCGTGGGTTGGGAGATGATAGCGATCTTCCTGCACGGTTCGAGTGCCAACGAACCCCGTGATCACATATATAAAGAATCACAAACTACAAAGAATTCTCGAATTTTAGCAAGGTTACATAGCTGGATGAAGGCAGACTTGACTGCGGAGCTGATGTGGTCGTCTAATTAAAAGTCACAATGGAACAACGCACCCAGATTTCGTGCAAATGCAACACGAGATGTGCTGGCCGAGTGAGTTTCAAGCGTTACGTTCTTCACTTTCTGAATTGCACTTGGTTTGCCGATAAATAGTAAGTTGGTTTTATCGTCAAGTAGCTTAGGACAGTAGGAAAGCATGTTCCACAAATGATAGCAGTCGACTAGATGGCGTTGCGTTAGAATTGTAACCGGGTTCCAGAGGTCAAAGGCTAATTCCGGCCAACCCCGCCATACTCCGGCCACGCTGCCGCTCGCCATGCCGCCGAGCTAGGGTAAGACGAGCGGCCGTCCGGTTAAACCTCTTTATATTAACGCATGCGCCAACAACAACAGAGCAACTAAAAAAGTCTGCAGGGAGGGTCCTATACACAGTACATTACGGGGGCGCAAGACGACGCAGCAAGCGAGAACAAACGTGTTAGTTGGGGTCAGTCGGCTTCTGCAGTCCTGTCGTTGTATCGACTCCGAATCCAACAGTACGAGCGTACGCCGTCCGAAACCCGTCTGGCTGAGTAACTGCTGGCTAGTCTGAGTCGACAACTACCACAGTCGTAAGCTTCCACCGAAAGACGCCATCACACGGGGGGGGGGGGGTCACGAACATGCTACACGGGGAACGTGGTATAAACAAGTCAACAACGAGCGAGCTATCCAGGTCCGCTCGGGCCTTGGGTACTAGTTCCCTTGCGTGCGTGGCAGCATCGCCGGAGCACGCCTGCACGAATCCAGGTGCATAACTCGGCGAGACCGGGAGCCTCCAACACCACGACTTACTCGGCCAACTTCCCGTAACCAAGAGCCCCGGTGACCTCACGTCACTGCATACATCCGGCCGTGCCGTAGGGTCCGACCCCGGCCTAGCCGGTGACCCTAACCATCACTATAGCCGTCCGGTCCCTGTCAACCGAACCCAGCCTGGGTACAGAATTGTGGGAGTTAGTTCTCCAACATAGGACCTGCAGTGCAAAAGCTTCTGTCCCCGACGGTCTTTAAGTATAGGAATGGAATATCAATTTAAATTTCCGCTGAGAACCCAAGTGCACCATGGGGCGTAAAAAAGTGGAGCAGTAATGCTAAGTATAAAGGAGCCAAGACATGGCAGACCTTGTGGGTCATCATAAGGAGTTTTCTCTGTATCCATTGATCAACTGGGAGCCATGGCAGCTTCTTCAGCAAAGTGTGGTTTGGATGCCAGCCTGATAAGGCAAATGGGCCCACGATTGATGTAGCTTGGGCGTGGTATCATAGCCCGATCTTGATGGACCGCTTCTTGGAGGGGGATGTGCCGTTTCCGGAAGGAACTGCGGAGCGCGAGTGGACCCATATAAGGTAGTTGCAGCAGGGTCGCACGGCAGAGCGGCTGTGCTGATGTGCTGCAAGCCTTCCCGAGAATGCGCATTTGTTGAAGCCTGCTACGTGCTTGAGTGTCGTCGCTCGTGTGTCATCGCTTAAAATTGTCCCACTCAAAGGAGACACATAGCTAAACCTCTAAGATTTGTTGACTTGCTTTGCTGCCTCATTCATCATCAGCAGATGCTTAATGGCATTTTTTTCGGTAGCGAAGCCAAAATGCAGTTGCAGTACTCCGGCCAAGAAAGAACACGGGAGCTAGTTAGTGATTATTAAACCTCCATGGTAGGCCTCTCTAGTCTTAGACATAGATCTAACGTGGTGGGTACCTGTTGAAAGCGTTCTTACTAATGAAGCTTGCAAACACAAATTAGTTATCGAAGAAGACACCTAAATTCCCAGGTCATAGTGTAGATTGCACTACGGCATTACCAATTAGAAGAGTAAAATCTTTCAGTCCAGTGGCACGCTTGCAAAGCAAGAATTCAAACTATCACTTCCCGCAGCAGATGTCAATTGTTTAATGACAAATATTGCAGAGGATTGTAACCGTAGCATATAGTTGGGTTTCGTCGCGAACAGCGCAGAAAGCCAGCTGACGACCAACACCACCGGCGTATTCTCCTATGCACGGAGCAGAGTGAATCACGACTCCCTTCGCCCCTCTCTCCTAATGAAGCCCCACTCCTTGACCACGGCTGCGCACCGCCAACCCGGATAATACTTCCAGCATCTGTTCACCAACGGGTTAGCGGGAGGAACAATAACGGCCTGTGTCCATTCCACATGAGAGGCGGACCACTGTTGTGCTCCTGCCCGTCCCGATGATACATCCAGCCACTGCACTGATCCTTTCCGATGATACTGTAGCGCCTCGTTGGCCTTGGCATAATTTTAGCGCGAACAAGAGCTGTTCGGCGGCCGGCAAGAACTCCTTTGTCCTGGAGCAGTGAGCCAGAGAAGTGTGTCAGTGCGGTTAGAGAGCAAGTGCTTAAGAGCAATCCAGGAAGCTCTGAGACCGGAGGTGGCAATTCGGCCTTTAGAATTGGTCTGATACGCGCGGGAGCTGCTGATTGATGTTGGCTGGCCTGTCAACCTCCACCACCACTCTGTCCAAAAAGAATCGTCTCGAACCGACTCGGCATTCAAGCTGGACAGAGGTGCCCTTCCAGTGGCTTAGTAACGGTATTAATTCCTTACCATAATGGGCCGCGGTGTCGGGCCCAATACCACTAAACTCTTGCCCCATAGTCTCAGCTGGGTATTTAAGAGTCGAGCGACGCTCACTCTTGTTCTTTTGTCCGGCTTCTCTCTCCGGCTTCGCTTCGACGCCATCAGACTCGTTTCTCTGAAAGCGAGGGAGGAGGACGGGCCGTTAACCGGCGATTGACGGGACAGAACGAGACAGCGCTAGGAGGATTCGGTGGATTCCTCCGAATACAGTCGAATCGCGCCCGAGCAAGCATTTTGTATTTCTTTTGTGTTCGCGCTCGCACGTGGTCTCGGCATAAAGATTTGCCGGTGCGAGCTAGATGTAGTTGGTATGGTGTGAGATATTCCATTGGTTCGGGCTCCATCTATTTGGGTCGTTCCCACTATAGACGTAAGTAGCCTAAGTGTGGAGACGTGAGGAGTGTGGAGATAAAACTGAGCTAGACGCGCAGCAACTTTGTGCGCTTGCGGATAAAGCTCAGTAAAATCCCCAATTTGTGTGTCTGGCTTTCCAATTCTCGCCGAGGACTCACGACCCCCTTTAGTAACGGGAAGCAGGTCAGCGCCAGAAACGCGAGTTTCGTGGCGGCCAGCTTATTGCACCGAACGGCATTAGGCGCTAGGTTACGCCGCTGCGTAAGCGGCAGGTCAAGCCTACTCCACCGAGCCTTGGGCGTTACAATACTCCCAACAGCTGTTCACCGGCGGGTTAGCAGAGGGACAATACCAGGTTGTATCCGAGCAACGTCACTGGCATCCGAAGACTACATAGGCTTGATAACGGATTCAATGGACCATAATCACTTTCCCAGAGGCTCTGTATACACGGAGCATAACAAAAAACCGAGAACGGACCCTTGTGGAACTCCATAAAGGCTGGCCTGTTGGATGAGACTTGACCATCAAAATTGGTCGGATGCGACTTGATCATCAAGATGCTCAACGACGATCTATTAAAGAATCTATGGCTAAAAAGAAAGAAGTGAAACTTAGCACTAGCTTGCTGGGACCTATGCATACATTGCAGTCTTTTTAAGTATCGGTCGAACGATGGCCGATTTGACAGAGTTCGCAACAATCCATTAGTCAGAGGGCATACAAAACCCGAGTAGTAGCTGGACGAAGTTTGTCTGCCAGTGAAGACCAGAGAGGGGATGGTCTTCCTGCAGGAGATGAGCTCTTTTTTGTAGATTTTAATCGATATAGCCAGTCCGCTTGGAGAACTTCAGAGAATTTTCCAAGTAAGGTCACCAATTGCGACAAGAAATTTGCTAATCCCTGGCTTTAGCTGGAGGTGGCTACGTGAAGTAACGAGTATGTGTAATATTTCCAACAAAGGATGCGAAACTTAGCTCAACTTGGCAGCCAAACCACTAATATCCTGTCGAAGGGGTTAGATATCTCAGAATTGGTAAGCAAGTAATCCAATCGTATAATATTTTTGCTACCACGGATCACCAAGTCGTTCTTGAGCAAGTCCGTTGTCGTTCGTAGGCACTACAGACGCAGTGCTACACTGATCCCATTGCAACCGGACTTTTCTTAGAGTCAATGTCAACGGCCATCTATTTTACCTTTAAAGTATCGGGTACACCTGTGATCAGTAGTATATCACTTATCTGCCTTTTTTATATTCCCTCTCTTGCCGATCTCATCGCTAAGAACAATCTAATCTTACGCTTCTATGCGGGTTACACGCAGATGACACACTGTACTCATACCTTAATCCTTCGCTGCCTTCTAGAATCTCAAACTCTCTCAACCCCCTTACAGCATGTAATGCAGGTATATGCACTTGAATTACAGCAACCCGTCATAGATTGGCGATAATGAGCCTTACTGTGGGAAAACTCAGTGTTATTCGGAAATTAGAAAGCCAAACCCCCAGAATATAAGGTTGGCCAGAATCTACAGATTATTTCCTGGAGATTCTGCATTTAATCTGGACGTCCTGTTCCAAAGTGACCTTTCACATAAGCTCCAGTCTAATTTGCTAAGGGTCCAGCTAGTATCATTGCAAAAATAACCGGAGTTGTGTAATGCACTGAAGTCTAGTCTGAATGCTTTGAAATCTAGTCGCTAGATATAGCTGCGTCGCGTATTATCCCATACATTAGTGGCTGGATGGTGAGCTGTGCCGATTGCCCAAGCATTGGCCACAGGTGAGGCATACGCTCTAATTGCAGCAACAGCAGGCACGCACATCATCAATACTGGTTCACCACCAGTACTGATGTTTTCTTCTCTAAGATTACGGATTCATGTAAATTCATTCATTCAAAATTCATGTAAATTCACGAGTTTTTAGCCCAGCTGCCAGGTACTCTTTTTTGCTGTCTCGGTCGAGAAGATTTCACCCTTTCTTCTCCTCCTGTTAAACTTCTTTAACCTTAGGCCACCCTCGACGATTTACTACAACGACTATCGTCATATCAAACTTCTGCACCACCATGGCATCAATATGATTGCATACCAACAACCCTGACAACACTTCTCGCCGACCTGCACTGGCTACCACTCAAGCAACGGATCGACTTCAAGGTTTTTTCTCTCACTTTTAGGTCACTTCATTCTTTGGCTCCAGCCTATCCCTCAGATCTACTCCTTCACGAGGCCAAGCCACGTACCACCCTCTTTTCGGAATCCAACAGTCTATCAATACCTCAAACAAACCTCAAATCCTTAGGAGAACGTGAATTCAGTTCATATGCTCCCAAAGCCTGGAACTCCCTCGCGACTTGTGTCAGAACATCCCCTGACTTGACCACATTTAATAAGAACTTACAAACACACCTATTTAGGACAGCATTTAGTGGGTCCCTGCGATTCGTCCTTCACGTGCTTACCTGTGCTGACACTGTGCATGCTGACCCTGTGCATGTCACCCCTAACCATGCTATTCATGTTTGTTTATCAAGCATGATATTACTCACCATTCGATTGCATTTCCCGTTGCAGCAAATGTACAGCACCTAGAAAGAGATTGAGTTCTGAGGGTGCTTTATCAAGTGCATTATTGTTATAGGTGAATATGGTTAGCTGAGATGCGTCCACATGAATCGGCATAAACGGGCAACGAAACTGCGATATTTGCTGATCTACCATGCTTACTCGCATGATTAGCTGTCCATAGCAAGGTTAACGTTGTTCGTCTCCATTCGCTTAATTCTGGTGATAGCTTAGCTAATCAGTTAAGAGCAATCGCAACGCCCACAACGTCACCTTGTCTTGTGAGTGTGTATGTGTGTGCTCGCATTGCTAAACAGCAAACGACTTGGAGCACTCGGAACACAACCAAACTCGACAACGTTTAATCAACCACTCTTCTTTGCAGACATTAATGCTAACGGAGCTTCCTGTCGTCTTCGCCCAGGAACGCTGCATTCCGATTGGTCAGTGCCGTCGCTAGCATCAGCAGCTGAAGTGCTCTCCTCGATTGGTCACTCTAAGTCGGGAGGCCCCCCAGCCCAGTACCAGCAGACGACAACATCTTGGCATGGCGCCGTCGTAGGCTGAGGTGTGCATTCTCTATTACGACTCAACACCTTGCATGTTACCTTACTAAATAAAATATTGAGCTTAAGTGAACGATGGCTAATCTTGAACAGGGAATGCACATTGTGTAGTTTCACTCGGATATAGTCAGCATGTCTCAACAATTAACCAGGCCCTGTATCTGTCGCCGATGGTCGGTGTTTTCTGATACCAAACTTCCCATCATGGTTTTATAACTCTGGAATATGGCCAACAATCAAAAAGTGTTAGGAATTTTGAGTTGCAACTGCTACAATATTCACGTGACCCATATATTAGAACCTTTTACTAATTATTCAATTAAAGTATTTTAGTCATTCCACAAACAGCATAAAACCCATATACAATGAACCAGCAAGCAGTATAGCCAATCACGGTATACATCTTCAGGCAACAATGACTTCATATATAGCCTCTGATCTTGTGTGCTTTTTAGCAGTCGTTATCCTTCCAAGGCTAGACAGACTCAGAGCAGCTGCAAACGCAAGACGACTAGGAGAAGAAAGCACATGCTGACCATAGCACCGACGAGCAGCTCAGCACGAGCATGCTGCATGAGTCAATCGACTGCTGAGCACACTCAATGGTGTCTCGATAAGTAGAAACGAGCCACTCATGAGCAAACCTACTCAGAGCGACGATGTGTCCGTAAGAACAGAAGTCCCCGTGCAAGCACTGATCTCGCTCACCACTGCTGAAATGATGCTCTGCTCGGACGTACTTCTGAGCATCATGACCCTGTCATCTGCTGTCGTAGTGGTGCGCCACCCCTTGAACAATGTTGGCACTTGCAAAGTGGAGTTAGTGGCTGCGTGCACACGGCCACTAGTGTATCGATCTAACGACTGCATTTGGGCTAGCGCATGACGACTTAGATCCTGAGGTAATGCCTCACTTGTGGGTACTCTATTCGTGGGGTCAGGCTCAACTGATGCTGTGTTGGTGACTTCACAGTTGCCCTCGTAGTGGCTCGAGGGCACTTCTTCAAGCATTGGTGAGTCTCTACCGGTTAGCGGCTGGGTGATCAGTACTGTACTAGCTAGACTCCACTCGGCAGGACTGTAATCACCAGCCAGGCCATGGCCCCCAGAAAAAGTAGCCATTTTTCCACGCAGCCTTTTACCTATTATTATCGCAGCATTCTCCTCTATGCTTCTAAGCAGAGCGTCTTCGAATTCGTATTCACTCATGTCTTCCACTTGGACATCGGCGATGGGCAGACCATGGATGGCTTCGTTATCAACCTCTGGCTCAGCAGATGCTGGCTGAACAATGGCCGTAGCGTGATCAAGCGGCAACCAAGATGGTCTAGCTAAATGGCGACCATCTGTTGGTAGGGACAGGAGTGCAGACATGGGTAGCCTTGTGTCGGTTTCTGCTGTGTGGTCATGCTCCAAGTTTGCACCGTGCAGGTCTTCGTAGGCAGATGGAACCAAGTCGTGGCTCAACTCATCGTACAACAATAAGATCCTGTCATCATCTGTGGCCAGGTCAGTGTATGAACGTGAGGTATAGTCGTCCGGAAGGACGTAGGAAGGCTTTTGGATTGCACTTGACTTTTCTTTATTTGGCATAGTTTGGGACTCCCGTGCCCAAACCTGGCTATAATCATAAGCAGCAGCAGGGGTAGCAACTGCTGCTTCAGCAGCATCATCACCTGTAGTGGGACTTTGAAAGCTCTGCACGGTTTTCAATCCTGCCAAGGGAGCCAATGCCGACACCTCTGCATCGGTCATCGTTGCTGCTGTCGTCATAGTATCGATCGTCGTAACCATCGGTGCAGGGTCTTCTGTCTTGTCTATGTGGTGCCCAAAAGCATCGGCTGGCCGGACGCCAGGGCTTTTGGGCTCCAGCTGAGCCATACAATGTATTCCACTGCTGCTGCAACTGTCGGTGATAGCTGTCAACAGCCAGGTTGCCTTCACGCTGCCAGTGCTCTCGGTGGAATGGGACAGAGCCGGATCTTCACTGTGGATGTCTTCGCTGTTATTCGTGCAGCCAGCAGATATCTCGGAAAACTGGTTCCGTTCTGCTTCCAGGGCATCACCATCCCCAATGGTGGTTGCTGGCTGGTGAACACCTGGTGTGCATAGGGACACATCGGGGATGGAATGAAGATTAGTCAAGGGGAATGGCGGAGGGGTCTTTCCAACCACCATGTCATTCAGCTGACTAACCAGCTTGAGCCTCTGTTGTGCTACAAAGAAAATTTGTTTAGAACTTAGCATAATGTAAAGGTTAGCTGATCTTGAAGCCTCCTTTACATAGCTGGCAGAAGAGCAGCAACGGCTACCCCTCCTACTTGCCGAGGGTAATAAACTACTGCTTTCCACAGGACTCAAACCCACGACCACTTCGTGGTCCCTTCTTTCATGTAAAAGATAATGGTTAGCTAGTTTAACATTTATATTTCGGTGGGATAAGAGCCTTAACGGCTATCACTGCCACTTTTCACTGGGCACGACTTTGAGCAACTTCCACCCAGTCTCCCTTCTACCGCTCCTATTAGACACTAGAACGAGTCGTGGCAGACCAGCTGAACTCATATATTGAAACCTTGCCCCTCGCTAGTAAGTTCCAGTCTGGTTTTAGAGATAATCACTGTAAAGAGTCAGCATTGCTTAGGGTGCATAACGACCTACTTAAGAATGCACACATAGGTAGAGTATCTCTGCTTGTTTTGCTTGATCTGTCGGCAGCTTTGATACTATCGATACCCAACTACTTATTGAGCACCTCAAATCTTGCCTGGGCATCACTGGCACTGGATTGCAATGATTCAGGTCCTATCTCAGTGAGAGACTCTAGTGTATTGACGTGAATGGACACAGGTCATCTGAGGAAACTCCGAAATATGGAATGCCTCGGGGCTCTGTGCTTTGTCTCGTTCTTTTCATGGTCTATACTCTCGGTCTCGCTGATGTGATTGCTGTAGTTTTTCGATCTATAACGTTACGGCATGACTATCACGTCAAGGAGCTGATGTCACAGTGTTGACAATGTCGTGCTTGTGCTTGTGCCAAGTGTATATGTTGCACTGTTTGAGCGAACAGGACTGCGATTGTTGGGCCGTTGTTGGGCTATGTTGGCAAAGTTGGGCGCTGTTGTTGGCCGTGCCCGTCTAGTAGTTTGTACAGTCTTGTACCAGGTGCAAATACAAACTGCAATTACCGAGCATAATCTAGGCTTTCACTTCTATGCAGATAACACCCAGTTGTACTTTTGCTGAGATCCATCCCTCCAGCACATTGAATTCTCTTAACTCCCTTGCTGCATGTATTTATGACATCAACACTTGGATAGTAGCAACCTTTCTTAAATTGAATGACGATAAAACGAACTTACTAGTTATGGGAAAATCAAATGTGATTCAGAAATTGGAAAGGCTAACGCTCAACGTCGGCTGTGCCAGCATATCTCCTGTTGAATCTGCACGAAATCTAGGTGTCATGTTCCAAAGTGACCTTTCATTAGACGACTACATCAGCTTCACGGTCAAATCTGTTTACTTTCTGCTACATAAAATTGCTGAAATTTGGGCTTGTTTAGGCAAGGATAAAGCACCTAAATCGGTCCATACATTTGTGACATCTAGTCTGGACTTCTGTAACGCACTACTTGTTGGCCAACCGGCCTGTGCACTCAAGTGCTTACAGCTGGTGCAAAACTCTGCACTATCTGTCGTGAACATCGAAGTTGCCACATCAGACCACTTCTCGCTGACATGCACTGGCTCCCAGTCAAGCACTGCATTGACTTCAAAGTTGTGTCACTCACTTTGAGGTTCCTCCATTCTTTGGCTCCAGCATAACTATCAGATCTACTCATCTACCTCTCATCCACCACCAGGCTAAGCATCGAGCCACCCACTTTTCGGAATCTATATGTTTATCTATACCTCAAACATCAAAGTCTTTGGAGACCCTGCCTTTAGTTCGTAGCTTTCAAAGCCTGGATTTCAATCCCGACTTGCATCACGACATCTCCTGACTTGTCCACATTTAAAAGAAACTGAAGAGGCATCTATTTATCTCAGCATTTAGTGCATATGGATCCCCGTGATTCGCCTTTTATGTGCTTATGCTTGCTGACACCGTGCATGCTACCACTTACCACACTTGCATGCTGACCATGTGCATGTCAGCCCTAGCCATGTTATTCTTGATGTTTATTGGGCATACTATTGCTAACCATTCGACCGTGCTTCCTTTTCAGCCGATCTAAAGTGCCTAGAAAGAGATCGAGTTATCCGAGAGCGTTATATCAAAAGTGATTTTGATATCATTACTATCATTATTTTTCTGCACAGCCCAAAACTACCGATGTCTACGATTAACCATCTCCTTAATCGCTCCGAGGTGAGCTCCTCACCTAATTATCGTTGTGGTGATCTAGCCGATCGCTGCTCTAGCTTCTTTGTCAGCAAGGTAGGTAAGATCAGACAGTCCATTTCTAGCATAGCAGCATCCACTCTGGACTTCTGCTCCCAATTCCTTGCGGCACCTTAATGTCTACATTCAAGGATGTCACTCGTGACCTCATCCTGAAATTCATATCCAAATAAAAGTACACGGCCTCTAGACCCTATTCACACTGTTCTGTTTCTACGATGCATAGACTTTCTTTTACAGCAGATGTCAAGTGCCAAAAAAGAGATCAAGTTCTCTGTGGGGGCTCGACCAATTTTTTGTTATTATTATCTCCTGCTGCCATACATAAATAACATTACAAATATGTCATTAGCCTCAGTTCATGTCCCACCACCTTTCAAAAAGGCTGTAGTCAGGCCACTAGTCAAGAAAGCAACACTAGACCAATAGAGATTAGCAACTTCTGCCCAGTCTCCCTTCTACCGTTCCTATTAAAGACACTGGAACGAGTTGTAGCAGACAAGCTAAACTCTTATATTGTTACTTCAAACCTTGCTAGTAAGTTCCAGTCTGGTTTTAGACCTAATCACTCGACAGAGTCAGCATTGCTGCAGGTGTATAACGGCCTTCTCAGGAATGCAGATTTTAAGTAAAGTCTCTCTGCAGGCTGTACTCGATCTTTCGGCAGCTTTTGATGCTATCGATCACCAAGTCTCTCTCGACCACCTCTTATCTTGCCTGGGCATCACTGGCACTCCACCGCTGCGCTATACTGGTTCAGGGATTGTCTCAGTGGGAAACTCCAGAGCATTGATGTAAACAGACAAAGATCATCAGAGGAACTACTAAAGTACGGTGTACTTTATGGTCTGCTTCTTTTTACAGTTCATACTCTCTTGCCTGTGTGATCGACAAGCACTATTTCACCTCTAAGCAGACGAGGCTCAGTTTAACTTTTGCTTTAACTCCTCCCAGCCCTCTAGCACGTCGAATTCACTTAACTCCCTTGCTGCATGTATTGCTCACATGCACACATGGATAGCCAAATATTTCAAATTGAATAACGATTAAAAAAATTACAAATTATGGGCAAACCAAGTGTGACTAAGAAATTGGAAAACTTACTGCTCAAAATTGGCTTTGGCTACACATCTCCTATTGCATCTGCACGAAAACAAAAATTTCCTGTTCTAAAGTGACCTTTCACTAGATCACATCAACTCCGCAGTCACGTTTGCCTCCTTTCAACTAAATTGTATTGCTAAAATTCGGGCTTACTCAGGAATGATTGCTGCACATAAATTGGTCTATGCATTTGTGAGATATCTTCTCGACTTCAGTAACTCATTGCTTGCTGGTCTACTGGACTGTGTACCCGGCACTTACAGCTGGTGCAAAACTCTGCAGCCAGGCTTGTCTGTCGTGTGGGTCGCACTTGCCACATCACACTACTTCTCGCCCACCTGCACCTGCTCCCAGTCAAGCATCGCATCGACTTTAAGGTTCTGTCACTCACTTTTAGGTCCCTCCATTCCCTTGCTCCAGCCAACCTCTCAGATCTACTCTCACACAAGGATCGTGTCCCACTTGTTTTTCTGTATCAAATGTTTAGCTACACCTCATCTGAATCGCAAATCCTTTGGAGTCCGTGGCTTTAGTTCGGATGCTTCCAAAGCCCGAAACTCACTCCCACTGACGTTGCGACATCTCACGACTTAATGACAATAAAAAAGAAGCTAAAACGCACCTGTTTATCACAGCCTTTAGTGTGTCCTTGTGCTTTGTACTTTCGATGCTCATGCATGCTGACACTGCATGCTACCACTAACCATATTTACATGTTGACCCTGTACATGTCCCCTCTAACCATGTTACGCTCGTTAAAATTGTGCACATTACCACCAACCATTTGATCATGCGTCTTTCGCAGCATATGGAAAGTGCCTAAAAAGAGATTAAGTTCTCCGAGGGTGCTATACAGACGTATTTTCAATATTATTGTCATTTTAATTATAAAAACAGCCTAACAAGTCAAAAGAAGACAGCTGGCAACCACTATGCTAAAAACCATTATCCGGCAGCTATAAGGCACAAAGTTTAATATGGAGTCGATGTCTGCACCAGTTGCAATATAATTAATGATCATAAGCAATAATAATAATAAATCGCTGGTATGGCACCTTCAGTGAACTGAATCTCTATCCAGACACAGTACAACCTGCTGCAAGAAGAAAGAATCAAAGGCCAATGAAGTGAAATCTATCATGCTTGGACCAGCATTCAGTTACACACAAGAGGACATCACGGTTCACTGGTTAGTAAGATCCCAAGTGAGTAACAGGCACCGGATTATGCACAGGTGAGCATGCAAAGCACAAAGAAACAAAAAAGGCGAGTTGCCAGGGGTTCGTGGAAAGCTGAGTGGAAAAGATAATTTGTTAAGCTAAGACACTTAAGTTACGCAAGGTCAATAACAAGGCAAGCTGATTTAACAAATTCATTTTATATTGCAGCAGAAGAGCTTTCACGGCTATCACCGCAGCTTGCAGTGGCTAATAAAAGATTGACCACTGGAAGATGATGATTCAAACCCACGACCCGGATCGTGAAGAATGAGTAGCATACGCATGGGCAAAGATCCAGGGCAATGAAGACAGAAGTAAGTTCAAGGCTTTTGATTATTAAAAAATAAAGGTTAAATGTCTTTAGGCATAGGAATGGAATAGCTAGCTGATTTATTGTTCGTTGAGGACTTGGTTAGTACAGCATTTAAGCTTGGGGTGAAAGAGCCAAGCTATAATAACACAATAATAATGTCCTTGAAAAAGTACCATCAGAGAACTCAATCTCTTTCTAAGCGCTTTACATTTGCTGCAAAGGGAAATGCAATTGAATGGTGAGTAATATCATGCTTGATAAACAAACAACATGAATAACATGGTTAGGGGTGACATGCACAGCATCAGCATGCAAATGTGGTTAGTGGCAGCATGCACAGTGTCAGCACACATAAGCACATGAAGGACGAATCACAGGGACCCACTAAATGCTGTCCTAAATAGGTGTGTTTTTAAGTTCTTTTTAAATGTGGTCAAGTCAGGGGACGTTATGACACAAGTCAGGAGGGAGTTCCAGGATTGGGAGCTTACGAACTAAATGCACGGTCTAAAAGGATTTGAGGTTTGTACGAAGTATTGGTAAACTGCTGGATTCTAAAAAGCAGGTGGTACGATACTTGGCCTGGTGGGGGAGTAGATCTAAGAGATAGGCTGGAGCCAAAGAATGAAGTGACCTAAACAAGAAAACCTTGAAGTCGATCCGTTGCTGACTGGTAGCCAGTGCAGGTCGGCGAGAAGTAATGTGATGTGGCAACTGCAAAGCTCACGACAACCAAGCCTAGCTGTGCAGTTTTGCACCATCTGTAATCGCCTGATTGCACATGCCGGCAGGCCAGCAGGCATTGGGTTACAGAAGTCGCGACGGGATGTCATGAATGCATGGACCAACTTAGATGTGGCATCCTTATCTAAACAAGCCCGAATTTTAGCAATGTTATGTAGCTGAAAGTAGGCAGATTTGACTGTGGAGCTGATGTGGTCGTCTAACGAGAGGTCACTTTGGAACATGACACCTAGATTTCGATCTGATTCAACAGGAGATATGCTGACAGAGCCAATTTTGAGCATCAGCCTTTCCAATTTCTGAATCACACTGGGTTTGCCCATACCTAGTAAGTTGGTTTTATCATCGTTTAGTTTTAGAAAATTTGCTGCCATCCATGTGTGGATGTCATCAATACATGCAGGAAGTGAGTTGAGAGAATTCGAGCAACTCGAAGGCTGGGAGGGATCAGAGTAAAGATGAGTGACAACTGAGTGTCATCCGTGTAGAAGTGAAAGCATAGATTGTGCTTGGCAATCACATTAGCAAAAGGGAGAGTATAAACCGTGAAAAGAACCAGACCTAGCACGGAGCTCTGAGGTACCCCATATTTCAGAGGTACCTCGGATGATCTTTGTCCATTCACGTCAATATTCTGGAGTCTCCCACTGAGATAGGACCTGAACCACTGCAGAGCAGTGCCAGTGATGCCCAGGCAAGATGAGAGGTTCTCTAGAAGAACTTTGTGATCGATAGTATCAAAAGCTGCCGAAAGATCTAGCAAAACAAGTAGAGACACTCTACCTATGTCTGCATTCCTAATTAGGTCGTTGTACACCCTAAGCAACGCTGACTCTGTGGAGTGATTAGCTCTAAAGCCATCATCATTATCAAGTGCATCATTATTATAAGCTGGTAGGCCTGTGGTTCAGAGAAATGTGTTTGCTCAGTTTCAGTTAATCAACCTAAGCCATCCTGTCTCTAACCAGAAATGAGTCACATGGTGGAATATTTTAGATTTGTTCACAAACTGTACAGCCACATTCGTCACCAGCGAGAGAGGCTTGACGGCTTTTTAAACTAAATCACAGTAGTATAGCCTAGACAGAAGCATGGAGCTGGTAAAATCTTTAGCCAACCACTGTGGCAGGCAGTTCGTAATCTTGGAAAGAATATAATACCATGACTAGCTGTGGATGCGGTTTTCTGAATAGAACTTTTAAGCATCAAGCAGTTTTCAAAGGGAACCGCTAAATTCCGGGCACATGATGATGGTCAAGCTACAGCATTATCAATTAGACGAGCGAAATATCCTAGTCCAATTGTATTCTTTGGGTATCTTATGAGTAGGAGTTTGGTTTTATTATCCTTTAGCTCACACTTTCGATGCCCTGGTTTTAGAGTGGAAGAAACGTGCCGGGGAAGCTCAATTAATAGACCATTAGGTCAGTAAACCAACAGTTTAGGGATCCCTGACTGATTGAAGCTAAAATCCTATACTCTCAGACGCATGGCAGATGGCCTTTAGTAAGCCTGTATTATTAGATTAGCATCACATGCAAATAAAAGCGGCCCGGCAGAATGTTGCAAGCAACACAGCTCTTCGAGGCAGCTCACTTGCTAAGCTGCTAGTGGGGAACACCCGTGGCTGCACCGAATCGCTTACTAACATGCTGGAATCTGCGCTGTACCTAACGACTCGAGGATTGTCAAGTGTTTGTCCATAGTTTGTGCTGCTCCAAGCATCTGTTCAAGACTTGATTCAACGTCGCGCACATCGAGCAGGACCGCCGGTCTGAAAGGCAGCATATACGTTCACTACTGCATGTGCCGCTTGCTGTGCATGTCTGGTACGGTATGCAAGTGATTATGTCAGACCACGAGCTGCAATCGTGACAAAAAATAACAGTATCACACAAGCACACGCTAATCAAGTCGATCACAGGATAGCATAGTAGCTGTATTCCCATAGGATGATACTATGCCACCGAGAGCGTATGAGTCAGCCTACAAGCAGTAATTCACAGAAATTAATAACATGCTGTGAGCTCATGCAAACTGTGGGTCTTAGTATAGAGGTAACATGCTCGTATATCAAGATCCAGGTAAGTGGTTCGAGTTCTGCACCAGGAATTTTTTATTACACACTACAAGTGGAGAAGATAGCTGCTGCAGCTCTTTAGCCGGCTACATAAATGAGGCTTTTGAATAAGCTAACCTTGAATTTACTTACTTTTCCTGTGAGGTTGTGAAGAAGCTACTTTTTTGGGAATTGCTTATAGTGAGGGCATTACATGTCTGCCCAAATGCCGACTGGGCTACTTACCTACGTGGCCTAAATGTCTGTAGTATTTTACTTTACAATGCATGCCTCTGTCGAATCATGTTCTCTCCACCATCACATTAGTCATGCACTAGATAGCTTACATTGCAAGATGCACAAACAGGTTGTCAATAAGCAGTTTGTGTAGCACTTGGAGAAAAAGGATTTTTCAGGAAAATATCACTCTGGATGCAAGCGACACCACTCCAGTGAAGCTACTCTCCGTAAAGTGGGTGGCGAATATGATGGCTACGTCATTGCCTCGGTCCGGCTCGATCTGTCGCTGGCATTTGACACTATCAATCACAATGCCAGTAAGATAGGTTTTGCTATACATGTCATTCAATGTCCTTGACATTGTATTACCTGCAATCATGAGAATGTATATCAAAACCTATCCAACCGAAATAACAATATGAGCTACTGCAGTGGCATACATACACAGCTGAACTAAAAATTTAAAATTTCATGTTGATCCATTCCATTAGCCGAATTATAAATTTTAAAAGGCACAAAGCTACACTGTAATGAAACTGTGTACAAGTGAGAAGCATCTACTCACCTCAAAAAGCTGCAAACATGCATCATGATGTACAAGTTAAACAAGTTGCGACACAAGTCGTATGTCATGCCAAAATAGGTAAATTTGTTATATGTAAATATGTTGCTTCCGGGTTAGACGTGGTTTGCCTAATCGTTTTTAATGATTCCTTGCACGTAGAAATAGTCAAAACTTGAGATCTTATTTCTGACATATTTGTCTTCTGAAAGGCACCCTAATGTTTTTTAGATTGTTGGACCAATCTTCTCAGTATTATTTCACCATTAACCCGTAAAGTACGCTCCTACTTCTTGACAGTTGACCTATTTGGCCACACCCCAAGATCTAGTGACATGATAACCTACACTAGAAAAATCTGGTCCCGAGCTGGCGCTGGGATAGGAGGAGAGTTGATAATGTAAACGCGGCTTTACAGAGCCAGGATCGGATTTCCAGAGAACTAGCAAACTCCGGCTCTTTCTTCCTTTTTTGCCCAAGATTCTCGAAATAATCATGGCTGAGCAATTTTTGGAACAGATTGACAAGACAAAAATTACAAGAAAAAATT
This sequence comes from Cristatella mucedo, assembly GCA_009760855.2. Taxonomy (NCBI): domain Eukaryota; kingdom Metazoa; phylum Bryozoa; class Phylactolaemata; family Cristatellidae; genus Cristatella; species Cristatella mucedo. The sequence goes on along the minus strand of WPIO01000001.1, from coordinate 13,607,645 downwards.
ATTTCTATAGGGATTCAAGCGAATCCATTCCACTGAAATTGATCTCTTCTGGGTGACTAACGAAATTCTAGGTATCAACCACGATGGTTCAATCAACCACTGGTCCAGCTCGATTTATTAGCCATATTTGACTCTATTAAACACAGTATGCTATCTAGTATGCTATCTCAACAGTTGAGAACAGCGATCAGTATGGCATGGTTCAAATAATACTTGCCCAAGCGTGCAGACCATATGGCAAGGTGGTCAAGTCTCATTCACCAGACCAGTCACCTGTGGAGCACTGCAAGGGTCGGTTCTTGGCCATTTTCTGTTTTCCGATAATACCTGCTCCCTCGAACAGAGTGACAGAGGCCCATGACATCGGCTACCACTTCTATGCCGACGAAATAGAGATTTACTAAGCCATTGTGACCATCGGCATCAGATACAGTGACTGATAAACATTCGATCCTGGATAACGGCCATTTCCGTCAGCTAACCGATCATTTATCCGAACTCCTACTCGTACATTACTGAGTTGCTGCTGGACTAGGAGACTTTGGTCTTCTAAAAAGTGATGCTATGGTGTGATCTTCATTATAAGCTCGGAATTAGGCGTCTTATTTGATAACCACTTAAAGTTTGAAAGCTTCATTAAGTATACCAGTGGTTAAGGTGGTCACCTCAACCAAGGTCAGGGTAATAATAATAACGATACATATGTATAACGACCTCTGAGAACTGAATATCTTTCTAGGCACTTTACAGATGCTGTAAAAAAAGCATGGACAAATGATTAGTGCTAACATTCGCAATGCCATTAAGCACAGCATGGCTAGATGTAACATGCACAGGGAAAACATGTCGATATGGTTAATAGTAGCAGGCACAGTGTCAGCACGACTAAGCAGCCAAAGGACGAAGCTTACCCTGCCATATCCCAGTAAGAAAGGAGATAATCACTTAAGTGCTGTGCCAGTAACGTCTGGGCCTGCTTTTATGTGCTCAAACACATTTGCTCCTCAATTGCACAAAAAGCAGTGGATACAGCCAGTGGACCTAACATACAGACTCAACACAATTCGATATTATTGGTGGGATAACTACATAGCACTGATGATTAGGCAGTGATTCAAGAGTTAATTACATATATAAAATCAGAATAAATAATTTCTATATCGCCAATGCAAGATCTGCTATGTATGTCCAAGTAAAGTGCCTAGAAAGAGATTGAGTTTTCTGATGGCACTATATCGAATGCAATATTATTATTATTACGAAAGGTATACTACATGAAACTAAGGTGTGCTATATATCTATGTCAGCAGTAAAACCACCAAGTCAAGATTAGCTGATTCGACACATGGTTACAGTGTATATAGCCAAAGAAATTGAAGAATTGCCTTCCTCAGAACTTAAAATCACTGCCTGAAGTGTGGAACAAGAGGTGAATGTTGATCACGGAGGTCGTGGGCTCTAGCCCTGTGGCATTTGTGATGCACCTGAATAGAGATCAAGTTCTCTTAGAGTTCTATACAAACGAATTATATATTTTATTTAAATTTAGACTGCTTCCGAAGCTGACCACCATGTTTGGTCCATTTCTGAAATTTGGGAACTTCCTAAAAGTGTCTACCAGTGCGGCCTGCTCAAAATATAGCTATTCACTTGTTCTGTCTAAGCGGGACTACTATAATTCAGATTTGGCTGGGGTACCAAAAAAGACACGAACCCCAACGGCTGGTGGTAAATATGGCTGCAAAATTGGTTAACAAATCCAAAAAGTTCAGCCGTTTGTCTTCTTTGCTGAAGAAACCAGGATGATTCCCGGTTAACCAACATATACTAAGCAAAATTCTTACTCTGACTCGGAAGGCCCACGATGGCTTGGCTTCTTCAAGCCTAGCTAAACCGCTGCCCCTAATTCAGCCACCTTGTGCTCTCAGGTCCTCTATAGATTTAAGATTTAGCTGTTACATTCCTACGCTTAAATTAGTGGCACAAGCTTTTGCTCTGCAGGTTCTAGACTGTGGAACTCACTTCCGAAATTCTTATGCAACGACATCTACTCTCTTGCTGCCTACCTCTGCATACCCTGTTAGCTGCCATGCGCTGCTACTTCCACACTAGCAAATTTTTCGACTGCACTTCTGACTTAGCTATATATATAATATACATAATTCACTTGTATAGCACCCTAATATATCTTAATCTCTATCCAGGTGCTTTAAAAATGCTGTTATGTTTCTTACTTTCTCTTGTTGTGTGGGACGGAGCCAGTTGGCTACCGTATCCACACCACAATCCGCTTAGGCTGTCTGTGAGTGCGATATAGAAAATTTTCCAATGTAGCACCTACTTTATCTTCGTGGTTTTGTGGAATTTTAGATGGAGATACAAATACTCAGCCCCAAAAAATCCTTGCAGTATGCCACAGCTGCAACGGATGTAAATTCGTTCGGGTAATTAGAGATTTTTCTACGATTTCAGGCATTCTAAAGTTATGCCAAGCATGTGAGAATATTTAGACAGCCCAAAAATAAGCACATGTGCTGTTTCTATGCATGGCTTTAGTGTGACATTGTCTAATCCCGATTTTCTATGACCTCCCTTGTCTGACCAAACATAGAGGCCACCGGCTTCTGCATTTTCTCTTCTGCTGTAGCACATTCCACAGAGCCTGAGATTTTTTGAAAAGGTCGAGTACTGGAGTAGGTCAAACATCCTACTTCAGCTGCCTGCCGAAATCGCTCCATAATTGTTCTACGGTTTTTAATTTAGGCGACTGGCTGGACCACTGCATCAATCCAAGCACAAGGATTCGTCAAAAGAAGTAGTTTACTCAAGTTATTGTTGGTCAAGCAAGTTGGATTTCGAAGTTAAACTACACTAATTGGGCGCATTACATTTGGCAGTAGAATAACAACTCTAGCACACTGCCAGGCCAGTGGAGTACTTTTTGACTAATCACTGTTTGGTGCAGATGCAGTGGCCCAGCCACTCGCCTGATTTGAACACAATAAAACAACGTTGGAGCAATGTCGACAGGCTGCAGTGGCAGGGTATTTGGGGAGAATTTGTTTAGTGTTGTTTATTTGTTCAGTGTTTGTTTAGTTTTTTTAAGTGTACATAAAGTATATCCATTCATGCTGTGCATAAGGTAGCAGAATTATGCACGAAGAAAATTTGCTGGTGCATGCTCTTACAAAATGTACTCATGTCAAAGGCGGTGAATGAGAAATAAGGCTGAGTCAGCAGCAGTACCGACATAGCCCGAATAGGAAACCTTCATGGATTTCACAGCATTCTTTCAAAAGTTAAAAGATATGCCTCATTAGTTTTAGGAGCTGATTGTCTCATTATTTTGTGAAGTTGATTATTAGTCTCTAATGCAGAGGGTATGTATAATTCCTAATGGATTCCTAGGAGGCCCTGTAGCAGATTCGTAAGTTGTTGCTATGCCCATGTGCTCTACTACTTAGTGATATGTTGCCCTTGATGTTGATTTCGCATATGCCTAAGCACGTCCTTCTCGGCTAGCAGCTTACGAAATGAAAACCTAGGAATAAGAAACACGGTCTATCTTGCCTGCACACTACGGTCAACCATCATCGTATATACATCAGTTCCAAATACCATGCATGTGCACAAATGCAGCTTGATGAGGTGTTACTTACAGAACATCCGACTTCTTTTCCAAGCCAATGGCACTGTGATTACGAGACAGAGTCGAGTCCAACTTACATATTCTAAAAGAACGTACGACCCTCATTGTTTCGAGCAAATCCAAAAGCAAGGCAAACACACACGAGCCTGCAGAGATAAGAGTTTTCAATACTGCTTGCCAAGTAAGGAAGATGTGTTTACAACTATCTGATTTATGCAGTAATGACATTAAGACACCACTTTGGTTGCTTCAGCTAACCAATAAATCCTACGTTAAAGATGGGAATATGCAGACATAGCTTTGCATTCAGGCTAGGTTCGGTTTAGCTGGGACGGGACGTCTGCAATGTAATGAGGGTCACCGGCTGTAATGTAATAAGGGTCACCGGCTAGGCTGGGGTCTGACCTATGGGCGAGGCCGGATATGCAATGACGAGAGATCAACGGGGCTCTTGGGTGACAGAAGTTGGCCAACTAAGTCGTGGTGTTGGACGCTCTCGGTCTCGCTGAGCTATGTATTGGCATGGGTGCAGGCATGCTTTGGCGATGTGGAAATCTAGGCAAGGCAAGGAGTACCCAAGGCCCAAAAGAGCTTTATAACATGCTCGTTGTGACGGCTTGAGTATTCCGTGTTTCCCCTGTAGCAAGTTGTTCGTGGCCTCCATCCATGAACTGGTGCCTTCGGCAAGAGAGATGTACCATGCTATTGAATCCCCGTTACTGCAGCCAATGGCGTACCAATGTCGTCTTGGCTGGTACTTGTGTATATCGTCGCTTGTACTCAAGATAACTCCTTCCCGAGATTGTCATTCCCGAGATTGTCCTCCCCGTCGGGAGATTTGGCCTCTTGTTTCCTATGCCCCCGTAGCTTAATGTACCTAGGGTCCCCAGTAGTTTTGTTTAATCCTCGTGCTATTATTGGTGCATGCGATATTATAAAGAGGTTTAATCATACGGCAGCTCGTCTTACCCTAGCTCAGCGGCCTGGGTGAGCGGTAGCATGGCCGGAGCATTGGGGGGGGGGCCTTGGTAGGTAATAGCCTCTGCCCCTGGATCTTGGCTACAGCTTATCTACTACACATCACTAGCAGACATAAATTAGTGTGACCAATGATCTGGCCATCGCTAGTATGTATGTGCATGCTTGAGCACGGTTGTGCGAATGCATGTGAGGTCACCTCCCAACCACCCAAGTGACAACACTGTTATCTGTTATCTAATCCGTTTATGATGGCTGGTTAATATTACATTTAAGATAGCTGGACCAAAGAACGGCGGTCCCTTATACAGCGGTCGAGAGAGAGAGAGAGAGAGAGAGGGAGAGAGAGAGAGAGAGAGAGAGAGAGAGAGAGAGAGAGAGAGAGAGAGAGAGAGAGAGAGAGAGAGAGAGAGAGAGAGAGAGAGAGAGAGAGAGAGAGAGAGAGAGAGAGAGAGAGAGAAACAGACAGACAGAGCAGGTTTAGAAGCAGAACAAAGTTTGGGGATACTGAGCCGAACAGTAAAAGGAAAATGCTGGCATTAGTTTGCAATACCCAATTCCTTGTGATGTCAGCTTCTTGCAGTGCTTTGATTCGTCTGGCCCTTACTCATCTCCCTCTCTCATAACTGTTTAGTAATTGCTGATTACAGCTTTCTGGTACCATGGGTAGCAGCCGAGATAGTCTAGCTCCTTAAATCTGTGTCGACGGTGTAGAATAGTTTACTTGTGGCAACCTTTGGCCGATGGAATAACATGAAGAAACCCACCCTCAGAACACCATTATACTGTAGTGATAACCAGATGTGTGCTTGAATGCGAGTGTTGATTCCATCGCGAAGCTTGATACCTGACTAGGGAGGTCTTAAATTTTGCTGCCAAATGCACCGTCGTTTGATCTTCAAACATTTTTGCGAGGCTTATGATTCTCGATCATGCCTAAATTGGTAGCAATTCCCTAGTTAGTGCAGTGACTACTTTCTGCTAGCCTCTCCCCAGCTGCCCCCTGCTCAATGTCTGCATGTATGCAAACCAAGCAGGGAGAAAGGCTGGCTTCTTCCCTGCTACTAATACTGGAAGCATTCTTTCACTAGAAAAGTAGTAACAACTCCAAATCAAGGCCTTGCAGAGTAAAAGCATCTTCCTCAAACAGTCTTTGAACAAACCATTGGGATGTTAGTCATTGTCCTAGAACGATCTGAGAACACAAGTAAAAGGAGGCTGCTACTGCTGAAACACTTCAACTAGATAGGAGGAGTTAATTCACTGATTTCATTCACTGACTTGTAGGTATATTGACAGTCCTCTTGGTTCTTTTATTCATTTAATCCTTGATATCAGAACGACCTCGTGGTGGGGCACACTTTCTTGACACAGCACAATTATAGTGATCTACCTACCGATCAAAATAATTGCGTCTCGTGAATACATTTCTTTTGAAGAAGCTGTGCCGTCAATTGCACGGTGTTTGGCCACACTTGCCTGACAGTCAGCGAGGAGCTACCTTAACTCCAAAAGTTATTCCGTCGGCCTTATTCAAATGCCTTCCTTACACACGAATAGCAAAAGCACTGGCTTACGACGAAAACGGACAGATACAATTTATAGTGTCTTGCTTTTGAAACAGCCAACTCTGCTAGCAGAGAATGTAGCCCAACGAACTGCCTTAGAAATATACTGCCTGCACATTGCTGTCTTCTACAACTTCAATACATCCATGCAATGCTACAAAGTTAGCAGGCCGGCCAAAAAGCTGCACGATGCAACATTGCCTAGTGCGGTGCTTACTTTTCGTGAGTTTTTTTCACTTTCTTTTTCATCGAGGCATGAGCCAACTTGTCCTTCTCCTGCATGCCCTCCAAGAAACACTGCTCCTCGTAAGAGCGCAGGTACTCCAATTGCCTATCGCCCAGGGTCGTGCCTAAAATGAATTGAATACGATACAAGCAGAGAACAGTTTACATCACAAACTATAACGGATGCTACTTCCGTTGCTACGTTTGGCCGTGTTTCATGATCGTATTGGAGGAAATTACGTGCAACACCATAGATAGCTGGAGGCTAAAAAGTTAAGGAGAAAGAAGCTCCGTAATTTATTTTTTGGAAGTCGGTTCAAAAAAATTTCTAAAGACAGAAAGGCATATATAGGAATCAATACAAGTAGTAATGAAAATGACAATATTGATAATGATACAGTTGTATAGAGCCCCAAGAGAACCAAATCTCTTTTTAGGAACTTTGCACATGCTGGAGTAGAAGCATATAAGTTAGTTGGTGATGAGATGTGTTAAGAAGTCATGGTTGCAGTCTTTGTCTATATGACAGACACTCAATGGTAAAGTAACTGAAGAAACCTTTGAGAAATGGTGAAATATTTTTAGTGGAATGAATGGAACCAACCTCTCTCACGAGGAAGTCTGAGCAAGCAGAAATCTAGGATCTTTCCGACAGTGTACAACAACGGTGACTGGAGGCCACGACAGAGCCAGTGCATCATAACACAGCATCTTTTTCTCTACCTCCCTCTTGGAGCTCAGGGTCAATGGGAACACTGTCAGTATTATGTATATACACACACACACACACATATATATATATATATATATATATATATATATATATATATATATATGTGTGTGTATATATATATATATATCGTATCTAGGCACCGATTGGCCGAATGTATTAGCAGCCACAGCCTGGAATGATTAAGTAGCATTTTAATAAATCAAGTATTACACGACCAATTTTCACAAATGATTTATAGTGTATCTGAACAAGTAAATGAAACTCTTAATGCAATATTTAGCAAGGCTAAAAAGTACCACAAAGATTTTTAGCGATCAACCGGGTGTGCGATATTATGCATTTAGAAAAGACGGTTCCAAAATCGTCTTTTTGTTTCAGTAAGTTAAACTATGTTGAGTTAAGATTATATGAATAGTTATAAAATGCCCCCACACGGTAGGGCAGAAGTACAGTATTGAAGTGCATGCGATTACTTAACAAAAAACACCGAATAGGATGCAATCACAAGACAAACGCCTTTTAAGGCCTCCGGGTAGCACCCAGAAAAATGTGTCTAAACGCACGGTTGAGTACAACGTACTCAGTTAACTGTCGTAAGGCCAAATTGACTGCTAGTAAGTTTTGCCCTGCTGTTCTCGGGTAATGCATAGCAAGCCTCAGACATACAGGTTCAATCCTATGATCTGCCGGCCGGCTAGGACACGGTCCTTCTTAACTTCAATGTGCTCTAGCTAGTGAACCTCTAACATTGGCCGGGTGCACCTCCCAGGCAACAATCAGCACATGATGGTTCTTGGCATTGTCTGCCTGTCTGTCAACCTGAGCTAATTCGGCCTGCTTCCTATCAGCCTTTACCCAAGTGGTACTAAGCAAACAATACATGTTCAGATTCAGTCTACAAAACTGCCCTCTCTAGACAAATGGGCTACACTTGGGTCTGTGATTAATACAGCCATCACTTCCCCTGAAAGTGTGTTAGCGACATATTTCTCAATGATGTGAGCTGCACATGATAAATGTGATATCCCCAATGGCATTGGCTATCAATTACCAGCCGCTACTAAAGTCCGAGGCAATAAATAGGAACAGCCTAAGCCACATGGGCTTTGGGAAGGTAGAAGCCTGTCTATTCTGGTGACATCACTCGCATAATAATAATATATTTGATAAAGCGCCCTCAGAGAACTCAATTTCGTCCTAGGCATGGCTTATCCAATGGCAGACTGTAGCTGCCTGTTGGTTGATGGCTGAATCCAGTGTGTTCTGTAAGCTTCTTGGCTTTGGCAGGTACATAAAGGGTAGCCAGCTTGCAGGCGAGGTGGGAGGGGGGCTTTACTTAGATTTACCCTATAATATTGAATTTCATTGGAATGCTTGTGTAGATATGTTTGGATGAACCTTTATTAAATATCAACGTCAGCTTCACGTGAGCTAAAGAGTTGATCGAAGGTATGAAAAATCTTTTAGCCAGCCAGCAAAGAAAGCATGGAACAATAGTAATCCATTTGCAACTACAGTATATTAGGAAAAGAAAACTATAGTAAGGAACATCGTGGCATCGCATCGCCAACACGTTTTCAAAGAGTCGTCGCAAGAAGTCGGCTGAATTCAGTGACGATAGCACGAAAGCTGGCCGGAGTACATTATGCAAGAGCATTATTATCATCCAGCCTACCTATAAGATCTACTCTCCCACCAGGCTAAGCATCGTACCACCTGATTTTCGTAATCTGTTTACCCAAACCTCGTACAAATCTCAAATCCTTCGGAGACCGTGCCTTTAGTTCGTATGCTCCCAAAGGTTGAAACTCACTCCCAACCTGCTTCACGACATCTCATGACTTGTCCACATTAAAAAACTAAAACAAACGCATCTGTTTATCACAGCATTTAGTAGGTCCGTGTGATTCGTCCTTCGTCTGCTTATGTGTGCTGACACTGTGCATGCTGCAACTAACCATATAACTATATTTGCATGCTGACCATGTCCATGTCACCTCAAACAATGTTATGCTTGTTGTCATTGAGCATGCAACCACTAACCATTCGCTTATGCTTCTTCTGCAGCAAATTTAAAGTGCCTAAAAAGACACCAAGTTTGCTGAGGGTGCGATACCAAATGCATTATTATTATTATGATCGTCATAGCAAATTATGCAACTTTTTCTAGAATTGCAACCCATGGAATATTCAAGAACTACCTGCCAAGGCAGCTATTAGACCACAATTACTAGTGCGACCAAAAGAACTTTAACATATGCCTAATAAACCAAAAACTGATACCGATTTATTCTTTTCAACTCTCCACTATAGTATACAAGCACAAGTCATAAAGCACTAAATTTGAATCTACTCATTTTTACAAATATTTAGCATAGCCAGGCAGTAGCTGTGTTCTACATTGCAAATCCTAGTAGATACGATAACAAGAGCAGAATGCCATGCTACGCTGGGTGCAACTTAAAACTACTCAGCAAATGCATGGGGTGTGCACAATGTATTTCAGCATAAAAAACTGCAATCGTGGGTGATGGATTGTTCTGTAGATCTCATACTTTATGAAAGGACCAGTCGGAATGTTTTTGTTAGGCCTCGTTAGTGGTCAATGGTCATCTAGTTCTTTTAGATTTTCAGAAGTTGTTTGTCCTACTCTTCGAAAGCAACTAAAGTTTTACTTAATATTGGAAGTTTGTAAGAAATCAGCACTGCAGTATTTCTTCTGGAGTCACATAAAAGTAATTCCCACTTACACTAAATCGTCTCTCCCTGGTTGAGAATTAGCAGCATTTGCAATCAACTTCTAGGTGGAATGGCCAAGGCGAGCACAAAAAATTATCTCTGCACCTGTTCTCTCTGAAAGTGTCACCAGTGCACACAGTATGATGCACAACATTGAAAATAATTACTAAACTAGCCAACTAGCAATATAATAGACTAGATGTAACTATGAGAAGTAAATGCAAGGTGCTAGACTGCCAATTAAATTACCTTGGGCTGTGTCTCCTTTAAACCACTTGACCAGTCGATTTACAATCCAGTAGATATAGCTAAAAAATGTCAGTGGAGGAGGCAGTACCAGAGTATCGCGATACCCAAAAACCAAGCTGTACCTTCCGTACATCCAGATCTTATCCACGACTGGGGCAACATTCTGATAGTCCATGCTGAAAAGTATTTATTAGCTCTTATCTAACTTCTGGGCAGGAACGACATTGAAAAATAAACCTTGCGCAAGTAGACACAGCCAAATGTGAGAATAAGGGTCACATTTACGGCACTGGAGAAACCAGATATTGCTGAGCTCATACTTGCTTGAACCTACCTGATCCACGTGAAGAAGATGTTCACAACGGTAGCCATTCCAATCACCTGATAAATGGCTTCCAGAAGTGGGTGAAGCCAGTAACCAGGCAGACAGCTGTCTATGTCACTATCGTTAGTGCAGATGCCTAGAACACATAAATTTGTGGTAATACTAAAATGGCATGCAGTCACTGTACCTTTATTGGCATACGGGTGAGCACGCAAATCAAGCTTCTCTATTTGTAAGAAAATTCTGGCCTTCTGTTTCATGCTTCGCTTATAGAAAGACATATTAAGCAGGTTTTCTGCTGTAACAAAAAAGTGACAGCTGAAGAGAAGCTGCTGCACCCAGCCGAGAAAGTTATTCACCCCATCTACTGTCTGCTTTGATAATACTATACTGGCCTGCAAATATAAACGTTTAGCCAGTTGTTTTCAATCTAATAGGTGATTTAAGTAAATTTTGGGATGCTCTTTCAGAATCGGTAACTTGTTTTAATCCAGTGTGTCGGGATTTTAAACAATTACATCTTTATTTTTAATAATTTTACATATAATACATACAGTTCTTGCTTAATAACAATATCATCTAAGTTATGTATAACTTAAACAATATTCTTCCTTCATTTAGTCAAATGATTTGAAACTGTTTCTTCCTAGACTTTGTGCTACTCTCAGCAGCTGGGTTGTGGTTCATCATGATCCATCAGTAATCGGCCACCATGCTAACATTCCAGTTATCAATGCTTCATTTCACGTACGTCCTGATGAAGCCTCTCACCCCGTTCCTCGCTGAATGCTCCGAAATTTGATAGGGAATAGTCGAGGTGAGAATTTAGACAATATACCTTATCACTCATTCTGTTGCCAATTGCCATCAAATTGAATTAATTAATTGAAGTAGCATTCAATTATGTTCTCAAAGATTCTCACATATTAAGCAGACTTGTGATTGCCGAGGACATTTTCTACCTAAGTCTTAAATCATTTCATGCCTGCAACTCTAACTCAGGCATTTTTAATCTAAATTCATATTTATTTGCAAAACAATTATTTTGTATCAGGAAGGTCCACGTCGAGGAATCTGATGCTATGAAATGAAGAATGGCGGGTGTTCACCAGGCACCTGCCATTGCTCACTCAGCATGCTAGTTAGAAGCTACACAGTCACAGTCATCGACAACAGATCAGAGTGATAGGAGATAGGTTAGCACTCCTCGGGGGTAGCTACAACCTACCAGAACGAATGCCAACCCTATTTGTGATCCTGATGCTCCACAAGTCTAGTTATTCCACAGGGACATCTAACAACAGTATGAAAAAAGACGATCAGCTAAAGGTCTGCTCCAGAATTTGTTATCAGCCATAGGCATAGGGAAGGAAGAGCCAATGTGCTCTGCCCCCCCCCACAACCGACCCGAAGGGATGGATCGAGCTCGACATGCCCCTGCGCCATCCCATGGCTAGCTGCTGCTTGTAAGGTCTTGTCACTCCTTAGCTTAATCTTAGCTATCCCTCTGTATTCGACAGAAGAGCTTGCTGCAAGCCCTTTAGGCAGGGCTTGCAAGCACACCTCTAGAGGATCCAGGATTTGCAGGGAGCCAGGAAAACCAAGCAGGCCTGCAGATGATGAGGATTGCTGAACTACCAAAAGACATTGCAACAAGTTGAGCCTAAAAGCCTAAAAAGCATATAATATAAAAATTCCAAAAAGCACGTTTTAAACAGAAGTAATAATAGCATGAAGTCTTTTGTATACTTCGCTCCCGAGTTGTGTCATGACAATCCCTGACTTGACCACATTTAAAAGAAATTAAGACCAAATTTAATAAAAAATTAAAAACCCACCTATTTATCACAGTATTTAGTGGGTCCCTGTGATTCGTCCTTCATGTGCCTATACATGCTAACACTGTGCATGCTGCAACTAACCACACTTGCATGCTGACCCTGTGCATGTCACTCCTAACCATGCTATTCATGTTGTTTATCAAGCATGATACCACTCACCATTTGATCATGTTTCCATTGCAGCACATGTAAAGCACCTAAAGAGAGATTAAGTTCTGTGAGGGTGCTTTATCAAGTGTAATATTGTAATTACTATTATTATTATATTTTAATATGTTAGTTATGCTTGTACGTCTATGTTAAGAGTATCCAAAACACGGCTTTCATGGTGTACCTCAATAAATGCAGCTACATACTGCCATCTGCCATTTTTTTCAATGGATGATTCAATGAATACATGCGCTCCCTTCATACTAACTCTGATTGGTCGCTAGCTTGTCACTTTTATATATAAACCCATGCTCTACTGCTTCTTACAAGCTTTTTAGTCAGGATGGTTTCCACATCCTGCTGGTGTGGGATGAAAACTAGGAAGAGATGGAGGGTGAATTAGGATGACGGTGGGACCGTCATATTATACATTTAGAGAAATTCTGCAAGTAAAACAGGAACATTTTCACATTTATAAATTTTAGCACCCTTTACTTGATTGGTGAGTTGGTGCAAAAAGCTAGCAGAAAAACTCACCATCAACCTCATCTCCAAATAATTCACCATATAACATGAAGTATGGTTTCATTGTTACATTCTTGAGGAGCTCCCATGACGGTTCTTGCTTGGGAAATCGTATTCCTTGTTTTGGTACTCCAAAGGCAAAGATGAAGATAATGGCCAAAATGCAGAACTTGAAGAGAATAGGCAACTACAATGATCAACATCCTTAATGATTTCTGAACAGAGAGAAGCTTAAAGTGTTCTACATTGGTCGCTGGCTAATTCATGAAATGCATTTAGAAATGTCCATTTAATAAAGAGGAGTCGGCAGGCCCAGTTGGTCTTACGCCAACCTGCGAGCTGCCGGACAGCCCAACAGGTTAATTAAAAAGGCTCATAAAAAGGTTCATTGCAGTATTACATGGTTCCCTGTGAATTCCACAACATAGCCAATACTCGACGGATAAATGTGAAATTTCAAATGTGAGTTCAGCTCTATTGTAGACCACTGCTGTAGCTCATTTCTAATTTTGGTTGGATCTGTTTTGATTGCTACATTGTAATTAGGCTATTCACAAGTCACAAGCATGTACCTTAACAAGCTTTAAACATGTACCTCGATGTACCAAGGCCCAAACAGTTGAGACGCAGAAGTCTTATATCTTGCAGAGATCAGTGAATTTGCAATTTGTAAGTATGTTGCTTCCGGTTTACTTCCAGGTGAGACATGGATTGCCTAATCACCTTTTAGTGCTTTCTTATAATGTGGAAGTCGTCAAAACTTCACACTAAATTTCTAGCAATATCTCTTTTAAAAGTTACCCTAACCAATTTAGCGGTCACTGGACCTATTTTGTAAGATTTTCTCGAAATTACCCTCAATATTGATATTGATGCCTAAAGAGTTTTCTGTTTGCATGGAAATACTATTAGCTTTACACATCTAAGTGCAGGCCACTAAATAATATACAGCCAAATAATTTCTTCTTATGTCATTAGGAGGTTGAAATAGCACAAGAGGCCCATGCTTAGCGAATTTCCAAGAACAAGTACGGAACCTATGCATTATGACCAAAACCTTTAAAAAAATCTAAACTGCTTTAACAGCCCCATGTGCATAGCAGAAGAAGAGCATTATTGGTTATCATCACCGCTTGTAGTTTGCAATAAAGATCTCGTAACTGCAGGTTCGAACCCATGACCTCAGTCGTGAATAGCCAGCACCTTACCTCTTGGGCTAAGACCCAAGGACAAAGCAGGTATTTCAGCAGATGTCATGTGACGATGTTGGGTGCTACTAATCAAAATTTAAAATCTATAGCAATGAAGTCAAACGAACTACTGTGTCTGAAAAACAGGCAGCACAAGAAATATCTTAATCCGTGTTAATATGGTGAGTCTTCATGTTGTCTTACTTCAGTCTTCCTTCTTGTAGGAAAAACACGTTCAACCTCCCTATAAGTCTTGCTTCCTACTTGCCTCACCCCAGAATGATAATGGGAAAACTGCTTTTTGTTAGGGCGGTAGGAAATGGCCCTCCACGATGCGCTTACCCGTGAGTTTTAACCTTCCACGATTGCTTTTATCGCCTGCCACCTCAATATATCACTTCTATATAAAGACCTAATAGGCTCCCAGCAGGTACTCTCGAAGGTATGTTTCGATGATTTCGGCGGTCAAGTAGTTTGCCATGCTTTTTAAATCACTGAAGAAGGGGTGGCCTTAACGGCGCCCACGACTTGGTAAGTCTGGTATAGTCTGAGCTATGGCCAGGAAGTATTAGCTACTTTAACAGCCTCACTTGTATAGCAGCAGAAGAGCCTTAATGGATAATACCATCGCTTGTAGTTGGAAATGACCGGTTCAGGATTTGAACCCACGACCTCGGTCGTGAAGAGCAAGCAACTTACCTCTTGGGCTATTATGGCCCAGTAAGATTATTCTAAACAGGAATAAGTAGTCATAATAATAATACATTTTATATAGCACCCTCAGATAAATCAATCTCTTTCCAGGCATCTTCATTTGCTGCAAGAGAAGCACGATCGAATGGCTAGTGATAGCATGCTCACTAAACAACAAGGATAAAGGGTTCGAAGTGACATGCACAGGGTCAGCATGCAAGTACGGTTAGTTGCTCACGAGAGGCAAGCCAAGCTGCAGAGTTTTGCACTAACTGTTAGCGCCTGATTGTACAGACCGGCAAACCCTCAAACAGTGAGTTACAGAAGTCAAAACAGGATGTCACGAATGCATAGACTAATTTAGGTGTAGTATCCCTGTCTAAGCAAGCCCAAATTTTAGCAATGTTATGTAGCTAATATTACGCAGACTTGACTGTGGAGCTGATGTGTTCGTCTAATGAAAGGTCACTTTGGAACAGGAGGCCTAAATTTCTGCAGATTCAACAGAAATATGCTGGCAAAGCCAATTGTGAGCGTTAACTTTTCGAATTCCTAAATCACACTTGGTTAGCCCATAACAATTAAGTTTTTGTTTTCATCATTCAATTTAAGACAGTTTGATGCCATCCATGTGTTGATGTCATCGATGCATGAAGCAAAAAAGTTAAGAGAATTCGAGGGCTGGGAGGGATCAAAGCAAAGGTACAACTGAGTGTTACCTGCATGCAAGTGAAAGCCTAGATTATGCCTGGCAATCAGATCGGCAAGAGGGAGAGTAAGAAACAATGAAAAGAACAGGATCAAGCACGCAGCCGTGAGGTAAACCATACTTCCGAAATTTCTCGGATGATCTGTGTCCATTCACATCAATACTCTGGAGCCTCCCACTGAGATACGACCTGAACAATGGCAGTGCAGTGCCAGTGATGCCCAGGCGATTTGAGAGGCACTCAAGAAGAACTTGGTGATCGATAGTATCAAAGCTGATGAAAGATTGAGCAAAACAAGCAGAGAGACTACCTAAGTCTTATCAAAGATTCTTGAAAAAATTGTTGCTAAGCAGCTGGTTGAACATTTTGAAAATAATGAAATGTCAGAAACATTTCAATCAGGGTTCAAGAGGCAGCACTCCACTGAAACTGCTTTCCTCCGTATTAACAATGACATTCTATGTGGCAACGACGACGGGAATGTCCCGGCCCTAGCTCTGCTAGATCTGTCTGCTGCCTTCGACACCATTGATCACGAAGTTCTGCTTGAACGATTGAGAACAACGATCGGTCTGGCAGACCAAGCACTGGCATGGTTTAAGTCATACTTGTCTGATCGTGTTCAATCCGTGTCGTGTGGGGTCAGGTCTCACATACGAGAAGGGTCACCTGTGGAGTCCCTCTAGGGTCTGTACTCGGTCCCTTGCTGTTCTCCATTTATACACAACCTCCGGGAAAAGTGATTAAGGCCCATGGAATAGGATATCACTTCTATGCTGACGATACTCAGTTGTATTTGTCATTCAAACCGTCGGAATCTGCTGCAGCAACTGAGAAACTGAATGCCTGCCTTGCCGATATTCGATCCTGGATGTCGGAAAACTTCTTGAAATTAAATGACGATAAAACCGAACTGCTTCTCATAGGAAACCCTAAGCGTGTGGCTGGATTAAAAGGCTTTGCTGTTCTAATAGGTGATGCTATTGTGCGACCTTCACCACGTGCTCGTAATCTAGGTGTCGTGTTCGACAGCTGCCTCAATTTCAAAAGCTTAATAATAATAATAATAATAATATTGCACTTGATAAAGCGCCCTCAGAGAACTTAATCTCTTTCTAGGCGCTTTACATTTGCTGCAAAGTGATACACAATAGAATAGTAAGTAAAATCATGCTTGAAAAACAAACAAAATGAATAACATGGTTAGGGGTTACATGCACAGGGTCAGCATACAGATGTGTTTAGTGGCAGCGTGCAGAGTGTCAGCACGCATAAGCACATGAAGGACGAATCACAGGGACCCACTAAATGCTGTCCTAAATAGGTGCGATTTTAAGTTCTTTTTAAATGTGGTCAAGGGGGGAATAGATCTGAGATTTAGGCTGGAGCCAAAGAATGAAGTGACCTAAAAGTGAGCGACAAAAACTTGAAGTCAATCCGTTGCTTGACCGGTAGCCAGTGCAGGTCGGCGAGAACTGGTGTGATGTGGCAACTGTGAAACTCGCGACAAACAAGCCTAGCTGCAGAGTTTTGCACCATCTGTAATCGCCTGATTGCTCATGCCGGTAGGCGAGCAAGCAGTGAGTTACTGAAGTCGAGACAGGATGTCACAAATGCATGGACCAATTTAGACGTGGTATCCTTATCTAAACAAGCCCGAATTTATCAATGTTATGTATCTGAAAGTATGCAGACTTGATTGTGGAGCTGATGTGGTCGTCTAATGAGAGGTCACTTTAGAACATGACACCTAGATTTTGAGCTGATTCAACAGGAGATATGCTGGCAGAGCCAATTTTGAGCATCAGCCTTTCCAATTTCTGAATCACACTGGGTTTTCCCCATCACTAAACGGTTAGTTTTATCATCGTTTAGTTTAAGAAAGTTTGCTGCCATGCATGTGCAGATGTCATCCATACATGCAGCAAGCGAGCTGAGAGAATTCGAGGTGCTCAAAGGCTGGGGGGATCAAAGCAAAGGTACAACTGAGTGTCATCTACATAGAAGTGAAAGCCTAGATTGTGCTTGGCAGTCTCATCAGCAAGAGGGAGAGTATAAACCGTGAAAAGAACCGAACCTAGCAAGGAGCCCTGAGGTACCCCACATTTCAGAGGTACCTCGGATGCTCTTCGTCCATTCAAGTCAATACTTCTACCTGCATGCCTCACGGCTTGCTCGGACTCTGGAGTCTGCCACTGAGATTGGACCTGAACCATTGCAGAGCAGTGCCAGTGATGCCCAGGCGAGAAGTGAGGTGCTCTAGAAGAATTTGGTGATCGATAGTATCAAAAGCTGTCGAAAGATCGACCAAAACAAGCAGAGATACTCTACCCATGTCTGCATTCCTAAGTAGGTCGTTGTGCACTAAGCAAAGCTGATTCTGTCGAGTGATTCGCTCTAAAGCCAGACTAGAACTTATTAGCTAGGTTTGAAGTTTTAATATATGAGTTTAGCTGGTCTGCCACGACCCATTCCAGTGTCTTTAATAGGAATGGTAGAATGGAGTCTGAGCGGTAGTTGCTCAAGTTCTCTTGGTCCAGTGTCGCTTTCTTAAGAAGTCGCCTGACTACAGCTTTTTTGAAAGGTGGTGGGACATGACCTGAGGCTAATGACAAATTAACGATGCTAGTTATGCATGCATGGCAGTAGCACATCAATGCAAAGTACGAGCAGTACAGTGGGAATAAGGTCCTAAGTACTTGTTGTCTTCTTTGATTGGGATATGAACTTCAGGATGAGACCAACAGTGGCCTGCTTGAATGTAGACATTTAGGTGCTGCAAGGATTCGAGGAACAACATTCGTAAACCATAGGAAGTGTGGGCGAGGGTGAACAGTGCACTTAGTCAGAGGTCCAAACTCGTCCAGCATGTTCGCTAGAGACGTTTTGTAGCTATGTACCAATGATGACAGATCGGAGGGAGGACTGAGCAGCAGAAGCAAAGCAGATATTCTCCCACGGGCAGCATCAATGTCAAGGGTCTTGAGATTTCGTAATTCACAGGCGATTTTAGAGGAGGAGGATGCAGGCACACAATGTAGATCGAATGAGATCTGCATATAGTCAGATAAGCAGGATTTGGTATTAACGATAACAATAATAATAATAATAATAATAATAATAATAATAATGCACTTGATGAAGCGCCCTCAGAGAACTCAATCTCTTTCCAGGCGCTTTAAATTGGCTGCAAAGGGAGATGCAATTGAATGGTAAGTAAAATCATGCTTGAAAAACAAACAAAATGAATAATATGGTTAGGGGTGACATGCACAGGGTCAGCATGCAAATGTGGTTAGTGGCAGCATGCACAGTGTCAGCAGGCATAAGCACATGAAGGACGAATCACAGGGACCCACTAAATGCTGTCCTAAATAGGTGTGTTTTTAAATTCCTTTTAATCGTGGTCAGGTCAGGGGATGTTGTGATGGAGGTCGGGAGGGAGTTCCAGGCTTTGGAGCATACGAACTAATGGCACGGTCTCCCAAGGATTTGAGGTTTGTACAAGGTATTTCTAGACTGTTGGATTCCGAAAAGCGGGTGGTACGATGCTTGGCCTGATGGGGGGGGGGGGTAGATCTGAGAGATAGGCTGACGCCAAAGAATGGAGTGACCTAAAAGTGAGCGATAAAACCTTGAAGTCAATCCGTAGCTTGACTGGTAGCCAGTGCAGGTCGGCGAGAAGTGGAGTAATGTGGCAACTGCGACACTCACGACAGACAAGCCTAGCTGCAGAGTTTTGCACCAGCTGCAATTGCCTGATCGCACATGCTGGTAGGCCAGTAAGCAGTGAGTTGCAGAAGTCGAGACGGGATGTCACGAATGCATGGACCAACTTAGATGTGGTATCCTTATCTAAACATGCCCGAATTTTAGCAATGTTATGAAGCTGAAAATAGGCAGACTTGACTGTGGAGCTGATGTGGTCGTCTAACGAGAGGTCGCTTTCGAATATGACACCTAGATTTCGAGCTGATTCAACAGGAGATGTGCTGGCAAAGCTAATTTTGAGAGTCAGCCTTTCCCAACCTCTGAATCACACTAGGTTTGCCCATAACTAAAAGGTTAGTTTTCTCATCGTTTAGTTTTAGAAAATTTGCTGCAATCCATGTGTGGATGTCATCAATACATGCAGCAAGTGAGTTGAGAGAATTTGAGGTGCTCGAAGGCTGGGGGGATCAAAGCAAAGGTACAACTGAGTGTCATCCGCATGGAAGTGAAAGCCTAGATTGTGCTTGGCAATCACAACAGCAAGAGGGAGATAATAAACCATGAAAAGAACCGGACCTAGCACGGAGCCCTGAGGTACCCCGTATTTCAGAGGTACCTCAGATGATCTTTGTCCATTCACGTCAATACTCTGGAGTCTCCCACTGAGATAGGACCTGAACCACTGCAGGGCAGTGCCAGTGATGCCCAGGCGAGATGAGAGGCGCTCTAGAAGAACTTTGTGATCGATGGTATCGAAAGCTGCCGAAAGATCGAGCAAAACAAGCAGAGACACTCTACCCATGTCTGCATTCCTAAGTAGGTCGTTGTGTACCCTAAGCAATGCTGACTCTGTGGAGTGATTAGCTCTAAAGCCAGACTGGAACTTACTAGCAAGGTGTGAGGTTTCGATATATGAGTTTAGCTGGTCAGCCACGACCCGTTACAATGTCTTTGATAGGAATGTTAGAAGGGAGACTGGGCGGTAGTTGCTCAAGTTCTCTTGGTCTAATGTCGCTTTGTGGAGAAGTGGCCTGACTACAGCTTTTTTGAAAGGTGCTAGGACATGACCTGAGGCTAATGACATATTAATGATGTTAGTTATGCATGGCAGCAGCAGATCAATGCAACGTAGGAGCAGGACAGTGGGAATAGGGTCCAGAGGACTTATTGTCTACTTTGATCGAGATACGAACTTTAGGACTAGATCACTGGTGACCTGCCTAAATGCTGACATTGAGGTGCAGCCAGGAACCGAGGAACAGCATTCTAGTGGGGAGGTTGTCATCGCAGGAATGGATTCCCTGATCTTGTCTATCTTCTGCACAAAGAATCGAGAGAAGCGATCGGCTAAATCATCACAAGTTCATCAGGTAAGGAGCTAATCTGGAAACGGTTGAGGAGATGGTTTATCGTCGACATCAGCATTTTTGGATTGTGCATCTGTGATTCAACAATGTTTTTATAGAAGCTAGACTTGGCCTTTGTTAGGATGAATTGGTACGACCTACAGTAGTCTTCATATGCCTGTCGATGGACAGTCCGGATCTTTTGTATGCTTTTTCAAGCTTTCGTTTAGTAGACCTGGCTAGTTTAATGTCTGTGGTAAACCATAGGCCGTCTGGGCGGGGGCGAACGGTGCGCTTTATCAGAGGTGCAAACTCGTCGAGCATGACAGCTAGTGTCGTGTTGTAGCTATCTACCAATGATGACAGATCGGAGGGAGGACTGAGCAGCAGAGGTGAATCAGATATTCTCGCACGGACAGCATCGATGTCAAGGGTCTTGAGGTCTCGCGATTCACAGGTTATTTTAGAGGAGGATGTGGGCACACACTGTAGATTGAATGAGATCAGCATGTGGTCAGATAAGCAGGATTCTGTAATAATTGGTGATGACAAAGTGCAGTTGTATGAGAAAGTCTGGTCGATTGTGTGACACTTGATGTGGGTAGGGCCATGCACATGAGCCACAAGTGACAATGAGTCAGTCAATGCACGAAATTCGGTGCTGAAGGCGTTAGATAAGTAATTAAAGTGAACGTTGAAATCACTCATAACGAGGAAGGATCGATTTTTTGCACACAGAATCGAATTGAGATCGGAGAAACCTGAGATAAAGGAGGATTAGGTACCTGGTAGGTGATAGACTACTGCCACTATCGGTAGCTTTTTTCGGGTGAGACTAAGACGATCGATTCAAAAGACTGCTTCGAGGGAACTGGAAATGGCTTGAAGTGAATTTCGAGTGCACGATAGCAGCAACTCCACCTCCAGTTTCGATTGATCTAGAGGTGTGAAAGAATGAGAAACCAGTTGGGGTTGCATCTTTAATTGTCGGACAGTTGATCGATTTTAGCCAAGTTTTAGTTAGGGCGAGCAGGTCGAGACCATTTTCCGAAATAAGGTCGCTTATTACCAGACTTTTATTGCACATTGACCGAGGATTCCAAAGACAAGTGTTAAGTCGGGCTGATGGAGTTATAACAGGCCTGATGACCACTAAGTTAGAGAGATTCACCGTGACGCATGTGGGGGAGCATGCAGAATGGTTCGAGACAATACTAGGAATACCAAACGAGCGGGTACTCAGCTCGAAGTTCCTGCCCAACGAGCAGCATCTGAGCTGGCGGCTTCGGCCAACGCAGCGGCTCTGGGGTGCCTTTCTTTTGTTAATGCATAGTTCACGAATCTTAGCAACAGCATTATTATCTAGGAATGCATCTGATCTACGATGATGAAGCGATAACAGCTGCTGACGATCTTAACTAACATGCAGGTTACTAGCTGCCGGCCTAGCTAAGGAGGCGGCGGGTGTGGGATACCCAACAGTGTGGGATAACCCCGGCGTGGGATAACCAACCCTGGTGCGGGATAACCAACAGACTCCATCTCATGGAGCAATGATAAAATGTAAATAACAGTTGAATGAGGCAGGCACTTGAGAAAGTGAGCAGCATGGAAGTAGTGCATGAAATGTAGGGCAAAAGCCTCTGCCACCAGAGGTCTTTAAGTGAAAGAATGAAACAGCTCTAATCTATTGTTCGCGGATTACCCAATGGCACGAAGAGGCATACACTCCTGCAGCAGTTCAAAAAGGTATGAGGGAGCCACGCCACAGTGAGAATTGTGGGTCAGATTGAGGGTCCTCTATATCTGTCGATCAACTGGGAACCATCACAACTCCTCAATGACTGGCCAAAATCAACTTTAGCCACTCATCTACTAGATAGTGTGAAATGAACCCAAGATATGTTTTAGGAGCAGTGATTTAATTCCAATTAGTTTCGCCTTGCAACTAGAAGGAATATATATCAATACATCAATACATGTACTGATCTTTGCTGAATAAGTTAAAATACATGCATACCTGTGGGCTTGCTTGCATTACTTTACATACAGACATTAATCAAAATTATCATTCTGTATACTTTAGAGAGATAGATGACCAACATTAGTCAGGTGCTGCTATTGCTATCACAAGTGACTTGAGAGCTAGTGCCAGTCTTCAGTGAACTAATAAAGCTCAGAAATTCCACATTGTGTGTGTGTGTGTGTAAGTGTGCTGCGTGAGCATGTGTGTGCGTGAGTGCGTATGCGCGTGTGTCTGTGCAAATGCACACGTGTGTCTGTGCAAATGCACACGTGTATCTGTGCATGTAATGGAATGTATCTTAGCCTGTAGCTCCACAGCACCACACAAACTAAGTAGGTGTAACGAACGAGTGGTTTCTATTGCGCACTCACAGCCTTGGCTGTTTTTGGCATGTAATTCGGTAATAACCAACAGACTTCATTTCACGCAACACAGTGAAAAAGAGAAGCATAGCTGAGTCAGGATGATAATTGATGTAGTGAGTAGCATGGAAGTAGCAGCTCAGGATGGCTGGAAAGGATGTGCCACAGTCGGCAGCACAAGAGTAGTGCATATGCATGTGCACAAAAGAAATATATTTATTCTAGTTCATGTTTGTCCATACATCCGTCCGATAAAAGCCAGGATAAATGAAAAGCACAGACGTCCCTCGTTTATCGTGGTTAATCGGTTCTAGACTCTGCGGTGATAGGTGAATTTCCGTGAAGTACGACTCTTTATTTATAAATTGAACACTTTCTTAACTAAAGCATAGAAAACCTGTTCACAATTTTCTAATTTGGTTTTAACATTCTTAAAGCCCTCTGAAAATGAAATAACACCCTTTTAGTCACCATTGCACTCGTATTTGACTTCAAGGTTTTGTCGCTCACTTTTAGGTCACTTCATTCTTTGGCTCCAGCCTATCGCTCAGATCTACTCCCCTACCAGGCCAAGCAGTGTACCACCCGCTTTTCGGAATCCAACAGTCTAGAAATACCTCGTACAAAGCGCAAATCCTTTGGAGACCGTGCATTTAGTTCGTATGCTCACAAAGCCTGGAACTCACTCCCGACTTGCGTCAGAACATCCCCTGACTTGACCACATTTAAAAAGAACTTGAAAACACACCTATTTAGGACAGCATTTAGTGGGTCCCTGTGATTCGTCCTTCATGTGCTTATGCGTGCTGAGACTGTGCATGCTGCCACTAATCACATTTGCATGCTGACCCTGTGCATGTCACCCCTAACCGTGTTATTCATGTTGTTTATCAACCACGATATTACTCACTATTCAATCGCGTTTCCCTTTGCAGCCAAGTTAAAGCGCCTAGAAAGAGATTGAGTTCTCTGAGGGCGCTTTATCAAGTGCATTATTATTATTATTATTATTATTATTGTATTACCCAATATGCTAGACAAAGTAAGGGATCATAAGACGTATTAGACGTTACAAATATCATATTATTCTTACTGTACATTTAATTACACACACACAGTTTATACACACACCACTAACTTATGAACATAATGCAATTTGTTCAAAGGTGATGATGAGGTGTACTGCAGTCAAATAAGAGCAAGGTTACTGCTCTCGATGAGGCTGCGCCTGACATGGAAGGATTTGTGGGATTGCTTTAATACATAGACCAACAGCCGGTAAATACAGTAATTTTAATTTTCATTGTGATGCAGAGGTGTGTAATTGATTCAGACAACGGAGCTTGCGCTGTATCATTTTCACCATCTCAATAAACTTTATAATGAAGATATTTAAAAAACCACGATAAAGTGAAGCCGCGAAAGTCGTAGCTCGAAGTGGCAAGGGATGACAGTACCCTTAACGTTAACATTGTTTACGTGATTGTATTTTCCCATTGCGTACAGTAGAGCTTCAAGTTAATATTAATTTGTAAGAGTCTCATACAATTGGCATGACGTTTTATTAAATAACATAGTGCTCACTTAATAATTAAAGTTTTATGCCTTGGAATTTAGGGTGCTTGCACTGTGATTTACAAATGGTTATATTAGGGTATGCATGAAAATGGATTGTTCATGAAATCTGTTGTTAATTAATAATGTTTTAATGTGCTTGCTTAATAAATTGTCGTGAAAATATGTGAGCTATTAACGTGTAGTCTGTAGATGGCTTGCTACTGTACAACCAAAGCGGTTTATTACTAAGATACCTTGCTGATGGTTCTTTATGTGCTGTAAATTGCTAGTAGTTTAGATGGTCGCTTATGTGTGTGTTTTGCTTCATCACACTTCCTTAGCTAGCCTTTTTTTGGAGTATGCCCAAGTTTCTTGCCTTAATATTAGAGACCCTTCCAATAACTTTTCCAGCTGTAACCTGGACTGCTAAAATTTTCTATATGCTTCCCTAGTTTACTAAATCCAGAATAAAGCTATAATTTCGTTAAGGACCCATTCAAACTATGATTCGAATTACGATCTTCAAAAGGTTCAAAATACACTGTTCGAGTGATCCGAATTTATGGGCACTGAGAAGGCACCTTTGAGTGCAGTGTGGGAACTGTTGTACTCAAAAGAAAAAAGGGTTGTGGCAGGGCAGGGAGGGTGGGATTAGAGAGCTCCTGTGATTGGTTTCTGCCCATCGTCTTTGATGGCTACAGTCAATCTGAATGGAGAATTTACTTTGAATGGTTGGTAATTTTAGTGATAATAGTTATAATAAAACATTTTTATGTTACACTAAGAGAACTAAATCTCCCTCCGGGAATGTCAATTGGTTAATGATCACATGCACAATTTTAGCACAAATGAACAAAAAAGGATCCACACGGACCTAACTAGCGCTGCAAGAAACATGTGGTTTTAGCTTTTTTTCGTGTCATCAAGTCAGACAAATTTGTTACGACAGTCGGTAGTGAGCTCCAGGTTTTGGGAGGAAGCGAAGTTAAGGCACGGTCTCCAATGGATTTAAGATTGGGTAGAGGGACCGCTGAACAACTTGAGTCAAAATAGCCGGAAGTATGATGCAAAGCATAATAAGGAAGTAATTCTTATAGATTCGTCAGAAAAAAGAACGAAAGGACCTAAACATCAGTGACAGACCTCTGAAGTCAATATGCTTTTTAATGGGGAGCTAGAGCAGGTCGGTGTGAAGGGTGTAACATGGAAGTTTTGGTATTCACCACAGGTTAGCCTAGCTGCACCGTTTTGCACCAACTGTAAATCTCTTATTGCACAGGCAGGAAAATCTGCAAGTAGTGAGTTGGAGTTGCAAAAGTCAAGAAGGAATGTCACTAGTGCATAGAAAAGCTTGGCTGTATTAACCTTATCAAAGCAAGCTCAATTTTTGCAATTTTAAATAGGTGAAAATAGGCAGACTAATTTGGACAAGGATGTTGCAGAAGACATGCTGGCCGAGCCCATTTTAAATATAATTAAATATAAATCATTTGTATAGTACTCTAAGAGAATGTAATCTCTATTCAGGCACTTCAAATATGCCTCCCGGCTTGAGCCCACGACTTTTTGATGGTTCTACTTTCTGAGTAACATAATGTATCGTTATTCAATATAAAAGAGCCTGCTGCTATCCAAGTGCAAATATCGGCAGTGCATGGGGCAAGGGAGTTGAACATGTTCGATTAATTGGAAGACATGAAGGGATCAAGCATAGGTACAGCTGAGTGTCACCAGAATATGCAAGAACACCTACGAATTATATATATAAAGTGTGCTTGGTGATGACTACTGAAAGAGGGAGAGTATGCAGAGCAAAAGGGACTGATATGGCATAGAACAGACCCCTGGGGTAGCCAATACTTTACGAATGGATCCGAATCAAACATGAGCAATGTGCACTGAATTTATGTGGAACTATTGCAGGCAGCAATATGAACACAAGCGGCACAAAGAAATCAATGGTATTTTCGGCAATATATGACTTCCTAAAAGCCCATTTGTCTTTTTCGGTAGCAGGGTCCATGGTTTGAGGTATGCATAATCATAACTTTCTTTTTAATCTAAGAAGCCATTGGAGACCTACAAACAGTTCTTCATTTATCCCTTTTTATGAATGAGTAACTTGTATACATGGTAAATGAGTATTTAGCAAGATGGTCTTAAGATAAGTGTACACGGGTCAGACTCCAACGAGGTCTGAAAAATATTACCGACCGTAATCAACGCTTGGGTGTCTCTAATAATTAAATGTAGATGATTTTGCTTTTGCATGGAGTTTTGATATAAAAAGAAGAAAGATGGGATGAACATCAAGTTAGCACTGAAGTCCAACAAAATGTCTGCCTGCCAGGTTATCATTCAGCAATAATTCAGACATCCGAAATATGACTAAGCTGTTGTGCACGATAGACTCGGTCACCTCTACAAACACCATGGAACTTTTAAAAACATCATTAGGCATGCAGAAAAAAGACGCTGGCTTTAATGATTACTGGCAGGCTGAAGTGTCTCAGACACAACCTCTTCTCTTCTTGCCTAGTTACATGACTTACCGGTGCACTGATCACTCATCTCTGGTGGTTCAGAAGCTGTGCTGCTAGTGGCATATACAAGCAGCTGCCAAACACAGTAGGTATGAACTGTAGGTAATCGGCTTAGTTTAGCCAGAATACAGAAAACTCGATTTTCAGGAGGCATGTTTAGAGTTAAGACTGATCGCTTGCCTAGGGGAGAGTACCCCAGTTGCCAGACATAGCTAGTAGCAGGGCTTCAGTCCTCTGAGGGATGGGAAGGGTGCAGCACGGGGAACATTTACTAATGGGAGCACACCTTGGGCATAACGTTAAGCAATTGATGGATAAGTAGTGACTTGCCATGTTCCAGATGACGATCGTAAAATATCCTATCGTCCGGTTAACAGAGAGGTTTTCCAGAAGCCTTATAACCCATATCATCACAGCAGTACTATAAATCGATTTTCCGACGAGTAGCGAAAGCTCGTCGTCTTGAAACCTTAATATTAGTCCAGTAAGAAATAAAAGGCAACCTGTTGTGTCGATGACGTTCCATTTGTCGTCAAAAAAAGCCCGGAGTCTTTTCGACAGTGTCACGTATCTATAGTTTGATATCTACAAGAGAAACATCCCATTTTAGATTTGAGCTAATAGTTCAGCCAGGCTTGACGTTTCGTAGCAGCTGAGAGAAGAAGAATAATCATCAAATCAGGTATTGCGATGGAGCTATTACCAACTGCGCAAGGTAGAAAATTAGGGCCCACAGCTTCACGGATCCAAGTTGTATCGACTGAGCTACAGAGGCTAGTAGTTCTTAAGAGGAGATTTGAGTCAACAGCACATATTTCATTATCAGAATGTTCTACTTTTGCTAATACGTTCTAATGAGCCCTAAAATAGGGACGAGCAACACTTGCAAAAAAGGTTCTTAGACCTGTCAAAGCCATTGAGTCCTAGCCATCCACAGTAAGGTACTTACACTTCTACTGAGTCGTGGGTTCAAGTCCCACTGCAGACAATACAGAACTTCCTGGTGAAAAGGAGGTTACAACCAATAAGGCTCTCCAGCAAATCAATATATGAGGCTATTAAGTAAGCTGAACTTTATTTGATATTTGTAATTCTGAACCATCGAAGTTATGAAAGTGGCACTAGCTAAAGTTTCTCATACAACAGCGAGTTTTAGTTCCGACCTAATCCATCTTGAACGGCTGGCTACATGTGCTCAAAAAAGTTACAGTTGTACTGTTTCTACAATGAAGTGGGTTTTTTTTGCATTTGAATAGTTCTTCAATTTATAACTTCTGTACGTTGTTGATTTCTTACAACATTGTAGCTCTTCTTTTTGAAATCTATAGAAACTACATGTGATTGAAAACAAACAATATGGTCTGAGGTCTTGTACAGTCGAGTTATTGACTTTGCAATTAAATGGCCTAGGCAAAGATGGCATAACCATAGGATCCGAATGAAAGCTTCTTTTATGCACTATCATATATTTACTTGCAGAAGTTCACAAGTGAAAAATTTTGCTCCAACAACCTTCTACCACATCTTATATACCACTCCTGATCCTTACGTAGCTCATTCTCGGTCTCTTGCCGAGGAATAGAATAGGCTTATGTTAACAACGGAAGGCGTGATTCGACATCCAAGCAGTGAATGCCTAAGGTTCAACGTTTTTGCTCACAGGGATTCCAAGAAAATGACGATTATTGTGAATCCTCGACCAGTTCAGAATCAAGAAATATGCCCCGGTCATCGGTGCCAAATGGAGCTGACAGGTCGAAGAATACCAGCGCACCTACCATCCCATTGTGAGCAAGAATATTGCTGGCAACAAGCAGCACACCGACTCAGTGGTGAGTGTCCGAAAAACCGACTGCAGCAATTTGACGTGCAAATATTGTTTACATTAAATAATATTTACCAAAACTATTTTCAAGAACCTTAATGATACACTAAATGAGTAGTAATAATAATAATAATAATATTGCACTTGATAAAGCGCCCTCAGAGAACTTAATCTCTTTCTAGGCGCTTTACAGGCCTGCAATGAGAGAGAGAGAGAGAGAGAGAGAGAGAGAGAGAGAGAGAGAGAGAGAGAGAGAGAGAGAGACCCTTGCTATCCATATCAGGTTTAGTCACGACGAGTTGCACGACTGTTGATTTAAATGCATACCCAAAACAGCATTTCCATGCAATCTACCAAAGTGTCTTATTGCAAGCACAAGGTGATCGATCAAGTTGCTCAGCAGCAGTGCAGGGAAGTAGGTCAAGGGATTATGCTAATTGTCTCCAGAGCACTATGGGCAATTACTTAAAGTGAGTTCACATCAAGTCATTTGGTGGAGAATACACGGCTTCCATTAAGTGATGTTGAACGGTGTCCGGTAGTGGGAGCAGGTAGGCATTCTTTTCTGTGAGTTTGTTAAGATCTCGATATTCTTTACATATCCGTATGCCACCATTCTTTTTGAGTAATAATAACTATAATAATCCACTTGATAACGCCCACTCAGAGAACTCAAATTCTTTCTAGGCGCTTTACATTTGCTGCAAAGGAAAATGCTATTGAATGGTGAGTAATATCATGCTTGGCAAACAAACAAAATGAGTAACATACTTAGGGGTGACATGCACAGGGTCAGCATGCAAATGTGGTTAGTGGCAGCATGCACAGTGTCAGCATGCATAAGCACATGGAGGACAAATCACAGGGACCCACTAAATGCTGTCCTAAATAGGTGTTTTTAGGTTCTTTTAAAATTTGGTCAGGTCAGGGGATGTTCTGACGCAGATCGGGAGGGAGTTCCAGGCTTTGGGAGCATACGAACTAAATGCACGGTCTCCAAAGGATTTGAGGTTTGTACAAGGTATTTGTAGACTGTTGGATTCCGAAAAGCAGGTGGTACGATGCTTGGCCTGATGGGAGAGTAGATCTGAGAGATAGGCTGGAGCCAAAGAATGAAGTGACCTAAAAGTGAGCGACAAAACCTTGAAGTCAATCCGTTGCTTGACTGGTAGCCAGTGCAGGTCGGCGAGAAGTGGTGTGATGTGGCAACTGCGACGCTCGCGACAGACAAGCGTAGCTGCAGAGTTTTGCACCAGCTGCAATTGCCTGATCGCACATGCTGGTAGGCCAGTAAGCAGTGAGTTGCAGAAGTCGAGACGGGATGTCATGAATGCATGGACCAATTTAGATGTGGTATCCTTATCTAAACAAGCCCGAATTTTAGCAATGTTATGTGGCTGAAAGTAGGCAGATTTGACTGTGGAGCTGGTATGGTCATCTAACGAGAGGTTGCTTTGGAATATGACACCTAGATTTCGAGCTGATTCAGCGAGAGATATGCTGGCAGCACCCATTTTGAGAGTCAGCCTTTCAAATTTGTGAATCACACTGGGTTTTCCCATAACTAGTAAGTTAGTTTTATCATCGTTAAGTTTTAGAAAATTTGCTGCCATCCATGTGCTGATGTCATCAATGCATGCAGCAAGTGAGTTGAGAGAATTTGATGCGCTCGAAGGCTGGGGGGATCAATGCAAAGGTACAACTGAGTGTCATCCGCATGGAAGTGAAAGCCTAGATTGTGTTGGCAATCACAACAGCAAGAGGGAGAGTATAAACCATGAAAAGAACCCGACCTAGCACGGAGCCTTGAGGTACCCCGTATTTCAGAGGTACCTCAGATGATCTTTGTCCATTCACGTGAATACTCTGGAGTCTCCCACTGAGATAGGACCTGAACCACTGCAGGGCAGTGCCAGTGATGCCCAGGTGAGATGAGAGGCGCTCTAGAAGAACTTTGTGATCGATGGTATCGAAAGCTGCCGAAAGATCGAGCAAAACAAGCAGAGACACTCTACCCATGTCTGCATTCCTAAGTAGGTCGTTGTATACCCTAAGCAATGATGACTCTGTGGAATGATTAGCTCTAAAGCCAGACGGGAACTTACTAGCAAGGTGTGAGGTTTCGATATATGAGTTTAGCTGGTCAGCCACGACCCGTTACAATGTCTTTGATAGGAATGGTAGAAGGGAGACTGGGCGGTAGTTGCTTAAGTTCCCTTGGTCTAGTGTCGCTTTGTGGAGAAGTGGCCTGACGACAGCTTTATATGCTGCTGGAGCCAACCATGGGCTACTGCACCGGCTAATATTGCAGCATGATGGATAGTTGACTCCGCACTTTTTCACGAGGCAGATAGGTAGTCGACCTGCCGGTATTCGGATAGGAGCATTGTCACCAGATTCCCTCACCAGGCCAAGCATCGTACCACCTGCTTTTTGGAATCCAATAATTTACCAATACCTTGTACAAATCTTAAATCCTTTGGAGACCGTGCATTTAGTTTGTATGCTCTCAAAGCCTGGAACACACTACCGACTTACGTTACAACATCCCCTGACTTGACCACATTAAAAAAGGACTTCAAAAACAAACCTATTTAGGACAGTAGTTAGTGGGTCCCTGCAATTTGTCCTTTATGTGCTTATGCATGCTGACACTGTGCATGCTGCCACTAACCACACTGGCATGCTGACGCTAACCATGTTATTCATGTTGTTTATCAAGCATGATATTACTCACCATTCAATCGCGTTTCCCTTTGCAGCAAATTTACAGAGGCTTGAAAGAGATTGAGTTCTCCGAGGGCGCTTTATCAAAGTGCATTATTATTATTATAAAAAACGTGTCAAACGGTGAGGCTACTGAATAATTGCCATCAGGTTTTATGGTTATCTTTCTATTAAATTCCCAGCGATACAACTCTACAGCTAGGCCTGTCCGTCGTTGACGTCACAATAGCTATGTCGTCCTACTTTTAAACGATCTGCTCTAGCTCACCGTCAGGCGGTATATTGATTTCAAGGTTCTGTTTACCACGTTTAAGGTATCTTTAATCTCTGGTTTCGGCCTAGAGATCAATTTCAAATCCTTTGGAGAACTTCAATGTTCATGCTCCAAAAGTCCAGAAATTTGCTCTTTCAATAATAATGACACACTTCATAAATCGCCTTAAGATAACTCAATCTCTTTCAAGGCGCTCTACATTTGCTGCAGAGGAAGCATAATGGCATGGTTAGTAGTAGTATGCTCAATGAACAACAAGAATAACATGGTTAGGGGTTACATGCACAGGGTCAGCATGCAAGTGTGGTTAGTGGCAGCATGCACAGTGTCAGCATGCATAAGCACATAAAGGACGAATCGCAGGGACATACTAAACGCTATGACAAATAGGTGTGTTTTTTCATTTATTTTTAAATGTGGTCAAGACAGGGGATATCGTGAAGGGAGTCGGAGTGAGTTCCTTTGGGAGAATACGAAATAAAGGCACGGTGTCCAGAGGATCTTTTATATTTGTACAAGGTGTAGGTGTACGATTAGATTTCGAAAAGCAGATGATAAAATGCTTAGCCTGGTGGGGCAGTAGATCTGATAGGTAGACTCGAGCCAAAGAATGAAGGGACCTGAAAGTGAGTGACAAAATATTGAAGTCGATGCGTTGCTTGACTGGTAGCCAGTGCAGATCGGTGAGAAATGGTGTGATGTCACAACTGCAATGCTAACGACAGACCAGCCTGGCTGCTGAGTTTTGCACCAGCTGTAAGTCCCTGATTGCACAGGCCGGTGGACCGGCAAGCAGTGCGTTACAGAAGTCAAGACGAAATGTCACAAATGCATGGACCAACTTATACGTGGTATCCTTATCTAAACAAGCCCGAATTGTATCAATGCTATGTTTCTGAAAGTAGGCAGACTTGATTGTGGAGCTGATGTGGTCGTCTAATGAGAGGTCACTTTGGAACATGACAACTAGATAGTGAGCTGATTTAACAGGAGATATGATGGCAGAGCCGTCTTTAATCGTTAGCATTTCCAATTTCTGAATCACACTAGGTTTTCCATTAATTGTAAGTTGGTTTAATCATCATTAAATTTAAGAAAGTTTGCTTCCATCAATGTGCAGATGTCATGAATGCTTGCAGCAAGTGAGTTGAGAGAATTTGAGGTGCTCGAAGGCTGTGGGGATCAAAGCAAAGGTACAACTGAGTGTGATCCGCATAGAAGTGAAAGCCTAGATTGTGCTTGGCAGTCTCATCAGCAAGAGGGAGAGTATAAACCGTGACAAGATTGGACTAAGCACGGAGCCCTGAGGTACCCTATGTTTCAGAGGTTTCTCGAATGATCTGCGTCGATTCGCATCCATACTGTGGAGTCTCCCACTGAGATATGACCTGAACCATTGCAATGCCGTGCCAGTAATGCCCAGACGAGATGAGAGGCGCTCAAGAAGGGCTCGGTGATCTACAGCATCAAAAGAAAAATAGACGAAAAATCGAGCAAAACAAGCAGAGGTACTCTACCCGTGTCCGTACTCCTAAGTAAGTCCGGCGGAAAATCACTCCGATCCATAGACGGCTGGCGTGAGGGCGCTATGTGGTTAACGGCCAGCGAGATAAACGTTAGTACCAAAAATCCACCGTACGAAGATCGAATGTGCAGGATCATTCAATTTAAGAAAATTTGCTGCCATTCATGCGTGAATGTCATCAATGCATGCAGCAAGGGAGTTGAGAGAGTTCGATGTGTTGGAGGGCTGGGAGGAGTCAAAGCAAAGGTACAACTGAGTGTCATCCTCATAGAAGTGAAAGCTTAGATTGTGCTTGCCAATCCCATCGGTAAGAGGAGTATAAACCGTGAAAAGAACAGGACCAAGCACTGAGCGCTGAGGTACCCCATAGGTCAGAGGTTCCTCGGATGACCTTTATCCATTCACATCAGTACTGTGGAATCTCCCACTGAGATAGGACCTGAACGATTGAAATGCAGTGCCAGTAATGCCC
The DNA here is from genome assembly GCA_009760855.2 of Cristatella mucedo. Lineage (NCBI taxonomy): Eukaryota > Metazoa > Bryozoa > Phylactolaemata > Cristatellidae > Cristatella > Cristatella mucedo. The sequence continues at coordinate 13,573,702 of WPIO01000001.1, read as the reverse complement.
TAGTGAGATAAGAGGCGCTTAAGAAGGACTTGGTGATCGATAGTATCAAAAGCTGCTCTTGACTGACATTTTGACACCCCCACATGATGACTATCGAAAAGAAGCTAAAACCAGTTCCTCAAAACAGTAACTTCCTCAGTGAGAATTTCCCGTTGTAAGCTAATGTGGGCTTAAATTTTGAATGTACTCACTACATATTTAACATGCATCACGAGCAGCATATTTTCAGGAAGTGCCTAGATAGATATGTAGTTCTCTCAGGTGGCTATATATTTGTATTTGTTTTACTACTATAGTTAATTTTACAGTGGCAAGCACATCAAATGCATTGGTCATATTACAGGCACTTCATATCTGCCTAGAAGTCGTTCAATAACTGTTGAAGCACCGACGATATATTTGAAAGCATGCCAAGTCTGGAATAATAAAATGGAGCCTTCACAAGTTGCAAGAGTTTGATTGGTACAGCAAGCAGTGTAAATAGCACAGGAACTAAATAAAATGAAGCACGTGCCTTTAACTTCAACACAACCTCACTCACCTCTCGAACCATTTCCAAGGTCATGAAAAAAATATAGAGAATACAAAATATTTCGGACCAGCGAGGCTTGCTTGCCATCCGCACAAGCACTGTGTAACTCAGTAACATCAGAAAGACGCCAAAAGCTATCTGCAAATGTGAGAAAACGTGAGAGGAATAGCAATATACACATATAGCTATATATACAACTGAGCAAATGAAGGATACAAGAGAGAATAACTTTCAAAGCCAGCATTAGCTGCCAAGCGGTTCCCTGCGCGGCTACCAAAAAAAGTCTACATCTGGTGATCAATATGGCTGTGAAGCATGGTAAGTCAGGGTAGCTTAGAAACGAGTCTCCTTTGCGGAGGAAGCTGGGATTTCGTGCGGTTGATTAAGGAATACCGAGCAAAATTCTTACTGTGACAGGCGAGACCACTATGACCTGGCTCATTCGTAGTTATGGCTATAGAGGAACGCCTAGCAGAAACCTTGCACCAGTTTCGGCCGCCTCATTAGGAACGTGTCTTCTCACATTAATACATTGGCTGTTCTCTTCTTTTACATACAGACTGGTAGCTGAGGAAGCTTTTTCTGCAGGTACTAAAACTGTTGAACTCACATCCATAATTTGCACACAACGAAATATATCCTCCTGATGCCGACTATCGCAATCCTTTCCAGCTGTCATGATCTGCTAATTCCACCTACTCATCCCCCTTCCCATCTGACTCAATTATGCTCCTCACTTTCTCTTTGCTTCGCGAGCTGGGGTCAGTTGGCTACGGTATGGGCACCAAAAGCCGTTTATGCTATGCCTGCGCTTTCGAGAACTCTACGTAAATCCTACATAAAACCTGGCCAGTCTTCACGGAGTTGCTAATGGAGATACATACATACACTCATAACTTTAAAATACGAAAAAATGAGCCAACTAAAGTATGAGCTACATTGCTCATTTTTGAGCAAGGTAGGTTACAGTTTGCATACTTGCACAGGTAGAACACACATTTTGTTAATCTCAACGAATAGGACATACCGTGTGCATCCAGAATTTTGTTATGGGAGCGCAGTAGAAAGTCGTAAGTCGCTTAAGAGCACTTTTGGTGCTCCCCAAAGCAGCATGCGGGCCGTCTCTCTCTCCAGATTCGTATGAGCGGCTAGCTCCAAGCGAGACCTGAGCAGCACAGAAGCAGTTATGCTGCTGAAAAGGCTTTAGCCGGGTGATAAATAGAAGAAAGCTCACCATGCACGACATGTACACAATACCAAGCTGAGTATTGACCCGAGTCAGGTATTTTCAAATGAAGACAATACTGTCAAGAGCTCCATTTATGGGGACGACAAATAACTCAGATATACAATTACCTGAGTTACATGACAAGGCTATGCACAATACTAGTTATCGTATTTAATTTTCGTATATTCAAGACTAAATACATTGCAATATTTAATTCCAAAATACAATATATTACAATAGTCAATTAAAAAATACAATATATTGTAATATTCTATCCCACCAATGCAATTTATTGCACATCTTATGTTGCAATGTTTTTCTCTGTGCTTTCGACAATAATCTTCATATTCCTGTTCGTTCTCGTCGTTATCATTGGCTGTATCTGAGACTACTTCATTCACTATCAGTGCAATCAGAGCCAATTTCCACAGTGACTTGTTTTTATTTAGAAAAAGCTGCGCCTCCAACGTTCTGGGTAGCACACTACGCCGGTAAGGACAAAACACTAGCTTCGTCATGGAGAAAGATCTCTCCACTTCAATTAATCGTTGGAAGCAAGAAGCAGGTGTTGATGTACTTGCTGGATGCTTTCTTCTCTTCAACACGTCGCATGAGTGCTTGCTCAGCAAAAGACAATTGAGCATCATCTGCAGCATTTTCCACGTCTGGAGATACAGGCAGCAATAGTTGTTAAACAGCTCGTTTTTTCATGAATTAGTGTTCTCCTTGTTTAGTTGTCTCTTGACGATGGCCGTTTCCAAATCATTGCTGTGGATGATATCAGCATCGTTGCTAGCATAGTGGTGGAAGGCAAATTCTGGGTATGAGTCGATGGTAGATTGGAATAAAACATCCAATTCTTTCATGGACATGCAGCGTTGCTGCAGTGCTATTCAGCAAAATATATTGATACTGTCAAGCAATCAGCACAATATATTGATACTTCAAGCAATCCAGTACAATATTTTGATACTGTCAAGTATGGTCTAGCCAACGATTTCCTGTGTGCCAGGAAGTACCCTTCGGTGTCAGACAAAGGCAGCAGGACTCCAACGTCATAATCTCTTGACACGAATTTAAGGATCTTCCGGTTTAGAAGGACTCAGACACCCCTACAGCAGGAGTGCACTATGCCGCTTTGTGTAACTAAACTTATGAACTCAACGACTTTTACCAAGATCAGCATTAGCTCGACTCAGGAGTAATGGAATATTATATGGCTATGCAAAGGAAAAAATCTGGACTACATGATACTATTACATTTTAGAAGAGTCCGTGTTGTCAGCAATATGCAAATAACGAATAATTGTCTTGGGAAGAATTGTTACAGTAGTAAGTTAATCCAGGAGAGGGTCATCAGATCAGTGATTGGTTGGCCAGTGGGTGCCATTTGCACCAGAACACCATTGTCGAATGGCATTCAATTTTGTGTTACCCTGCATTGCAGGGTGTAGTAATTAAGATTTCAAGTGCAATTGTGCTATGCTCACTTTGGAAATGGCAGGTGTATCGAAACTTGAAACTTCAAGGCCACTCGATGGACCGGGCTACTGGAGGCCGTTGGCATGAGAACACTCGTACCCAATCACACGAAATGCGGTGGGTAAACTCAAAACACCGCTGTCCAGGATGTGGAATTAAAACCGAAGCTACCCAATACTAATTTTTGAAATGGTAGCTGTATTTCAGTTCCAGAGCACAGTTTGGCTCACTGGACCAGGCCTATAATGTAAGGACATGCAATTTGGTGGGTAAATCTGAAACATCCCTCTGTATAATGTGAAATCAAAATCGCAGTTTCGAAACGCTTATTTTGGAAATTGTAGTTGTACTGCAGATCGAAAATGTAAGCCAGATCGATGGGCCTGGCCGCTATAGGCTATTGCATAAGAATGTGTATGAATATAATAGCATGGAATTTCGAGGGTAAATCCATAACACTACATAACACCACATAATTTGATATCAAACCGTAGTTGAGCAACGGCTCATTGTGGAAATGGCAGCAGTATCTCAGCTCGAATAAATAGGTAAGGTCGCTTGGTCAGGCTATTGGAGGCAATTGAACGAGAAAGTGTATGCAAAATTCCATGAAATTTTGTGAGTAAACCCAAAATACCATTCTAGATCATAAGGAATCAAAACGTCAGTTATGCGACGCCTATTGTGGAAATGGCAGTTCTATTGAAGTTTGGATATATAGGGCGGCTGGGCCCGACAATTGGAGGTCATTGCACTAGAACACATATTCGAAATGGCGAGAAATTTGGAGGGTAAACCTCAAGAACTGTTTTCAGTTATGGGAAACAGAATCCGCAGTTGCAAATCGCTTATTGTAGAAAAAATACCAGTATGTCAGTTCGAAAATACATGGAACCTGCTTGGCTGGGCCACTAAAGGCCATAGAAAGAGAATGTGCCAGCACAATTCCATAAGTTTTCTGGGTAAACATAATACACTGTTTCTATGATGAGTAATCAAAGCTGCAGCTTCGCGACACTTATTTCGAAAATAACAGCTTTATCAAAGTTTGAAAATATGGAGCAGCTAGCTGATCCGGGCCAATAGAGGTCATCTAGTGAGACCATGCAGGAGCAATTTCAGAGACTTTGGTGGGTAAACCCGGAATACTATTCTGTATAAGGTGGAATCAAAACCGAAGCTGCAATTACCTTATTTTGGAAATTACATCTGTATCGACGTCATTCATATGATTAAGTGCATTTACGTTCTAGTCCTGCTTAGCAAAAGGTAGTGTATACTGTTGTATGCACCTACTGCCTCTGTTTTTGTAATTCACCCAACGTACTGCCATTAAGGTATGCCCCACCTGCGGCACGTTGTTGAGCAGTTCACTCAGTGCCCGATCTTTGGCGTAGGGATGTTTCCCACCGCAGCTGCATTGTCCCATCATCTGCAGCGAGTCAGCCAGCTTGCATTTATGCATGCTTTAGAGAATAAACTGAGAGCCTCGTTCATCGCTCCAGTCTAAGCTTGTGTCTCCGTGAGACTCCCTAAGATCTGCCACCAACTGAGCCACTGTAATACAACAACAGGTAGTAGAGGATGGTTTAGTCGTGCCGAAAAAAGTACCAGACCTTTTAGGCCTCGATGGAACGCCGATAATGAGGTATTAAATGTATAACGGCAGAGAGCACTTTATCCGTTATCTTCTGATGCTAACGAAGATTGTAGCAAAGCTAAAGATTGCGATGCCGTTAAAGAATGTTGTGCAAGCGTGTCCGGGCGATAATGCCATTCACCATTGCGATGCCAAACCGGCCTACATAAAGCGAGACCACTACAAGCTGCGAAATGAGTTATTCTGCAAATCTTGTGGTTGACGGATGAGGAGGCTGAGCTTGAGGCCGAGAGGTTTCGGCTGGAGCAGGAGCAGCTCGCCGGAGCTGTGACAGCAGCACATGAAAGCGACGTCTCGGCGGCAGAGTGGAGTTCGATAGTGTCTCGGTTCGGCGAGTGCCCGAGAGAGCGACCTCTCGGCAGAGGAGCCTAGCTGCAAGAGCATTTCAGCAGTGGAGAGCACCATTACAAGCGTCTCTGTGCAGAGCGAAGAGCACAACCTCGAGATCGATTCGCTGGAGTGCAACCCCAAGAACGACGAGGCCGTATTGACAAACCGGAGTGCTTTCGCAGGGTGGGGTCGGCCGGCAACGATCGCATGGGACCGGCCATTGAGGCTCGCACAGAGGTAACCTGCGAGAGTCTCATGATAGTGTAAGCTTTGTCTCAGCTTTAGCTAAAGGTGGGCAGCCGCTATTAGCCAGGGGCAGTGCTGACATGTGCCTCATGCGAGTTTTGGTCACGTAGTTGGCGCCCGGGTTAAACCGGTCAGAATTCTGACTACGTTGAAATTAACTGCCTGATATAACCCTAACAACATACTGCTGGACAGGCAATAACTTATGCTTTGGGGCCACTGCCTCAGCAAGCAGTATAGGAGAGCTCGGCAAACCGATGGCTACACGACTTTATAGTCGTGAGGGCTTTCCCTTCCCAGCCATACTGGCGAACTATAAGATCTATTTTCTATGGGTTAAAGGTTGTTGTATTCGCCTGCTGCCTCTGCTTTTATAATTAGCGCATCGTCTGGACACTAATGTATGACCCGCCTGCAGCAGGTGGTTGGGCAGTTCACTCGGTGCAGTATCCGGCCTTTGATGTAAGGATGTTGCCTTGTTAGGGAATAAAGTGAGTCTCGTTCATCGGTACAGTTTACTCTTGTGCCTCCGTGAGACTACTCAAGATCTGCAGAAGCCATTGTAATACAACAATACTCAACAGTCGACTTTCGAGTTAACGTTCGGCACATCTCTTATAGCTGAGTACCACTTCCCACCACTCACTTATCGTGCTAGCATAATCAAACACCATCTCTCCCATGAAAGCATACTTCAAGCCAACTATGTTGGTTTTTAGCATACGTAACCTATTTTAATGTGGTCTCGAGTCTATGCTTGCCTCTTCGCGAGTTGAGGTCATCCATTGCAGCTTTGCTGTTTGACATTAACTCTTCTCTTTCTATAGAAAACACCCACAAAACACACAATTAGTTGACCGTAGTCTTAAATAAGCATTCATAAATGCACCTAAGCAGATTTACAGCAATAAGCTGAAGTGATGCCTCTTCATAATATCACGGAACGACCAAAAGTAAGAACCACTTAGAAAAGCAGTGGGAAACCACCAACGTATTACAGCAATATGTCGTACAATCACCAAATCGCAGCAAATAAGTATGGCCAGTATAACAAGTGCAATGATAAAATGCTCAGAAACAAAAATTTTAGTAATTCCATATGCGTATAATCAATTAATATGCACATCCATTAATTAAGCTTCTTGTGTAAAGTTCAGCAATAGACAAAATATGCCAACTTACGGGCTCCCCTCCTGGAAGAGACATCAGTGTAGCATCGCACTCCGACAAATCTTGGAAGCTGCCCCTGTCAAACGCCTATAGTTGGTAATGAGATTACGGATAATGATAGTAGCAGCAAGTTTAAAGATGTTTGGAAAGACCAAACGATTAGCAAGTAAAATCACAAGAACAAACAGGAAATATTTTGTGTAGCAGGTATTAGGCTGAGAACCCAATTTTCTTTTCACCCAGCGCTCTTGGTAGTAACACCACGATGTGACAGAATGTGACCACTATAGGGAGTATAAACCGTAGTTTATGGTAAATAAGCCCCCTTTTCCCTAAAATTTGGGGTCAGATAATGGAGAAGGGGGTTATACATGGCGGGTTACTTTTTTGTTTTAATATTGGGCTAAACAACACGCCTGCTTTGAATGCCACCCAACAAACATTACTGGTCGCCAAAATGTGTTCGATAAGCTTGTTTATAAGAAGTTTCAAGAAGTACGGCATTCCAAATGCAATGGATGGAACGGAATATAATGCAGTCTATGAAAAAAGTGACGATGACAATGATGACAACGGAGTTTCCACCAATTATCAAGCCTGCGAAATAAACGAGGAAGACGGAGAGGGTACTCATCACCATTCCTGATGCAGATGATAGCAAGACTGACATGAGTGATTATATTATGAGTCTTGATATTGTTCAGTTCATTCAGTTATTGAATAACAATATTGTTCCTCAATAAGTGATTAAACTATTGGAGGTGGATTATTAAACCGAGGAAAGTTTTTAACCTGACAAACAAGGCCTACCATGGCTTGGCCCTTCCATACCTAGCTGAACTGCTGCACTAGTTACTTTTACTTGTAGTTGCACTTGTATCTCTGTCTGTAACACCACAAAGCCACAAAGACTATGTGGGTGCTATGCAAGAGAGTTTTGTGTAGCACACTCACAGCCTAAGCGGCTTTCGGTGCGAATTCGGTAGCCAACACACTTCATCTCACGAAATAAAGAGAAGGTGGGAAGCATAGCAGAGTTAGGAGAGCAGTTGAGGTAGTGAGTAACGTGGAAGTAGCAGCTCAGGACGGCTGGAAAGAATGTGCAATAGTGGGCAGCAGGAGAATAGTTGTCGTTGCATAGGAATCGTGGAAGCGAGTTCCACAGCATATGACCTGCAGAGCTAAAGCTTCTGTAGGCAACGGTCTTTACGTGCAGGAATGGAACAGCTAATTTATTGCTCATACAGGATCTGAGGATACGAAGAGGCTGAAACTGGTACAGCAGTTCAGCTAGGTACGGAGGAGCCAAGCCGTGGTGGGCCTTGTGGGTCAGGGTAAGAACTATGCTCTGTATCTGCTGATCAACCGGCAGCCATCCTAGCTCTTTTAGCAAAGGAGACACGTGATCAAACCTTTGGGACTTGAAGAATAGCCTTGCAGCCATATTCATAGCCAGGTGCAGGGGCCTAGTTGTTTTTTGGTAGCCCAGCCACAAGGGATTTACAATAATCAAGCCGGGACAGAACTGAGGATCTAATTAAGTTCTTTGCAAGCCACCGTGGAAGACAGCTCCTAATCTTAGATAGGGATCGGACGTGATGGCTAGCTGTAGAAACAATCTTCTGAATGAAGATTTTAAAATTTATTCATTTGTGGAAAACGGCACCCTAAATTTCGAGCACGTGGTGATGGTCGCACAACTTCGTCACCTATTACAAGAGCAAAGCCTTTTAATCCAGCCACACGCTTAGGGTGTCCCATGAGCAGCAGTTCGGTTTTATCGTCATTTAGTTTCAAGAAGTTTTCTGACATCCAGGATATAATTTCGGCAAGGCAAGCAAGCATCCAGTTTCAGTTTAGCTGCAGCTGATTCCAACGGCTTAAATGACAAATACAGCTGAGTATCGTCAGCATACAAGTGACATCCTATTCTGCGGGCCTTAATCACTTTTCCCAGAGGTTGAGTATAAATGGAGAAAAGCAAGGAACCGAGAACAGACCCTTGAGAGACTCCACCAGTGATCCGTCTCGTGTATGAGACCTGTCCCCAAAACGATACGGATTGAACACGATCAGACAAATACGATTTCAACCACGCCAGTGTCGCATCTGCCAAACGGATCATTTTTCTTAATCGTTCAAGTAGCACATCGTGATCAATGGTGTTGAAGGCAGCTGATAGATCTAGCTGATCTAGGTCAGTGACATTCCTGTCATCGTTGCCTCATAAGATGTCATTGTTAAGATGGAGGTGAGCAGTTTTAGGAGAGTGCTGCCTCATGAACCCTGATTGAAATGTTTCTGACATTTCATTATTTTCAATATGTACAACCAGCTGCTTAGCGACAATTTTTTCAAGAATCTTTGAGAAGAAAAGAAGAAGGAAAACTGGACAATAGTTTGCATGGACCTCTCTACCTAATCCAGGCTTTTTAAGTATGGGTCTAACGATTGCCGTTTTGAAGGACTTGGGTACAACCTTTTTTCCAAAGACGCATTAATAATCTCGGTTATGGCAGGACTAAGTTGGTCTGCCTGTGGAGACCGCAGTGATGAGGGTATTGGGTCTTCAGGAGACGAGCTCTTTTTACTAGATCTTATTAAGGTAGCCACATCGCATGCAGAAACCTCGGAAAACATTCTAAGGACGGTCACAGGTTGTGATTTTACAATTGCTTTACTTGGAGGAGGCTTTATGGAGGCACGAATGTGCACAATTTGTTCAGTAAAAAAGGCTGAACACTTTTCGGCTGAGCTATTAATATATAGGGAGTCCAATTTCTCAGCATTTGCCAGTCAATTGTTTACTGTTATATAAATCTGTTTTGGGTCCGACTGGCAGGAATTTGGTTTTCGAGGGAAAAAAGAAGCCCTGGCTTTTTTAAGCTTCCGGGTATAAACTCGAAGAAAGTCGTTGAAGTGGACTAGATCTGTAACAGACCAATATTTCTTACAACGACGTTCAAGACTGTGGTTAACACAGCACCTCTTTTGAAGTGTTTTTGTAAATTGAAAAGAATCTACCCGACTGGTATTGAATGGTGAGCATGCTCCCGTTCGTTCTATCCGTGTACAGACACGGATAGAATGAACGGGAGCATGCTCACCATTCAATCGCCTTACCCTTTGCAGCAAATGTACAGCATCTAGAAAGAGATTGAGTTCTCTGATGGTGCTTTATCAAGTGCATTATTATTATTTTTATTATTATTACTATTATAAGAGCATTCCTGAGTGTCACGTTCACTGCATCAGTGGGGGTATCGAGGCTGTCGGTCGAGTGTGGGTGCAGATCAAGAAGACCTGCATCACAAACAGATTTTAAAAATCTGTTATGTCAATGCTTTTCAAATTACGTCAATGGACAAGTTCGACATTATGCTGTACGTACAAAGGAGCAGGAAAAGTAAACGATACAGAACAATGATCCGAGAGGGTCAGCGAGAACACCACAAGGTCAGTGGGGAAGATATCCTTAGTGATCACGAGATCTAGAATATGGCGGTTTCAGCCTCCTCATGTGCTCAGGTCCTATATGGACAATACATTAGCTGTTCTATTTCTCTGCTTAAAGACCGTTAGCGAGAGAAGCTCTTTCGCTGAAGTGTGGCTCACTTCCATGATTTATATGCACCGACAGTTACTCTCCTGCAGCCGACTATGACACATTATTTCCACCCCCCCTTAGCTACCACTTCCATGCTAGTCACTACCTCAACTGCTCTCCTGACTCCACTACACTTCCCACCTTCTCTTTGTTGTGTGAGATGAAGTCTGTTGGCTACCGAATGCGAACTGAAAGCCGCATAGGCTGTGAGTGCGGGAGGCAAAACTCTCCTGCATGACACCCACGTAGTCTTTGTGGAGTTACAGACGGAGATACAATCACATTAAGATAATTGGGGCGAGGAGGCTTATACATTGGGAGGGGGCCTATACACACTCAAATACGGTACTACAAAGTCGACATGCTGACAAACAAAACAACAGCTCAATGAAAAGAACAAGAAAATGCGTCAAATACAAAGTTATATACCTCTATTTAATAATAATAATAGTGATAATAAAAAGTCGTTTGTGTAGCATCCTCGGAGAACTAAATTTCCAACGAGACCTTAATAACTCACCGCAAGAAAATAAAAAACAAAGTTAGTTAAATGCAGGGTATAACAAATACAGGAGCAAAAGAGCACCATGCTTAGGTTAATATGCTAAAGTAAGCAGGATGACACTGGTGGCCATCGGTTAGTGAAACTACTGGCTATAAATATGCTCTTTACGACCCAGGCTTTGGGTTCGTGAGCTGCATTCGGTGATCGTTTTTTGCCCACTTCAAGTGGTCGCGATAGGCGTAAAAGCTCTTCTGCTGCTATGCAAAATTGCTGTTGAATCAACTAACCTTTTTTGTATCGTGCACAGATATACACATAAAGCAAATCCAGAATAAAACAAAACAGGTAAGTTCACTAGGGTAGAGGGAAAGCCGACCGGAACTGATGTGTTTTTTTTGCTGAGACATAAACGGTGCAAGATCAAAGCTGGTGGGGGTGGCAGCCGAAAGCAAATTTCAGACTTTTGGTGCATACGCACCGAGGATCGACCACCGGAACATTTCAATTCCGTGCCAGAGGCAGCGAGATGACCAAATAATGACGAGTGACTGGAGGAGAAAGCATTTCGGACAGGTGTGCTGGTGCAAGTGAGTGAAGTGAGCATGAAGCCAGACCGAGGATTTTGAAATAAATTTGATGTATGATTAGGAGCCAGTGAAGTTCAGACAGAAGTGGTGTGATATGGCAGCTACACCATTGACCACATACTAGATACGCCAAAGAGTTGTGTATCAGTTGCGGACGATTTAGGGCACAGGCCAGGAGTCCTGAACTAAGAGAATTGCAATAATCTAGACGCGATGTCACATGCACATGAATTAGTTCATGTGTCGTACTCTGATCTCAGCAGGCCCTAATTTTGGCGATGTTCCTCTTCTGAAAGTAGGCCGACTTGACAGTGAAAAACATCTGCTCATCTGATGACAATTCGCTTTAGAACTGTAAGCCTAGATTATGAAGAGATGTCACGGCAGTGGTGCATGCCTAGCAGATCTCTAGTGCTAGGCCTTTCCACTTTAGAGTTATCGGTATTTCCATAGCTACTAAGTTGGAGTTATCACCTTTAAGCTTGAGGAAGTTCGTAGCAATCCAAACACGAACACAGTCAATGCAAGCAGCCAGAGAATTAAGACATCGGATGAGGAGCAAGGCTTAGAGTGGTCGAAGGATTGGTAGAGTTGAATGTCACGGCGAAGAAATGATAGCCATGACTGTTTGGCTAAGGCAGTGGCCGGAAGGAGTATAGACAGAGAAAATAAGGACCAAACCCTGAGGTACACCATTCATTAAAGGCTATCTCGATGGCCGACCGTCGTTTACACCTATACTCTGACATCTCTCTCTGAATTAGGACCGAACCCAGTGTAACAATGTATGAGTAGAACCTCGGCATGTGGAGAGGTGCTCATGCAATATCCGGTATTCATTGGCGACGAATGCTGCTGATAAATCCACACACCTACCCTGATCAGCATTGTTCAGACGGTCATTTTAAACTAAAATCAGCAGTTTCCGTGACATGTTGAGCTCTAAATCCCGATTGAAACTTCCTAGCAAGATCTGATGAATTGATGAAATCAGTTAGTTGCCAAGCCACCACTTGTTCAAGTGTCTTGGATGATCATAGCAGGATGGAGACTGGACGAAAGTTACTTAACTTATCATGATCTACGGTAGGCATTTCAATTAGTAGCACAGAAATTGTGGTTTTCAGCATGGAAGGGACCTCGCCGACAAAAGGGGGCGGATTTATATATAAATTTTTTTAAGGTGGTAGTAACAGGTGCACTTTTAGGGCAGGGTCAAAAGGACTAGTGGTCTTCCCAGTCCAAGTGACAAGTTTAGCAATGAATTCAGTAGAGGCAGACGTGAAGGAGGCAAGAAAGGAAGAGCAGGTGTTATGTCATTTGCAGGTGCAGTGATGAGGTGTTTCAGTCGTGCAGAGACGGCAGTAAAGGGATGAACCGTGATGGCATACTAAGTAAGGCAGTTGCTGTAAACAACCTTGGTCCGAAGGTCGTGGGTTCGAATCGTGTGGTGAGCGATCCTTTATTGCTGCTGCAAGCAGTGGTGATAGCTGTAAATGCATTTCTGTTGCTATACAAAAGAGGTTGTTAATGCAGCTAGGATTTCTTTTTATAAAGGGAACCTAATCCGTTCTATTTTACCAACAAAGAATTTGGAGAAATGCTCTGTGCTAGGTTCGACATGCCTGCATGTGGGCAATTAAGAAGACGGTCGATAGTGGGCATTAGTAATTCTAGATTATCGATCTGTGATTCCAATACTTCTTAATAAAATGTGGACTTTGCCTCAAGTTAAAACGGATTACTACGACCTACAGTAATCTTAGAGTGTAAGTGATAGCGAGTGAGCATATAGACCCGTGCTTTCACTTCAAAGAATTCCAACTCAAACTGTAAGTAACCTGAAGGATAAGCCATTTTATGTAACTAGAATCTAGACCTAGATTTTTTCAAGATTAACCAGAGTGAGGAACCCTTCGGGAAAAATAGGATAGATATTTGGTATGATTAGTTTATGCGATGCAAATAGTAAATCTAGTACAGCATGACAGATTAAAAAGTTGCAACTATCATTCAAAATCAAAATAATTTAATTCCAACATTGTTTTCACAAATGGTGAGGTAACTAGTGTCATGGCTTATACAAGTGTTTAATATCTACTCGTGAATATATAGAGATTTAGCTCAATCGTGGAATGTGCTTCACTCCAACGTTGCATTGATCTGTCACCACCGTGCATAACTAACATCGTTAATATGTCATTAGCCTCAGGTCATATCCCAGCACCTTTCAAAAGAGCTGTAGTCAGGCCACTTCTCAAGAAAACGATACTAGACTAAGAGGACTTGAGCAACTACCGTCCAGTCTCCCTTCTACCATTCCTATCAAAGACACTGGGACGGGTCGTGGCAGACCAGCTGAACTCATACATTGAAACTTCAAACCTTGCTAGTAAGTTCCAGTCTGGTTTTAGAGCTCCGTAGAGTCTGCATTCCTAAGTAGGTCATTGTACACCCTAAGCAATATTGACATAGGTAGTGTCTCTGCTTGCTTTGCTCGATCTTTCGATAGCTTTTGATACTATCGATCACAAAAGTTTTTCTAGAGCACCTCTATTTTCACCTGGGAATCACTGGGACTGCTTTGCAATGGTCCAGGTCCTATCTCAGTGGAGACTCCAGAGTACTGACGTGAATGGACGAAGATCATCCAAGGTACCTCTGAAATATGGGGTACCTCAAAGCTCCGTGATAGGTCAGGTTCTTTTCACGGTTTATACTCTCCTTCTTGCTGATGAGATTGCCAAGCTCAATCTAGGCTTTCACTTCTATGCGGATGACACTCAGTTGAACTTTTGCTTTGATCCCTCCCAGCCTTCGAGCACCTCGAATTCTTTCAGCTCACTTGCTGCATGTATTGATGACATCCGCACATGGATGGCAGCAAATTTTCTAAAACTAAACTATGATAAAACCCAGTGGGATTCAAAAATTGGAAAGGCTACTGCACAAAATTGGCTCTTCCAGCATATCTTCTGTTGAATCTGTTCGAAATCTAGGAGTCATGTTCCAAAGTGACCTCTCGTTAGACGACCAAATCAGCTCCACAGTCAAGTCTTCCTACTTTCAGCTTCATAACATTGCTGAAATTCGGGCTTGTTTGGATAAGGATACCACGTCTAAGTTGGTCCATGCATTCGTGACATCCCGTCTCGACTTCTGTAGCTCACTGCTTGTTGACCGATGGGCATGTGCAATCAGGCGATTGCAGCTGATGCAAAACTCCACAGCTGGGATTGTTCACAGTTGCCACATCACACCAGTTCTCACCGACCTGAACTGGCTACCAGTCAAGCAATGGATCGACTTCAAGGTTTTGCCACTTTCAGGTCATTTCATTCTTTGGCTCCAGCCCATCTCTCAGATCTACTCCCCTACCAGGCCAAGCATCGTACCACCCGCTTTTCGGAATCCAACAGTCTGGAAATACCTCGTACAAACCTTAAATCCTTTGGAGACCGTGCATTTAGTTCTTATGCTCCCACAGCCTGGAACTCACTCCCGACCTTCCTCAGAACATCCCCCGACCTGACCACATTTAAATGAACCTAAAACACACCTATTTAGGACAGCATTTAGTGGCTCCCTGTGATTCGTCCTTTATGTGCTTATGACTGCTGACACTATGCATGCTGCCACTAACCACATTTGCATGCTGAACCTGTGCATGTAACCCCTAACCACGTTATTCATGTTGTTTATCAAGCTTGATATTACTCACCATTCAATCGCGTTTCCCTTTGCAGCAAATGTAAAGCGCCTAGAAAGAGATTGAGTTCTCTGAGGGCGCTTTATCAAGTGAATTATTATTATTACCAGTAACTTACTCAGAGCACTATGCTGCTCGAGTCTGTTCTTTTGGACCACCAAATATAGTTGAATAACCGTTAACTAAGTGACAAATATTCACTGCATACTTCTTAGCAGTCAGAAGCACCTAAGCCAGAAAAGCAGGTAAAGTGCACTGGCACACGGCAAGGAGCCATCATTAACCTAACTAATTGTGGTGCCAGACATCTTTTGCAGAATTAAGGAAAAATTGTGATTAAGAGACTTGTGATTTGATATAACGCTCTTTTTCTGCCATACGACTGGCAGCACCCACATCCAAAATGTACCTGATGTCTCAGGACATATGGCACCTAAATCTCACATATTACCATTATTGGGTGAAAAAATTGGGGCTTCGTCAGCTTGAAATTATAATACATACATACAATCAACATATACCAGACTTTTAAGTATATGAAACTCTTATCAAATGTAGATCAAAATAGGCAAGTTTGCTATGACTCATCTTTGGTCTCGGAAAACGTAGGTTCAATTCCATTGGTGACTGCATATATTATTCTTTTTTTCTTGATCTGAACAAACCCTTTGGGTCTACGCTTGCAAAGCGTGGAACTCAAAACTGACATACGTCATAACACCCTTTGAAATGATGACATTTAAAAAAGAAGCTTAAAACGCCCCTGTTTTTTACTGCATTTGGTGAGTCTTTGTGATTCGTCTTTCGTTTGCATGTACCTGCTTACGTTGTGCCTGCTGTTTGGAGATGTTATCACCAAACATACGGTAATGCTTTCTATGCAGCATCTGTAAACTGCCCAGAAAGAGACCCAGCTCTCCGAGGGCACTATACAAATGTGTTATTATTCTTATTAATTCTTCATACTCATATTATCATTAGTTCATTATGCTTGGTTCCACCCAATATTTATACAGTTGACTACATTGAGATGGGATAAGATAGAGACTTTCAATTTGATAGACAATACAGAGTTAAGAAAACACCCTATCCTACTTTCACTGCCACACAAGACTTCGAATGACTCAACGAAAACGAGAGATGCAGTTACATAATGCCTAAAAGCATACCACAGTGCTTTCTCCAAGGTATACCATAATTCCTAAACTAAAAAAGGCCAATCTTGACAAAGCATTAGGTGCAATTGAATTGCTGTTCGTTTTGAATCTATCTGATTTTCTTTAACTTTTGTTCTTATCAGCTCCACTGACTGCCTGATGATACTATGTTTCCTTTTAATTGTCCAGAAAACGTTCTACAGATTGGTAATCCTAGGTCATTGGCTAACTTGGTCCCTGCAATCATCCTTAATAAATTTCATGAATAATTGATCTAAAAACAGTAGAATCAGCAAAATTATCAAGTACTGATAAAACTTAATTATTCATACCTTGTTAACAAAGCCACTGCTCCCGACGCCCTTGGCTGTATGACTGAGTTGCTCGTTAAAGCACAGAAAAATGATTGTAGGGGGCATAATAATCCCACATAGAACCTGTAGTTAAAGACAAAAAAGGCTGACTCTTGTTCATGCAAGCGACATCAACAAAAAACAGGTCATCCTCCAGCAGCTTCTAGTTCACAGACTGAATGGATCTATTGGTTGTGGGTTTGAGGCAAAGTCACGGCAAAACTAGTTAAATAAGTGCATCACCGAAAATAAGTTTGTGCCGCATGCTAATAGATAGTGCCAGGTTGAGCAAGCCGTCATGAGCGAGCAAATGCTAATACTGCCAAGGACTTGCATTGATTGAGGCTTGCTTGTTGATTGTCAGACCACCTAGCCACATCTCAGTGATGACGTCCTGACAACACGGATGGGCTACAAACTCCCTCATTTCGGCTGAATGTGCCAAACTTAAGACATTTTGATTGCTCCAGTTGCTGAGACGGCAGCTGAGCAGACTTCGGGCCATAGCACTGTTATGCTGATAGCACACGTCCAATGTTTCCACGGCTCGAGTTTCAAACTTTCTACAAATCCCGAAATAGCTGGCACTAGCAAATTGTCCGAGGTTGTGAGCACCATATGCCTTAATGTAATGAAGGCTTGGCAAAGGAATATTTATTAAACAAAAATGAATTATATGAATTATAAAACTAAAGTATTCAAAAAGTTTAGTGCTATACTGGTAAATATAAATATTTAGTTTGGGTACTGACGGCAGAGCTTAGCTAACTTATTAGCAACAAACCACTCCTAAAGCTAAAAAAAGAAATTATTTCTTTGTGGCTGAATAGTTTTACTTGAGGCCTAGGGACTGATAGCTTATGTAAGAATGACTCGATTTCGGAGAGACTGTCTACACCGACAACCACTTGGTGTTGTACTTACATACGGCTCGCCAATTTGGTTATAGGTGAGCCGGTTATTGCATTTCTGCTATTACATGCTTGTTATAGGACTGATTGATTAACTCTAGCATGACTTTGAATATACAGACAGCTGTTTGCTTTTTTGCTAGTGCAGTGCTTCATACTGATTACCGTATTTGTGGCCACTACATACCAGTTGCTACCTCTATTTTGTATAGCTCACGTTAGGTTGCATTGTGCAACTACCCGAAATAAGGTGAGATTTCTCATCGTGTCTGATAGTGTTACAAAAAGTCCTCCATAGGCTGCAATACAATGATCCCATGAGAATGACCACATTATGAGATCAATTGATATCAGTCGATAAAAGGGCATATACATTTACAAGAAAGTCAAAGAGCTGCTACTGCAGCGCTAGAAAGTGGGAGTCATATAGTCGGGTCTAAGCTGTCCCAGATAAAATGTAGGAAGGCAAGCACGATTGATAATGATTTTTATAGAGCATCTGTAAGGTGCCTAGAAAGAGATAAAGTTCCTTGAGGGTGTTGTACAGACGTATCATTAATAGTATTTT
Source organism: Cristatella mucedo (assembly GCA_009760855.2). Lineage (NCBI taxonomy): Eukaryota > Metazoa > Bryozoa > Phylactolaemata > Cristatellidae > Cristatella > Cristatella mucedo. The sequence continues at coordinate 13,555,657 of WPIO01000001.1, read as the reverse complement.
ATAGTGTGTCGTTTGCACAGGCTGGTTTGGTCCGGCGGTTAAGGTGCTTGCCCCGGCCACGGTATGGCTGAGGTGGTGAGCTCGAGCCATGAGGCATATGTGAAGCACCTGAATATACTTATATAAAAGTACAGGCTCAAATATAGAGATACATATTACTCCAATAGCAAAAGTGCCTCTTCAATGTTTCAGAATTCAGTGTAGCTACAAATACATTTCTATATTATACAGCATACAAAGCCTCGACCAAAGCAAGAAAGGCTAAAATTTGTTTTTTTTCTCACACAAGCAGGTGCCAAATCTTAAATAAGATTATAGCCTTCAATTTTTTAGCAGTGCTTATAAATTGCTTCAAACAGCAGCACAAATGGCCTGCAACCGGTGAACAACTCCGCAGCTCAACAGGTCTGCCGTGAGTGGAGTATTTACAGTATCACATCGCATCTTTCTGAGCACCAGTGGCTCACAATCAAGCATTAAATGGACTTATTCAGTCAGATCTTCTCTGCTGAGGTTGCTCGGCTCGCTTGCACTAGCCTGACTATCCGATCTCTTTGTTTCCCCAGCCTATGCCGTTGCACCACTCGATCGTTGGCTTCCAGTCGCCCTGCTGTTCCTCAAACTAAATTGAAAGCATTGGATGGCCGGGCCTTCACTTTGTATGCACCAAATTATAAAATTCACTTCCGTGTTCTGCCATCACATGAATGGACTTCGTACCACCCGAGTCTCAGTTAAAGCCACAAATATTCAGGTGTGCTTAATTGACGAAGTCTGTTGGCTACCGAATGCGTACCGAAAGCCGCTTTGGCTGTGAGTGCTCTATACAAAACTCTCCTGCTATACAAAACTCTCCTGCGTAACACCCACATAGTCTTTCTGACTTTGTGGAGTTACAGACGGAGATACATTACATTAAATAACCCAGAGAACTTTTAATATTGTGTTCAATTGAGCTTTGAATGCTTACGTGTGCATGATTCAAAACATGTTAATAACCAGGGGTTTTACTAACCGGTAGCCGTAAGGGTGGTCTTGTGTGTCTTTGCATGGTATTCTAAGCATGATACTTGTGTGCATTTGCATGCTTGCCTAAGTATTATACCTTGCATGGCATTAGATCTTGATTATTGAATCTCTGGCAGTGACTTGTAAAGTGTCTGGATAAAAATATACAAATATAATTCATTCGTATAGCACCTTAAGAGAACTGAATCTCTATTCACGCTTCACATATGGCACGGGGCTCAAGCCCACGACCATCAAATATATATACTTTGCATTGATTTTGGTTCTCTTAGGGTGCCACAGTAATGACCTATTATTCTTATTGTTTATTACTAAATCGATATCAATGACCCATATACCTATAAATCAAAGTTTTAGCTTAATAGGAGAGTTGCCATACAGGAGTCTGCATAAGTAGAATTATTTTGCAATGCAGTTTAGAATCTGTTGTCGATTGTCTATTCTAAACACTGACAGGTCAAGGGTCAATGCAATTATTTACATGACTTTAGTATTATGCTTCAAATTACTTTGCTATTTGTGGCTGCTTTAGCCCACTTGTCACAATTTAACATGGGTGGATAGATTAGGTCGTTTCGTAAGCGCAGGTAGTGGTGTTACCAAAAGTAACATAAGCCAAATTGCATGACCAAATTCTGCAGTTGTCTTTGGCATGGAATGAGATGGACATAATATTTGAAAAAGTAAATCGTCCTTGAGGATGGTTAGGTCCCTCTAGAACAGTACAAATTAATTTGTATGGCCTAGTTTTGGGAACCTTACCTGCATTTCTGATTACACACTGATGATTTCTCATACTAAAAATTGCCAGCCTCGAAGGACAGTTTTTTAACAGTGTCACTCCAGTGCATACCAAGTTCTCACTACAGCAGTAAATCACTGTCATTCTTCACCTAAACTCTTTTCTTAGCGAGCCCCTTTACACAAGTCTAAGCTCTTGCTGGATGTTTAACTGAAATTTCTACAATTGGTTTCCAGTTACACATTTCTGGAAGCATAGGCCTTGTGCAATATAGTGGGCTGCTCATGCTCAAAAAACATGCAAGACAGCAACAGACATTCTTACTCCACTAATTTAAAGAAATACTACTGCATGATCAGTATAGCTGCAGGTGAATCACCGTGAAGCACTCACTTGGCACGATGGCGATAGTCCTCGATTACTAGTCTGTCAATCAATGAGTTGCTCTCCAGCTCCTGTGCCAGAGCAGTATAAAGCTTGCCAGCTACGACGGCCTACAGAACAGAGACCAGGCTATAAATATATATAGCTTTTAAAATATAAAATATAAATAGCTTTTTAAACCTAGCTTTCCAGCAAGACCTGCTGATGTTGCTCCTATCGTGCTAGTTCCTAGTTTTTAGGTTAACCGATATAACGTTGCTATAGGAAAGTAATAAGTAGAAGGCTTTTAGATAAAAAAAAATTCAACTCTACATAGACCAGCAGTTGCAAAGCGGCTTTAGAGCTTTTCCTTTTCTGTATATGAAAAGGTATTTCTTATTCCATCTTGCGACAGAGTCGCGTTAGCACTGACCAGTGGTCAGCTGCCAGCATTAATGCAGGATCTTGATTGCTGGCTTCTAGAGCTTCATACTGCTAGTTCGGGTCAGAATCGATAGTGTGGCTGACATATCAAACTACATAAATCAGTCAAGCGTGAGCCCAGAATTCATGCTCTTTCTAAGTAAAAAACCTCTAGGCAGAGTAAATGGCTATGCTCTCCATGAAAGAAACTAATGCTGACGATGCTGTTGATATGGATGAAGCCGGTCATCGGTTGGAAAAGCTTGGTAAGCTGTTGCCGGCACACCATACAGCTAGAAAACAAATGTCAAGGGTCAACATTACGTGATTGTCAGGCAGCATGCTATGTATGGTCAGATCAAAGGAAGGAGTGAAAAAAGTGCAAGCAATGATTAAAGGGGCACACAGCCAAGAGGATAAGATTTTGTTTCTCAGCATCCTTCTCCTTCACTAGTACAAATATGCATAGTGCTTCAAGTAGCACAGTCAGGAGTCAAGTTGTTCGACTCAGCTTGCCACCTCTCTCTCTCTCTCTCTCTCTCTCTCTCTCTCTCTCTCTCTCTCTCTCTCTCTCTCTCTCTCTCTCTCTCTCTCTCTCTCTATCTCTCTCTCTCTCTCTCCCTTTCTCTCTCTTGCTCTCGAGCAGTTTTCACATGTAGATCAAGGCCTGCACAAGCATGGACACAGACATGCTACAATCGATACATCTATAAGCAAATGATACTTCGTTGTGTTGCTTACGAACTAGTCTGATATGATACAAGAAAAAAGAAAATACAGATGAATCGGTCTGTGACCCTGAAAAGCCATTAAGATCAATGGATACGGCAAATAGTAGCATGGACTGCCCATGACAGGATGTTCCATCAAAAGTCTCTTTGACTCAATAATGCAGATCAGTACCCAACGAACGAATCCAAGGGTGTCCTTGAGCAGCTCAGACCTACCAAATGTGATTCCCATGAAAGCACTAAGCAACATGTGCACTAGACCAGATACACACTGCCCTGGTTTGGCCCAGGATTAAGGTGCTTGCCTTTGATGACCGAGGTTGTGGGCTCGAGCCAAATGGCATATGTGAAGCGCATGGGTGGAGATTAGGTTCTCCTAGGGCGTCATACAAATAAACTACATTTTGTTTATATTGTTTACATGCTGTATGCACAATCAAACGCAAACTATATGGTAGCTGAGAGCATTCTTGATGAATGCTAAGTGGGGAAGCACGAGGTTGTCAGTTTTATGTGTTAAGCACATATTCCTTTCTAATCTTCTAGTTTTCTTCTGCTTTGCCATATTGCTGCACATCTCGGCAACTCGTTCTCACCTCTGCTATTACCTCAATGGTTTTCTTACATCAAAGTAATGTGGAAAGGCTTAACTATTATTAATACACTCATTTGCTTTGAATAGGCGAACTGGACTGCTTTAGTGACGCAAACTAAATACACATGCACCTGTCACTGACAATGCTTTAAACATAGAGTTTCGACAATATCACGATTACTAACTGCTTGTCGTGACACAGCGAGAAAAATCTCGATGGGCTAGAGGCTCTCAAGATCTGTCGGATAGCATAAAACTATAAAGGCCAGCAGGACCTGAACCAGGATGAAGTAAACCTGCAACTTCAGAGAGTGAGGCTATCGGTTGACATAGCACGTGTCAGTTTAATCGCAAGAGACTCGTTGATGCACGTACATATGCTACGACAAGCCAGAATTCCTACTTACTGGGAACCCCATGCGAACTACTAAAGTAGGTAAATTTGGTAGTAGTAATTTACAATTCAATGAGGGTATCATTGGAGATAGCTCGAAATATAAACATTTTTTTTAAATCCCCATCAATGATGAAGGTTTCATCCAGCGAGCGCCTGCTTAGCCCATTTTCACATTCACACCACCACTGAAAGTAGTAAGTATACCCGCAGGCATTGATGGCTGACATTTCGACTTCAACAGTACTTAGCAAGAGAGCTTACTGAATCTTGATAATTTTTTGTCTCTTCCCAGAGATTACTATTCCATTGCCGCTAGCACTAAATACATCTCTATGTTGGCTGTCTTTCAATACACTACCTCGGTTAGTTAATCATCTCTTATAATGGCTATCACATTAGTATAGCACTTTACAATAAGTGATATTTTGAGGATCTGTGAATACGTTAAACTGATAACATAGGCCTTACTTTTGATCTACGTCACCAGAGAAGCAGCTAAGTCAACACTTCATTACTAACTGCTCGACTAACAAGCATAATATTTTCAGCAGTCCATTTTTTTTAAGCAACCACATAAATGACATAAATGAGACGAAACGCCTGATCCACATACACCCTGTCACAGGCAGCTGTGCAGCAAGGGTAAGTAAGCAGCAAGTGTTTGAAGCAACATAAATGTACACATTTAAATTGCTCATGAACCACCAAGGATTATAATTTAGCATATAACAATGCAAATTTAAGCAGTGCTAAATTAAGCTTGGCATGGGGTCTATACTATGGGCAGCTAAAGGTGTAACGACAAATCAAGAACTTTCCATGCACATGAAAGTAATTTAGATTACGAAGGAGTCATGTGATTACCCCTTATTTGTCTTCGGCATGAATGACTGCTAGCCAATCCTCAAACACTGTACATGGTTTTTGACAAAACGTATTAGCAGGGGTGAAGCCAGAATAAAAAACTTGGATAGCACCTGATCTCAATAACAGAGGTATCCCATCATAAGAAGAATGACTAGCTGTAGCAGGCGACCGTGCGATTCAACCTGCCCAAGGGGTCCAGAGCCCATTGGAACTTTCCCTACTCATAAGTGTCTTAGTAGGTTACAATGGACTGACATTAATGTTTGCCTACCTAAAAGCCTGTGTGCATGCAAAAAGTGATGGAAGAGCTAAACCTTTGCTAAGCCATGTACTTAGTGAAGTGTGCAATATTAGAAATTCTTTTAAGTCCGATCTAAGAGCTTTCTTGCGTACCGGAAACCCCAACTTTAAATATATGTTTTTAAACAGTAACTGATGCTTGCACTGACACTTGTTACAGTGTATTAGTAAGTGCAGCATCATCACTCTGTGTCACTATCTAATAGATATGGCACTGCTTATTTTATCTGTTTTCATGACAACGCTGTGGGGCTGCCACATGAGCTTTGGTAGTTTCGTCCTGTCAGTCAAGATGGCCCAAATCATGAGCTCATTGTGAGGGAGCTCAAAAAACATGGTGTCTTTTTCATCCAATGGAACCTGTGACCTCTTCTAAAACACAGCAATGAATACACAATTCAGGGATGCTCCGGTTTATTGCATTTGCATTCATTAAGGGGCAATGCACCGAAAACCAAAAGACAGGCATGAAAAAAGTGATGACTATGAATGTCATGTATGAGATACTAATTCCTTTACTATATGTCAACAACCTTGGTAATATCTTGAAACTTCTAACGACCTGATTTATCTAGTGCCATAGAATGCAGTTCTACCACGGCCAGTAAAGACATCTTAATAATACAAATAATAATAATAAGTTTGATCAAGCACCCTCAAAGAACTCAATTTTTTTCAAGGCAGGCACTTTACAATTGCTGCAAAGGAAGCACGATCGAGTGGTTAGTAGTAGCAAGCTCAATAAAGAACAAGAGAAACATGGTTAGGGGTGACATGCACAGGGTCAGCATGCAAGTGTGGTTAATGGCAGCAGGCAACAGTGTCAGCATGCATAAGCACATAAAGGACGAATCACTGGGGCCCACTAAATGCTGTGACAAATAGGTGCGTTTTTAAATTTTTTTTTTATAAATTTGGTCAAGTCAGGGGATGTATCCATCCGTAAAGTTTTCAATGAACCAGCTGAGATTGCTCACCTCACAGTAAACGTTCCTGTCCCTCACTCAGTTCCTTTGTGGATGCCTTTTATACTGCTCGTATGTCTTTTTGTCAGAGAAATCAGCTTTTGGGACTGTTGCTAAAAGTCTTTCTGTATAGTTACATTAAAATAGAGCACTAGTAAAACTATTTTGTTAGTACTATACTGAATTGGGCACAAAGGATTTTACCATATAGTTAAGTGGGTGAATGACCTGCCCGTGTAACTAAGTGCTTACATATGGTGCACAATCAGTAACTAAGCTCGTCTGTTACAACTGCCACATTCCATCACTTCTATCTGACCTGAATTGGCTCTCAATCTAGCAGCACATCGATTCCAGGAGCCAGTAAATCAGAGGTTTCTTCATTTTCTTGCTCTGGCTTATTAATCAGAAATATTTATTCCCCGGGCTTCCATCATACTACTAAGCCTGGAACTCACGACCGACTGACATCACAACGTCCTCTGACTTTAATGCGAATGACAATAAAACCAACTTACTAGTTATGGCCAAACCAAGGTAAGTCAGAAATGGGAAAGCCTAACAACTCAAAATGTGGTCGGCAAGCTTATCCTATAGTATCTGCACGAAAACCGCATGTCCAGGTTAAATTGACCTTTCACTAGATGACCAAGTCAGCTCTGCAGCCAAGTCTGTACGCTAGTAGGGTTCACTAGCCCAGGCGGTTGACATATGAACCAGCCATGAAGGAGTCACCCAGCTGGGCCAAGTCTGCTCATTGACTAGGGGCAGGATGGGCAACATATTAGGTCGGGCAGTGGGTGAAGAATTCAGAATTCTTGAAAGGTTCAAATGTGGACTACGGCACGGAGTGGTACCGGCGCTCAGCACTCGCATTCTGAATGATGGAGTGCTGTGTTCCTAGACACCGCGTCTGGACACGGAATAACAATAGATAGCAACTGCCCAAGTGCTTGAGTGCCTGTATTAATCTAGGTACCTCGGTAGTTGTGTTGTTCGTAGAGCCCCTTTCCAACAATACTACCGACTGATACTGGTGCAGTAGGCCGCTTTCCAGTCTGGCAGCCCCTTACATCTTGAACTTTGGTGTGATGGCGTTCCCGGGCAATGTAGCTAGTTACTTAAGGTCCAAGAATCCTGCGTCCACTTTGGAGCATTCACTTTAGGGTTCCCCCAGTAGTATTGTTTAGTTCTCCTGCGGTTATCGGCACATGCATGACTGTAATATAAAGAGCTGACGAATCGACATGTCTTTCTTCCAACCCTAGTCTCGAGACAGCCACGCGCTAGGGGCCGGCATAACAAGAAAGGGACGAGGAGGGGTATAGGAAGAAATAAAGTGCCTCCCCAGTCTCGATTCGGCAGCATATATCCTTAAGTTTCAGCATGCAACCTGGGTGTCCAGTTCAAAAATGACCATTCAAAAATGTGACCAAGTTAGATCTACAGTCAAGTCTTCGTACTTTCAGCTATGCAGCATTTCACACATTTGGACTAGCTTAGATAAGGACACCACAGCCAAGCTGCTCCATGCATTCTTGACATCCCTGTATAGCTATACGGCATCAATTTACTAGGACAAAACAATGCTTATCCAACCACTTCTATGTTGAACTGGTTCCGACAGCGTGATCCACAAGAGTAACGTTTTTTGTAGACATGTGTAAAAGCTAGTGGGTCTTGCTAAAGCATAGGTGAGAGAAAGTGTGCTGAAAGACAACAGATGACATGTAAAAGAAAACTAGAAACCCATCCTAAGTCGAACACACATTCACCTGTGCATATACATGCATATAACACGATGGTGAAACTTACCTCCTTGGGTTGGTCAGACGACGTTTGCACCTGCCGTTTCACAGAGCCACCAGACTTATACTTTTTGTATGCACTTTGGAAGCCAAATCCCATGAGATCATTAATTATCTGCCCAATATCGTCCAGCTGCAAGTGTTGATGTGGTGACTAAAAATAAATATTGACAGTGCACCATGGCGGGAACTCATTTGTTTACTCTCTATATTATATTCCATAATTTGGACCTAGTTATTACTGAACAGCACATAAGTTTTCTATGTAAAGCAATTTTTGCATGCACCACATTGGACAACAAGCACCTTGGCTTTTCATGAGCCCCACTAAACCTGTCTTTTTTCCTGTGTGTTTTGCATCCTCACCTGTGCATGATAGAGCACATGTTACTGACCAGGGTTTCTAATACCTACTGGCCTTGATTGTCTTCTTGTGAGCTTTAGTATACATGCCAAAGTGTGACATTGTGCCTATCATTAACCGTTGGTAATTACTAATGTATGGTAATTACCTGCAGCTAGTTGTCAAGCACCTAGAGAGAAATTTGGTTCGACCAGAATGCTAAGCAAAAGACATTTAATTGTTATTGTAAGTGCTATGGGCACCAAAACGAGGGCGATCAAACCAGGTGCCCCACATTCGCAAAGCAGGCTATCACAGTGCTATAACTTTATACAATGAGAAACGACCTAATTTTTAATTTACGGGCTATGATTGCAAGCCAGCACATTCATCAATTCTCCATTGTTAATTCATTAAATTACATTCTGCCCCATTATATTACAAACTACATTCTGCGACTCAATAGCCCAAACTTAAATCTTTTATATCATCCAAGCTTTCGGATTTTGCCAGTAAAACAATTGTTTAATGGCTATGTAAGACAATTTTTAAATTATAATTATCCCACAAGTTTGGTCCAGTAGGCTCCATGTATAGTAAATTGGTTTGGTGTGCACATGTATAGTTAGGGCATGCTGTTGAATCAGACGAAGAATTGAAGTACCTCCAGTTATGTTAATCATGAGCTGTGCTTTCCCCACTTAACAAAAAATTTACGTGGCAGCATACCTAATTTTGCACATGAGCAGAATTAGTATAAGCAGTTTGGCCCGATTTTTGTTATGCTTATGCTCAAGAAACAGAAGTAGATATCTGAAGTTAGACTCTACAGCAAAATTTCATGCATAATAATAATAATAAAGTATTTGTATAGCACCCTCAGATAACTGAATCCCTTTCTAGAACTTTACAAGTGCTGTATAAAAAGCATTACCAAATGATTGGTGGTAACTTCAGCAAGCAGCAGGCACAGTGTAAGCACGTGTTTGTACACGAAGGACGAATCTCAATGACCCAAAAACTACTATTACGAAGAGGTATGTTTTAAGCTTTCTAATGTGTCGTCGTGTCAGGGGACGCTGCTGTGACATGCACCGGTGGTGAGTTCTAGACTGTGGGATTAAATAGACTAAAGCCACAATCTCCAAAGGTTTTGAGGTTCGGTACAAGTTATAGCTAAGCGATTCAAATCAGAACAGTGGATTTTATGATTCTAGGCTTGGTTGTTGAGTAATTCTGATAGGTATGCTGGAGCCAGTGAATGCAGGGCCCTGAAAGTAAGAGATCGCACCTAGAAGTCAATAAAAATAAATTTATTCATACAGTGAATAGTATATATTGAAGATATTTGGGGGTCTAATGTCACTCACATTCCATTGTCACTAGTTCCTTTTCAAAGGGGTGAATTACACCGACTCTGTATATAGATGTGTATAAATTGGGTGTGTACAGGTATCTCAGCATGTAGACGATGGCACTTTGCAGCACATATTCTCATAATTCAGTGGCCAAAACCACCAGTAACGGGTAGGAGGAGGCTTTCAAGTGGATTTGTCAATTTGATTGTCATTCGTTTCAAGAAATACATCCTAGTTTGGCTTAGCAGTAGCTGACAAATGAAGATCACGGCTCATTTGATACTTACCACCCTTTCGGTCTTCAGAAGTATATTCAGTATGTATCTCGACCCAACATTCTGAAAAAATAACAATAATACACTTGATAAAGCGCCCTCAGAGAACTCAATCTCTTCGTAAGTGCTTTACATTTGCTCCAAGAAATCATATGAGGACACAGACAACCCTGCAGACATAGTAATCTCAATGCAAATATAGGTTTGTCATAGTAATCTACAGTACTTGTATCCCGAATAGGGCTTCTGTTACTTAAACTTCAGTAGACTAGTCAAACTAGTCATATAGTGAAAGAATATATTTTACCGACGTCTCTATCATACATACATACATGACACATATACATGTGTGTATGACCACTGCTGTGACATGCTGATGTACTTAGATACAGCCACAAGGTAGTAAGATAGTTTTGGATTAGCTTCAGCAGCAAAAGTAGAGACCTGCCTCTTGATGTTACTCGAGCGAAAACCTATGCTATCCTGAGAAGACTTTAGCCATCCAGATAAACAACTAATCAGCCACTGGAAGCCAGGAGACATGCAAATATGCAAGAAAATCGATGCAAGAAAATCGATGACAACCATCAGCATAAAGATAGCTGGTGGGTACACTATGTTTATTTAAAATTATATTGCTGAGTTGGCTTTATTCTGCCAGCATCGTGTATCTGCTGTATGTTCAATCAATGCACTCCTATAAGGTTAAGCGGTTGAGGTGTACCAATTGAGCTCACCAAAGTCAGCTTCGTGACACACCGGACTACCCAAACCGGTTTGCCTATTATCGAATGGTGCAATGCTGTACGTAACCAGTTCTCACCTAAAATTCGCTAGACGTTCTCGACTATGAGTGAGATATTGGCTAACCACGGCAACACAACAGCATCAGCCAATAACTGGGTCCGTGCTAGGTCCGGTTTTTTTAATGGTTTATACTCTCACTCTTGCTGATGTGATTGCTAAGCACAATCTAAGCTTTCACTTCTATGCGGATGACACTCGGTTGTACCATTGCTTTGATCCCTCCCAGCCTTCGAGCACCTCAAATTCTCTCAACTCACTTGCTGCATGTATTGACGACATCCGCACATGGATGGCAGCAAATTTTCTAAAACTAAACGATGATCAAACTAACTTACTAGCTATGGGCAAACCCAGGGTCATTCACAAATTGGAAAGGCTGACGCTCAAAATTGGCTCTACCAGCATATCTCCTGTTTAATCAGCTCGAAATCTAGGTGTCATATTCCAAAGTGACCTCTCGTTAGACGACCATATCAGCTCCACAGTCAAATCTGCCTACTTTCAGCTACATAACATTGCTAAAATTCGGGCATGTTTAGATAAGGATACCACATCTAAGTTGGTCCAGGCATTCGTGACATCCCGTCTCGACTTCTGCAACTCACTGCTTACTGGCCTACCGGCATGTGCAATCAGGCGATTGAAGCTGGTGCAAAACTCAGCAGCTAGACTTGTCTGTCGTGAGCGTTGCAGTTGCCACATCACACCACTTCTCGCCGACCTGCACTGGCTACTAGTCAAGTAACGGATTGACTTCAAGGTTTTGTCGCTCACTTTTAGGTCACTTCATTCTTTGGCTCCAGCCTATCTCTCAGATCTACTCCCCCACCAGGTCAAGCATCATACCACCCGCTTTTCGGAATCCAGCAGTCTATCAATACCTCGTACAAACCTCAAATCCTTTGGAGGCGGCTTCATCTTCACGACCACGGACTGGTGAATGGCTTTTCGGAAGTACTACCGCCCAGTCCTTAGCTTTAAGGAATGCAGAGATTGAACGTCAGCAAGATACACGATGCTGGCAGAGAGAGTAAAGCTGATTCAAAAATCTCCTTTCCATTAAACATACTATAATCACCCTCTACCTCTATGTTTATGGTTGTTTCTCCGACCCTTTTGTAACAAGGCAATTTTAATGTCTCCTGGTTTATGGCAACAGATCTGTTAATGATAACAATAATAATAATAATAATACATTCGCATAACACCCTCAGAGAACCGCACACGAACCAGCAGGCACACGAATCAGCAGGCACACGAATCAGCAGGCACACGAACCAGCAGGCACGAGCAGGTAAGCAGCAGGCACACGAACCAGCAGGCACACGAACCAGCAGGCACACGAACCAGCAGGCACACGAATCAGCAGGCACACGAACCAGCAGGCACGAGCAGGTAAGCAGGTACGAGCACACGAAGGACGAATAACAAAGACCCACCAAACACTGTAATAAAAAGGGTGAGTTTTATGCTTCTTTTTAAACATCGTCATGCCAGGGGACATTGCTAAGTGTGTGGGTAGTGAGTTCCAGGCTTTGGGAGCATATGAACTAAATGCACGGTCTCCAACGGTTTTGAGATTCGTATGAGGTAGATTCGAGTCAGAGTGGCGGTTGTTTGATTCTTCGCCTGGTGGGGAGTAGTTCTGATAGGTAGGCTGGAGCCAGAAAATGAAGGGACCTGAAAGGAAGTGACAGAACCTTGAAGTCAATGCGCTGCTCGACTGGGAGCCAGTGCAGGACGGCAAGAAGTGGTCTGATGTGGCAATTGCCAGGCTCACGACATATGAGTCTAGCTAGCTGCAGAGTTTTGCACTAACAGTAAGCGCCTGATTGCACAGGCCGGTAGACCAGCAAGCTGTGAGTTACAGAAGTTAAGACAGGATGTCACAAATGCATGGACCAGTTTAGATGTGGTACTCCTGTCTAAACCAACCCGAATTTTAGCAATGCTGTGTAGCTAAAAGTAGGCAGACTTGACTGTAGCGCTGATGTGGTCGTCTAATGAAAGGTTGATTTGGAACAAGAGACCTAGCTTATATGCAGATTCAACAGGACATTTGCTGTCAGGGCCGATTTTGAGCATCAGGTTTTCCAATTTCTGAATCACACTTGGTTTAGCCATGACTTGTCAGTTCGTTTTGTCGACGTTCAATTTAAGAAAGTTTGATGCCATTCATGTGCGAATGTCATCGATACATGCAGAAAGGGAGTTGAGAGAATTCGACGTGCTGATGGGTTGTGAGGGATCAAAGCAAAGGTACAACTGAGTGTCATCTGCATAGAAGTGAACGCCTAGATTGTGCTCGGCAATCACATCGGCGAGAGGGAAAGTATAAACCGTGAAAAGAACGGGACCAAGCACAGAGCCCTGATTTACTCGGTACTTAAGTGGTTCCTGGGATGATCTTTGTCTGTTCACATCAATACTCCGGAGTCTCCCACTGAGATGGGATCTGAAACATTGCTGTTGTGTATAAAAGTCATGTTCATCTGAATGAGTACAATTCTGGAAATTACTGTTTGAGTATACAGACTGAAGATGGCGCTATCCTTTACTCGAGTCAGTTACGTGACTGGAGAGGCAAGGTGCCACTGATTGCTGTTGAGTCCAGGGGCTGTAATTGTCTTAATACCAGTGTGGTTAATAAATGCACCGTTGTTAAACTAGAAATTAGTGAACATTGAAGGTTGTTAATGGTGATCTACCAGAAGCTGTAGCTTTAGGAGCTCTCCCCACAAATGACTCAAGTTAGTTGCTCTTGTAAATAAAACGCGATAACGACTTCATGAAACAGTGACTTAGTGGTCGTAGCCCATTGACTACACATGATTCAAAAGGAGTAAGGCAGCATGACATCCACAATAAAAACTTTAGCTTCTGCTTAAATAGATAACTTTATTTTTACTGCTACACGGTTTGTTATTATCGATGTTTGTGGTCATTGTTTTGCATGAGGCCACTTGGCTATCTACCACTAGTACCAAGCAAAGCCAGATCTTCGACAGTGTATGAACCTTAAAAAGACACGTCTTCGAGCAAGTCTTGAAAGTGTGTAAGGAGCTTGCCCACTATAAAAGACTTAAAATGAGAGTGCATACAGGATTTTTGATAACGCGAACCAAAGACCATTCTTAAGTAGCCACCAGAGCAGGCTCTTGTGGCTGTTGCAATGCCCGCACACAGAAAGCACTTATAAAGCACGGTTCTTTGGAAAACAGCTACAAATAAAACTAAAATATAGCAGAATAGTGTAACTTGAGTATTCAGAAGATTCTGGAGTAGTGCATCCAGCCTCAATGTTAGAGGAAAGAGCCGTGCTGAATTCATTGGAACATATTCTACATGAACGTTAGAATATGATTGCTACACTCCAGCCACAGCCTTTCCAGGAGACGTGAAGAGGATAGGCAAAATGAAGCTGCAAGTTAATAACCTTCAAGCTATGATGGAAACCGGGCACCTTCGAAAAAGAGCTTGCCCACAACCCCATAGCATACTCACATTTAAAAGCATATATTTACATACGACTGCATTCACTCCAAATCTTTCAGTAGCAAATAGCAAATTATGAGTATGTTTAGCTAATCACAATAGCTAGAAAAGCAAGAGCCACAACCGTTCATGATGAATATAAAAGAAATATTTGAGTAGGTCTATTAAAAGATTCTGAGGCAAGTAGTGCAGTGACAGAAATTTACTTGCATAACACATAGTACATTGTCCTCCAACAAATACTGTAGTTCATCATATAGCCTGGGCTGTGCTACAGAACTCACCAACTATTCATTGCCATATAACTAGATAGTCAGAAGCAGTCCAGAATACCAATTGTAGCAGCAACGCATTAAAGAGGATGGAAGTCCTCACAAGGTAACAGTAACAGCAATAATAATAGAAGTATGCATAGCACAAGAAGAGAAAATATGATGAACGGAAACACATCAATTGGTTGGCGATAGTATGTACAGAATCAGCACGAATAAGCACACAAAGGACAATTCACACGAACTCAGCATGCCATGATATCAGACAGGAGAGTGTTCCAGGCGTTGTGAACATACGTTGAAGGCACGGTCCCCAAAAGATTTGAGTTAGTTAAAAGCACAGCTAAGCGACTTTTGTCAGAAGAGCAAGTGGTAAGATGCCTAGCCTGACTGCAAAGAAGTCCAGATAGGTAGGCTTGAGAGGGAAATGAAGAGACCTAAAGGTGAGTGATAAAACCTTAAAGTCAATAAGCTGCTTGATGGGGACTCAGTACAGGTCAGTAAGAATAATAATAATAATAATAATAATAATAATGCACTTGATAAAGTGCCCTCAGAGAACTCAATCCCTTCCTAGGCACTTTATATTTGCTGGAAAGGGAAGCGGTGTAATATAGCAGGAGCTACGTTCACGACAGACAAGCCTAGCTGCAGAGTTTTACACCAACTGTAGGCATCCTATTGCACAGGTAGGAAGTGCCAGCAAGATAAGAAGTCAATGCTTCTGAACAATTTATTTACCAAACTATCCATCTGAGTACAGCAAATGATTAAACACACTGCAGAAGTGCATTGCAATACTTTCAGCATGGCTGGGTGGTCACGTATCCACACACACACACACACACACACACACACACACACACACACACACACACACACACACACACACACACACACACACACACACACACACACACACACACACACACACACACACACACACACACACACACACAGATATATGGGCACGCACATAGACACACCAACTACAATAAATATTTACACGTTTGTGCTCAAACTTACAAACAGACAACAGATGACCCTAATACTCTCCTAATTCAACTTACTTACCTGGCCACAAATGAAGGACTACTGCTTTTTTCATTCACCCCAAACATTACTTACAACAGACTACCTGTGCATTAGAGTAGTCGTCAATGCAGAAAGCGCATGGCAAACAGGCCAGAATACTCTAAGTAAATGCTTTATGGAGCTTTTAAATCGAGAGTATTCAAAGCTTGAATTTTATTTTCATTTTAACCAGCATAGACAGAGAAAATAACTCAACTTACCATTGGTGCTACATTGTATAACTCCTCAAGACGAGTTGGCGTGAGGAAGCGCTTCATATTTACTCCCTTTTCAAGGAGAAGACTAACGAAGTCCGCCTTGTCATGAACAAGAGCATGAGTCATAGCATCGTGCAATGCATCAACCTGTTATCACATTGAAAGAAAGGAAGCGATCACAGAACACACAAAAACGATTAGATTTGAACTACTGCAGCAAACCAACATGTAAATTATTGGTTGTACCCACAGAAATCCGACGGTCCCTTCGGAAAATATGGTTATTGGCTACATCAGGGCGGCTCCAGTAGATAGTCAGTGCAAGCTTCTCCTGAAATGAGCTTTTTGCACAACCTGAATACAAAGATACACAGCAGATAAGCAGACAGATAAGCAGCTTAACAATACACAGCAGAACAAGATATCCTGAGCCGGTGACATCTTCCATTCCACATGTGGGACCATGATATCAGAGATACCGATATATACCTACATGTCATTAATTGTTGGTTCGTGTATTTTCAGATATTTTTAATCTTCCTTTACCACTCACCACTCTGATATTAAACTTCTTACACGACTTGCTAGGCAACGTGCATTAAATAAATAAAGGAACATAATCTTCGTCGCTAGGTGCAATTTCCATACCGAAGTCGGAGTGACCAGGCCGGACCACTGGGCTCCATATGAGCTGGAAAGAAGTAGAGTGCAACAATGGAGCAGTGGGTGCTGCTTCGTGCTAAACGACCGATGGAATACTCTCAACCATCCGGCTCCATTCCTCAGCCCTTGCATTTGCTTACCGAAATCTCAAGGCTAACCGATGGAAGGCTGGAAACCTTACCGTGTAGAAGTGCAGCCAGCACAACAGAATCCAAGTTCTTGTCTGCGGTCTGCTTTGGCGTGTTAGAAAGTGAGAATGTCGACACCTACAGTAGTGGCAAACAAGTGACCAAGATGGCTGTTGGAAATAGCCATGAAAATGGTAGCAAATGCACACTGAATTTTCTACTATGCTTGCTGTGCTATAAATGCCGTTAACCAGAATGAGTACATTGCCAGGACTACTAGCAGAGCAGCAATTAGTCACGATGGGAAAAAGCACTATAGTGAAGGAAAGCCTGCTAGCATTAGACCAAGCTCGCAGAGTCTCCTAAAGAGACAGCAGTACTCCACAAGCAGTCAGCTCACCGATACCAGCTCAAAAAGAACAAGAGTTAGTAGCGAAACTTTACTTATTGCAGGCTTAACATTTGGCTGCAAACGCCTTGTACTAATGGTATGTAGGCAAAGCAAACAAAGCTCATAGCTAAAAATTAACCGAGCAGCCAGCACCTTTAATTAACCTAGTTACTGCTGAAAAAGAGATGGAAAATATCACAAAGTGCTACCACATTCATTTGCTAAGGTGTTTTGAAGCTCATTACTTATGGATATGATATTATAGCAATAGGCAGACAATTTAAATCTTAATAACCACATCCCAGTATTAATCCCAGCGGTAGACCCTGAACAAGTGTCATTGCATAATAATACATAAGTACAGTTCTCTTGTAATTTTTTATTTCTGCAGGTGGTCGACTTACTGAAAGCACGGGGCCAGCCTGTACCTTAAAACTAGCAATGCTTCACTGCCTCCATGAGTTACCATATCACGACAAACTTGCTAACCAGCATCCGAGCATTGCCGAATGAGCATCAAACCGATCAAGTGGCCAGCCTGATTGACGACCAGATGCCCTAGTCTCCACTAGAGGAGATGAAATACTAAGGCCACACGAGTATTACAGTGCCAGAGAGGGAGCCTGCAAATTCTGCTCCTGCATGGCTGCCTATGGCATGGTTGCAATAAAGCTGTACGGATTACGGTGTTCTGGATTCCAATGTTCCCTTCCTTTCAATAGCAAAGCATGCCAACTAACTGGGCGATATCGGCTTCAGACTCCACTTGCTCTAGCTGCATGGTAGCAGCAACGCAGGACTCTTGGTAGCCTACATTTGGCGCAATATGAACAAACTTCTCCTTTGGCTCCATTCGTATGAAGCCTGCACTTATGGCAGCGAATGCACGTGTAGTTGCATACCAAAGACCTGTTCCTAAGGCACTTGCATATGCTGGTCAACACTGCCGCTGCCGCCTCCTCGTTGCAGGGGTTGATATGTTTGTTTACTTCAGTAAGTAGAAGCAATGTTTGACTCTCACTTAGTTCCCTGAAACGACAAACAAATATAGTCACGACATTTCTTTAGTAGTAAAATTAATGAAACTTTACATTATCTGATTGAAGTTCTTGTGGTTAAAGATCCATGGAGGCACTGGTCATCTAGGATTATTTTATGATTTTACTCTAGGATTATAATATAACCGCACATAGGGGAATATTTGTGGATGCCTAATTGTCGTATGGATAAACAGATCTATGAAAGAGGATTCAAGGAGTCGGGTAAAAACTCAATATTTAATAGATAAAACCTCTACCGTTCTTTGGTGGATATCCATCAAGGAGCCTTGGCATGCCCATCGTCAGAAGTCTGATCGACAAAGGTGAAATGGCTTCCCATTCCTTCCCTCCGAGTGGCACAGCTAACAAGATAATGGCTTCAGGCTCACACTACGACAAGGAAACTGGTACCCGGCTGCAGCTGGTTGCTATTGGTCATTCGCCAGCCACGAGTGGCATGCCTGAACTGCTGGACGGTCAGGCTGCTTTGACTGCAAAGCTCAGACTAAAGTGATCAAGCCACTTTTGCCCATTCGACTAATGCAGAAGGCTTCTTTGCCGCGCTGTTCGCTTAGTTGTTGGGTGCGCTGGCAGCATGATCGAAGATAAGAGACCCTAAACAATTGCGGCAAGACTCGAGGAAAGAGCATAACACTAGTATTGACATGGATGGTCGGAATTGGTGAATGTCCAACAGTTGGCAGTCGAGAGGTGCTAGTGAAGGCCTCATTACATATAGACCAGCTGCAAAGAGGCCAAATTAATAATGGCTTGAAATACGCTAGTAGATTAGTGATCAAGCCACTGCAAAGTGCATGATCGGAATAAATCATCATAAGGATTTGTTAACCTACTAATTTTGGATACTTGTGACGTGAATTTATTTAATGCATTACCTTCTATATGATAAATTGTTCTATCATTATTATTTATATATTTATTATTATCTATTTATTATTACTATAATCATTATTATCGTAATCATTAGTGACCGCATAGTTAGAAAAAACCAAAGACCTTTGCCCCTTGGTCTTAACCCAGGATCCAGGTACTTTCGATTCATGACCCAGGTATTCAGGTCTGAGCCCTGAAGCAGGCAACCCTTTATTGCCCACTGAAGGGGGGTTGATAGCCACTAGGGTTCTTCAGCTGCTATATAAATGAAGCTGTTGAATCAGCCAACCCATGCTTTAATATTTTTCCTTTACTTAACCTAATTTCAATTCTTCGATTTTTGCCAAACTAATAGCTATTATATATGGAAATATATATATATATATATTTAATTCATTTGTATAGTGCCCTTTCAGAACTTAATGTCTATTCAGGTGCTTTGCATGTTTCACGGGGCTCGAGCCGACGACCTCGGTCATAACATATATTCTCCTTGACCTTGGTCGAGACAAGAATATTAACCACTGGGCCAAACCAGCGTGGCAGTAATGCATCAATGCAATTGCCTGAGCATTCATCCCAGCCGTTCAAGCGAAAGGCTGGGGTAAGATGATACAATTATTAATTTGTCTGTTTCTCTGATAGCCAATGCAGTGGTCATGCTGTGCTAGACTGAATAACTAAACGACCAAAACGAGTCTACAAAATGCTTATAAGTTCAAAATGAACACTGCCTCTATACTTCTGGGCCATAGCTACATTTCTATTACTTTACAGTAAGAGTACTATCAATTGGCAAGAAGCACCCTCCATTACTTGAAGAAAAAAATCACAATTTATACAAAAGTAGTCCTACCTAGAGTATTGCCCAGATATGCCAGAGTGATGCCTTTCAGCCATCTAAAACGTCTTTTACATCCATTCTTTTAATCGCTGAAGACTGCTATAGCCAGCTACATCAATAAAACAATGACAGCCTATGAGTGGATATTTCTAAATGTATCTCAAAATTTTAAGGTGGCCACGAGCCTGTTTGAAGAACCGAGCCTGTTTGAAGAACCGTGTATGTAACGACGTATAGGCTAGATTTTTACAGGGTTTAAAAATTTGGAAAACAGTATAGGATGGTCAAATGCGGTATAAAAACATATCAAGATCCGGTGGCTTGCATAATCAATTTTTTCTATCATTAAAGACTAAAATTACCTAAATTCTCATTGTGAAAGAAAGCAGGTCGGCTAGAGTTTGACTTCCTGCATAAGGAAAGTGGGATAACATAGGCTACTTGCATCTCACATTTTGCAGGTCAGGCAGATATCGCAGCATGACTGTAAACATCAATCCTGTTTGTTCTGTTACAGAAACAGCTTATCTCACCGATGCCCTTACCCACTCACCATGCCATTCCATAAAAAGACTAGTGATACGGTCTGGTTCAGTGTTTCCTGACCGAGTGCCTACACATAGCTCGATTCAGTTTGTTAGAAAAGAAGGAATTTTTCTGAGATAAAACCATGACGTGCCTCTTCAAAAGTAACTGCCAATGTGATACATGCAGAAATCCAACAACGAAGGTGATATCTCCTCCTTAGGAAGCCAGTGTCAATCATATAATCTTCAAACCCTCGGAGTTGCAGTATAACTCTACTTTGCTCACAAAATCCAGCAGCATCTCTAACATATTTCCACATCAGCCCGTCAGAGCTAAGCAGCATTTGTTATCTTGTTGGTTTCGCAGAGGGCTGAATATTGGAACGTTACTAATAATTTGCAGAGAAACCTCACTTCTAAGGTTCAAGGGTTAAGGGTCACAATAGGGAAGAGTGTGACATCACTCTAAGATAAAGTTCTCAATCTCGGCAGCATCACATTTTATAAAGTTCAACTTCGAACATATAGTATGGCCATCGAGTACGAATAGGGCTGTCTAAAGTACACCACCCAGATAAGAAATTGACTTGGTCATAATAATAATAATAATAATAATAATAATGTACTTAATAATAATGTAATAATAATGTACTTAATAATGTACTGGGGATGTACTTGATAAAGCGCCCTCAGAGAACTTAATCTCTTTCTAGGCGCTTTACATTTGCTGCAAAGGGAAATGCAATTAAATGGTAAGTAAAATCATGCTTAAAAAAAACAAACAAAATGAATAACATGGTTAGGGGTGACATGCACGGGGTCAGCATGCAACATCAGTCATGCAACAGTGGAGTGGTTGTTTGATGTCCACTTGATTTTCAGGCTTAACTACCACAACTTACTTCTTAGAGGAGTCTCATAAAATTAACAGGTCTCCAAATCCTGCCAAACTAGGCTGCATGTCTTATTCTGTAGGAGGGGCAAATTTTGAGAGGCAGCTACATCATTTGCTCTAACGAGATCCATTAGTACCTAGGATAACACATGATCTCGTAAAGGCCTTAAGACGAGCCGTGATGGCACACTAGGTAAGGCGGTTGCTTTCACAGCCTCGGTCCCGAGGTCGTGGGTTCGATTCCTGCGGTGGGGCGATCCTTTATCGCCACTGCAAGCGGTGGTGATAGCCGTAAAGGCTCTTCTGTCGCTATACAAAAGAGGCTGTTAAATCAGCTAGGATTTATTTATTTAAGGTAAGCTTGACCAATTACATTTAAAGGCTTCATTAAGCCATGTAGTCTGCTAAGAGAGAGTTCAGCTATTTCTTTCGGCTGGGGGGTCCCATGCATAGCTTTGCACAGGGTCGGATTGCTTACCTGGCTCATATGTTTCTACTTTGTGGAGTATGCTGCCCGATCTATTCAGGGGATACCTAGCTTGATTACATAAAAAATATAATCAAACCTCATTTCATGTGATCCATGGAGGTGGTAAATACTTTTTTAGGTGACTTGGCACATGAATGCAAACAAAACATCATAGAACTCTATGTTGGATAGTTATCTTGAATAGCCTGATGCAGATAATTATCTGTCGCAGGCATTGTACTTGTATGCTGAGTTGCTCAGTATCTATTTATCGATATGTGTGCGTGTGTATGTGTGTGTGTGCACATGCGAGTTTGCATGTGAGATTGCGCGCATGATCATGTATGTGTGTGCTAATTAGTCTAAATGCAACCGAAGATCTAAGATTCTTCAATGGAGTGCAAACTCTGAAGTTTGGAGCTATTATAAGGAGCTTTTGCCGCTTCGATGTTTGAATCAGAAAAATAATATGACTGCCTACAGACAGACTGCGGCTCTCACAACGATCAACGATGGTAAGGATAAGGCTCCGGCTTTGCCATAACCTTCACTGTCAGCTCTTTAAGTTTTCTTTTTCATCGCCAGTGCCAGCTATGATAGTATGTAATTCAGTGTTTCTGTGGTTTCCTTGAGTGCGACTGCAAGCTGGCGCTTGATCAACCGCTTGTGACAGCAAGCAGAAACTCATACATACATTTTTCTGTACTGTGAATTTGTCTTCTGTGTTATCTGTTGCTGCTTGCTCCCAGTCAAGCAACGCATCGACTTCAAGGTTTCGTCACTCACTTTTAGGTCCCTTCATTTGTTGGATCCAGCCTACCTATCAGGTCTACTCACCCACCAGGCTAAGCATCGTAGCACTCGCTTTTCAGAATCTATTCGTTTATCACTTTTCATAATCTAATCGTTTACCTATACTTCGTACGAACCTCACACCCTTTGGAGAACGTGCCCTTGGTTCGTATGCTCCTAAAGCCTGGAGCTCACTCCCGATTTGCATCACGACATAACGTGAGTTGACCATATTTAAAAGGAAACTAAAAACGCACCTAATTATCACAGTATTTAGTGGGTCCCTGCGATTCGACCTTAATGTGCTTATGCATGCTGACACAGTGAATGCTGCCACTAACAATATCTGTATGCTGACCCTGTGCATGTCACCCCTAACCATGTTATGCTGGTTGTAATTGAGGGTGCTTCCACTCATCATTCGATCGTGCTTCCTTTGCAGCAAATGTAAAGTACCTAGAAAGAGATTGAGTTCTTTGAGGGTGCTATATTAAGTGTATTATTAGTATTATATTATGGTTATTACTATTAACCCACAACAATTTTGGGCATTACTGTTTTTACTGATCTCCGATACAATAGCTTGCTTCTGAAGTTTCACTACCTGCCTGCAAGTCCTATTAACACGACTGAATTCTTACGGCTCAAGTTCTGCTACCTGTGCATGCTGCTACGACGTACGTAGCTGCCATAAGTACGTGCCATACGTAGGGATTAATGATCATGATATCGTTTGTTGATAATACTCGTATATTCGTAAGCAGGTAGTCCTAATACAGGTTATGAATTATGGAAACGATTGAAATGGACTGCACCAACACAAACATAGAAAACAAGCAAATTACATTAGCAGATGATGATGTAAACTTCCTAGGATTTTTTTACTTATCAGATGTGTGGTACCAAGTTTATTTTTTCTCAAACCAAGCAGTCCTTCTAAGCCATTGAAAACAAGTTAGATATTTTCATTTCTCGAACAAATGCCAAGCAAATGCTTTAGTTATTACTCAAGTTCTATATAAAACGAACGACTTGCCCTTTATCTGTTGCAAGTCGGCAGCCTAAGGCAAGCAGGTCGGCACAGCCTCCTGTTCCATCGCAGACCACCACTGGAACTGCAGGAACTGATGTGACATACTCGGCAGCCGTATGCACGATGTCGACACCACCACCAATGATCAAGCAGATGACAGGTGCTCCCATGCTCAAGTTGGATTCTCCAACTGCAATGAATAACTTGGAAAAAGTCGGTGCTCACTTTTTAACAGCTAGACCTAATGTTAAAGTCGAAGCCAGTCAGGAGAGAATCGCTATCTAAAAGTCAAGGTGCTATGGGCTAATGTGGATGTGGTCTGATGAATGCTTCTATGTCTGATGAATGTTTCCATGTCTGATGAATATTTGGTGAGCCGTGATCGCACACTAGGAAGGCAGTAGCTCTTCACGACCTCGGTCCACAGGTCGGCGGTTCGAATCTTGCAGTGGGCAATCCTATATTGCCAAAAGCAAGTGGTGGTGACTGCTGTAAAGTCTCAGCTGCCCTACACAAATGAGGCTTTCAAATCAGCTACGATTTTTTTCTAGCATAACATAAGTGCCTTGTTAATTGACTTGACATGCTATTCTAGCACTAGCCTTCTAGGCGCTTTTGCTGAATGGGTTGATATAGCTAAAATATTAAAATTGCATTATGAACTAGCACAAAAGAATAGCACGTAATAGGTCCAGTGTAACTTACCATTGATAGGCTGGTAACAAGTATCCTTAAAGTAATGGAAAGAAAACACGGGATTTAAATTATGGGCTGAAGTCAACACCTAAAAGATCACAGATCATCTAAAAAAAGTAAGTAGGTTCAAAAAAAGATTTTTAGTAAGCTCCTTCAGACGATGCAAATGCTCCCGGCAGTTTTGGTGATGTAGAAGTCTTATGAAAGCTACATGAAGTAAATACTACTCCTCAATCGAGGATAATAAGGGGAAATACTGCCGTCCCCAATATAAACAATAGAATATACTCACAGGTACTAGACTAAAAGGCGTTCAATGATGAAAAACTGAGTTGCATACATTCATTACCTATGCTATGGCATAAACCAGTTATCATTCACTTATTGTGTAAGGCACTAACCTATACCCAAATCACTGAATACGTGCATATAAGGAGACTTACTTCTCATAGGGTGGTATATTAATGTCTTTATATTACTATCCTTACAACTAAATAATTTTTACTTCTGCACAAATGCAGCTCTCAGCTTAGCTGCGATGGGAGCCCTTGCCTTAGTGGGGTCGACTTGGGCGCCTAGTACAGACCCAGCTCCTGACTCACCTAGCTCAGGTTAGAATGGAGCTTTATGCAGGCGATGCGGTTAGGAGACGGAGCGACTAATGTGGTTGTCTTAGCGGGTTCGACTTGGACACCTAGTGCAGGCCCGGCTCCTGGTCTACCCGCTAAAGTTAGAATGAAGCCTGGTGCAAACGTTGTGGTCAGGATGTGCACCGACTTTATGCTGAAGTAGTAATAGCAGCTGCGAGGTCAGAAGTTGAGAGGAGAGAGAATATACTGAGACGAGTGACAGAGCTCACGGCTACAGCTTGGGTAATCGAGCAGAGACTACGCCTGGAGAGCACGAGAGACAAACCTACGGCGACGGACAGCTAAGTGCAACTTAGACTGCGCAGTTGTGTTCTGCCGGCTACTCAGTTAGCTGCTCGTATCTTGGGGTGCTGTAGCGGCCCGCCTTCGGGGTTGGGACAATGGCAAGCGAAGCTCCCACTGTTAACTCCGTCGGTCCTGTACGCGCCGCCGCGTAACCGCACAGGATAGCTGGTTATACTCGGGCTTCGGGAGTTCGTGCAGTTAGCTCCGTCGGTGCGGTGCGCGCAGCGTAATGCGCTGGCACCGGCGCGTAACCACTACTAACAGGCCCACAATAAACTGTTGCTTTCGGCACCCAGTTATGGCCGTCTGTGTTTTAACCGCACTGCAGTGCTGCATCGCACAGTCCACCGGTAGAGAACCGGGGGACGACCTTCCCTGTGCGGTTACACTTCTGCAAGCAATGCGAGACTCTTCCTTACTACCACTCTCCTGTTACAGAAGTACATTCATTTTTTTCGATGCATTCAGCATGCACGAATACTTAACTGGTGATGTGACTACATGCTTATAGTGCAAGCAGTGAATGAGGATTAAAATTTCCAATTACAACGGTCTACAAGGAGAATGCAGCGTGCTTACCTCCTTGTGAAAGATAACATTCAACCTTCCTCCTGAGAGTCGTCTCGCATCTGCTCTTGTCTATGGTTCCGTCATCAGCAAGTAGAAGGCACTTTTTACCACAGCTGAATCCTAAGCCTTTCACAGCCCAAAGATGAGGCCAGTGGCATTTCAAATGAATCTGAAGGAAAGAAGCCAAGTACAAGTAAGCTAACGTTTAGCAAGATTAGTAATGATCTCACGGCTCTCTAGCGAGATGCCTTAACGATCTAAATGAAACAAAGGATACACACATCGCCAAGCGTGGCATTGCTGCATCTTACGCCTCTGCCAGCAAGTCGCTGTCGGTCAGGCAATGACCCCCAGTGACGAACGCTAATGACATTTCCAGCTCTGACGTGGGCTGTCTGCTTTTTGATCATTGCATCCTTGATGAGCTGAAAAATGCCTGCAAGAACAGGGTGGAAAACAAGTATTGTTTCAGTAGCACTCACGATCAAGGAGCAGCCAACCGTGCCAATAGGATCGGGTGATGAGCATAGTGGATACGTCCGTTTGGTTCGAGCTTAACCTGGTTCGTGATACAGCAAGTGATGCGATTAAAAATCCAGTTCGTGAGTGAGCCTGCTAGATATTTTGGAGCTGAATGTCACAACGCATACAGTTCAAGTGGCACTGGCTTTTCTTCCCATCGTTTCACACTAGTACTGCAACTATCTACTTTACCGAGCTAAAGCATAATCAGGGCATCTAGATAAAATAGTTTAAAAATAAAAAAAGGCAAATTGGACTAAGTGATTAACTAAACAAGACTCTTGGCAGAAAACTAAAACTGACCAAGCTAAGTGCAACAAACCATAGCAGTGCCGAACGAGACTGAAATCTTTGAAACAGCCCTGTAATTGTAAGGCAAAAGTTCACAACTCGTAGGTCATTCAGCGTACACATAATGATGCTTACAGTTGGTGAAACTCCTCTGAAGCTAGACTTAACTGTAATAAATGTCGGCTATCTCTTTATCTCACTTCTCATTGATCTGTACCGTTTGTTATTCATGATCGAACACCCACAGTTGGGCATTTCAGGTCAACCATGAGCTACTTAAGCAAGCCAGCTGACAGGGCTTGGGCTACATTTACTTTGTGCATGCAAACTGTCTGGGTGACATTGCTCTGTAGTTATTTGTATGCAATGATGGATAAGAATTGCCAGGAAGAATAGCAGATTTAGCTTAATCTCTCCCTCCCTCTGGAAACCGACCATCAAGCTCTCACTCTACATAAATCTCCTCATTAACCCTCTCGATGTCTAGAAACCTCCACTAGGCCTACTATGTTTGCAAGAGTTACCGAGTTTGGAAAAGACGAATACAGGCATGCCAAGCAGCATGTTATCGAGGCAGTTTCTTGGGATGAGGGCAGCTATAACAACTTGTGCTTCCATAAATCCCATACAGCCGGCTGCGACCCTGATACTCAATACCATCGGCAGGCTAGGTGACCGATGTATGCAGTCAGAGACCTCACCTTGTAACATTTCTTGGAGCTCTTGCTCCCTCTCCTCTTGCCTAGGCTGATCATGCATAGGGGAGGCTGCAGTCCTGCAACCCCTGGGCATTTGGTGGTGCTTTTTTATAGCTCGAGTACCCTAGACACTTTCACTCTGAGGTGATATGTGTCTTTTTCTGTGGATGATATGGATGGTGGAAACTGCTCAAGTTATTCTGGTCTAGTTATGTCTTCTTAATGAGATGCCTAACAGCTGCCTCTTTGAAAAACACTGGGACAGAAGCTGGGGCTAAGGACATATTTATTATATTAGTTATTTCGGGAAGCATCAAATCTAAGCATATCAGGAGAAGAACAGTAGGCATAGAATCAAAAGAAATGGTGACCTTCTTAGACAAGGGGGTAACTTCGAGACGAAAGCAGCACAGATAGGGTTGAAGGTAGACATTGATAAAGACTAACAAACAGAGGATGAGGATTTCAGTGAGTATGTAATCTTGAGGTTGGACTCCCCAATTTTTCTATCTTGCTGTCATAAAGAAGCTAGAAAAGCAATCGACTAGATCATGGTTAGGGTCGTTGGGTGTGGTGCTGTAGGGCGTATTTATATAGACGGTTGATTGTCAACACCGGAATTTTTTATTATGCGTGCTATGTAAGCAAGCAAAAAATTGGCATTGCATCGTTTGTAAAAGCTCAAGCAACTCTTCTGGGTGAACACGTGTACTGCATAATAAGAATGCCACTGTGTAAACAAGATACCAAACTTAAAAGTGAGCATTGAGGTTGATAGAAAATTATTTTGTCATGCATTATTATCAATCGAACGGTATCCCCAAAATCTATTATTCTCCTACAGCTAGAAGTATAATATCTCGTCTTGAAAAATTGCTACCACTACTCTAAAACATATTCTGCCCAATAATACCCTGTCCTTATATACATGCATTAGCTGTTCAACCATAAAGATTATATCCTATTGCTGATTTAATATTGGATGCAATATCGTTGTACTTTACTAGGGTTCATTAACCCGGATCTGCCGTAATGTGAGCCGCCTAGCAAGGTGTCACCCGGCTGGGCTAAGCCTTCCTTTTGACTTGGGGGCAAGATAGGCAATGATGCCCATGCATCATGGTAGACGGCCAGGATAACTCGTGGGGTTCGCACATGGAGTCCGGCACTGAGCGGTCCATTACTCAGTTGGCCTTTATATTAATAAGTAAAGATGTCTACGAGACTGGTATATTTATTAAACTCCTAGTAAATAGATGAAACTTTTCCATAAATTTATCTGCCCCAGGTAGTTGTTTTGCTAAGCTACGTTGCAAAGTAATACTAATAATAAACTGAAAATAACACTGTGTTTAAAACGACCTAAGAAACCTAATTTCTGTGCACAGTTACATAAGATGAAACGAAGCCTATCGAGTGATATCGGAAAAATATACGCAATTGTAGTACCGATAGGCATACAAAGGACGATTCCCGTGGACGAGCATCTGCTGTGAGAAGAGAAGGTTTTTCATATCTTCCTTTGTTACTAGCCATCCAGTCAGAGAATTTCGTGAAGTGTCAGCGGAGTCCCAGGCTTTAAGTGCATAAGAACTGAAGATATGGTTGGCAAAAAGATTTGGGGCTGACTAGAGCGTAAAGAGTAACTACTAAAAATAACTACTAAAAGTAACTACTTAACTAAAAATAAGCAGACGTATACATAAAGATGGTGGAGAAAGTCTTGAATCTTCGTGCACCTAATGTGTGCCACCCAACAAGCCTCTCGAACTAAGCCTGATAGCCATCGGTAAAGACAATCAAAACTCCAAGAATATCTGAGGGCAAAGAGGGTTTGAACGGCTGTAATTGTGATTTGAGTTGCCTAGCCCCAATCCACATGTAATTCCAAATAGGAAGGGCTTTCGATCCCCAGCCCTTCACATTACCTTCCATACAGTGAATGTTTCTACCTGTATGTATGCACACATACAATGCCTACATGGGTGTACAAGAGGCTGAAATTTACTCTTAAAGGTAATTTTAAAATGCTTACGGTATAAATTTTGTTGCACGATAATATTAAAACTTATGGCACAACTGTTAATAGTAGACACATAAAAACACATAAAACATTCTTGTCATCGTTCTTGAAATTTTCGCAGCTCTGATAATGGCAGCCATTTACATTATAAGGCAATCTTCACAGTGATGATGCATTTCAAGAACGTGTTAAAAGATGGTGAGACTTTGAAGGTTTTTTCGGGTCGCTGAAGCAATCCTGATTATATGAACGCACTATGTGCTAAGACTCAAAGAATAATGCCGAAAAGCCAGTAATAATCTTTACCAGTTGCAATCAGGACCTCATTTAAGAATCGGGTACACTGTCCATTAAAAGCAAAATCACTAATGGAAAGTTTAAACACACAAGCAAAAAGACATCATTTGCACTAATTGGCAGCATCATGTCTTTACAAAATCTGAACAACAACTTACTTTCATTATGGCCCTCAATGAACATCCAGCATCCAGGAGTAGCCACAATTTTCCGCAGTCCTTTACGGAGTGCCTTCTTGAGCCGGGGCTCCATGTGGAACTCTTCCCCGTGGGACAATCTTTGGCCGAGTGCAGCACCATGGATGCTAACAACAAGACGAGGCACTTCAAATTGCCACTTGTGCACAAGTAGTTGCACTATGTCTCTTGGTGATGACGTGTAGTCCAGCCGTAAAAACTAGCAATATAAAGACCAAAAACTATACCTCAGTCTGTAACTTCACAAACTCATATCAACTAGAGAGTTGTTACACTGGGACGTGTCTATAGCACACTCAAAGATTAAACAGCATTTTGAGAGTTCATAGAGTGAGCTACAGTATCAGATATATTTACAGAGCAGCTTCGTTCTACCGAGTTTGTCAGTGCCTAAGCCCTGCTGCTTAGAAGTTAGTAATGATTATTAAACTAATGAAACATGTTTGAAGACCCCTGTTTGATACATATGTATAAAAATTATTATTCTATATTTCAACCATACTTTTCTTTAAACTTCTAAAAAATCATTGAGTAGTCATTGAATTCATTTGCATTCAATTATTGAGCATCACTTGGGCTTCATCCTGCACTTCTTCCTCAAAGAGATCGCTTTCGATATAGAAATCAACGACATAGGTATTGATAACCTGCTTATGCAAGATGTTGGTCGCTCCATCCAGAGACATGCAAATAAGATTCCAGCTTGCGTTTTCGAAATGCCTCCAGTGTGCACATAATCGTACTTGTCAATCATCAACTTATTACCCAGAAGATCAGGTGATGGCAGAGTAAATGTTGGATGAAGCTCCTTGAAGAAATTTTTCAATGTGCTGCCTCGAAAGCCGTAAATCCAAATCCACTTCAGTGAACTGCACGAGCAAACAATGCCCACAGACTATCCTGCTTTTGCATTGTCATGCTGTTCACGACTTTGCATAAGGTGTCGTCGCCGGCCAGCTTACTCTTACTTCTATTCATATTGGTCGACGTTGTCTGCATTTTGGAGCCGGCACTCAATGTGCACAGCAAGACGCCGGGCTTGATACTTCATCTCCGAGTAACCACGTATGTCCCGGACTTCTCTGCGGAGTTCTGCACAGAATGCTGGCTGACCTCCACTGCATGATCCCTGTCAGATATGGGTTAACAGTTTTTAGCAACCACAGTCAATCCCAAGAATTTGATCGAAAACATTACCCGTTGTGCCTAGGCATCTTAGCGAAAGTCGACAAAATAGGTCTGTATTACATTGTGAAGTTCTGAATAAACTGGGACCAGCAAGGGACCAAGAATGGATTCTATTTGCTCTCTACAGCAGACAAGCTTTGCAGCTCACAGGTCGAGCAGGACAAAAGCAATGTCGTTTCGGAAGTAATATATACTGACGATGCTGGTTGTCATGCACTGGGCAGTTGTTTCAGGCGAATAGTGGCACATAATACATGCTTTAATTCCTTTTGTCAGAGGCATGTTGAACCAAGGTGGCTAGGCTAGTCATGACTCCCTTCCCCTAGCCAGCTTTACAGCACTGGCCGAATGTTACTGCCACGACCTTGCACTATCGAAGACATGCCCAGTACCATTTCCGGCCGGCCAGCCAGCTTCCTTGGACGGCAATGGTACTAGGCAACTAGAATGCCACAGTGTAGCCAAAGATTTGGTTGGGTGGCTGAACATGGCTCCAGCCAACCGATCGTAGTGGGCTGCACCATAAGAGCTTGCTACCTTCCCAAAGAGGGTCTGCTGCTTGGCAGCCCTCCCTGCCAGTGAGTCTGCTAAGCTGCCCTCAGGAAGTAGTAGCGTGGGAAGCCTGACTCTGCCATTCGGTGGTCTTGAGGTGAAGTTGGAGTGCACAGGCTGCTCCACTCCAACGTGTGGTAGTACTGTAGGGACACACCCAAGCTGTGAAGCTATTGCACGTAACCCTGCCAATCGCTGTTCCAATTTGCACTGAATTTTGGTGCTGGAATTACAACTCCCAAATCGTATCCCCTGCCTCGATCAGTCCACCGACAGAGATCTCAACTGAGAGCATGAAATAATCTGGACACAATAGTCTGGATGAAAACAAGTGACCACCATTTCTCAGTCAGCAGTATAAAATGAGAACTGTTATCGATATCATACAAATTCAGATGGGAGCACATCATCATTCGATTAAACTCTCAGTACTAAATCGCTGGCATGCTACACGAGCTAGACATTTACTACTGAGAAGTTATTCATAGTTACTGAATTATATTGACTAAGAGCCACGTATGTGAAAGTCTATGGTTAGGCTGTGAAAGAGCCCAAATCTGTAATACTCAGGCAGTTGAGTTTCACACTACGCTTTGAGCCAGGCTGGTGAGTTGTGGCCTTGTATTCTTGCCAGGCAGCTGAGTTGTGTTCTGGGTGTCAAACACAGCTGTCTGCTATGGCTGGTGGTGGCCCATAGCTCTCTGCTGCAGTCGAATAGGCAGCTCTACCCTATAGATGCGGACTTTCTGTATTAAGGTAAGGACGCTCTTAATCGGTGCCATGACCAGTTACCTTCGACATACCTTGGCATATGTGTACCGAATTTACCAGTCCCTAGCCGAACCACTATTTGTCATGCGTCGGCAATGTCCTCAGCAATTATTCCACAGTTGAGGAAATACTATAAACTTCCGTGGAGCCTTTTCTCTGATATTCTTAGGCCACAAATACAGCTCTTGCAATGATACTAGTGCTTGTAGATGAATAGCAAATACGAGCGACGTCTGAGCCTTGAATAACGGCTAGCGACTGGTAATTATAGCACCAATGCGCGAAGGTATGCCAGCGGCAACAGAATACATGCAGCTATAAAGAGTGGCCATTCGTTACTACAACAATGTCCATAACCAAAGCATAGACCAGTCTAGCCGACAGAAACAGAAGGCTGCAAGTGTGCAGCACCAGAGTTGTATGGCAGTGTATCCGGCGGCGACTGTTCTAGTGGGAGTCTCATGGAGACACAGGGCGCTCGTTCGCGGTAAACAAGACTCTGCTTTATTCCTTTCAACGGGCACATTTATGAGAGCTCGATCAATCGCAGCAAATGACACGAAATATAAGCTGCATTAGTGACCTGACGCTTAGCTGCTTCAACGGCGTAACTATTGGTTATAGGTGAGGAATGTACATTAGTGTCAGGCGCTTCGCTATTTACAACAGCATGAGCCGCAGGCGCACACAACACCAGCAATAGCAAAAACTAATCTCTTTCGACGACCAAAGAAGAATTCAACTGCCTTGCTCAAAGCCTGGTGCACAACTCAACCTACAGAGTATTTCGAGACTTCGGCTTGTATGCCGCCCAACCGTAGATTATCAAATAATTAGTTCCTAGTCACAATAATTCGGAAACTCACCATAATGTCTCTTCAGTCTTAATCTGGCTGGTGAAGTATGCCAATGGTTCAGTATTGCATCTCACCAAATCTACCTTCTAATTACTGTGACTATTCTCTTGCTCTTACATGCTGTCCTCTTTGGAGTCTCGGACGTCAACTGAGTACGATCCGAGCTTTTCTAGCAGAAAGCATTCACTTCTAGTAATATCCTACGTTGGCGAACACAAAGACTTTGCAACTGTACATGGAACCACTGGCAAGACTCATGGCACAGCACACTCGAACTTATAAAAACCAATTCAGCGCGGCACCATTACAGAACAGACTGTACGCCCCCGGTTAGCGTCTCCCTAGTTAGCATGCGCTTCGGAGACAAACGCCTGCCCTTTTGCCACCAATACTTACCCAGCAAAAAAGGTGGTTAGTATCTGTCCGGTTTGGGGCAGTTACCGAAATTGCCTGGACTTCAAAAAGCTTAATAAAACACTGTGGTAGCCAACAGTACGAAGAAAGCCACGCCTATACTTTTATCTGCTATAAAAAATACAACAGCAAAGGTGCTGTAGCCGCACGTTCTCTTGGTTTTAAACGCTACATACTAATCAGCTTGCCATTCTTCAGGCTAGGTTTGCACGGGCCTACCCAGTCTGCAATGACCTCGACCTAGATTGGCCACATAGATAGAGATATGGCCTCACTGGTATAAAATAAAACCTAACAAGTCTGGGCGATTTTCTAGTACCAGCGGTTTATAAATACTTGTGAACTTTTTCCGGTTACTACGGCAAAATTATAATCGTTTTTGTACGAGGCTTGTGATTTGCGTAGAACTTCGTTCAACGTCCGTTGAAAGAACTGGCTCTGACGGATGCAAACTGGGTCGCAGCAGTTTTGCAGATTCGAGCTACAGGATACAACGTTACAAAATAATAATTTATGGGTAAAATACCTGAGCCTGAAAATTGAGGAATTAAGAGGCGGAAAAAATGTTCACTGCCCACGCTGGCAACGCAGCTGCCAACTCGTAAAGGCAACTCTTTTAATTTCAAAATTCAGAATAAGCGAAGGCCGTCTGTCTCGGTAATCTGTATTGAAAAAAATTCGCACTGAACTGGAAACAAATCCATCAGCCTCTGGTTACCGGTCCAGAGCTCTTACCGACAGAGCTATCGAGACTATTACAATATCTACGGCAAAAATGTACTTATAGCATCAGCTTAAAGTTCCATTTGGAAGCTCTAGTCAAGTCTCAGAGTACTGCCTGAATGCATGCGTACCCTTTTATGTGCCATTCAGTTCAATTTTCGAACAATACATCTTCTACAATCAGTAATAACAAAAATTTAAGCAGTTTTCATTTCTGTTTACTTAGCCGATCTACGCCATTTCTCCCTTTGCAGCAAATGTAAAGCGCGTAGAAAGAGATTGAGTTCTCTGAGGGGCGCTTTATCGAGTGCATTTTTATTATTATTATTATATTGCTCTGAAAACCGAGACTTCGCTCAAACAATGAGGAAACCTATGTCTGATCCATCCCTGACAGGATCATAACCTGGCACTAAACTCGCACTGCTCGATGGGCAATTACTGTGCGAGCGACAGATTTTGGAAGGCGACCAGTTTCCATAGGCAGTGTCACTGCCATGAGTGACAATACCGGAAGCGCGAAGCGGCACCAGAACCTGGTTTGTTCAAAGATTGTGGTCAAGTCGTTATAAAGTTCACTAGCTACAGACAAGCCTTTGTTTAAGATATCTTACCTTAAGTATGTCGGGACTTGAAGCTCCTTCAAGCTCGATGCTGCCGTAGGCGTCCGTCCGATAGGTTCTCGTGTCTAATCCTACACTCCAAGAAGCTGACAAACGCTCTTCGTCTGCATCCTTTCGTCGTTTTCGATGCCATCTTCGGTGCTGTCCGCATAGGCACCTATGCGGTCGGCCCAGAAGTCTCACGCACAAAAGCTTCGTTATCTAGATACATAGTGCTTATGCGTACAGTATACGTAGATAATTATGTACCTAAGTACAAACGTGGGAAATCGTTATGCTAAAGCCGTCTTCGCGAGCAGCTTTTGCCTACCATGGGCAACCTTTAGAGAGATCTAAAATGATGATAACAATGCAAAGAGAGCAAACAACGCCATTTTTAAGAAGCCTGGTAACACAATGCAGGTGCAAGCGATAGCATGAGCGGGTCATGAATTGGTTTAGATGTGAGCTTCAAATGAAGTCGCATAGCCAGGAGCTCAAAATACAGCATTACTTCATGTCACTGGCCAATATAGCTGACATTGATCGGGTTGTTAGTTTATCTAGCCATCTGCTGCCCTACTGCTACTTTTTACCCAGATCGTGCGTGCATCGATTCAAATGGTAAAGCAACCCCTTATTAGCTGTTACTCTAAATATTACGGCAGTTGCAAAGCATTAAATATGTATGCGTTGTTAGCCAATATGAGTTGCCACTTTAGAATTTCACGAGCCGGGAAGGGGGAATCGAGTTCGGCAGCTGTCTATCCTGTATTGCCTCCTAGTGCGATGATAGCCGCTCGGGCTTTTGCTGCAGCCTTAATGAGGTGGTTCGATCAGCCGACCTTCACTGCTTCAACTGATATCGAATGTATGTCGGTTCGCCTGTCCGACAGCCAACAATAGTCCAGGGCACTTCAATGGAATATTGGTTCTTTGAGAGGTCCTCCATACCATTAACTTCGCAGTGCTACGAGTGTCGGCTCAAACCGCGAGTAAGGAGTTGATGTTCCTTCGGAGGATTTTCAGGAGATTCCTCAATCTGACCATCAGCCGGCAGTAAAAGAAGTAAATGTTAGCTGATTAGCTGCTCTAATTTCCACTTAAAGTAGGCATTACATAATTGCCTGCTGCAGGATTCTTACCCACAACCCGAGTCGTGAAAGTCGTGGAAGTGTGAGTACCTTACCCCATGGCTAAGACCCGGGAATATGGAGACGAACCCTGATGGGGAGACCATAATTTGCTTACGATACTGAGTATGTAGATGCTAGGGGTGAAACTCCTCTATAAGGTTACTCAAAACGTTTGGTTGTAAAAAGTCAAGAAAATGAACTTTTTAAAATGTACCACATATTTTAGAAAGGGCGCTGAATACGTTAAAATATTAGTGGCAACAGAGATCTGCAGCGCCTCACAGTCGTATCAGAAAATACGATAAGAATGCCTCGCCAACGGGTTCTGGCTCGATGTCATCGCTCTTCACTAGCACGAAGTGCTATTAAATTAGTATAGTTTCTGCAGTATCGTTGAGTCGTGATGCAGAGCTTATGCCAGGGCCATTCATGGTCAATGCTGCTTATTAAGCTACACAGTTCGAATGTGAGTCCATCCGTCCGTAAACATAAGTCACGCCTACGGCATGCCTTTTGAGATACTTATTGTACTTCGACGATAAAGCTATGAGTGTCAAGTCAAATATATTAGGAGAGATAGCTTACTGATTTGCGCACGAAGCTTAGGCCACCCTTAGCCTTATAAGCACGATGCTAGAGCGGAGCTTGCACGGAGCAATAATCTAGCGTCCAGAAAAAAGGGTGGGTATTCTGCGAAAATAGTAGGAAATTCAGTAGGAAATAGAACCAACCCCGAAGATTTACCTACACAGAGCACTAATCGCCTTCATTTTCAGAGGTAGTCCGGCGAGTGCGGCATAGAAAACCGATTTCTTAGCCGCGCTCGCGCTACGCTACACAGGAGCAATCCACAAGTCAGCAGCCACGCTATGCTGACAATGCACCCAAAACGACCGAGGTCAGCATTACGGCCGGTGCCCTCTACGCAGCCCGCTACAAGCGGCTCTGGTCGCGCCCTCGCCCCAATCTAGCCACCAAGCTGATTCCGATTTATAATAATAATTTATAATAATTCTGATTTATAAACATGTTCGTTCTGATGTATAATAATGATAAGTCACTTTTATAGCGAGAGGTGAATCTCTATCCGGGCGCTTTACAAGTACCTCCATGAAAATCAGCAACAAATTGTTAGTGACATGCAACGCATTCCGCGTGCAAAAGCAAACTACTATCCTGCTTAGGCCAGCATACTAAAGCAAGCATTCAAACACTCGTGGCCACAAGTTAGTAGAACCTTGGGGTAGTATCATGCACTGCTCGTGAAAGTGAGCATGCAAAGCATACAGGAACAATAAAGACAAGTTCACTGAGACGAAGAGAAAGCTAACAGGAACAGGCGCGTCTTTAGCACAGACTTAAAATGGTGCACGGACAATACAGATGTAGTGACCGAAGCCAGAAGGGAGCCCAGACTTTCTGTGCACAGGAGCTAAAGCTGCGTCCACCAATAGATTTCAATTTAGTGCAAAGATGCGAGATGAGTAAAGGTAAATGTCAGCTGATCCAGCAGCATCTTTTGTAACACGGCAGAAGAGCCTGGGTGGCTATCACTCCGCTTGCAGCGCACTAATAGGTTTTCTGACGCGGGACTAGCACCCATAACCTGGGTTGTGGAAATGCTGCGCTGCATGCGGCACGAGAGCGAGTGACTGGAGAGCCTGGAGGTCAGACAGGTAGGCTGATGCAAGCGAGTAAAGTGACCTGTAAGCTAGACCGAGGATATGGAAATCCGTTCGAGGCAGAGCTGCCTCTCACGCGAAGTGGAGACGGCGCAGAGGCTTCCCTTCGACTCCCACCACGAGCAGGTGCAGTTAGTTCATGGCCCATGCTACGTTCAACAAGGTTCAACATGCCACCCCCCCGAACACTGGCATGGCAAAGCCAATGTAGGCGTGACGGGCTATTACGCGGCTACATTGATTGAGTCTCAGCGTTACTCACTGCTCGCACGATTCCGACGAGGCTACGAATCGCACGCACTCGCGCTTGGCGAAAGTTTTTTCAATCCAAGCGTTCGCCATCCGAGTGCTGCTGTGGTGCAGGCGAGCTGCCGAATGGGCAGTGCCGTAAGTGCACACAATTCTGCCCGCTCAGGACGTCGCTGACAGGCAGTCGCAGTAGCTGGAAGCTGCTAGGCCTTGCGAGGGTGACTAATGCGCAAGCAAGTTCCGAGCTGATCTATAGCATTCAACTCCATTCAACCGGGTGCAATAAATCGGCCTGGCGCTTCGAGGCGAAGTGCACCCGATTCGCCTGGCCCGCACCTCCCGCCTCTGCTCAAAATAGTGCCGCCTCTCGTCAAGCTTAAGTGACTTGCAGTCATAATCTATGAGTGATGCTAAACACCGCTGCGACCGCCGATGCTGCGACCGCCCGCCCTGACACTATCACAAACTCGGCCGTATGGTGGATTCCAAGTCCAGAGAGAACAAGGACGAAATGGCAATAACAACGGCGCTAATCGCCAGCCGACTCGAGAGGAATACCGACGTAGCCTCTAGCCGTGGAATCGCGGCTGGCGACTTGTTGGTGCCGCACCAATGCACGCCGGTATGCCGATAGTAGCGGGACGTGGTAGCAAAGAGCGCCAGAATACCCGAATAGCATGGAGGAGCCAGCTTTGTCAGTTCAGGAGAGTTACGGGAGTTTAATAGCGGCCTTGAAAGGTAGCAACTCACCCACGGCTCAAGGCCCATTACTCAAATCAGCCCAAATGCCAAGAATACTCCTGGAGCGAAACTCCTTGCAAATTACACGGCTTCGACTTGTACGCTGCCTCGGCCAAAGATTATGGCCTAATCGGGTTCCTAGCCACTATAATTCAGGAACCGTCGTGTGCAAAAAATATTAGTCATAGACTGGCTAATTTAGCACGCTGCTGTTTTAGCACTCAGAAGAGCTTCGCGTAATAATAATAGTCAGTGGAAGAGTCAGGATTTTTATGTCGGGGCCAGCCTGGCAGACTATGATAAAGGCTGGGGAAGCACACCTCGTTTGGTTGATACGTGTACGGCGGATGTGCCTTGATTGAAAATGTGTGCTGATCTTAGAAGTAGGTCTCATTTTGGGCACAATGTTAATACATTTGTCAAGCGCCCTCGAAGAACTCAATCTTTTCCTAGGAACTTTGGATACGCTCTATAAGAAGCATGTCAGTAAGCTTACTGATATCATGCAAAGTGTCAGCATGTATATGCAATCAAAGGACAATTCACGCGGACCAAGCAAATGCTATGAGGAACAAGGGGGTTTTTAGCATATGTGTAAATGTCTTCAAGTCAGGGGATGTAAAGCGCCTAGAAAAAGACTGAGTTCTCTGAGGGCGCTTTATCAAGTGTATTATTATTATTATGTCGTGACGTCAGTCAGAGTGAGTTCCAGACTTTAGGAATGTATGAACAGAAGGATTGGTCTCCAATGGATTTGGGGTTGGTTCGAGGCACAGCTAAAACGAGTTAAGTCAGAAGAGCTGGCGGCACGCTGCCTACCGTGATTGTAAAGTAGTTTGGATAGGTAGGCTTCGCCAGAAGAATAAAGGGACCTTAAAGTGAGTGGAAAAACCTTGAAGTCAATACGTTGTTTGGTGAGGAGCCAGTACTTGTCATTGAGAAGTGGCGAAATGAAGCAACTACAAGACTGGTAACGGACTTCCGAGTTGAGCTCTTGAGTTTTGCACTGCTTCGGAACGCCTATTGAACAGGCCAAAAGACTTACAAGTAGTGAGTTGCAGAAGTCACGGGGGCATATGACAAATGCATTGAATAACTTGGATGCGTCATTGTTGTCGAAGGTAACACACGATTTTGCAATATTTTGT
This sequence comes from Cristatella mucedo, assembly GCA_009760855.2. Classification (NCBI taxonomy): domain Eukaryota; kingdom Metazoa; phylum Bryozoa; class Phylactolaemata; family Cristatellidae; genus Cristatella; species Cristatella mucedo. Next base: position 13,515,627 of record WPIO01000001.1, on the reverse strand, counting down.
ATCTGAAAGTAGGTGAACTTGACAGTGGAGCTGAAATGATGATCTAGTGAAAGATGACTTCCGAACAGACCACCCAGATTTTGTGCCGAGGCTACTGGAAATACTCTAGCAGAGCCCATTTTGAGAAAATAAATTTTCTATATTTTGAGCAACACTAGGTTTGCCGTCTACTAGTAGCGTTTTTATATCCTCAATCAATTTGAGAAAGTGTATCGCCATCCAAGTGCAAATGCCCGCATTACGTGCCTTAAGGGAGTTGAAAAAGTTTTGCATGCTAGAAGGTAGGAAGTCCTTCACGCTCAGGGACAGCTGTATGACAGACGAATAGAAATGAGAGCCTAGAATAAGCTTGTTGATTAGAGGAGTAACAGTTAGAGTAATGTAATGTATCCCCGTTTTTAACTCCACAAAGCCACAAAGACTATGTGGGTGGTACGAAGGAGAGTTTTGTATAGCACAGTCACAGCCTATGCAGCTTTCAGTACGTATTCGGTAGCCAACACACTTCATCTCGCTCAACAGAGACATAGTGGGAAGCTTAGGATGTTTACTGCATAGCAGAGTCAGGATAGCAGTTGAGGTAGTGAGTAACATTGAAGTAGCAGCTCAGGACGGCTGGAAAGAATGCGCCACAGTCGGCAGCAGGAGAGCAGTTGTCATTTTGTAAGAATCGTGGAAGCGAGTTCCACAGTCTATGACCTGCAGAGCTAAAGCTTCTGTCGCCAACGGTCTTTAAGTGCAGGAATAGAACAGCTAATTTATAGTCCATACACGACCCGAGGGCATGAGGAGGCTGAAACTGGTGTGGCGTTCAGAACGCATAGAGGTGCCAGGCCATTATGGGCCTTGTGGGTCAGCTTAAGAACTTTGCTCTGTATCCGCAGATCAATCGGCAGCCATCCTAGCTCTTTTAGCAAAGGAGACACGTGGTCAAGCCTCTGGACCTTAAAGACTAGCCTTGCAGCCATATTCATAGCGATATGCAATGGCCTAGTTGCTTTTTCCGGTACCCCAGCCAAAAGGGCATTACAATAATCAAGCCGATAGTGAATTAAGGAGCTAGTTAAAATTTTTGCAAACCTCCATTGAAGACAGATTATTATCTTAGAGAGGGTTCGAACGTGATGGCTAGCTGTAAAAGCTATCTTCTGAATGCAACTTTTAAAATTTATTCAGTTGCAGAAAACGGCACTTTAAATTTCGAGCGTGTTGTGATGGTTACATAACAGCATCACCCATTAAAAGAGCAAAACCTTCTTATCCAGCCACATGCTTAGGATGTCCTATGACCAGCAGTTCAGTTATATCGTCGTTTAGTTTAAGAAATTTTCCGACAACTAGGATCGAATGTCGGCACGGCAAGCATTCAGTTTCTCAGTTGCTGCAGCAGATTTCGACGGTTGGAATGACAAATACAGCTGAGTATCGTAAGCATAAAAGTGACATACTATTCCATAGGTCTTAATCACTTTTCCCAGAGGTTGAGTATAAATGGAGAACACCAAGGGACCGAGGACGGACCTTTGATTTACTTCACAGGTGACCCGACTCGTGGCTGAGACCTGACCCCCATGCGACACGGATTGAACACTATCAGACAAGTACGATTTAAACCGTGGCAGTGCCTCATCTGCCAGACCGATCGTTGTTCTCAATCGTTCATGTAGGATATCGTGATCAATATTGTCAAAGGCAGCCGATAGATCTAGTAGAGCTAGGGCAGTGACATTCCCGTCATCGTTTTTGCATAAGATGTCATCATTAACACGGAGCAATTTCAGTGGAATGCTGCCTCTTGAGCCCCGATTTAAACTTTCAGACATTTTATTCTTTTCAATATATGCTACCAGCTGCTTAGCTACAATTTTTCAAGAATCTTTGACAAAAAATGAAGAGAGAAACTGGGCGATAGTTGCAAGGACCTCTGTATCTAATCCAGGCTTTTTAAGTATTGGTCTAACGATTGTCGATTTGAAAGAATTGGATGCGACCTCATTTTCCAAAGAAAAATTAAAAATCTCGGTTATGGCAGGGCTAAGTTGTTCTGCCAGTGAAGACAACCGAGATGATGGTATATGGTCCTCAGGAGACGAGCTAATTTTACTAGACTTTTTTAAGGTAGCCACTTCGCATGCATAAACCTCGGAAAACCTTTTAAGAAAGGTCACAGGTTGTGATTCCACAATTGCTTAACTCGGAGGGGGCTTTATGGAGGCACGAATGTGCACAATTCTGTCAGTAAAGAAGGCTGAAAATGTTTTGGCTGCGCCGTAAGTATCTAGGGAGTCATGCTTCTCAGCATTGAATAGTAAATTGTTTACCGTCATATCAATCTGTTTTGGGTCTGATTGGCAGGACTTCAGTTTTCGAGTGAAAAAAGAAGCCCTGGCTGTGTTAAGCCTCCGGGTGTAAATTCGAAGAAAGTCATTGAAATTGACTAGATTTGCGTCAGACCCCGATTTCTTAAAACGACGTTAGAACCTGCGCTTAAGACGGTGCATCCTTTAAAGATTTTTTTAAATTGAGAGGAGTCTCCGCGACTTTGTACATGAACAGAATGTACGGGAACACGCTTGTCAAGAGCACTCCTAAGTGTCATGTTTACTGCATCAGAGATGGTATCGAGGCTGTCGGTCGAATCTGGGTGCAGATCAAAAAGACCTGCATAGCATAAAGGATTCAAAAATTTGTCTTGGTCAATGCTTTTTAAGTTACGTCGCTGGACAAGTTCGACATTACCGTGTACCTACAACGGAGCAAGAACAGTAAAAGAGACCAAGCAAGGATCCGGGAGAGTCAGCGGGCACACCACAAGGTCAGTGGGGCATAATTCCTTCGTGATCACGAGATCTAGGATATGGCTACCGACGTGGGTAGTACGATTGATGTATAATGCGTGTAATTTGTGAAAAGTAGTGAACCAAGCACCGAGCCTTGTGGTACCCCGAGCTGAAAAAGGCTACCCGGATGACAGTTACGTATAAAAGCGTGGCTTATTGGAGGTAGACTTCAAAAATAGCCGGCCTTGAATAGATCGGACTCTGCTAGCGTAATGCGAGGTGTGGAACCGTTTCAATCGTCGTCAATGATGAGACAGTCAGAATCTATTTCTTTACAAAAGTTCTGAACCTGCTGTCCGTAGAGGATCGTTTGCATCGCTAGGATTGAAGCTGACGACTTATGGCTCACTAACTACGGCGGTTGCTTTTCGTGACCTCGGTCCCGAGATCTTGGGTTCGAATCCTCCGGTGGGCGATCCTTTATTTCCTCAGCAAGCAGCGGCGATAGCCGTTAAGGCTCTTCTGCCTCTATACAAAAGAGACTGTTAAATCAGCTAGTTTTTTTTAATTAGGAGACAATCGAAAATAAACACTGATTAATCACTTCCTTAAACGTGCTATATTGGCGACAAACAGTCCAAGTAAGTGGTATCCTGGCAACAACACTGCATTAACCGGATGATTTCAAGCGTGCGTGACTGGCTGGCACAGCCTGCTAAGCCTAGCTTGGTCTAAGAAAAATACTAGCTCGATTTAATAGCTTTATTTTGCACAGCAGCAGAAGACTGTTAAAGGCTATCACCGCAGCTTTCAGCGACAATAAAGGATCGCTCACCGCCATTTTCGAATCCATGACATCGGGGCCGAGGTTGTGAAAAGCAGCTACCTTGTGGGGTGAGAAATCTGTGAGAAATTAAGTTTCCTGGCGCCAGTATCTAGACGACTTGGGCACTTCCAATCTTCCCCATCCTTTTTCTCCCAAGCGGCCCAGCCTCTTCCTCTGGAGAAGGAATCTAGGGTGTGAAGGTCAAAGTCAGTGTTATTCCAGGCCAACCTCGATGAACTGCATTGCCTCTACAGCTACTGTGTATGTTTGTACATTTTTTGGTCAACCCAATCTATTTTCATGAGACATGGTAGCAAAAAGGCAAGTGGTACCCAACACTGAAAACGAAAACTTGAGAAGAAAGAAGCAAGCAAGTCCAGCGATATACTAAAATGTTTTTTGAAGAAGGCAAAGCTTAAGAACAGTAGAGTCGCAGGAAAACATTGGGAAAATGTTGACAATCGCAGAGGGAATAATGATAAACAGTGTGAGCAGTAGGATAGCAATCAAGACGGAGACAATGACAAGAATTGAGAAGGGGACAGGAGAGTTAAGGTAGAAAGCACAATAACACCGGAGAAACAAATTCTCTGCTAGGTGGAAGCTACTTGAAAAAAGACACTTTGCTCTGTGAAGACGAAGACAGTCACCATTTGGACCATTATGGTGCAAGCAATACCACATGGAAAGAAGATATGGAATCTACTTCAAATTTTTAAGTGCTTACCCTGAATGATATTGGCTACCTGACGTTTGATCAAGCCTCTGTTTTACCTGTGTCATTCAGCATCACCTTCAAGCCGATCTAGTACTACGAGGATCAAGCCGGTTTCAGAAGAAAGGTCATTGCTAGAAAAGTAGTCGAGCCATGAGCATAGCCTGGTTCAAGAGGCATCTTGCCAATGGGCATGAAGTTAGCAGGACCTGGCAGGTCTACTCTCTCACAAAATAGTCGGCATATTGTTCCTGTTGTTTGCTCTTCTTTGTGTTCACCCAATATTTCTGATCGCCACTTGAATTGGCTAATGGTTTTAGTCACCGGAAGAAACATAAATAACTAATTTCCCATGAAAAAACATTTCTCACTGGCAAGCTTTCGCCACATGGAAAGGAACAGAAAAGACTTCTCAGAGGAAGTGGAATAGACACCGCTGTTGAGGCAAAAATCTTATCGGGAAAAACGATATCCAGAAGTCCTAAAGAGAGTTCTCAAACTTGCTATGTTGGCGATGAACATTCCGAGTAAGTGGCAGAAAATATCCTGGCAACAACACTGCATGAACCAGATGAGTTCTGGCGTGCGAGACAGGCTGGCACAGCCTGCATTAAGTTCTTGGTTTCTCAAAACCTGAAATTTCGTGGTCTCTAAGAGAGTCATGACCTGGCTGGTGAGAAAAATATCAGAAACTTCTTAAGATTTCTTCATCTCTAGCTCAATACGATCTTCTTCTGCTATCACATCTGGCCATGCTAGAAAGAGTCTAAAGTCAGTCTTATATCCGTCTCCTCAAACCCAAAATGAGTTCCTTACTATACTTGCATCCACAGCAAGAGACAAGTGACTCTGACCGGAAACAAGTATTGTGGAATTCTGTTTGACTCAACTCCTGATTTGGTACACCGCGAGCACATGTCCGAGGTCATTAGATATGTTTATGTTCATTTAGCCAACAAAATGGTCATCATCAAAGAGCCTTTTCAGCGATTTCTTCAAATCTATGCCTAAGTTGCTGGGCAATTAAGGGTCTCATGTTGGACAAACTCTAATCTGAAAAAATGTCCTTGCAAGATTCTGACCACTTTTCAGGTGTCTACCAAAGAATACTGTCCAGAAATGAGAAGACATTTTTGGTTTAAACGAGGATAAACACAGCTTGAACCTGGCAAAAGTTCATGCTGCAAATCAATATTCCGTTGTCATTACCTTTTTTGGAACAATAGAGAACTCATACTTATTCTTTTCAAGATCAACACTGAGGTGGAAAGAGCTGAAGAAAGTCTTAGCCATCACTGTCAAACCTAGCTCTGCTACCAGGTGAAGTGCAAGAGTGAAGGCTTTAAAAGCTATCAATGATGAACTTAAAAGCATTGTAGGTCTTTTTGGAGTAATTGTCTTGAGGACGCAAGCGAAACACTTGAAACAAGAAGTGAAGCTGCCGGCCTCGTACATTGAACTTCAACTTGTTGTCCTCCGAATGCCTATGAGAACGGTGGTAGCCAGCCTGCTTATGAAGACGTTATGCATTTAGCTAGTTATTATTTCTGGTGCTGTGTTTTGCATGCAATGTCATTCTTTTCGTTCTCGCCACTTTAGGCTAGCATGCTGGATTTGATTTTGTTACCCAGCTTGACATGTGATCTTTAGCTCGCGGATCATGTGGCTTGGACACAGGCAGGTACATAGCTGTGGTCCCCTAAACCGCCTCTGATTAGCTTTCGCATGTAGCTGACGTACAGACCGGTAGGCTGCTGTGGTTCATCATCCCGCTTTTGATTGGCTGTTGCTGATACGTAGGGGTTCGACGAGCAGATGTGGGAGATGGTGGTGACGCAGCGCAAAGAGGGACAGAGCGCTGAGTGACCGTGTGCTGGTGTGTGTCATGAACCGTCTCGAGGGAATATACGTCTGCTGAAATTCACCAAGGTTCTATGTCGTCGTCTGTGTGTCGGATCCTAAATTTGTTCTACACATCAAATGGTGGACCCGCTTGGGTTTACCGTGTACGAGCGATAATGTAGCGCCGCGATAGCGTCGGCTTAATTTGAGCGCGAACGAGAACTGCTCGGCGGGCAAAAACTCCTTTGTCCTGGAGCAGTGAGCCAGTGAGGAGCACCAGTGAGGTGAGAGAGCAAGAGCTTAAGAGCGAGCTAGGAAGCTCTGGGACCAGCGGTAGCGATTCGACCTTTAGAATTGGTCTACTACCCGCGGGAGCGGCTGATTAATGTTGGCTGGCCTGTCAACCTCGGCCATAACACTGTCCAACAAGAATCGTCTGGAACCTTTTCGGCATTCAAGCTGGACTGGGTTGCTCATCCGGTAGTCGAGCGACGGTATGAACTCCTTACCGTAATGGCCCACGATAGCGGGCCATTACCACTCAGCTCTTGTCTCATTGTCTCAGCTAGGTATTTAAGAGTAGAGCGACGCTCACTCTGGCTCTTTTTTCGGCTCCTGCTCTCTTCGGCTTCGTTTTGACGCCGTCGCCGGCATTTGCCAAACTCCCTTCCCTGAAAGCGAGGGAGTAGGTTGGGCTGTTAGCCGGCAATCGACGGGACCGAGATAGGCAACGCCAGGAGTATTCGGTGGACGCCACCGAATGCGGTCGTATAACGCATGTACTCGCATTTTGTGTTTTGTGTGTGTGCATGCGCACGTGGTCTCGGAATAAGGATTTGCCGATGCGAACTAGAAGTACTTCGGTGTAATGTGTGAGATATTTAGGTCGTTCGGGCACCTCCGTCTATTTGGGTCATTCCCCACTGTACACGTAGGTAGCCTAAGTGCGGAGACTGGTTTACCCCGCAAGAGTGCTTGAGGTAGTGTGTGAGGTATTCCTGTCTTCACGGTGGAAGCGGAGCCCTAGTACTCCAGTCGGGGTCTAGGGTCCGGTTTGGGCTCCTCCGTCTTATTTGGGTCGTTCTCCACATTAGACGTCGGTAGCCTAAGTGCGGGGTCGTATTTCCCCCGCATGAGGGCTTGTGCTGTTGAGAGCCTGTGAGGAGTGGAGATACAACTGAGCTAGACGCGCAGCGACATTGTACACTTGCGAATAAAGCTCAGTAAAATTCCCTATTCACGCGTCTCGCTTTCCAATTCACGCTTCGAACTCACGACCCCCTTAGTAACGGTAAGTAGGTCAGCTCCAGAATAACTCGTTGCGTCGAGGCCTGCTTATTGCGCGTAGGCACGCACCGAACTGTATTCGGCAGTGGTTACGCCTACTATGCCGAGCCTTCGGCGTAACAAAAGTATAGCTGCCGCCTCCAGACTCCTGGAATACGTTACGTACTTCAGCGACGCATCCAGTGCCGGAACGAGGGAGTGGATTGGGCACTCGCCCACGGTGGGGCAATGACCTGGGCCTCCCGCTTTTCCTGCGCCTGCCGACAGTCATTAACGACAAAACTGTGTTTAATCTCAGTTTACGAGCAACCGCCGAGTTTGTGTTGAATGAAAACTACGATTATTTGAAATATATTGGTTTTATTACAGACAGATTTCTCTCCTGCATGAACCAACTTTGTGGGTATTGTCCCCTAAATCAAAATCCCGATACCGCATCTGGACGCATCTGTGGACTAGACGAGCAAAGAGAAGGAGGAGGAGCATTTAGCAAAAATGCGTGGAAATCTTTTAAATACTATAAATAAATATATGTAAATACTATAAATAAATATATGTAAATACTCTTGGAATCTTGTAAATACTACATGAAGACGATGTAAAGCTATTAAGCGTCTGTTTGTCCTGTCAATCCGAGCTATGGATATGGGTGCATTGGTAGGACCACCGCCGTGACAGAGAGCTGTCTTCCCCTGGCAGACCTAAGGCGGAAAGAGACAAAAGGGAAGGAAGAGAGAGAGAGAGAGAGAGAGAGAGAGAGAGAGAGAGAGAGAGAGAGAGAGAGAGAGAGAGAGAGAGAGAGAGAGAGAGAGATTGCTGATATATTTTACCTAACTCCATTTTTTTAATTCCTGGCTAGTAAACCTACTCGTTCAGAGGCTCGTGTCTGGTCGTGCAAAATATATCATCATAGGGGTGAGAGTGTGACTCGCTAGGGGGTTTTGGAGTGTTGAAGTTTTCTTTAAATGACTGTGTTGAAGTATTAAAGTGAGCTCGATTGTTATTCCAATCTAATGATACTTTTAGGACGGGTTACACCCAAAAGGCTAATACAGGCTCGTTAGCGACTTCGATCAGATCTACGTAGACCATTCACTATGGGTTATTACCGAATGTAATAAGTTGGTTTGAACGAGAGGTCATCCTTACAGGACTATGGTGAGGAATCAATGGTTCCGGTCACATATTTTGGTGCAGCCGAAGGCTATTTTCATAATTGTTGTGGTTTTATTTAATTGATGACACTGCCCCTGATCGCTGTACGAGTGGGCCGTGACACTCGATGTGGTAAGCAGCCGGGCCGTGCTATTAGTGGTGGTTTTGCTTAGGGAGTCGGGGGACTCCGGTGGGCGATAGGGGCGAGGAGAGTCGTGCTTCGCTCTGCTCCGTGTGTAGGGAAAATAAACTGGTGGTGTTGCTCGTCGGCTGGTGTTCTGTGCCGTTCGCGATAATAATTCAGACTTCAATTGTATAGAAATTTTCGATTACATGCAATACAGAACAATATCATCTCAAAAGCAAGTGTGCCAATAAAAGGTACCCGGAGATTTGGTTGGATATTTTTTAGATAAGTTCCTATCTATATTGCACTCTATCTCGTTAAAAACTATACTACACTCTATCTCGTAAAACTATTTAAAAACTTAAATTTTAATATCGGTTTCATTAAATACATCAATATATATATCCTTATATCAAAAAAATTCTCTGAAGAACCCATGTGTAGTGTCCAGATACTCTCTTAAATACGCAGTCTATCTCCCTCTGCCTTATGATCGCACATCTTTTGCTTCTTGCAATCCTTTAAGTTTAAGAATGAAATTGTATAAGATATGAGAACCTTTAGTCAGACATGCAAAAGTCTGTTGACTTCGTAAACGAATCTATGTGAAGGCTCTCATCACGATATAGATGAGCTAAAAACAAAAGATAGGCATTAGCGAATGATTTGCGATGGACTCTGTGACTTCGATTCTAATGAGCCAAACGTTGAGAGTGTGCTGCGTGTGCCTGCTTTTTTTTAACAATTAAAGGAGCTTCGGACAAATGCCCTGCCACTCATCATCCGACTGCAGAGCACGACTGAACTTAGCACCCTGCCGTATCACATCTGGTGGCGAAGTGCAGCTGGACGCCGTACGGATATGGCTATGCCTGCTAATGGTAACGTATCCTGAAGCTGCACCCCTTCTCTGATACACATACCTGAAAGCGCTTTCGTTGCTCTATTAAAGTATATATAAATGACTATATAACTGTATAACTCTCCTCTCTCTCTCTCTCTCTATATATATATATATATAAAGAGAGAGAGGAATAAAGGCTTTGTCTCTTTCGTACGGTTACATTTGCGCTCTTTACTCCATGAGACTCACTGCAAGTGCATACGTATACATAAAGCATTGGAAACCCGACAGTTTGCGTTAATTGCTACTACTCTGCGCTTATCACTTCCCAAGCTGACGCGTTCAACAGCTTGTTCTTTAGCCTAGAAACACTTTAACGGGCGTTACTGTGGTTCATGGTGTGACCACAAGTGTTGAAGACACGAGACCCTGTTAGCAATGGAAAGGATATGTCTTCACTTAAAAGCAACGATTGGGGTAAATAAGCTAAAGGAACTGCGTTCCAACTACGTCCAAAACTCGAAACGTTTTTCCTGCTGAAGCTCATTAGCTCTGCTAGATGTTTTCTTCAGTTCACAGAAGCCTTACCACGAAACTGTTAACAACACGCTGTAGCTGCTTCTGCACTCAGGTACTTACCCGCAAAAATTGCGCCTCTAATGTTGCTAGTCATTCCAGACGCCGGACAGGTGCTGCTTGACCCGGCGCCTCGACGTGCGGCATAACAGTCGCAGGTGGTGCCTCGATACATGCAGTTAAGTATGTCCATAGCAGCACAGCCCGGGCCGCACACAAGAACCCCCACACCTTAATGCCGTTAATTTTTTAGACCGTTACATTACATAGCCTCAGAAAAGCAAATGTGTACAGCACCAGCTCTAGCGTACTAGCACTAGTTAAGCAGCCCAGGCAATTGACTAGGCGTCGTTTAACTGACTAATACGTCGATGCCTGTCTAAAAACATTACACTGCTGTTATTGTTGTACCTTATTGCCACATAAGAATTATTTTGAGGCGAATTATTGCTGGGCGAAGAGGAGACCACTTTGCTCAAGGGGGGAGGCACTCGTGAGCGCACAGTGCGAGTCTTTATATCTATCGCCAGCTTGATGTTAAATGGGAAAGAGGAGATATAACAATAATAATAACAGTAACACACTTAATAAAGCGCCCTCAAGGAACTCAATCTCTTTCTAGGCACTCTGCATTTGCTGCACAGGAAACGTGATCGAATGGTTAGCGGTAGCATGCTCAATTACAACTAGCATAACATCGGTAGGGGTGACGTGTGTTGTGTGACAGTGGCTCCGGCTGTTATTGTGGAGTCTCACGGATAAACTGCATGGACGTGAGCGGTGAACGAGACTCTCTCTTTATTCCGTTAACGGGTGCATATAAGAGCTGGCTGACTCACAGCATATGGGGGAGTGCATCTGAGGTGGGCCACGTCGTTACATTAAATGGGTTCGACGAACTACCGAAATCCACCACAATCCACCTCAATCTTCTCTAATTAGGCTAACAACGACCGGACTTAAGCATTGCCGAGCTCAAAGTTTTTAGTACACGTTTTAATGTATCTGTACCAAATTGCATGTCGCTTCGCGAACCCGAACTTATGCAAATGAGCTTTGACACCGGACGCCTGTACTCCAATCCATTCTAGTTCCCATCAAATCTACCACAAACCAGCTGCGCACAGCTCCAAAAAGTTGGAATATCAAACTATGCTACACGTACAATAAACCCAGAAAATTTCGCGCGATTCTGCTCAAGCGTTCTCACAAAGTCCACTTAAATAAGATTGCAGTAGCCCAGGCCAATACCTCTGCATTAAACCACACAACGAAAGAAATACTGATCGAAAAACTCTCTTTTTGATTGCATTGGACAGCACGCTCTGCAAGAATTGCATAAAAAAAATTCACTTGCATCGGCACTGCCTTTCTCGTGCAATTCTATGCAATCGACGGCAGTAGCCTGGACCAATGCCACAATCCACTTCAATCCACCATATAGAAAATCGAAATACATTGTGCTGAGCTCCAGTTTTTATTTCATATTGAAGTGCACTTCGCTGTGTGCACAACCACATAGAATAAAAAAAATCATGCAACCTCGCACGGCGGGAAATCACCTGAAATGACCTGTAAAACTACCATAATCCATTTTATTCCACTGCAAATCAACCTCAAATTACCATCGCGAAGCTCTAATTAATATTGCATACGGGCCTAGACTCAGTTCAAAGTGCACCCACAAAAATTTCGCTCCATTATGCACATGCGTTCTCATGCAATGAATTGCAATCACTGCAACGACCAGGTCCCATACCACAATCCACCTCAATTCTTCCGAAATCCGCTGCCATCCGCCACACAGCAACCGGAACGCGTGTACTAGAAGCTCTAGTTACGATTTCACACTGCTGTACTCTTCGGTTATTGTGTACTCGCATAACTTCACTGTAATTTCCTCGACCATTCTGCAGCAATATACTGCAACTGCCCGGGCCAGTACATCAATGTACCGCAAGCCGCCGAAAACGACCAGAATACGTACACTTTAAGCTCTAATAGTGACCTGCACATTGCTCTAATTTTTTGTTATTGTGTAATCCCACAATTCCACTACAATCGCCTCGATCATTCGGCAGCAATGCACTGCAATTGACTGCAATGGCCCGGGCCAATACCTCAATTTACAACAATCTGATGCAAAATGCCCCGAAATCGGTTTCGCAATGCTCTAATTTTTAATGCATGTTACAAAGCACACTGATTAAAGTCAACCACATCATTTTAAGCAATTGCACTCATACAATCTCGGGCAATGCATGGCAATCTTGGGCAACGGCTCGGCGAAACAATCTACCACAATCCTTATAATAATAACTCATTTATATAGCGCCCTAAGAGAACTTAATCTATATTCAGGCGCTTCACATATGCCTCGGGGCTCGAGCCCACCACCTCAGTCAGACCTTAGTCAGGGCGAGCACCTTAACCACTAGACCATCCTTGGCAAGTCGACGCTAGATTGGCTGCACGAAGTGCCGATTGTCATCGCATTTCACCTTTCTTTGTGCTAAAAGTGAAGTTGCAGGACTTTCAAGCTACTTTTTACGTTAATTTCAACACTGCACGGCAATCCACAGCAATGGCAGGGACCAATACCGAAATCCGTGGCAAATAGACGAGAAATCGACTGCACCAAGCTCCAATTCTCACTCCACGTAAAATCTCACTGCTCGAGTACATACTTTCATCCCTTTTAACCAGCTCTCACAGTTCAATCTTTGGCAATGCAGAGCAATCGACGGCAATGGCACGGGCATATACGGCAATCCATTACGGTCCATCGAAAAACACTGGAAAGTAACTGGGCCAAGATCAGATATATCTTACCTGTCACAGCCCACTGTGTTGAAAGTGCTTTCAAATCCTTTCAACAAATCGCTCATGTAAAATTGCGAGCAATGAACGGCAATCGACAGCAATGTCCTGGGCCAGTAACCCAATTCCCGGCAAATTGAAGAGAAATTTGCAGCGTGTAAACCTCAATTGTCATTAAATATAACATTCCGCGACGTCAAAAGTAAAACCGTGGAGTTTTCAAGATGCTTTTTTTGTTAGCTGTCAGCAATGCACGGCAATCAACAGCAATGGTAGGAGCCTATAGCAAAATCCGTGGAAAAGTGGTAAGATTGGCTGCAATAAACTGGAACTCTCATTCCACGTAACATGTACCAATGTGTGCGCCCATAAGTTTCACCGATTGTGCTCGTTCAATCGACGGCGAGGCACGGCAATGGCCTGAGGAAATACGCCAATCCATGACAGGCAGTTACAAATGGACCGACAGTTGCTGAGAGAAGCTGCAACTTTTCTTGCCTATTGCATTAAAAGTGAAGCCACTTCCTTGAATACAAACGACAAAGGCACAATCGAGGTCAATCGACGGCAATGGCTCGGTCTCTGCAGCAATCTGTTTCAAATATTCTGGAAATTGTCTGTTTGAACTTGTAACTACCTCCGACGTGACACTCACCGTGGGTGCACAGGCTGTCCTTTATCGCGTTCAACCTTGGACAATCCATGGCAATTGCCATAGATAATATAGTGGATTGTGGTAATTTGTCGAACCCACATTAAATGCCGGTATCTATTTTCTACGGAGGAAGGGATGTTGTGTGAGACTGCTGCCTCTGCTATTGTAATTAGTGCAGCAGCATCGGTCACTAATGTATGCCCCACGTGACCGATGCTGCTGCACTAATTACAATAGCAGAGGCAGCAGTCTCACACAACATCCCATCCTCCATAGAAAATAGATATCATAGTCCTGCCAGTCTTTCTGTGCAGGGGCGGCCCTCACGAATGGACAGTCTTTTAGCCGTCGGTTCCCCGAGCACTTCACTACACTACTGCCTGCTCCGACAGTAGACCCGGAGCCCAAGTTGTTGCCCTGTTCTGCAGTACGTTGTTCGAGTTTTATCAGGTGTTCAATATCAAAATTGACGGCTTCCGAGCGGCTTAACATGGATGCAGACTACGTGACAGCCACTCGCAGGAGGCCCACGTCAGCTCTGCCCCTCGTGAGGAGCCGGTCATATATGTTGCCCACCTTTAGGCAAAGCTGGGAAACCACTCCCATAGTCATGCGGTTCCCACAGGTCACCTTCATTCGAGCCCCGATAGCCGGTCTCAAGCGCTAGGCGCCGGCCGATCCGGCCCTGTGAAGACCACTCCGGCTCATTATTTTGGCCTCGTCGTTAATAATAATAATAATAATAATGCACTTTATAAAGCGCCCTCAGAGAACTCAATCTCTCTCTAGGCGCTTTACATTTGCTGCAAAGGGAAACGCGATTGAATGGTGAGTAATATTATGCTTGATAAACAACATAAATAACATGGCTATGAGTGACATGCACAGGGTCAGCATGAAACCGTGGTTAGTGGCAGCATGCACAGTGTCAGCACGCATAAGCACATGAAGGACGAATCACAGGGGCCCACTAAATGCTGTCCTAAATAGGTGTTTTTAAGTTCTTTATAAATGTGGTCAGGTCAGGGGATGTTCTGACGCAAGTCGAGAGGGAGTTTCAGCCTTTGGGAGCATACGAACTAATGGCACGGTCTCCAAAGTATTTGAGGTTTGTGCCACGGAGATGCCTCGAACACCCTTTCCTACAACATCGATAAACTCATTGAACCAACAGGGGGTTTAAAACACGATGCACAGACCATTGTGCTGTTCTGAGCAAATACATTCGCTATTATCAGCATATGATATCATTCGACTGTACCTCTTAGAGCCAGGCCAAAGCTTGGGCCAAGGGCCAGATGGACTCGAGGCATGCCGAATCGTGCTCGACATAAGATAATAATAATAACGATAATACACTTGATAAACTGCCCTGAGAGAACTCAATCTCTTTCTAGGTGCTTTACATTTGCAGATTACCTCCAACAGCTTAAAAGTGTCCATAGTAGTCATCCAAGGATTCTAGGTTTACCCGGTTTCCCTCTCCAGCAATGGCTGCAGAGAGGCCTGCCAGCGGACTTAGACTTTCACTTTATTTCTTGAGTCATGAACAAAGCCACAGCAGACAGATGCACATGAGCTTGCACTTCACAAGATAAGTAGTTGGGTCAACTCCTGCAGTAGGCATTTCTATTGCTCTCTGCAAGCAGGTTAATGGGCACTTGGGCTCTTCTGTCGCTAAATAATTGAATCAGCCGACCTCTACTTGTATGTAGGAGGTTAGAGAGGATCCTCAAAGTTAGAGGTGCAGCTGAGCGACCACAGTCAGAGAAGCTGATGATGAAAAGAGGTGCTCACATAATACGCATAGTTCGGACAGGTAAGGAAGGCCGGAGCAAGAAAACGAAGAGACCCACAGGAGCCCTTGAATCTTAGCCTATGGGTTAGGTGCTCGTAATTCATTAATCATGTCGTAGGTTCCAGTCCTGCAGCAGTCAATTCTTCACTACCCTCTTCAAACAAGAGTGAAAGCCGTAAAGACTATTCTGTCTATATAAATGAGGTTTTTGGATCATATGACTCTTAGCTTACTTTAATTAATGCTATTTCATGGTTCATCATTATATTTTATTGTAGTAAAGTAGTCAGAAATTATCAAAAGGAAGAAAATGCAAAAGTTTGACAGCAACTAATTGGAAAAAAAGAGCAAAGCACGTATAATATGTGCGCAACTATTACAGACAAAACCCCTGAAAAACAAATTAGAGGTAATCTCAAAATCACACTTCCGAAACTCAAGGAAAACAGGATTTTTTTCTTAACACTAACCCAATATTTCAAAAGCCCCGGAACGTAGTGCTATCACATTTCTTCGCTTGTCCAGCTGTCAGTAAGAAGGGCTAACCACTAGCTAAGTCAGTGGTCGTCGGGCAGGCCTGCCTTTTAAAGACAAGTTGGAGTGTTCCTATAATTGTTCATAGTATAGACGAGCAAATATGACATACTTGTAATCTCCGACACAGATGGTCGTATGTTCCTTAGACATACAACCATCAACAATTCTACAGGCAAATGTTTTTAAACTGGAAGTGGTTTTGACCATCCTTGTATATTTCGGTTCTGTCACACAGCCTACCCATTCAGCCAGCTAACGGCAAATAATGATTGTCGCTTTAAAATAATTATTTTAGGCAAGCATTTATTGATTAATGTGCGTGGGAATGGATCTCTCATACAACATCTGGAGGCTGCTAAGCAGTAACTGTACTGGCTGGCAGAAGCCCAAGTGCAGTACCTGCTCAGCTGTGGCTGGAAACGAGTTGCCATTGCATTTTAGCCAGTTGATGGGTGAGTTATGCAAACACGGTCTCTCAATTTCTTCTTCTTCCTTTCCAGAAAATTATCTACCAAGTGATACGGTGCAGATAATAATTTAGGAATCAATGTGGCTATCAGATTAGGAGCTAGATATTTTTCCTTAGCCAGAGGGAGTCGAAATCGACTGGGGAAGGCTTGATCAAGTGACTGACCAGTCCGTTCCTGAATGCCATCTATTGTGATGTACTGCTATTCCCCTTGCTTATTGATATATGCTATATTCCCCTGCTTATAGCTATAGATATAGTTATATGCTATTCCACTGCTATTCCCCTTGCTTATAGCTCACTTGCATAGCCATGAGACACAGAAGTGTAGTGACAGCCGTGTTGGCACTGGTGGCTACCTTTAATAATGAAGGAAAAGGTGACCTGGCTGAAATCGGTTAGCTGCCCAACCATTAACGATGCAACCTCGTAGGGGTGCTCAAAACTGGTAGTGGAGATGGTTTTATCATACGACCATCCTTCAATTGCATGCCGTTAGCAGTTCCCTTGAAGCAGTCTGTCGAATCTATTTTCATGGTCTTAGGGCTAAATACCGCCAAGAAGCAGAACAGATAGCCAAGCAGTAACTCCAGAGGACATGCACGTGTGTATGTGTGTGTGCGCTCGCGCGCCTTAAGGTGGCTGACTTGATGTACAATGTCTACGGTCCATAGATGCGACGAGGCGGGTTACAGCTGATTAATAGAAGCAGCAGGCCAACTCATTGACAGCATCCTCGTTAGCTGGTTCGGGTAACGCCTGAAGGTTTGAAGAGCCACCGCATGAGGTTGGCCCGTTCGGGCAATGCCCAAAGGCTTCGACAGCGGCAACGCATTGCTGTGTGGTAGCTGGCATTGAAACAATCCTGTGCATGTCACCCCTAACCATGTTATTCATTTTTTTGTTTATCAGGCATGATATTACTCACCATTCAATTGCATTTCCCTTTGCAGCAAATGTAAAGCACCTAGAGAGAGATTGAGTTCTCTGAGGGCGCTTTATCAATTATTATTAATATTGTTTTGAGTTCACCCGACAACAAGCTACCATTGGTGGCAGTGATCTCATGTCGATGAGTGTGCAAGAAATCGATATTCCCTCGTTATGACTGATTTTAACATTCACTTTGATAACTTATCACATATTCAGCACCGAATTTCACGCAATGACTTACCCATTTCTCCTGTGGCTCATGTGCATGACCCCACACACTCGACCAAATTTTCTCCTACAACTACATGCTATCATCGCCAGTTAATACTACATTTTGGTCATCGGACCACATGCAAGTCGCATTCACTCTACGATATGTGCCCTCCTCATAATCTAAAATCATCTGTGAATCGCGAAACGTCAAGACCCTTGACATCGATGGTGTCCACACGATAATACTCTCTTTGCTCCTACTGCTCAATCCTTTCCGACTTGTCACCGTTGGTAGAATGCGACACTTGTTGACATGCTCAACGAGTTTGCGCCTCTGCGTTAGCTCACTGTGTGCTCTCGCCCAGATGGCCTATAGTTTATCTCAGACATTAAAGTAGCTAGTTCTACCAACGCAAGCTTCAAAAGTATGCAAATGATCAGGACAGACCGCTCATCGACAGGCATACGAAGACTATTGTGGATCGTACTAATCTATCTTAGCAAAGGTCAAGTCTATCTTCCATAAAATTTTTGTTGAATCATAGATGCACAATCCAAAAATGCTGATGTCTACGATCGAATATCTCCTTAACCTCTCCCAGGTTAGCTTCTTAATTAGTGATCCTTGTGATGATCCAGCCGAACACTTTTCTAGCTTCTTTGTCAACAAGATAGACAAGATCAGGGAGTTCATCCCTAGGGTGGCAGCATCCCCTCTGGAATCTTGTCCTTCATTTCCGTGCAGCACCTCGATGTTTACATTCAAGGAGCCCAAGGGTGACTTCATCCTGAAATTCATATCCGAAGCAAAGAAGTCAACTAGTCCTTTGGACCCGATTCCCACTGTCCTGCTTCTACGATTCATAGATCTCCTGTTACCTTGCATAGCTAACATCATAAATATATCATTAGCCCCAGGTCATGTTCAAGCTCATTTCAAAAAGGCTGTAGTCAGGCCACTAATCAAGAAAGCAACACTAGACCAGAGAACTTGAGCAACTTTTGCCCAGACTCCCTTCTACACTTGATATCCAAGACAGTGGAAAGAATCATGGCAGACCAGACTAACTCATGTTAAAACGTAACACCTAGCTAGCTACTTCCAGACTGGTTTTAGAGCAAATTACTCCACGGAGTCAGCATTCTATCGGGTGTGTAGCGACTTTCTTAAGCATGCAGACTTAGGTAGTATCTCTGCTTGATTTGCTCGATCTTTTGATTCTAACAATCACTAAGTCCTCGAGAGTCGCTCATCTCGACTGGGCATTGCGATCAGAATCGGCTCTATCAGCATATCTCCTGTTGAATCTGCACAAAGTCTAGGTGTCCTGTTCCAAAGTAACTTTTCATTAGACGACCACATCACCTCCACAGTCAAGTCTGCCTACTTTCAGCTATATAACATTGCTAAAATTCGGGCTTGTTTAGATAAGGATACCACGTTTAAGTCGGTCCATGCATTTGTGATATTCGGTCTCGACTTCTGTAACTCAATGCTGGATGGTCTCCGGCCTGTGCAGTCAGGAGCTCACAGTTGGTGCAAAACTCTGCAGCTGTGGTCATCTGTCGATAGCATCACAGTTGCAACACCACACCACTGCTTGCCGACCTGCACTGGCTCCCAGTCAAACAGTGCATCGATTTCAAGGTTCAGTCACTCACTTTTCGATCCCTTCATTCTTTGGCTAACTCCTACCTATCAGATCTACACTCCACCATGCTAGACATCGTACCACCTGCTTATCCGAATCAAAGCGTTTAGCTACACCTCACACGAATCTCAAATCCTTTGGAGACTGTGCCTTTAGTTCGTATACTCTCAAAGCCTGGAACTCACTCACGACTGACGTGACGACAGCCCTGATTTTGTCATTTGTAAGGAAGCTAAAACGCATCTATTTATCACAGCATTTAGTGGGGCCATGTGATTCGTCCTTTTGTGTGTTTATGGATGCTGACACTGTGCACGCCACTAACCATATCTGCCGGCTGACACTGAGCATGTCACCTCTAACATTGTTATGCATGTTGCCGATGAGCATTCTGTCGCTAACCATTCAATCATCCTTACATATTTAAAGTGCATAGAAAGATATTAGGTTCTCTGAAGGGGCTACACAAACTTATTATTATTATTATTATCATTATTACCGCAGTGATGCCACGCCTACATCTTGTTGCCGGCAAGTCCTATGGCACTGCAGGCTGAACTGTGTTGGGAGAGGAAAAAATCATGATTTTCGATAGGTATTAATGGCTCGGACCAAGTAAATATCCACAAATCACTTGGACACAGGCTGGGGCTACCACAGGCTGGTTACCCGGACTCCTAGATTCCGAGTCTTGGCAGCCATTTTTGCTCCTGCCCAACATGTTAGATAGTATCTTAATAATAATGCATTTGATAAAGCACCCTCAGAGAACTCAATCTCTCTCTAGGCGCTTTACATTTGCTGCAAAGGGAAATGCAATTGAATGGTGAGTAATATCATGCTTGATAAACAAACAAAATGAATAACATGGTTAGGGGTGACGTGCACAGGGTCAGCATGCAAATGTGGTTAGTGGCAGCATGCACAGTGTCAGCGCGCATAAGCACATCAAGGATGAATCACAGGGACCCACTAAATGCTACCCTAAATAGGTGTTTTTAAGTTCTTAAATCGTACCAGCTAGCAAAACGCCTGCCAAACAGATAAGGCACCTCATCAATTCACTTGCTAAACCGTATTGCATCTTCTGGGGATATTGATTGATTCGTCTCGATCAATGACAACATTTACTATGCTATCGGCAAACTTTGTTTCTAGGATAGGAAACAATCTTCAGCCGTTCACACATGATTATGGTGCACCCTAGCCATAAGTATGTCAACTGCTCATGCAAGAACTATGTATCAAAGTAAATGTTGACAATTAAACAGGTCTTACCCAGAAAGACGACCACCGTAGGCTACGTTATACTCACAAGGATGTGAACAATTACTTAAACACCATATGACTGCATATGGATACCTGCATGCCTAGAGTAGATGGGTATACATGAGCAGACCTAGGGATGAAGAAATAATAGAAATTGATACTTGAGAAAAAAGTACATAGACTATAGGCAGTGACATTAACTTTTTTAATTAACCCACCACCGGCGATCAAGTAAAGTACAGCAGTAGTGTAAGGATATACAAGTGAATTAATTCTGCAGGTGCTCACTTCTCGACTGCTTGGGAACGCTCAGAACGCTCATGTCAAGTTTTTTTATAAGTACTCCTGACTTAAGTGATGCATTCCAAAAGTCAATGGCTAAACTAGGCTCGCTCAGAACGCTCATGTCAAGTTTTTTTATAAGTACTCCTGACTTAAGTGATGCATTCCAAAAGTCAATGGCTAAACTAGGCTATTTTCTTAATTCAAGGTCTCATTACTTGACTCTTGAACATTGATACTATATGAAGCATGAAACGGTGTCATTGAGTAATTTGCCTTAAATGAACGAATGCGAAATACCTTCAAACAAAGTTTCCATCACTCATCAAAAGAATGAAAGAAAATAAGAGTACATCGCTCTAATAGCAACCGCTGGTTCGAGGAGGCTGATGCTGTTGTAGCAGTTCAGCTATGTATGGCTGAGGTCAGCTGTGGCCGGCCTCATTGGTCATTAAGAGAACTTTGCTTGCATTGGTGGTCCGGGAGGAAGCCACCGACACTGTTTTAGCAAAGAGATCACACGAATAATTCTTTTTTTCAGCATACTGGCTAATTTCACAAGTACAGATTAAAGAGTGTGCAGTACACAATATAAACAGCAGGGCATATATATTTGATATATATTTATATATTTGTATAGATTTGTATAGATGTATAGATTTGTGCTCTAGCAGCTGGCAGCCAGCATGGTGTCTATGTATAAAGCACTGAGCATGTGCGCAAGTGTCTATTATCGCAGCTTAGCAAGGTCTAGTGCCTTGCACTTACTGCACAAGCCTGCTTTAGCTGATGACAGCCAGCCACATTATTTATTTCAAGCCATACCAAGCAGCTTAGGCAGTCCCTGGCGAGCAAATTTAACAATTCAGGCTCCAATATAGCAATTGCCTTCAAGGCTTCCCTAAATTTAGAACAAGCACGGCAAGTTTATTTAGTTTACATATCAGAAAGGTGTAGTGTGGCAAATTGATCACAATAATGCAGTTGCACAAGCTTTATCATTACCGAAGTATATCCTCGACTAAATCTATACATCATAAAGAAGCACCAACAATTACCTGCTTCAAAAGCAGCCCTGCTGTAAATGCAGTAAGATGTAGGATAGTCGTCCCAGAGCAGCAAATCGACTCGAGTGTGCAGTGTGCCGACGACGGTATAGCTCTGCCCTGGACTGACTTGGAGCTGTCGTTAAGCGACGATTCGCATATACCAGCTTTATAAAGTCATCGACAGTCCTGGGTTCTCCCTTGAGAGACCAACCAAATGCAAAGCCTGCTAATCTGAATGTTCACTACTCGATGGCTCGACTAACGTCAGATTACACCCGATGCCGGGCACATCGTGGGATAGTTGCCGTCGAGACAGCATGGGGCTGGGCATAGGTGAGGCATTATGGGAGTAGCTGGAGTTGATCGCTTCTGTGATGCTGGTGTGCTTTTCTTGCTGTACGATCGTTGCCACTGGTAATTGCAGCTCTACAGCATAGGGCTTGGTGCATGCATAGCAAGTACAACTTTCATCGGCATTGACAGACAATTCAGAGCATTCACATTTTGGAGCACCTGTCACGGAAGTAATCGTATGTGCAGAATCCGGTGCCAGCAAGCCACAGGTCAAGCCGAGTGAAAGGTGATCTCCGATCGAGGATTGCTTGACGAGGGGAGCACACTTTGCATGTCTACCGTCTGAGGTGTGAGCAGATGTTCTTGGATCAGGGGCAATATTGAGTTTGCTTGCATGGCTGCAAACAGACGTCAGCATGTGAAGAAAATTACGGCACGAGTAACAGAAAAAAGCATGCGGGTAGTCTTGGCTGTTTCAGTAAAAATTCGCAGGCTGTCTTTCTGAAACGTTCTGCAGTTATCTCTAAAAGGTATGCTTTGTAAACCGCAATGAACAACAAACGGTTAGATCATGCAAATGCTTTATGACTTGACATGGCTTCTTGTTTCGAATGCTTACAACCCAATATAATGATTGTAAGCAACGTGCTATGTGAAGAGTGATTACTATCAAAATAATAAAGTCTAGGTGGGATTTCACCACGGAATATGCTGTTGAAAATAGAAACTATATTCTATTCAGTTTGCTGCTACCAGTTAATTGACCAATTTTCCTGAATTGCTCCGACTTGTTAGGGTAATAGAGCGCTGAATAATTAATTTACATGCTAGCTAAAGATTTGGTTGGCTAACCAAGAAATGAAAAGAGATAATTATCATAAGCAAGAATATAAAATTCTGAAGACAATAAAATCAACCCGTCGTTAAGTAGTCATTTCTAGTCATACACCACAGGTATGGAAAAAGATAGCATTTTTAAGTGCCAAGCAAACAACATGCTCATTGGAAGTTTCTTGCAACAGCAAAGCTTTCAGTAAATTTGCCAAAACGACCACGGGCGAACAGTTCAGGATTCCTCTCAGCTGGACAGAAAGGGGTGGCATAGCCCAATCCCTGGCTGCCCTTCCAAATTCACCGGTTTCCTGTCGCATAATGACTCGTGCAACATGCTCTCAGAAGGTGACTGGAGCTTAGTTCGAAACTACGAACCTATCTTTAGAGTGTGTGTGTGTGTGTGTGTGTGTGTGTGTGTGTGCATGTATTCCCGTCTATAACTCCACAAAGCTGCATAGACTAAGTGGGTGTTACACATGACGGTTTTCTATAGCTTGCCCAAAGTCTAAGCAGCTTACGATATGCATTCGGTAGCCAACAGACTTCGTCTCACGAAACAAAGAGAAAGCGATAAGTATAGCAGAGTCAGGAGGGAAGTCGAGAAAGAGGGTGGCATGGAAGAAGCAGCTCAGGATTGCTGAAAAGGATACCACAGACGTCAGCAGAAGAATAGATGTTGCGTAAGAATTGTAGAAGTGAATTCCACAGTCTAGGACTTGCAGAAAAAAGGTTCTATTGTCAACTGTCTTGAATACAAGGAATGAGCTGCTCATTTATTGTCTACAAAGGACCCGAGCACACAGGAAGATTGAAGCCGGTGCAGCAGCTCAGCTAGGTGAAAGAGAGCCATGTAGATCAAACTAGCATTGTGAGCATCCTGACACTTGAATTCTGAGAAGTACATTAAAGCTATGAACAGATTTTTCAAGTCAACGCCAAACCAATGAAACATGTGGTTGGTGCACTGTCTGTCTCAACAGCAGCAACACTGAAAGATTTGATTCAAGAGCAGCCATTTTTGCACACAAAAGGCATTACTAGGTTAGTCGAAATCAGCATTGGTGACAAGACCTCAGCAGGTGGATAAGAAAATTTGAACAGGAGAAATTATCCTTCAATAGCATAGCCGGTATCAGCCTGTACTGCCATTGTTGCTTGCATGCCACATAATGACAAATGGCACTGGATAACAAGCTACCTACATGAACACCAAACTCAGTACGACAACCATGTTTAAATGTGATTCAGCCAGACGTCAACCTGAAACAGACTCAAAACAACGGTAGCAAGCTTCGTCCTTTGTAGTAGAGCAGGCACACCATCAAACCACCATAGCATGGCAGTAAAAGCAACAGGGCAGTGAGCTCTCATACTATGTACTTATTTCACAAGAAGTCATAGAGAGCACGACTCACCATCTGCCAAATGTGGCACGTCCCTGCAAAAACTAGGTTGAATAGCATAATCCACACATACGATTTGAGCAATACACAAATAACAAAAACTCGTAACAGTATCCAAAAGCCCCAACGAGCGAGCTATAACATGGTGATTTTCTGGGTGTAATTTAATAAGGTAGACACGTTGCACAGACTTGCAGACGGCATTTTTGGGGCAGTTTTTCTAATTGTGCTCTGGCCTGAAGTGCTTCTTGACAATACAGTTCGTTGGGCTCATGCAAGGTGTCCATGCAGCGACAAAAAATGCATTTCCAGCAGCATTAAGTGAGACTTCTACGTGGACACGGGTTCTGTGTGCTGGCTTGTTAATGGGCATTTCTACCACCTAAGTTACAAAATCCCAAAATATCACTCATACATATGAAACTGGTCCATGCATATAGTCGAGTAGATCAACTGTTGGTGCAAACATAGATCACGAATGTAGCAAGGATGATAAAGGCCAAGAGCCATACAGGCAGCATTCGTGTACGGTTCATTTGATCATCTGTGCTCAGCACTCAGCCTGCAGACCGTATGCCAAATAATAACCAATCGCTTACCCAGAGTTTCCAAATTCCTGTTTCGAAAGTCTAGCATTGAAAATGAATCCTTCAGCCAAGTCTGCTTCTTGTTTATGTCATGGACCTTCATTATGGAACCGTCAATCCTATTCAAAACGTTTGCATTTGTATTAGTTCGAGTGAGATAGCTTTATTTGCTGATCAATATGATGATAGAATTATAATACTGAAGAAGCACGTGCAATGTAGGCACACCCAGATTTTTTGACTCACTTTTCACTTATAACCCGAACTCGTTCCTCCGAAGATGATTCACGTTTGATGTCCATATTCAAGAAAAAATTGAGCAAGCAGTCCTCCTCAAAATCATGGAGCTTACGAATGGCAGAATTCTCGAGAAAAAGCTCTGCAACAAAAAACCAAATCGACATTCTAATCACTAGATGTCCAGCACTGGCATGGTCGTTGCCATACATTTACTGCAAGTCATTCGGCTGCGGGAGGGAAGGGAAGGTGGGATGGTAAACAACTCACATTAACTGTGAAAGTCACTGCTAATCAAGGTTTTAGCCTAGATCTGCAACAGAAAGGTAAGACCATACCCTAATGGCTTCAAAACTCCTCTAGACGAACTTGAGATTAGTATTACCTGCCCAGTTTAATTCAGGACTACTCACAGGCTAGGGGTCTTCGGTTCCTACGGTATCAAGAGATAGCGGTTCAGTCAAGCCCCTCAAGGCAGCAGGAAAAACAGGTCTTTAGCAAATCAAGCTACAGGCTCAGCACTTTTTAGCTGGAGCACATATAGCAGGCCAGTTCCAATCAGCCCTTTTCGAATGGCATGTAGACCTATCTCAGCAGGGCTGTGCATGGCCCCTAGTATTTGACGGTTCATGACAGCCATTGAGAACAGGTAAGTCCACAAGAGGCAGTCACAACTGACCACAAAAAGCCAAGGAAAAAGCACATTAACAAAACTATACAAACATATAAATACCATATACAAAATATAACAAAAACTATGGAAGAAAGCAAATAATATGCCACTCATCATAGCCATGCAGTGTCAGCCATGTAGTAGTTGTTTATATCGACTGGCCATCCAAACAGACAGCCTTGCCGGATAACAGCAACGTCGCTAAGTGTAGAGGAAATCAGTAGGTAAGTCCGAGCAGCAACGTGGCTAACAAGTTTAGGCTATAATTTCTAAAATCAATGAGCAGCATGAGAGACATGTAACTGCTAGATCACGACAGCTACTGAAGGTGCAAGAAGGTGGAGGTGGCAAGGTGTATCAAGGTGTGTACAGGTCACACGTGAAGAGGCTCCAAGCAGGGTCGGCACCAGCTGTGTAGGTTTTACAAGAAAGACAGACCAGAAATAAGCAATGGTGGTGGTGGGAATTAAGCAATGGAGTTGGTAGTTGGAGCAGAAGTTAGAAGTGTGCTGCCGGCAGCTTATTGCTACAGTAAGTTATATGCTTCGTTTACAGCAAATGTTAAGTGCCTAGAAAGCAAGTGAGTCCTCTGAGGGTGATACAACAAATGTATTATTATTATTATAAACAAAATGTAACTTATTAATAACCGTTAGAAACTTGTGTAACCACAACACAGAATGCCAAAAATTAGCAAGTTCCAATCATGAAATGATAATCAAGTATTGCTAAGAATATCATCAGTCTGCTTATTCATGACCATACAAATTCTATTATTGAATCCTTAATCTTATTAAATCTTTGCTAATATACACTGCTCTGTATTAGCTGCTATTCACTAGTCCCTCTGAGCTAGTTGGCATATTTAGACAGATATGAGTACTTTCAGCTCGCAGTGATACAGTTAGGTTGGCTGGTAGATTTCTTTTGATCTAGCTCAAGGAGGAGGGGGCTGACGATATTCTAGATCCAGCTGGGTACCCAAGTGCCAAACAATCGACTTGGAGGTTAAACTTGGCCTCGTCGGACGCACTAAATTGTGGGACTCACTAAACAGCATGATGATATAAAAAAATGTAGCCTTGACTGGTGTGTCAAAAAACTAGCTAGCTGTTGTAGGTAAATTCTGGTTCAGATAACACATCATTATTCTGTTCTACCATATTAAAACAGAAGAACAGGTTCGTTTATCGGATGTAACTGCAAGCACCTAAGCAAGCTAACTGAACAGCAAACCTCGTGAATCAGCAAGCCAACTTGTCCTGAATCGCCATGCATTTTTTTAATCTAACGGAACCATCACAATAGCATTCGTGCAAACACCACGATATGTGAAGCAGACCGATCAAGCAAATTCACGGCATATACATAAGTAGTGTTATATAGTGCAATGAGCTAGAAATAAAAAATATGTGGTGTCGTCCACTTCAGTGAAAACCACGACCTCGGGGACCAGAGATCAGGATTTCGATGGACGACAATCGATCACTTTCGATAAACGACGTCTTTATTCTGTAACCTTTGGCAAACATAAATTTACTTTAATTGGAAACACCGTGTGCTGCAGCCACACTTTCATATGCAAGTTCGTCCATACAAGTATACACGTCTGGACATATGCACACCTGCAAGCACACGAGTGTGCACACACACATGCTCACGCAAACATAGGCAAACTTACCCACACACCCACCCAAGCGTGCACAACATTCAAACTCACGCCCGCGTGAGTACGCACACACACATAAGCTCGTGCTAGCACGAGCACATGTACACACGCGACACATGTACGTGCACACATGTTCACGATACCACATCGCATTCCAAAAAAACATACTACTCCAAAATTGGTTTGCTTCCCATTTGCTTGCTCTGTCACAATGTTTGTGGCCTCTGCCCTCCTACCATGACTGAGCAGCTGCAAATCAACCATACTACCGAACAGGCATAAGCTTCGACTGGCCCATAAGCAATGTAGCCCCCCTCCCCGCCCCGATCATTTGATCTGGTTCAGATATTTCTTCTGCCATCTCTACGATCCTTAAAAGAAAATGCTAGCAAGCACATACCTCTCGGCCTTTGGTGTTAACAACAATCTTTCTCAATGAACCATAGTTATTAGCTATCTGTTCTTTGGGTTTTTACTGCCGACTTTCTTAGTTCTTGCATAGCCATCCTATTTGAAAGTTAGTGTCATGAGGTAATAAGTAGTACTGTTAACATGCAATGTACTGTCCAGGATAACATATCATTTTAGTGCGCAGGATCATGATCATCAAGTGGGTGAATGCAAATCCTTCAGCTCGTGGACATTGGCCATCTCCATTTGTAAGACCCGACTATCTGTTTATTTAAACCTCGTGTGAACCTCAAATCCTTTGGAGACCCTGCCTTCAGTTCGTCTGCTCCCAAAGCCTGGAACTCAATTCCAATTTGCATCACCACAGCCCTGACTTGACCACATTTAAAAAGAAACTAAACGTATTTGGCTATCACAGCATTTAGTGGGTCCATGTGATGCGTCCTTTATGTGCTTATGCTGCTGAAACTGTGTATGCTGCCACTAACCATACTTGGATGCTGACCCTGTGCATGCCACCCCTAACCATGTTATTCTTGTTGTTTATTCAGCATGCTACCACTAACCATTCGAACATGCTTCCTTTGCAGCAAATGTAAAGTGCCTAGAGAGAGACTGAGTTCTCTGAGGGAGCTATATAAAGTGTATTATTATTATTACTATTAGCAATATATGTAATGTAATGTAGCATTTCATCCTTAACGGCACAATATAATACAGTCGTCCTTCACCACTTCACACTTCAAATTTCACGGCTACACTCTATAGGGATTTTTAAAATACCAGTATCCTCATTAAAAAGTTGATCGAAATAGTGAAAAAGATACAGCATGCTCTCTGAGTCAATTATAAACCCATGTATTACAATTGAAATACAAATTACTGCCCACCACCCCTGCAAATCCTTAAATGTCAGGTGCAGCTGCTCGACCACTCCTTTTGTGTGGGCACGAACTTTCCCCAAAAATCGCGTGAGGTGAAACCAAGCCAATCAGAGCATGCTTTTCACTGTTTGGCTGTGCTACTGATTGGCTATCCTATCGTCTTCTTAGTGTAAGAACTGTGTTTAATTAAATGTACAATAGTAATAATTTGATATTTTTATCGTCTAATATATCTTATTTTCTCTTATTTAGCCTAGTATATTCTGTAATATGAGTGTGATGGTGAGTAAAGGGGTGTTAGTTAATGTCTAAAAGGCTCCAATAATGTTAAAAACCTATTTAGAGGGTCGTAAACAGGCTTTCTATGCTCTAACAACAAAAATATCGATTTATAAATGCAGAATTCTACTTCTCGAAAATTTACCGATCGTGTTGGAGTCTGGAACTGATTAACCGCGATAAACAGGGTATAGTTCGATATTGTGGCAGTGGGTTGCTTAAGCTTTGGCAGTTGCCGGCTTGGTTGTTTTGGTCAAGAGGGACCTGGCTCTCATCTGTTGTTTACCGGCTGTGCCACCTAGAAGTTTGGGCTCTTGCAATCAGCTGCATGACCTGGGTGTTAAGAGCTGCCACATATACACAGGACAGAGCAGCAGTTGGGAAGTAGACACACGGCCGAGCAGTTGGAGTTGTCTTGCTGCTAGCTGTCTCCAGGAGAAAGCGTGCTATGTCACTTTATAATAAAGGGATTTTGTAACAAGGACGACTGTAATCGAATCATAATAAAAAAATTTGATCCTACCATGAGTACTATCAGTTCATATAATCCAACTCGGCCATGTCTTAACTGGGTTTCTTATCGACTGTGTGCTGTGCCATGCCGGCTGGTGCTTGTCTACAGACTAAGTTGTATACTATGATAATAATGATACATTTGTTATAGCACCCTTGGATAACTCAATCTCTTTCTAGGCACTTTATATATTTTCTGTAAAGGAAGCATGCTCGAATAGTTAGCTGTCGCACGCTCAATGAACAAGAAGCCAAACATGGTTAGAGGTGACATTCACAGAGTCAGCATGCAAATATGGTTAGTTGCAGCATGCACAGTGTCAGCACACATAAGCACATAAAGGACGAATCACATGGACCCACTAAATGCTCTCCTAAATAGATGCGTTTAGTTTCTTTATAAATTTGGACAAGTCAGGAGATGTAGTAATGCAAGTCGGGTGTGAGTTCCAGGCTTTGGGAGCATACGAACTAAAAGCACGGTCTCCAAAGGATTTGAGGTTCGTATGAGGTACAGATAAACGTTAGATTTCGGAAAGCATGTGGTGTGATGCTTAGCCTGGTGGGGGAGTAGATCTGATAGGTAGGCTGAAGCCAAAAAATGAAGGGACCTAAAAGTGAGCGATAAAACCTTGAAGTCGATGCATTGCTTGACTGAGAGCCAGTACAAGTCAACGAGAAGTGGTGTGATAAGGCAGCCTCAACGCTCACGACAGACAAGCCTAGTTGCTGAGTTTTGCACAAGCTGCAAGCGCCTGATTGCACGGGTGGGTAGGCCAGCAAGCAGTGAGTTGCCGAAGTCAAAACGGGATGTCACAAATGCATGGGCCAATTTAGATGCCGTAACCCTGTCTAAGCAACCCTGAATCTTAGTAATGTTATGTAGCTGAAAGTAGGCAGACTTGACTGTGGAGCTGATGTGGTCGTCTAATGAAAGGTCACTTTGGAACCAAACACCTATATTCCGTACAGACTCAATAGGAGATATGTTGGCAGAGCTTATTGTGAATATTAACCGTTCCAATTTTCATTTTATATTCCAACTGCTCGATTCTCATCGACCCAGGCATTGAAAGCCATTATTACACTGAAATCGGTTCTTCTATGAGAGGTCCCATGGTAAGCAGGGTCCAATGAATTAAGAGTCCTCCATAACATCCATGTGGATCTACAGGTCATTAATGATTATTTGGAAGCTTCAAGTTTTTGTTGCCGAGTAGAGACAGCTCCAACCAAACCATGTAGCTCTAATATAAGAGAACTCTTCCACAAGCCGGCTGGGGAATGATAATAAACAGCACTGCTGGTCATTGCAATTGAGAGAAACTTGGCCGAGAGAGAGAGAGAGACCAAGTAAAAGAGGCTTGGAGTACTCAAGCAGGTGATAGCTGCATTCATTGCAGTTATGCTTACTCAATCCAAAGTCTTTGGTGCCTGCTTTTCCTCGCAGTCGGCGATATAGCCATTTGAGCACAAGATAGAGGTGACTTAGCCCAACAAATGGTGATGGCAAAAGTGGCTTGATTTCGTACTCAATCATCAGTCCATAGCGCTGGCACATCCATATTTGCCTTGAGTAGACACACGTCGTGTTGTATGTGTAGCTGAGAAAATGACAATATAACATAGATCGATGAACATAAGGTCAAAACGAAGTTCTACAAATAATGACCTTGTTTTTGGGAAAGCTTAGATATCATTGTAAGAGCCATACTGTGATTGTGTGGCAGGGTCCCATTGAGGGTCTATTTTACCCAAGATGTCTTTCTTGACCCCATCACTATTACCCTGTTGATTAAATCACATAACTAACTAAGAAACCTGATTCTAGAACTAGAGCATTCATGTTAATGCATCCTGAAACAATCAAATGCAATAATTCAGAAAACAGAACCCAGAGGCCATCTGCTGGGATCTCGTAAGCTAAAACTCAGTGAGCCGTACCCTGAATTCTGGAACGACCACACCTAAGAAGGCTAACTTGTACAGCTGAGCCAACAGCATACATCCTGATGCCATGCTTAGTTTTCACAGCCCTAGCATGTATTTACGAGGCCCATAGATAAGTGCTTGGGTAAAAATTACATGTGCTCACACTACTTAATTATTGTTACCGATTGGAATCTTGTCGGATGATTTCCTGAAGTAAGCGGCTATGTAAACATTCGCTTTCTTGCTCCAATATCTCAAAACTCTATTACACATACCTTTAAAAATATGTTACAGAAAAGATTCTGCAAAGCCTGTTAATGAGCTAATATTTATGGAACCAATCGCAACTCATTGTTTTAGAAAGAAAGTTACTCAGTACAGCCAGGGGTTATTGAGAATAGATGGCTGGTCCCTATAATAATAATAATAACAATAATACATTTGGATAGCGTTCTCAGAGAGCATAATCTATTGATAGGCACTTTAATGTCCTGTAAAGGAAGCATGATTAAATGAGCATCAGTATATACATGTAGGTGTATAAAGGCAGCAAATACTTAAACCTGACATGACTGTATCTATTAACAAGTTTGGCCAAATAACGTGAGAATACAAAGGGTGCTAGATTAAAGATACTTACTTGAAAACAGCAATAACAAGATTAAGGAGAAGAACATACGATGAAAGTAGGAAGACAGCCTCTCCAATCGGCACCAGCCATCGTACAGGCCAACATATCCATTCCGTTCCATTTCCGCAATCAGCTTCAACAATAAGAAAACAAAGATTCAAGATTGTAGCTATACTGCAAAATCCAGATTGCCATTTAAGGAATTATCAAAGGCCAACTAGAAACATGAGGAAAAAACAGCAGTTATACATACGACTAATCTTTTCTGCAAAGACTTCTCCATAAAACATAATGTATGGCTCCTTAAAGACAGCTTTAGCCAGTGTCCAGTCCGGCTCAGCATATGGATTTCTTATGGCTTGACGTGGTACTCCACAAGACCAGATGACAACGCACCAAAATGCCATCAAACTGACAACGTTGTTCACCTAATCATTTAAACATCTTAGTGGCACCCACTTTGAAATGAGTAGCATAGTGAAAAACTGCCTAAATGCGATGCAGGCTCGAAGCAATGGCGTCAAGCTCTAAAGACACACCAGTTTACCGACGATCACGACAAAAGGACCCAGTTGTCGGCTGACTTGGAATAGCTCAAGGATGCGAATATACCAGCAGATGGTATCCAGGCTGTACAGCACGCGACCCCAGAGGAATACTATCTCCTCGGGGTAAAACCTTAGCACGACACCAAACCAAAAAATTGACACAGCAACTGTATCGATAATGTTCCACTTTTCTTGAAAAAATACTCGAAGCTTCTGGGACAGTTGTGGTGGCTCAGCAATGAATATCTGCAAGCAATAAAAATAGCTGTCAGCAAGTGTGCTTAAACCAGTTTCTCAACTTTTTAGAGGTGCCGTCAACTCAGCACCCCATTGTTTTGCAGCTCCTGTCAATTTGGCCTTCTACATCGATAGCATACACTCAGCAAATTAAATACATATTCATTCGAGATGTATCACAACTTGTGAAAAAGCTTGCATCTCCAGGGACTCTGCTTAAAACCTATAAACCCAATGAGTGCCCTTGTCCAGCATTGATCCATTACATTCTGTTCGTGTGGGGAGTCGTGGAGACTCCTTGTAATTTATGAGAAAACTTCAAAAGATCCACAACGTTAAATTCAGGCTTGAACACCACTTTAAGAAGTCTGGTTCTGATGACGTTCAAGTCAATTTCAAAAACTTCTTACGAGTCTACACCCAGAAGCTTAGAAAAGCCGGGGCTTCTTTTTCCCTCGAAAACTAAAGTCCTGCTAGTCAGACCCAAAACAGATTGATATAAGATGCTAACAATTTGCTGGACAATTCTGAGAGGTCCCACTTCTACCGCCCAGTCTAGATTCTACCATTCCTATTAAAGACACTGGACCGGGTCGTAGCGGACCAGCTGAACTCATATATCGAAAGTTCAAACCTTGCTAATAAGTTCCAGTCTGGCTTTAGAGCTAATCACTCCACAGAGTCAGCATTGCTTAGGGTATACAACGACCTACTTAGGAATGCAGACATGGATAGAGTGTCTCTGCTTGTTTTGCTCGATCTTTCGGCAGCTTTTGATACCATCGACCACAAAGTTCTTCTAGAGCACCTCTCATCTGGCCTGGGCATCACTGGCACTCTCTGCAGTGGTTCAGGTCCTATCTCAGTGGAAGACTCCAGAGTATTGACGTGAATGAACAAAGATCATCTGAGGTACCTCTGAAATATGGCTTACCTCAGGGCTCCGTGCTAGGTCCGGTTCTTTTCACGGTTAATACTCTCCCTCTTGCTGATGGGATTGCCTAGCACAATCCAGGCTTTCACTTCTATGCGGATAACACTCAGTTGTACCTTTGCTTTGATCCCTCCCAGACTTCAAGCACCTCAAATTCTCTCAACTCACTTGCTGCATGTATTGATGACATCCGCACATAGATGGCAATACATTTTCTAAAACTAAACGATGATAAAACTAACGTATTAGTTATGGCAAACCCAGTGTGATTCAAAAATTGGAAAGGCTGGCGCTCAAAATTGGCTCTGCCAGCATATCACCTGTTGAATCAGCTCGAAATCTATGTGTCATTCCAAAGCGACCTCTCGTTAGACGACCAAATCAGCTGCAGTCAAATCTGCCTACTTTCAGCTACATAACATTGCTAAAATTCGGGCTCGTTTAGATAAGGATACCACATCCAAGTTGGTCCATGCATTTGTGACATCCCTTCACGACTTCTGCAACTCACTGCTTACTGGCCTACCGGCATGTGTGATCAGGCGATTGCAGCTGGTGCAAAACTCTGCAGCTAGGCTTGTCTGTTAGCTAGCTTTGCAGTTGCCACATCAAACCACTTCTCGCCGACCTGCACTGGATACCAGTCAAGCAACGGATTGACTTAAAGGTTTTGTCGCTCACTTTTAGGTCCCTTCCTACTTTGGCTCCAGCCTATCTCTCAGATCTACTCCCCCACCAGGCCAAACATCACACCACCTGCTACTCGGAATCCAACAGTCTACCAAAACCTTGTACAAACCTCAAATCCTTTGGAGACCATGCATTTAGTTCGTATGCTCCCAAAGCCTGGAACTCCCTCCCGACCTGCGTCAGAACATCCACTGACTTGACCACATTTAAAAGGAACCTAAAAACACCAATTTAGGACAGCATTTAGTGGGTCCCTGTGATTCGTCCTACATGTGCTTGTGTGTGCTGACACTGTGCATGCTGCCACTAACCACATTTGCATGCTGACCCTGTGCATGTCACCCCTAACCATGTTATTCACGTTGTTTGTTTATCAAGCATGATATTACTCACCTATCAATTGCATTTCCCTTTGCAGCAAATGCAAAGCGCCAAGAAAGAGATTGAGTTCTCTGAGGGAGCTTTATCAAGTGCATTATTATTATTACAATATTAACGGCTCTGCTGACAAGTTTTATGTATTTTTCACTGAAAAAATCGTGCACATTCGCACCTCCTTACAGACCCTCCGACTAAAGAAGTTGTTCAATCGCAACCTGTGAACTTGTTTAAGAGATTTTCTTATGTTTCTGCATGCAATGTGGCTACCTTAATTAGGTCTAGTAAAAAGAGTTTGTCTTCTGAAGACCCTATACCACTTTGGTCTTCACTGGCAGACCAACTTGGCCCTGCCGTAACCGAGAATACTAATGAATCTTAGGAAATAGGGGTTGTACCCAAGTTCTTCAAATAGGCCATCGTTAGACCGATACTTAAAAAGCCTACACTAGATACAGAGGTCCTTACAAACTATCGCCAAGTTTCCCTTCTTCTGTTTTTGTAAAAGACTATTGAAAAATTGTCGCAGCTGGTCGCACACATGTAAAAGAACAAATTTTCAGACAAATTTCGATCGGGGTTGTAGAGGCTGCACTCCACTGAAACTGCTCCCCTCCATGTAATTAACGACATCCTACGCATCAGCGATGATGAGTATATCACTGATCTAGCACTGCTAGATCAATGTGCTGCCTTCGACATTATTGATCACAAGATCCTATTTCACCGATTGAGGACAATGATCAGTCTGGCAGAAAAGTCACGGGTGTTGCTGAAATCGTACTTGTCCGATAATTTAAATCCGTTTTATGTGGGAGTCAGGTCTCATTCACCAGACCAATCACCCGTGGAGCTCCACAAGGTTCCATCCTCGGTCCTTTGCTGTTCTCCGTTTATACCCAATCTCTGGACAAAAGTGAGTTCGGCCCATGGAATAGGCCATCACTTTTATGCTGACGATATTCGGCTATATTTGTCGTTTAAACCGTCGGAATTTGCTGCAGCCACGGGTAAGCTGCATACTTGCCTTGCAGACATTGGATCCTGGATGTCGGCCAACTTCCTTAAATTAAGCCACGATAAAACAGAACTGCTACTCATAGGACACCCCAAGCATATGGCTGAACTAAAGGCTTTGCCCCCCTTACTCTTTTAGTAGGTGAGGCTGTTCTGGAACCATCACCTTCTCGGAATTTAGGTGTCGCCTTCGACAACTGCTCAAATTTTGGAAGCTTTGTTAAGATGACTGCCTCCACAGCTAGACATCATGTCTAATCCCTTAGGAACTCTCTTCCAAACAGCACGCAAAACATTTAACTAGCTCCTTGGTTCTGCCTCGGCTAGATTATTGTAATTCCCTTTTGGCCGGGCTACCGAAAAAGCCACTAAGCCAATGAAGCTGGTGATGAATATGGCTTCAAGGCTAGCTTACAAATCCCAGAGGTTTGACCATGTGTCTCCTTTGCAAAAGGAGCCAGGATGGCTGCCGGTTAATCAACTGATACAGATCAAATTTCTTAGGCTGACCCACAAGGCCCGCGGCGGCTTGGCTCCTCCACACCTAGCTGAACTGCTGCACCAGTTTCAGCCTCCTTGTGCCCTCAGGTCCTGTATGGACAATACATTAGCTGTTCTATTTCTATGCTTAGAGACCGTCGGTGACTGAAGCTTTTGCTCTGCAGGTCCTGGACTGTGGAACTCACTTCCACGATTCTCACACAACGACAACTACTCTCCTACTGCCGACTTTGGCTCATCCTTCGTGAACAGCTACTTCCATGTTACTCACTACCTCAACTGCTCTCCTGAGTCAGCTATACTTCTCACGTTCTCTTTGATGCGTGAGATGAAGTCTGTTGGCTACTGGGTGCGTACCGACAGGGGCATAGGCCGTAAGTGTGATATACACAACTCTCCTGAGTGACACCCACACAGTCTTTGTGGCTTTATGGAGTTACAGATGGAGATAAATTACATTATATTACAGCCATTCCACAAGACACCCAGAGCCCTTGCAGGACACGGCTCAATCAGTTTAACCGGTCAGCATTATAACGATGCACTACCAGAGACTAAAAAAGTGAAAAAGTTGTTATTATAAGTCATAGTTCCTGATTACTCGTATGGTTGTTCACTACTCATCCGATAACACTAGGTAGCCTATTTCAACGTATTTGTCCTTCGATGCAAAGTGTTTTCTTACTCTTAA
This sequence comes from Cristatella mucedo, assembly GCA_009760855.2. Taxonomy (NCBI): domain Eukaryota; kingdom Metazoa; phylum Bryozoa; class Phylactolaemata; family Cristatellidae; genus Cristatella; species Cristatella mucedo. Next base: position 13,478,455 of record WPIO01000001.1, on the reverse strand, counting down.
GCCTAAAATAAGTATAAAACATCCGCTGTTCCACAAAAACTGTGCTGCTGTGTCAGGAAAATGATATTTTAAAATTCTCCTTCCTTATTGTTAGGCATGGTGGAGATATCAGGTTCACCCACATAGTACGAATTGTGAAATTACCCGATTCACAAGGGTCAGGCAGACATAACACTACAGCCTTAAATGAAAATTTTGGTCTACGTGTTATTGCAGAGTAAAAGAATAGTGAATAGCCACAATTGATTAGCATGGCATCAATAGGTTGCTAGCATCCAGCAGATGTATTTTGCAGCACATGCGGACAGTGTATTAAGACAGGAGCAAAAAAGTGCTCTTCGAAAGCATCTGTTTACATGTGCAAGGCCTACAAAGAATACTTTGGCACGCCTGTTGTGATCAAAACAAGCCCTAGATACGTCATTTCACATTCAAGCACTGTATACTCTTGAAGATAAGTAGAGCAATGCTGCTCCATAAAGGAAATTTCTTACACAATATAATTTAACACGTGAAATATAAATTTTAATTAATTCTGGGGTAGTGAAGGTGAGAATATGATAGACTGATGAAGGTGAGAAGAAAAAGGAAGTTAACCAGAAGTGTTCCGTCCCAATAATTTGGTAGGAACGAACTGACCAGTCAAGCAACTGCTACTTGTGCATGGTGGAACCTTTCACTGGTCCAAGAGGCAAGAACGAATCTCCTAACATATCCACATATTAATTCATCCACCGACCGAGTAAAATGCTGCCCTTAGCTTCCCACCCTCATCCCCTTTGGATAGGGATCAGAGATCTTCAGGAGAGAGAAGCAAAGTTGCACGTCAGGCAGTGATAAAGATATAGTAGATCCTGATCTTATTTCACAGATTCGACTAGGGGGAGAAATCCATACCAGGCCAATCAGATGGACCGCAAGGATCTGACCAGAGTCCTTGTTCTTATCAAGTCCAATGTTGAGCTTCGAGAATTACGCTGAAGAACGAAAGTGCAAAAGTAATAGAGTAATAAATCAGATACATATGCAGACTTTCACCAACTTCAAAGTAAATGCACATTAATTATAATTTCTTAATTGCTTTTCTGAATAAATGTCAAAATAAGATTAGAATTTTCAGTGCTGTCACCGGAAATGGGTTAAATTCAGGTTTAACACTGTCCTTGTCACAAATGCAAAGTTTGCATGGCATATTGGCCATTTTCTTTACTTCCAACGACAAAAAAAAACAACTTGGAGATAACACTTCCTTTGCAGCAAATGTAAAGCACCTAGAAAGGGATTGAATTCTCTGAGGGTGCTTTATCAAGTGTATTATTAGTATTATTACTTACACATAGTTACACTCACTGTTTAACAGGGAAAAGACCAGGGTGTGCACTCACTGCCTTTCATTACGAGCTGCAGCAAACACGGCTCAATTTCACCACACATATTACACACTAGCCTCGAATTACCATACATGCCATTATCCCTTCGTTATTTTATTCTCTTGCAGCCGAGCTATAAAGCACTTGGATAGAGATTCCGTTCTCTTAGGGTGGTACAAAAAAAACCTACAAGCATAATCATTTTTATCCTACCGTCAGGGCAGCTAGCACATAAGAATCAGAACATGCAGTCTAATGCAAAAAGTGTCCCTAAAAAAATTCGTTTTATAGCCTTGCAGTTGAAAACAGAGGCATTCTAAGTATACACTTGCTGTCACTAAAGCTACATGGTCTGATCATGAATCGTTACCTCACGGATCATCTCGCAGGCATGAAAGAAAATGTACGCCATTGTGTATGCCTCGGTCCAGTGTATAGTCTTTCGATCCAGCCTCACAAGCACAGTGTATGTGAGTGTTCCCAAGAAGAAAAAGTAAGCTATCTGTAAAAAGAAGACCATTGTTCTTGATGATCAGCGTGGCGAGCTGCTGAACATAAATTCGGTTGCACAAGCACGGCCTTGCAGTCACCAAATACTTAAATGCAATAATAATTCAAGAAAATTGAGCACAAATTAACTTATATAATAAATATATATACACACATATACATATATATATATATATATATAATTCATTTGCATAGCGCCTCATGAGAACTTAATCTCTATTCAAGCGCTTCACATATGCCACAGGGCTCGAGCAAACGACCTCAGCCAGAGCTTGGTCGGGCGAGCACCTAAAAAGATATTTGGCCGCTGTAGTGGTCAGAGCACATTTTCCCTCGTGAAAACTTGAGATTTTCTGACTGCTGCCAAATCGGTTTGCATGTAGGTGGCAAAATCTTGTAATACCGGAGATACTAAACAAAAAAAACGCTCAAATCTGTGGCGGTGTAAGTACTTGCCTGTGTATTCATAATAACTGGCTCTTCAAATGTTGAGGCACTAGCTTGGGCCCAGGCTCACTGTTCAGCCAGTGCATTCAAACACAGGTTTTTGCACATGTTGCAAAAAACAGCTTACTTCAAGTGATTTATGTATTTACCTAAGTAATAATTTTGTTGTACCACAAAGCTTAGGTGTAGCCGATATTAAACCAAGGAAGGACCAAGCCTTAAACTTGACAGAGGCAGGTAGTTATAGAAAGGTTAAAGGGGCAAGCCACCCTAAATAGCCATTAGGTCAGTCCAAGTGTAGCCAGTGCCCGTTGGCCTCCTACCCTTTGCCAATGCCATAGTGTGACTAGAGCAAAATATAGGGTTAGGCCCAATTTCGAACACACAGATAAACCTTAAATGTGCTAGAATCTGCTTTCTAATGTCAAGACTGTACTAAGAGCATATAAACATTTCAATTTTCAACAGCACAGACTGATTGAATGTAGACCTGAATTTGCATAATTAAAATGTGCAAAATAGCCCACATATGCCAATTCAGATTATCAGATTTCACTAAATATGCAATATTTATATGCACGGACAGTAGTTCATGAGTACCATCTTTCACACTAACTCCATAGTACATGGGGGAGCTTTTCTTGAGATAAATTAACAGTGCTATTACAGAGCTGAATCATGGTGTAGCACGATGATAATGTATGCATGTGGATATACACGGCTCCTGAACCTAGCACCTTACCAAAACTGAGGCACTGGGAGCAGATGCTCATATGGCACTAGAAGTCGGAAAAGTGCATTACTTCATGTAATTAGAACACCGATTTCTAGGTGTCAACCTTGTCTACTAGATTAGCATCAAATTATTGACCCAGTTCACCAATGTCCATCTAAGAATCAAGTAGTCTATATAGCCATGTATAGGCGAAATCTGCTCGAAAATGTAATAGTAAACATAGCATCCCCTGCACTAGGAAGACGTGCTCATTCCACTCACCCACAGACCCCCAGTTTGTATCACAAATCACCGACAAAGACGGGTGACAGCACAAATCCCTTTCATTGGAGTAACAGTAAATCAGATCACCATCAGCTACGAGTCACGGCTCACTCCCAACCATTTAGGCCCTATTTCTGATAGTGATTGACAAACACAGAAGTACTTCCCGACCTGAACTAGCTCCCAATCAAGCATCGTATTAACTTCAACGTTCCGTCACTTACTTACAGCTCTCTTCAATCTCTGGCTCCAGCCTACCAATCAGAACTACTCACCCACCAGACGAAGAATCGTACAAACCACTGTTCTGACTCAAATCGTTTGGCCATACCTCATACGAACCTCAAAACCGTTGGAGACCGTGTCTTTAGTTCCTATGCTCCCAAGGCATGGAACTCACTACCAAATGCACGTCTCAACATCCCCCGATATGAAGAAATTTAAAAGAAGCTTAAAACGCACCTGCTTATTACAGCATTTGGTTGGTCTTTTTGATCTGTCTTTCGTGTGAATGGACCGACTTACACTGTGCCTGCTGCTTGGGGATGTTACCACCAATCATTTGGTGATGCTTTCCATACAGAATCTATAAGTGCCTAGAAAGAGATTCAGTTCTCCAAGGGCGATATACAAATGTATTAGTATCATTATTATTAATATATAAGTATAAGAGTGCTAGTAACAATTTATCGATGGGTGGCATAGGTATTCCTTCAGTGTCAGTTATATCTGAAAGATATACATTCATCAGAACGAATTGCTGGCTACAAATCTTCCAAGTTTACTCAAAACATACTCTATTCTAATGTCTATTTGAAGCGGCTTACACCTGTAAAATATAAAAAGGATCAACTGAACTGCTGATGAAAATACATATTCCGTAGGGATCCAAATTACGAGTCTCGTGCACCGACCAAAGTGCAGAAATAGGTTAGTACTTACCGTATGAAGCCAAAATTTGGCAACAGGTGCACAATAGAACTCGTAGATCTTCGATGACAGCGGCAGCTCACGGTCGCTTTTCTTCCTAGCACCGGTTGAAGGTCCACTTTTGACAGCTTCTGTGTGATCAGCTTCACTCCTTGTGATTATAGGATCGACAGAGAAGACATGAGATGTGATGTTCGGTGTCTGTGCACAAGAAGAGAAAAAATGTTTTTCTAGGATAAATGGCTCAAGTTACATAACGTCTATAAATGATTTATGCATGAGTGTAACTGTCAGAACATACAAACATGCCAGGTCCTGTCATAAAATAAATTAGCTATTTGCTCTAAACCTAGGTAAGAAACTCAGCAACCTAAATGCACCACCAGGTTCCAGCTGCAAAAGGAGTATGCAATTAAAAAGTTTTTTTTTATAATACTAGCACACCTGCAATTTTATGCAGGTATATGAGATTCAATTTAAAAAACTAGGCCACACATTCAAACGCATAGCTGAATAAATAATAATCTGCCTATTTTCAGCTCCATAACATTGCTAAAATTCGGGCTTGTTTAGATAAGGATACCACGTCCAAGTTGGTCCATGCATTCGTGACATCTCGTCTCGACTTCTGCAACTCACTGCTTACTGGCCTACCAGCATGTGCGATCAGGCGATTGCAGCTGGTGCAAAACTCTGCAGCTAGGCTTGTCTGTCGTGAGCGTCGCAGTTGCCATATTACTCCACTTCTCGCCGACCTGCACTGGTTACCAGTCAAGCAACGGATTGACTTCAAGGTTTTGTCCCTCACTTTTAGGTCCCATCATTCTATGGCTCTAGCCTATCTGTCAGATATACTCCCCCATCAGGCCAAGCATCGTACCACCTGCTTTTCGGAATCCAACAGTCTAGAAATACCTCATACAAACCTTAAATCCTTTGGAGACCGTGCATTTAGTTCATATGCTCCCAAAGCCTGGAACTCCCTCCCGACCTGCGTCATAACATCCCCTGACCTGACCAAATTTAACTTAAAAACACCTATTTAGGACAGCATATAGTGGGTCCCTGTGATTCGTCCTTCATGTGCTTATGTGTGCTGACACTATGCATGCTGCCACTAACCACATTTGCATGCTGACCCTGTGCATGTCACCCCTAACCATATTACTCATTGTGTTTGTTTTTCAAGCATGATTTTACTTACCACTCAATTGCATTTCCCTTTGCAGCAAATGTAAAGCGCCTAGAAAGAGATTAAGTTCTCTGAGGACGTTTGATCAAGTGTATTATTATTATTATTATTATTATTATTATTATAAATGTTCAACCAAAATGTATCACGGACCGGTAGACTGTCACTGACAGATGATCCCAGTCAGGTCCTCCATATTTATCAGTCACACTGAGAGATCCCTTTAGGTTTGGCGTGACACCCGTCATAGCTGTAACATTATATTAGCACTATTACATTTAATAAAGGGAAATTTGTAAACATGAGATTGACGACTTGTGTTTTTGGATGCATGGACTCACATCCAAAATATATAGGTTGATGAATATGAGATATAGACGTCAACCGTAGAATCCCTCTCTACTAGCTATCAGGGGAAGGGGCAATCACCCCTCTCCACAACGGAGGAACAATGACTGCACAGCTTTCTGCCCCAAATATAATGTCCCACGTGCACAGCTAGACCATGCTGTCTACTGTGCACAGGACATACGTAGGTCTGCCAGCACATCACTACCCAGCAACCAGCTACCAAGAGCACCAACCACAAACAGCCAAACCACTACGGACCTGGAGCACAGAAAGGAAGCGGTCTAGCTTAAAGGCCAGAGCATGGAAAAGCAGATAAGAACCTGCTGACTCCCTCCCGGATGCAAAAGTCCATAGGTTATATAAAAGAATGCTTCCTTTGCATCAAATTTAGAATGCCTAGAAAGAGATTGAGTTCTCTGAGGGTACTATATCATATATATATATATATATATATATAACTATATATATATATATATATGCATATATATATATATATATATGCATCGCTATCTTTTGTTTTTAATATTATATAATTCATTTGTATAGCACCCTAAGAATGTAATCTCTACTCGGATGCTTCACATATGCCACGGGGCTCCAGCCAAGGATCTCGGCCATCCAAATACATTTACCTTGACCGTTGTCAGAGCAAGGATCTTGACTACTGGGAAAAAACAGCACTGGTTGGTAGAGCCCAATGAGGTCAACCAGATTTAGGTTGCACCTGGCCACGGCAGGCTGGAACTTAGGCCGACAGTGGCAGATGCTATCACACGGTCGCCAGATTCGAGCGGCCACCGTAGGCAGCAGCTGGTCACCATATCATAAAATGAATGACTCCTGGTGGTAGCAACCAGTAGCACACCCTGGTGAGTTACCAGTTGAACAAACCGCCTGGCTAGGAACTACAAGTTCAGACCCGCAGTTTGGAAATGCCTGTGAGTCGCGAATCAGTCCACGGCCAAGCAGCAGCTGAACCGACCGTAGGCAGGCTGGACAGCCTATACCCGGCTGTATGCCCACCTACAAACCTCAGCAAGCTTATACATTGTTACCGGTAGTACTGTATGCTCTTGCCCGGCTGGTCTAGGTCTTGGCCAGGCTACACTGTCACGACCTCACCACCTACCAGCGATAGACGGTAGCTGAGATAGTACAGGCACTTCGTGCCTGTGACAACAGGTTAGTGTTTTCCTGCCAGATGCATGCAACAACATGTGATGACCCCTCCAGATGAGCATAACATTTGGATGTGAAAACTAATAGCAACCCATCTTCAATATTTTTCCTGTGGATTGTGCAAAACGAACAGACTCGTGTTTTCTAGGTATAGAGTCTGAGGGTCTTTCCTATCACGAACAATTTATCCAAAAACTAATCATGGTGAACACTGCATACCCGAAGTAATAAGGTAAGGCTTGGACACAGCTTCAAGAGTAACTTTAAGCACTGCAGCAGAGGTTAGTGAGTGTGCTTACCATTGCAATAACAGACCTCCAGGTTACGATATTCGGAGCCTCTAAATCGTAATACACCTCCTGCTGCAATAGAAGAAAGTAGAGGAAGTTGCATTACGGCAATCCTAAGAAAGCTTGAGTGAGAAGCTTTTTTGTGAGGTTTAGATGAGTTTAGGCTGTTCCAACATACATTAGGCAATAGCTCACAGCCGTAGACCATGCTAAGCTTCTGCAGCTCTTGGAGCTGCAAGTGGTCAAAGCCCTGGTGTGTACAGGCAGTGTCCAAGAACAAAGGGCAAGCAAAGCTATTATATCCAAGGCAACTGTCCAAGGACCCCGCCAAAGCTCCAGTACCCAAAACGACACAAGATGCCGCTTATCTTGCACAGCAACTCCTCTACATTCAGAGAGATAAAGAGCTAACAACCAATTTCTCATCAAAAGAAACATGTTTGACATCTACCAATGTCGCTAAATCGTGCTGGCATTTGTTGTTGTAGCAATAGATACAAGATAGTGGTACATACTGTACACTTCTATTTGTTTGCAGAACTTAAAATTTGACTTGAAATTTCAGTAGACTTTCTTTCTCATTAAACTTTAAAGCTGCATTTTTTTAGTTAGTTATTGGGAGTATAACTGATGACTAAATGAAAACCCAGTAGGTGGCAAGGTACAAGCTCAATATATGTAAGGTCTGTGATATTTCTCAGATCACTAATTCTCTTGCAAATTGATCTGACACGACGGCATTTAGTAAGGGCAGCCATTGACGGGACGAATCAACAGTTTCACAGCGCCTCGAGATCTCTTCTCGTAGCATGGCATCATAGAGGCAGGTGCTTCAATTAATATCAATCCCAAACATGCAGATAAGTGGTTCGATGAGAAATGCAGATCACATACTGCTCAGTGCCCTATGTTCCGGTTAAATGTAATGCACCCTAAAAAAGAGTACAGGAAGCAATAAAAGCAGCACCCTGTTAGACTGTGAAAGACCAGTGGCCTGAACCGGCATACATACAAATGAGTTATAAGCTCTTTCGAGCTGCTGATTTCACAGAGCAAGATAGCAGCAGCAACATTTACCCAATCCTGGGTCTTGCCTCCATCGAAGCCTGCCTGACTACCATGCAAGCCAATGCTGTTAGAGTCCTGCTCGGTGGCATCGCTAATTTTGCTGCGAATGCCACTTTGCGCTGACTCGTACGTCCGCTGTAGATTCTGCATGTGCTCTTCTGCCGTCTGCGGCATGAGCTGCAGCTCGCTCTGGCTCTTGTAGCCAAGCATCGGGATGAAAGGAGGCAGCAGAACGGCCAAGAAGACCTGCACATATGGACAGGATGGTGTCCAGTGTCATGCCTTTGCCAACCCAATCAACAACTTGATACACCCACTGCATCGTAATAATTGCAGCTATTGCAAATGGCAGAATACAAAAAGTGACACATTAATTGCCAGGGCCAAAGTAGAAAGAGGACCTACTGCATTACCAAGTACCTTTGCGTTGTGGTTTTTATTCATCTGCAGTCCACCCATCCACATGTCGGTGATGAGGTTCTGACAGCAGCTATGCGTGATGAAGTCGCGAATGCTGCAGCTATTCGCCAGGCTGAGGCACGTCTGCCCACTCCAGTTCTTCAATTCATACGTAAGTAGTTGCCGAGCAAGGCTAGCATCCTGCTTGTGCACGTAGTCGAGGAAATCCAGTGCTAGTTTCTGAAACTCTCTGGAGAAACCATACATATTGCAGCATTCTGCTGTGCAATATATTTGACATGCCAGAAAGCTGCTGTGTAAGAGAAGTCCGAAAACATCTGATAGCAGCCTAGTAGCTGCAGCTTCGAAAGTGTGAGAGCTTACAGTACTTAGATCTTCAGCAATACCAGAAATATCGGTAATACCACAGTACGGTAAGGACAGGTGCAAAAAAAATCAGTAACATCACTAGACAGCTATTGTTACCTAGGCAATCGACAGAGCACGTCTTTTTCAGAAAAATTTCATCTGGCTGCAATATACCAGCCACCAGACCACTGTTAGTAGCAGAGCCAAGATTCCGGGAACACGTCTGGACTTACTACAAACCTTGAGTGCTTCATGAGCTCCACGGCTACAACGTTGTCGATGAGTGCATCTTCCAGTGCCTCTTTGTACAACGATTTGTATAGTTTGCTTGCTATGAGTGCCTAAACATGTAAATATTAAAAGCCATTTCCACTGTCTTGTCCTGCCTCACTTTTTGATATATCAAGCTCAGGGCAGCATGGCAGTTTATGTAGATTTAAGAGCACAGATCATTGCTACCAGTCAAAACTATCACACGAGCCATAATAATAATAATAATAATAATGCACTTGATAAAGCGCCCTCAGAGAACTCAATCTCTCTCTAGGCGCTTTACATTTGCTGCAAAGGGAAATGCAATTGATAGGTGAGTAAAATCATGCTTGAAAAACAATCAAAATGAATAACATGGTTAGGGGTGACATGCACAGGGTCAGCATGCAAATGTGGTTAGTGGCAGCATGCACTGTGTCAGCACGCATAAGCACATCAAGGACGAATCACAGGGACCCACCAAATGCTGTCCTAAACAAGTGTGTTTTTAAGTTCCTTTTAAATGTGGTCAGGTCAGGGGATGTACTGACGCAGGTCGGGAGGGAGTTCCAGGCTTTGGGAGCATACGAACTAAATGCACGATCTCCAAACGAGGTATTTTTCTAAACTGTTGGATTCCGAAAAGCAGGTGGTACGATGCTTGGCCTGATGGGGGAGTATGTCGGAAAGATAGGCTGGTGCCATAGAATGAAGGGACCTAAAAGTGAGCGACAAAACCTTGAATTCAATCCGTTGCTTGACTGGTAGCCAGTGCAGGTCGGCGAGAAGTGGAGTAATGTGGCAACTGCAACACTCACGACAGACAAGCCTAGCTGCAGAGTTTTGCACCAGCTGCAATCGCCTGATCGCACATGCTGGTAGGCCAGTAAGCAGTGAGTTGCAGAAGTCGAGACGAGATGTCACGAATGCATGGACCAACTTAGACGTGGTATCCTTATCTAAACAAGCCCGAATTTTAGCAATGTCATGAAGCTGAAAATAGGCAGATTTGACTGTGGAGCTGATTTGGTCGTCTAACGTGAGGTCGCTTTGGAATATGACACCTAGATTTCGAGCTGATTCAACAGGAGATATGCTGGCCAAGCCAATTTTGAGCGTCAGCCTTTCCAATCTTTGAATCACACTGGGTTCGCCCATAACTAGTAAGTTAGTTTTGTCATCGTTTAGTTGTATAAAATTTGCTGCCATTCATGTGCGGATGTCATCAATGCATGCAGCAAGTGAGTTGAGAGAATTTGAGGTGCTCGAAGGCTGGGAGGGATCAAAGCAAAGGTACAACTGAGTGTCATCCGCATAGAAGTGAAAGCCTAGATTGTGCTTGACAAGCCCATCAGCAAAAGGGAGAGTACAAACCATGAAAAGAACTGGACCTAGCATGGATTCCTGAGGTACTCCATATTTTAGAGGTACTTCAGATGATCTTTGTCTATTCACGTCAATACTCTGGAGTCTCCCACTGAGATAGGACCTGAACCACTGCAGAGCAGTGCCAGTGATGCCCAGGCCAGATGAGAGGTGCTCTAGAAGAACTTTGTGATCGATGGTATCAAAAGCTGCCGAAAGATCGAGCAAAACAAGCAGAGACACTCTACCCATGTCTGCATTCCTAAGTAGGTCGTTGTATACCCTAAGCAATGCTGACTCTGTGGGAGTGATTGGCTCTAAAGCCAGACTGGAACCTACTAGCAAAGTGTGAGGTTTCGATATATGAGTTCAGCTGGCCTGCCACGACTTGTTCCAGTGTCTTTGATAGGAATGGTAGAAGGGAGACTGGGCGGTAGTTGCTCAAGTTCTCTTGGTCTAGTGTTGCTTTCTTGAGAAGAGGCCTGACTACAGCTTTTTTGAAAGGTGCTGGGACATGACCTGAGGCTAATGACATATTAATGATGTTACTTATGCATGGCAGCAGCAGATCAATGCAACGTAGGAGCAGGACAGTGGGAATAGGGTCCAGAGGGCTTGTTGTCTTCTTTGATTGTGATACGAACTTTAGGACTAGATCACTAGTGACCTGCTTAAATGCAGACACTGAGGTGCAGCCAGGAACCAAGGGCCAAGCCATCGCTTCTGACAAGCACATGACTTGCTTCATAAGGCAAGATTCCTACAAATGATCGTGGGTCACATAAGTCAGTCCGTGGACGAATGTTCCAACGCATTCGCAAAGATAAAATGAACAAAACTGACAAGACATGGTAGTGTTTGCGCTATAAAAGGGCTTCAAGCTGCTCACAGGATCATTTATATCATACTTCTGTTGGAGCTGTATCTCCGTCTGTAACTCTACAAAGCCACAAAGATTATGTCGGTGTTACACTATAGAGTTTTGTATAGCAAACTCACAGCCTAAGCGGCTCTCGGTACGCATTTGGTAGCCAACAGACTTCACCTCACGCACCAAAGAAAAAGTGGGAACCATAGCAGAGTCAGGAGACCAGTTAAGGTAGTGAGTAGCATGGAAGTAGAAGCTCAGGATGGCTGAAAAGAATGTGCCATAGTCGGCAGCAGGAAAGTAGTTGTTGTTGTATAAGAATCGTGGAAGCGAGTTCCACAGTCTATGACCTGCAGAGCTAAAGCTTCTGTCACCAATAGTCTTTAAGTGGAAGAATGGAACAGTTAATGTATTGTCCATACAGGACCTGAGGGCACGAGGAGGCTGAAACTGGTACAGCAGTTCAGCTAGGTATAGAGGAGCTAAGCCGTGGTGGGCATTGTGGCTCAGGGTAAGAACTTTGCTCTGTATCCGTTGAACAACTAGCTATCATCCTAGCTCTTTTACTAAGGGAGACACGTGGTCAAACCTCAAGGATTTGCAAACTAGCCTTGCAGCCATATTCATAGCCATTTGCAGTGGCCTAGTGACTTTTTTTGGTAGCCCAGCCAAAATGAAATTACAATAATCAAGCCGAGACAAAACTAAGGAGCTAGTTAAATTTTTCGTCAAGCTGATATGCACGGAGGTTCATGATCTAGGTGAGCTGGTTCCTGAGGCTACTAACATCTTGCCACAAGAGAGCCACGAGGCTCTTTCTCAGTACAGCCAGCTACTGGCCCTATTGATTATTCTCGCTATAAGGGAACATGACACAGCAGCCATCGAGCACTGAGCAGAGACCCTATGAGTCTCAGACTGCCTAAGCAGCCGCAAGCTCTCGAGTGGTGGAAGGGTGGACGATAACTCGGCAGTCCGGTGGATGACTCGGCAGTCTTGCCCAAATCCATGCATTGACGGCATCCGTGGGAGACATCCATGTACCACAAACTGCTGCCAGCTGTCGGGCGGGTTCGGAACTACCGACAGTGTACGTCATCTTCTCTCGTCTGAGGTACCGGAACGCTGCGCTCTGATTCGTTGGCGCTATTGCCAACGCCTAGATGTGCTCCGATTGGCTAGCCGGTGGTCGGGAGGGCCACCCAGCCTAGTACTGGCAGATAACAACACTTAGGTGCTGTCAAAGACTGGGGTATACATAAACAAAACCACAATGAGAGCACACAGGTATCAAAAGTCTACTGGTGATTACCCCTCACCAGCCTCCTCTAGATTTTGCAGCGGCTCATGCACTGAATGGTAGAATGACTTGACAAGATGTGCAGGCACTGGGCCTAGCGAATATTCTGTACCTTGGCTAGCGCTTCTTCCTGTTGTTGCCACATGAATTTGGCCATCGCCTGACGCTTCAGAAGCACTGCCCACACCATCAGTTCGCTGAAGGGATACTCGAACTCATGACTCAAGTGGTCGGCTTCGTTAAAACGTGGCTTTTGCAAAGAAAAATCGAAAATAAAAAACTCAGTAATGATACCATAACAGACCATACAATAGGCTCCTAAGCATAGACACCAGTTCAGCTGCAACCTACCGACAGAGGGAATGCAGCACAAGCAAGCTTCGTAATTTCTTGGTAGACATTCTTAAATTTCTTCCGGGAGTAGTTTGACCGGTAGGCACCTCCCATGAGCCTGTTTATAATAAGCCCAACTTCTAGCAGTGTCACACGAGCACCGAGCACCTTATTCTGCAAAGATGACGAAGGTCTGTGACCTTGGTTACCAAACACCAGCAGCAGCAAGTGCTAGAGGGCTGGCACAAGAATTGGTAGAAATCGATTTAAAAAAATGTGCAAGCTCACCTTTCGTACACCTTGCAGCATCATGTACAAAGTAGTTGTTTGTCCAAATTTCTTAAATTAAATGAGAAAAGCTTATACCAGTGTGATTTAAGGAGGTTGCATGCGATTCAATGCATAGGCTGCCATGCAGGTGGCACAAGCCAGACTGCACAAGCAGCAGAACCTAACCCAGAGAGCTGCCTACTCTTATAGGCTAATTGTAGAAATCATACCGTATTGTACAACTCTTCCAGCCGTCCAACGGTGAGGAAATGTGTAATGTTGATACCTTTATCAAGCAGAAGCTGAACAAATTCCACGCGATCGTGCATCAGTGCGTCCATCATCACCTGTTCTAGAGAGCCATCCTGAATCATAGCAGATATGATTACATATGAGCTTCATTGAAGTTATTGCAGAGCTTAGCGATCATATATCAATTATTCTTTAGTGGAAGAATGTAAGCGCAGTCAATAAGTGATCGAACCACATCGAAGTCGTTCATGATGAGGATTTTCTATAATATAATGACAAAAGTTTTACTAGATACTAGAATATTTGAATCGATGTGTAACTCGGGAAACTAATTTTGAGCCGTCCTAGTAGTCCAGTAGTATATTCACAATATCCTCGATTTTGCAACATGTAATCTCAAATGTGAATCCGGCTAGTAATATAATTTTCTACTGACATGTGGCCGTTAAAAAGAGTCATGCAATTTGCATTACCTACGTTTACTTGGAAGTTGGTGCAAGATGGCATTCCCAACTGTGATTTTAAAATGCCATTAATTGGCCACAGAGTCGTCAAAATGTGCCTGGTCATAGAATAATATGGACACAAAAGGTACTTTGACTGTGGCTACTGCTCCGTTTGAGCATGAAGTAGACCATTGCTGTCAACTGCCACCTAACCTACAGCCGTTTCAGTAGGTTTCTACTCAATGCTATTAAACCATTCGTTGCAGGTTGACCACAGTACTCACAGTACTAAGGTGTGCTTTCTCACTCATGCCATAGTAAGATACATGGTGCACTTTCACTAAAGGTTCTGATAGATGTCTTCTTACGACATATAAAATCCTAGTTTCTCTAGATATTATTCTATTGGTCACACCTTTCACCACTCTTTTACGACCGACTTACCAGCAGACCACAGATCGGATTGATTTTGTTGTACATATGTACATATTTCTTCTCTCTAAATCGCTATATAAATGAATTATTTTATTATCTCACTCTCTATCTTTTCCTTGCTCAATCGATTACTCTCTACTGCTGCATTATTTTTTCTACTACCTGATAAAGGTTAGCTGATTTCACAGCCTCATTTATATAGTGGCAGAAGAGCCTTAACGGCTATCACCACAGCATGCAGTGGGCAATCAAGGATTGCCCACTTGCCAACTGCAAGAGTCCCACCCACGACCTGGGTCGTGAAGAGCGAGTGCCTTACCCCTGAGCTTAGATTCAGGGGCCATCGCCACGAATCAGACCAATCCACAGTAATAATACTGGTGTTTTCTCATTTCATCAACTCACGGTCAAAAACCACCAGTACACTCACATGCTACAGCTGCCTATCAGGCAAACCCTGAACTACTGCTGCAGTACTTGCAGCCAACAAGTGTCGCCGGAGTTTATGCAGATCTTATGAAAGCCACAATCAGGAACATGCCAAACAGAGGGCTATTTAAATAACTTACGCACACCACAGATGTGCTGCAGTATTTGGATAATAAATTTAAATGACTGAAAGATCTTAAAAACAACAGCACAACAGCTTCTTATGAACACAGACTAGCTTGCCTACCGGCCACTCTTGCCTGCATGCAAAGATGTGATTTCGGGCAAGGTCCACACGGTCCCATGCAAGAGCAAGGCTCAGCTGTTGTGGTGCACTCATATTGTGACCTAAGCAAAGAAAGATAGTTACAGTGCATGATCACAGAGTACATTTAACAAATCTTTCCATGACATCATTTGCTAACTCACGCAGTGCTTATGCGGTTATGCAACTAGCTGTGGCCTTGCAGGAACATAGCAAGCTCAGCAGAGTCAAATGTGCAGCATCAACTTGACCAATTTCCAAAAGCATCAGCATTCATTAAACTGCCATGTGAACTTACTTTTGAACAATGCTGTCAATATAGCAAGGTCAATGTCTTCTACTTGTTCACCCATACGAAATACTGTAATCTATGGAGGCAATAAAAGATAAATTGAATGACAACGCGAACTGCCTGTTTTCACCATTCATTACATCAGGGACCGTGTCAAAAGGTTGGCAAGAGCATGGAACAATATAGTACGAATCAGACAGCACCCCTTCATTGTTACAAAGCAAGATCATATATCAGCAATAAGGAGCCATTGGTCCTAAAACTATATACCGGCATGCAGCATATTTCACATTTTATGCTACAATGTGCATGCACATCTATACATGTTCCTTCATAGCCAAGCCTGCCACCTGAGATTGCAAACATTTGTAATTAGTGGTGAGTCTTGATGTTAATAATTTTGTATCTGATTATATAATGATCACAAATTTTTATACAAGTTACATACAGTATAGTGTGTACATATAAATATTTTGTGACAAAGTACATTACAGATATATTATGCATACATACGTATATGAAAAGGCATTCTTTTGTATAAAGCTTGCACTAGGCTCTAACTTTGTAATAATCTCGGATGCAAAATAATACTCGGATGCAAAAAGTACTTAGCTTGAGACTCACTAAACATTCATAAAATGTTGTAGTCTCTTAGGAGGCAGGCCAACAAAATACTATTTTGAGATAGGAGCCGAATATTGTGAGCAATATCAGTGGCCAAGGGCACATTTTACCACCTTGGTTTGTTTACAATAGACAGACACTAGAAACCAGCTGCTTTTGACTGCTCCTGAACTCTATGGGCTAATGTCATAGCCACGTTTTTTAAGACATTCTGTAGAAGTTGTGTCACACCATTACAAAATAAAACATATAAAAATATAATTCATTTGTATAGTACCCTAAGAGAACTTAATCTTGTTGTGAAGTGTGAGTGTGCACATTCTTAACAGCAAACGGCACTCCCACACAACCAAACTCAACAACGTTTAATAATCAACTGCAGCCTGGCAGAGGTTACAGCTAACTGGGGCTTATTGTCGCCTGGGGCTCAAGAACTCTGTGCTCCGATTGGCTAGCGTCCTTGCTAGAAACTAGCAGCAGGAATGCTGCGTTCCGATTGGTTAGTCAAGGTCAGGAAGGCCCTGCAGCCTAGCACCAGCAGACAACATTTAGGCACGGCACTCCCATAGGCTGGGGTATGCATTCTTACATCACGATCTCAACAATCTCTACTCAGGTGTTTCAAATATACCACAGGGCTCGAGCCCACGGCCTGGTCCATCAAATGCATCGACGAATCTGAATGTATAACAATTCTAGCTGATTCTACAGCCTATTTTATATAGCTACAGAAGAGCCCCTACAGCTATCACTGCTGCTTGAAGCTGCAATAAAGGATGCCCACTGCAGGATTCGAACCCACGACCTCGGAGAGGAGGAGAAAAGCAGCCAACTTACCTAGTGTGCCATCACCGCTCACCAATGCAGGATCCCTCTCTAAGCTAGCCCAAATTTTTGCAACACTACGTATCTGAAAGAAGGCCGACTTGATTTTGTAGCTGATGTGGTCGTTTAGGGATGGGTCATTTTGGAACTAGGCACTTAGATTTCGTACAGATGCAACAGGAGGTAAACTAGCAGAGCCAATATAGAGGATTAAGTTTTCCAATTTCTGAGTCACACTTCGTTTGCCCATAACTAGTAAGTTGGTTGTATCGTCATTCAATTTGAGAAAGTTTGCTGTCATCCATGTGCAAATGACAGCAATACATGCAGCAAGAGAGCTGCTTTGTGTGCTTATCAATTCATGATTAAGTGCATCTCACGAACCAGGGGTCCTACTAACCAGCTGTACTGAGTAACTTCTGGTGATCTTTTTTATGCTGTCCTAAGCAAGATAGTCTTGTGCTTTTGCTTGCTTGTCTAATAATAATAGCACATATGCCATTTACCCTCCCTTAGTAATAATAATAATACACTTTGCTTCTCTAGCCGAGTTGTATAGCACATGGATAGAGATTTAGTTCTCCTTTTATGCTATACAAATGACCTAATAGTATTGCTATTATAGAATAAAAACCTGTCATACAACAGAGGAAATTGTGGCAGCATTGATGTTATTGCATATTTTATTTCGAATTAACCTAAAGAGCAGGTTTATTGACTGACAATCGTTTGGGAACGAACTGAAAAATGAAGCTACAAAATGTTGCACGAACGAAGAAAAGTGGTAGAAACCAAAGTGCTGTAGCAGGATCGAGGCTGCTCAGGATGAAATAGCTCAGCTTTGAGCTTATATTGAAGAATGCTTAACAATTTAATATTAAAACATTCAGTCACAAAAATACTTGCATTATCACTGCAGCTGTAGAGGCTACTTTGGCTCCTCCTCTGTTCGGGTAATAAGAGGATTTTCTTTGATGTAAGGCATACTGAACTTGCATGCAGCATGTGAAAATATTTATTGACAGCTCAAATACAAATACATATGCTGTCGGTATGTATGCCCCTTGTGGGACAGTGCCCCAACACGATTCTTTATGACCACCCTTATCTGGCTAGACATAGAGGTCACAAGTTTCTATGTTGTCTCTTCTGATGTAGCATATTCCACAGACCCCGAATTTAATATAAATGGTCGGTTTCTAATGTATGCCGAACAGCCCTACCTAAACCGTAAGTCAACATCGCCCCATATACATTCTATAGGTTCGCACCAGGCGATTGAATAGGCCAGTGCATTAGATTCACACATTTGTCAAAAAGGTAATTTACTGGCTAGGCAGTATGCTCAGGGTCGTTATCTTGTGGTCAAATATAACGACTGCCGTGCAGAAAAATTGATCATACAAATCCGAGTTGCTTGAGCAAAACCAACATCAGTAAAGTACTTGTTTGATGAATTCGATCATCCAGTGCACTATGATGGCTAGCCATCCCTATTTCCTGAAAAAAGCATTCGTAACTGCCTAAATAGGGATTAACAGGTATATATTTTCGTATTCAGGCAATGATGCCCTCGAAAAAGTTCTCCGATAAATCCCTGCCACATGGGCTCTGCTGTAGCAGCTTATGCAAGCACATGCAGACGAGTTTCAACTACTGGAAGTTACGAGCATCATTGATCGTGTACAGGTATGAGTGGCTCACGTGCAATTCTTGCCGATTAACCCAATACTGTCATTGCAGCACTTTGCAGGGCTAGGACAGCATACCAGTCAGCAGGACCCACCAGCAGTGTTTTTATCTAGCAGCTCCAAACAAAAAAGCACACCTTCTTTACTAAAAGGGCAGGATTTTTTTCATGAATTGTTGTGCATGCGTTATTAGTTGGTCTAGAGGCATGCGAAATGGTGCGATAGAGGCGAGCATAGAAGACGATATAGCAGTATGTGGGATCGCATTGGAACTTGGTTTACAACATCACTGGCACTGCTCTGCAGTGGTTCAGGTCCTATCTCAGTGGGAGACTCCAGAGTATTCACGTGAATGGACAAAGATCATCTGAAGTACCTCTGAAATATTGAGTACCTCAGGGCTCAGTGCTACGGCCGGTTCTTTTCACGGTTTATACCATGCCTCTTGCTGATGTGATCGCCAAGCACAATCTAGGCTTTCACTTCTATGCGGATGACACTCAGTTGTACCTTTGCTTTGATCCCTCCGAGCCTTCGAGCACCTCAAATTCTCTAAACTCACTAGCTGCATGCATTGATGACATCCTCACATGGATGGCAGCAAATTTTCTAAAACTAAACGATGATAAAACTAACTTACTTGTTATGGGCAAACCCAGTGTGATTCAGAGATTGGAAAGGCTGACACTCAAAATTGGCTCTGCCAGCATATCTCCAGTTGAATCAGCTCGAAATCTAGGTGTCATATTCCAAAGCGACCTCTCGTTAGACGACCACATCGGCTCCACAGTCAAATCCGCCTATTTTCAGCTTCATAACATTGCTAAAATTCGGGCTTGTTTAGATAAAGATACCACATCTAAGTTAGTCCATGCATTCGTGACATCTCGTCTCGACTTCTGCAACTCACTGCTTACTGGCCTACCAGCATGTGCGATCAGGCGATTGCAGCTGGTGCAAAACTCGGCAGCTAGACTTGTCTGTCGTGAGCGTCGCAGTTGCCACATTACTCCACTTCTCGCCGACCTGCACTGGTTACCAGTCAAGCAACGGATTGACTTCAAGGTTTAGTCGTTCACTTTTAGGTCCCTTCATTCTATGGCTCCACCCTATCTCTCCGACATACTACCCCATCACGCCAAGCATCGTACCACCTGCTTTTCGGAATCCAACAGTCTGGAAATACCTCGTACAAACCTTAAATCCTTTGGAGACCGTGCATTTAGTTCTTATGCTCCCACAGCCTGGAACTCACTCCCGACCTTCGTCAGAACATCCCCCGATCTGACCACATTTAAATGAACCTAAAAACACACCTATTTAGGACAGCATTTAGTGGGTCCCTGTGATTCGTCCTTGATGTGCTTATGCATGCTGACACTGTGCATGCTGCCACTAACCACATTCGCATGCTGACCTTGTGCATGTCACCCCTAACCAAATTATTCATTTTGTTTGTTTTTCAAGCATGATTTTACTTACCATTCAATTGCATTTTACTTTGCAGCAAATGTAAAGCGCCTAGAGAGAGATTGTTCTCTGAGGGCGCTTTATCAAGTGAATTATTATTATTATTATTATTATTATTACCAGTCTTCTTATTAGTTGACTGACAGCCTCCAGATTAAGTGCCTGCTAGCTATATTTGATCCACTGGGTTAATGTTCGGCACTGGGAACAAAAAGAATTAACAAGCTTAAAGAAGTTTGCTGTCAAGGAGTTAGAGTCAGATGCTGATGAAGCTAATTTGATACATAACAAGTATGGTCAAGAAAGCTAAGAATTTGAAGTGAGATAATAAAAAAATAGGAGTCAATTGATTCATCAACCTTATTTATGTATCAGCAGAAGAGCCTTAGCAGTGACCATTCCTCTAGTACGGGGGGGGGGGGGATAAACGTTTGCAGGAATCGAATCTACTACTTGGGCACCATACTGCTGGGCTAAGTCAGGGGGCAATTATTCTGTACTTCTGTAGTATTCTGTTCTACACACGTGACATGGGGCAACTCCTGTCTATGACCATGCTATTTTGTCAATGAATAATAAAGCTAATTTTGTAGTCCCGATCATGGCATTGATAATGCATATAATTCTCCTAGTATGCTTAACAAATAATTCTTAGCCTAAGTAAGAAAAAAAAGCCCTCAACACAAAGCTGCTCAGAAGCTAAAATAAATTATGCTAATACCGAAGCGAGGTCTACCACTTTATTGGTTTTGCAAATCAAATACTGAATACAACACAGCAAATAAATCAAGTGCAAAGCAGATGGTTTTGCAGTCAACATGAAAGTTCATTCTCTTAACCTGTTCACCATCAGAATAAGAAAAACTTCAAAGCTCACATATCCTTTCCCGACCTACACATGTAGGACTGCCTAAAAGCTTACCATTTCTTTCTTTTTCATGCAAAGAATGAGCTCTTGGTAAAGTGCAGAAGCTTGACTAATAGAATATGCAAAGGTTTTCTGAATGGTACTTATAAGCTGGTCCTTTAATTCATCAGGCAACTGCCTGAAACCATAAATTGAAGCAGGATTTTGTAACACCTCCATTTTACTTATAGTTCAAAAACCAAGAAATGCAACGATTTCATTAACAGCTAGTAAAAATTAAGGAAGAACACACGACACCAAAATATTACAACCCAATATATAATTCTCCATAGCATCGAACTGAAAAGCAATTGACACAATCTAATCTCATTTGCAAATGAATGCGACTGAACGGTGGCAGTTGGATATGCTGTATATATACTGTATGTATGATACACTGTATGGACTGTCGTAATAAAAACTAATGGGTTAAACAGAGGTGAGATCATTTTGGAACGCTTAGACTGGTCAGGATATATAAATCAGAGCAGACGCATTAACACCAGAAATCAATATTATTGAAAGCCAACTGATACCGATGAAAGTGGCATCAGAATTCGTACCATAATTTTGTCACTGGTAAATACAATCTTTTGATCTAGCTACTATTCTTCATGCTGGTAATCAGTTTGCAGATGGCCATTCAGCAGTTGTGATAAACCGAAAAAACTTAATTGCAAGACGCTCTTACTTAAGCCGGCACAAGCATCAAGGTCAAAGTAAGTGACTTTCTTACACTAGTTGACTGAGTGATTGAGTGTCTAAGTGCATGTGGAAGGTGCCTGGAACCAGACTCAATGTCCAATGCCTCGACAATGAGCCATGCAACAACACCAACTTTTATGAACGTAGGGGCATTGGAAAACAGATTCTGTAGAACTTACCCATCATCATCACTGTATTTATGAGCAAATGCAAGTAGGTCGGATGCTCGCCCGCTGCCATCGCAAACCACGACGGGCACAGCTGGTATGTCGGTCACATAGTCAAGCACAGTGCGTATGGTATTGCTTCCTCCTTCGAGGACCAAGCAGACAATTGGAACACCTTTGAGTGACTTTTCACCATCTGGCAGAGTAAGGATATATTTTTTAATGAGAGTAGCCATTTCAAACATCACTTATTAATGACTTTGAAAATACCATTAACAATCACTATCAAACTGGTGGTCGGCAACAGGTAAAGCACGAATGTGCTACAATGCCACGAACACCCTTTCCTACAACATCGATAAGCTCATTGAGCCAACAGGGGGTTTAAAACACGATGCACAGACCATTGTGCTGTTCTGAGCAAATACATTCGCTATTATCAGCATATGATATCATTCGACTGTACCTCATAGAGCCAGGCCAAAGCTTGGGCCAAGGGCCAGATGGACTCGAGGCATGCCGACTCGTGCTCGACATAAGATAATAATAATAATGACAATGACATGACAATACACTTGATAAACTGCCCTCAGAGAACTCAATTTCTTTCCAGGAGCTTTACATTTGCAGATTACCTCCAACAGCTTAAAAGTGTCCATAGTAGTCATTCAAGGATTCTGGGTTTACCCGGATTCCCTCTCCAGCAATGGCTGCAGAGAGGCCGACGAGCGGACTCAGATTTTCACTTATTTCTTGAGTCATGAACAAAGCAACAGCCTAGGTAGCACATTAAGTAACTAGGCACTACTAGATAAGTACCACTACTTCTTTAAATCCTACGTCAAGGTTTGTGCACCTGGACAATAGCCAAGAATTTTACCGGGTAAAGATGTGACTGGTTCGAGGGTCGTTGAAAGATGGAATACAGTTTGTGGCCTGACAATAATGATTAAGGTGTTTGGCCCCACGCACTCTTTAGGGCTTTAAGGAAGGATAGCTGCACTATTTTCATCGAACTTTACTAACACCATAAAAACAACACAGTTCGATAACCTCCTGAAATAAAGCAGAGAGCATTAAATGAAAACCATTTTTGTTCTACCCATATTAGACGAGAGCATTGGAAGAATTTTAGGTACAGTCAGTAGACAAATCACTCTGACAACTGTTTTAGCTATGCTTATATAGGTAGCAGCTCCCTTGACTGTGGACGGTCGCAGTTAGTGTCTGTTTTAATGAAGTCAAGAAGTGGGTATTCCCAGAGCATCTTCATAGGCGTAATCAGAATTTCTGCCAGCTGGGGCTGAAATTTGACTTAGTTGACTTCCGTCTAGTTTGTGTGACGTCACACACAAGGCAATAAACAATTACATGACCAGTTTCCAGATATATAAACCGAGTGCATTAAAACTTGCTGTAAAAAAAGTTATTGAATACAAGCTGCGGTTTAATTGACGATGCGTTCTAAAAGGCATCTAACAACAGTTGTACACAGTAATATTAACATAAAATGCAATCAATGACACTATAAAGATTATGCTGAATAATGTTGGTGAATATGTAGGATTTCGAATAAATAGAAAATCCCACTATATTGCATTGCCTACAATAATAATACTAATAATTATAATAAAGATGGGCATAGCACCCTAAAAGACCTGGATACATTTCTAGGCATTTTTTTAAAAGCTTAAGAGCAATTCACATAGAGGATGGTTTGAACTGAAGGCAAAGTCTTCAAAGGATTTGTGGTCGATTAGAGGCAAAGATAAACCGTTGAGTGACTAAAGAGGGTGTTACACAGCTAAGTCTTGTAAGGAATTATCTCTTATAGGTAAGCTGGATCGAGAGAATAAAGAGATTTTAAAGTTAATGACAGAACCTTAAAGCTGGTGGACCACTTAAAGAGTAGCCACGTAGGTAAGAAGTGGTGTAATATGGCAATTGTAAGGCCATAGAGTTTTGCACCAACTGAGGGTGCCTTTTTGTACAAAGAGAAAGACTTTACACCAAGCTAGTGAGTTCCAGTCTGCTTTTAGAGCTAATCACTCGACAGAGTCATCATTGCTTCGAGTGTATAACGACCGTCTAAGGAATGCAGACTTAGGTAGTGTTTCTCAGCCTGGTTCCTTGGTCTTTCGGCAGCATTTGATACTATATATCCCCAAGTCCTTCTCGAGTGCCAGATATCTCGCCTGGGTATCACCGGAACTGCACTTGAAATACTATTATTCATTTTGTTTGTTTATCAAGCATGATTTTACTCACCATTCAATTGCATTTTCCTTTGCAGCAAATGTAAAGCGCCTAGAAAGAGATTAAGTTCTCTGAGGGCGCTTTATCAAGTGCATTATTATTATTATTATTATTATTATTCAGGTCCTATCTCAGTCGGAGACTCAAGAGTATTGATGAGAACAGAAAAAGATCATCTGACGAACCACTGAAGTATGGGGTACCCCAGGGCTCTGTGCTTCGTCCGGTTCTTTTTTGGGTTAATACTCTCTCTTGCCGATGTGAGTGTCAGGCACAACCTAGGCTTTCATTTCTATGCAGATGACACTCAGTTGTATTTGTTTATCAAGCATGATATTACTCACCATTCAATCACGTTTCCCTTTGCAGCAAATGTAAAGCGCCTAGAAAGAGATTGAGTTCTCTGATGGTGCTTTATCAAGTGCATTATTATTATTATTATTATTACTGTATCCTTGTTTTGATCCCTCCCAACCCTCTAGCACGTCAAAGTCTCTACACTTCCTTGCTTTATGTATTGATGACATCTTCACATGGCAAATGGCAGCTAACGTTCTTAAATTAAACGATGATACAAGCAACTTACTAGTTATGAGAAAACCAAGTGTGTCAGAAATTGTAAAACCTGCTCACAATCAGCTCTGCCAGGATATCTCAAGTTGAATCTGCACGAAGGTCTTGTTCCCAAGTGACCTTTCATTAGGCGACCACATCAGCTCTAAAGTCAAGTCTGCCTACTTTCAGCTACATAAAATTGCTCAAATTCGGGTTTGCTTAGATGGGGATACTTTGTCTAAATAGGTCCATGCATTGTTCCATCCTCTCTCGACTTCTGTAGCTCACTGCTTGCTGGTCTACCGGCATGTGCAATCAAGTGCTTATAGTCTGTGGAAAACTGTGCAGTTAGGCTTGTCTGTCGTGAGTGTCACAGTTGCCACATCACACCACTTCTCATCAACCTGAACTGGCTACCGGTTACACAGCACATCGACTTCAGGTTATGTCACTTACTTTTAGGTCCCTTCATTCTTTGGCTTTAGTCTAACTATCAGGTCTACTCTACCACCAGGCTAAGCCTTGTAACACCCGTTTGTCAGAATCTAATCGTTTACCTACACCTCGTACGAATACTTCGGAGACCACACCTTTAGTTCATATGCTCCCAAAGCCTGAAACTCACTTCTGACTGGCATCACATCTCCTGACTTAACATTTAAAAAAAGCTATAAATACATATATTTATATCAGCATTTAGTGGGTATATGTAATTCGTCCTTTGGGGACACTGTGCATGCTGCCACTACCCATATTTTCATGCTGACCGTGTGCATGTCACCTCTAACCATGTTATTCTTGTTGTTTATTGAGCATGCTACCACTAACCATCCGATCATGCTTCTTTGCAGCAAATGTAAAGTGTTGAGAAAGAGATTTAAGTTCTCTGAGGGTGCTATACAAAATATTATTATTTTTCTCTGTGTTAGTGAAGTCGGGAGGCTATTGTTAATGATGAAGTTTGCAAGTCCTACCAGGCAATATTGTTAGGCTGAATTACCACTGAGTGGGCTGCACTTAAAACTGCATTTTAAATTCAAATTGTGTTACAGTTATGCTAAGCTTCTGGGCAAGTGTTACATGAGCTTACACATGGAGGATTATTAGCCAACTATATGAGTATTGGCCTGCCAGTACTGCATGCCAATAGCCCCACCTCTGCTTCCCACATGGCTCTAACAACTCTTCAAAGTCTTACTTACGTGAAGAGATCTTCTGCTGCGAAATATGGTGCTCTAAGTGCTTCCTTAACCCAATCTCTGCTCCGTACTTCTCACTGCTGCCATTATCAGCAAGCAAAAAGTAGTTGTGGCTGCTATTGAGTACTGCCATATTACTTCTAGGGTAGATCGATGCATGGTACTCGATGCACGCCTACAGAAAAACACGAGGTACACATACGGACAGCCTCGTGACCACAGTATTGAGGCATTTTGGCTGATGGCAGATAATAATAATAATAATAATATTGCACTTGATAAAGCGCCCTCAGAGAACTTAATCTCTTTCTAGGCGCTTTACATTTGCTGCAAAGTGATACGCAATAGAATAGTAAGTAAAATCATGCTTGAAAAACAAACAAAATGAATAACATGGTTAGGGGTTACATGCACTGGGTCAGCATGCAAATGTGGTTAGTGGCAGCATGAACAGTGTCAGCACGCATAAGCACATCGAGGACGAATCACAAGGACCCACTAAATGCTGTCCTAAATAGGTATGTTTATAAGTTTCTTTTAAATGTGGTCAGGTCAGGGGATGTTCTGATGCAGGTCGGGAGGGAGTTCCAGGCTGTGGGAGCATACGAGCTAAATGCACGGTCTCCAAAGGATTTAAGGTTTGTACGAGGTATTTCTAGACTGTTGGATTCCGAAAAGCGAGTGGTACGATGCTTTGCCTGATGGGGTAGTATCTCTGAAAGATAGGCTGGAGCCATAGAATGAAGAGACCTAAAAGTGAGCGACAAAACCTTGAAGTCAATCCGTTGCTTGACTGGTAACCAGTGCAGGTCGGCGAGAAGTGGAGTAATGTGGCAACTGCGACGCTCACGACAGACAAGCCTAGCTGCAGAGTTTTGCACCAGCTGCAATCGCCTGATCGCACATGCTGGTAGGCCAGTAAGCAGTGAGTTGCAGAAGTCGAGACGAGATGTCACGAATGCATGGACCAACTTGGACGTGGTATCCTTATCTAAACAAGCCCTAATTTTAGCAATGTTATGAAGCTGAAAATAGGCTGATTTGACTGTGGAGCTGATGTGGTCGTCTAACGAGAGGTCGCTTTGGAATATGACACCTAGATTTTGAGCTGATTCAAGTGGAGATATGCTGGCAGAGCCAATTTTGAAAGTCAGCCTTTCCAATTTCTGAATAACACTAGGTTTGCCCATAACTAGTAAGTTAGTTTTATCATCGTTTAGTTTTAGAAAATTTGCTGCCATCCATGATCGGATGTCATCAATGCATGCAGCAAGTGAGTTGAGAGAATTTGAGGTGCTCGAAGGCTGGGAGGGATCAAAGCAAAGGTACAACTGAGTTTCATCCGCATAGAAGTGAAAGCCTAGATGTTGACTAGAAGCTGTGGAAAAGTGTAATCGAAAGTTGGCAAGACTGGATTTGATATTTAGCAGGTATGATTGGTATTTTGTGTGCTTTGCATCATAGATCTCGCTTGAAAGCCCTCACAGGCCAGCACAGATATTACAAAAACCCACCAGTCGAAGCCTTTCGGATGCTCGATGCAGCACATCACTGAGCTCGTATGCTCACATCGGCAAAACCAGAGCTACTGTGAGCTTACATCACTGCTCTGTCGTGGCTCGATCTCGGTCTGGTGGGGTGATCTGTTTGCAGCAAATTGCGCCCAAGACTACAGAAGGCTACCATGAGGATCCAAGCACTTCAACACTAAAAGGCTTGTAAAATTATACTTTTGTACAAAGAGGTCTTGCTGGTGAGAGCACATGAGCTCAGAGCTGAGCCTGAGCTCTCGCCTACGGTCACTGTCGTGACGTGGCTCGAGACCGAGGCTCCAACTCATAGGGTGAGCTCGTGGCGCTAGCTCGGGTGAAAGCTCGTGGCTGCCATGAGCACACCTACACCACTGCTAATATTAGCCTGCAGTGAGTGGGTACTAGCATAACAGTAAAACTTACATGCAAAAACCAAACATAACAATTATAACAGTGGATATTGCAATGCAAGATTATTCTTTTACATTAAAATATCTATAAAGATCAAGGTGACAAGCATTGTTGATAGTACTTGATGATTATCACTGTAACGATACTAGATGGATGACCTAAGGACCAATGCCAGACAGACTGTGTGAATGTCATGTGAGCTGATCTACCTAACCAAAGCAATAATAATAATACATTTGTATAACACCCTCAGAGAACCTAATCTCTTTCTAGGCATTTAAATATACTGTAAAGGAAACATGATCGAACGGTTAGTGGTAGCATGCTCAATGTCGACAAGCATAACATGGTTAGAGGCAACATGCATAGGGTTCACATTCAGATATGTTTAGTGGCAGCATGCTGAGTGTCAGCACACATAAGCACCCAAAGGTTAAATCACAGGGACCCACTAAATGCTGTGATAAATAAATGCATTTTTAGCTTCTTTTCAAATGTGGTCAAGTCAGGGGATGTCCTGACGTCAGTCGGGAGTGAGTTCCGGGCTACCCACAGCTAACAAAGATGCTCTGTCAGAAAGCAATTATGGACGGCGGCTGCCCACTACAAATGCCATTATATTCCGACATCATTTCCAACCAGAATATAATAAAGTCCTACCATGGCTGCAGAATGAGGTAGCTTTGTATGCCTATGATTCAATCCAAAGCATGAACACAAATTCATACTTCGTAATAAGGACACCGTTTGTTTGAAGAGTGTACAGTATGAATGTCCAATGGAGCCCCATTGGTGCCATCAGCGATGGCACATTAAATATTTACGAGAGGTGAAATCTTATGTAATACAGACATGCTGTATGATAATCGAATCATTATATCCTGTATGAATATTTTATAATGAAGACATACTACATATGTAAACATTGGTATATGCAACATGTCTTAGCTAAATAGCTATGGCCTTCACTCATAATCTTGATCAGAAACATTTGTTTATGCTAAATAGTATGTCTAGAAAGTCATAACAGAACATGCCAGCCAGCTGGCTATTGTGCTACTCTGTAGTTACTAATGAACTAACCTATATCCGTAAGAAATTACAGAAACCTTCAACTTTGCCTTTGAAGGCTAGCCTGAGGGTCTGTTGATCTAGCTAGTGGGCCCAGGCATCTTACGAAGCAAAATCCTTGTAGAAGGAGAAATGTCAAAAGAAAAAGCGACCCAGAGACCGGCTGCCGTTGGACTGAGTACCGAAAAAGAATTTTGCCTCGAGAAGGAATGAAACATAACCTCTGTGTAACCGGCCCACTGCTAATTGAATGAGCGACTACCTTTTCATTCGATGCTAAATGAAAGGCTTTATATTTTCACTCGGGTGCTCGAGCCGAATGCTGGTGTGATGAGTGAATGAATGCATGTGTTTATAATTGCAAATTGAGTGCCAAGCTGCAACCATTGCACCTGCTGTGGTGACTGGAGAGAGTATCTGGCTGTAGGACCTATGCAGGTCTAGGTAAGATGGGGAAATCTCCACTACCATGTCCTCGGCAATCCTTCCATGGCTGAATGTGTGAGAGAATTTTAGCTTCCGACGCAAGCATGTGTGAAGTGCATAGAAAGAAATTTAGTTTTCTTGGGTTGCTATACTAATACCTTATTATTATTATTATTATTAAAGAAAGCAGTAATTTCAAAAGACAAGCAACCAGGGGCCTCTGTCGTGGGGCTGAGACAGAATTTTGTCTCCAGCAGCAGGAAATAAAAACGATTTGCTGCTGCTAAGTTTGACGAAATACTTGCTTTTGTTGAGTGTCAGCTGTAGTAAACTGAGTGGCATTTCCTATTTGTCTGGGTGATGTCTGAGATATTTGTGTAGCTTCTGAGGGGGGTGAGTGCTCTCTTTTGTTCTGGATACACAGCTACTCCAAAAAGTTTATATTTGTTGCAGTTGTCAACTTCTCACTTTTGCTTTTTCTACTTTAAGATATAAGTTTCATCTATGAGAGTGCATTTTAACATTTCATTCATATTTGCACGGTTCCCTTCCAATTGGTCAGCTAAGGCTAGCAATGGAAGTGAGAGCAAAGGGATGGGAATTATATAAATTCATAATTCTACAGATTAATTTATATAGCAACTAAGGAAACTAAATCTCTATTTCTAGGTACTAAACACATATATGGTACTCTTACTTATGCATGCACAAATTGTTGTAATACTATACCGCTGAAAGTGGGCAGATTTACTGAGGACTCAGAAAGAGGCTTAGGGAAACGGAGGCAGAGCCAGTTTTGTGAGGGCAATGCTTTCTGTTGCTTTGAGGGATATTGGATTTGCTAATACAGTACCATGGTAGTCTTATTGTCATTTAATTCATGAAAGTTTGGCACAATCCAGATGCATATGAAGTAACTAAGAGCTCAAAACTAGCACTAAACAGCACAATGGAGTCATTTGCATACTGCTAGCAGATTAGCTGTGATATTATAGGGCGATCTTGAGTAAATTGCTGGTAACATTGAGTCTGTTCGCAAGCAGAAATATTTGGAAATCTGTTTCAGAGCCAGCACAGCAACCAATGCTACAGCAAAATTTTTAAGATTGTCAAACTTACATCCTTTGCTATCAGGTCGTCGCGTTGAGATACAACTCCCCATGGGATCATGCCTATAGCCACAATGTTCTTCTTGTGACTGAATTTAGCAAGACGTTTGTATAGCGCCTCACCGACATGTTTCATAACACCTGCATACAGACATAGGTGAATGCATTGACACTTGCATGCCACTGCATCTTAACTCATGCTGTACATTGCATGTGACATGGTAAAATGTCGTGCACAAAAGACGAATACTCTAATATGCTAATGCAAACTGACTAGCCTTTCAAAATATAGTACGATCAAATGCCATCTGCCGATCAAATGCCATCAGCCGTGAGACTGATTGCAGGCAAATTTCGCCTCGCGCAATGAACTATCGTACAACCTCCGGTTTTCTGTGCCAGTGCCATACCATTTGTGCAATCTAGATTATTGTTCTGCTTCACACAAAAAAGAGCTATAAACTTTAAACTGTCGTTTACACGAATCAGTCCAACTTGTTATATTGTTCAAAAGAATGTGTTTTTAATTGAAAATTGGTGCAGAACTGCAAGCATTTCGTGCACTGTACTTGGCGACTACAGACAGTGTCCACTGCTTGACTAACACAGGTCTGTGCTGGCAGGGATTAAGTACCACATGCGCAGTCTGCTGCAGCGTTGCTTAGCACTTCTGCTGGGCTAGAGGTCTGAGCAGTGTGTGGCCTTATTCAGCCGCTGTGAGTGCAGCCATAATTTCAATAACAGAACTACCCAACGTCGTCTGGCACGGGACTGAGCATAGAAAAGACTCGGGAATTACAAATACAAGCACCACTTAGCCCAGACTCACCGAGTCTGGATGGAATAGCACATTACCTCAGCAGGATTTTGTTACAGGACACTTTTGTAAGAAGCATGAGAAGTAGGACTCTCGTGGGCAGAGCGCTAGCTTGCATGAAATACCGGCACCAGCAATTACAATTGCCTTACATAAACTTATCCACAAAGTAATATATAGGCCATGGCCATATGAACAGCAGATCACATAGAAAGTAGCACACTACTTCTTATGGCCTAGTTGCCTTCTGACCTCAATGCACAAATACAAGCAGTGTGCTGACGGAAGATTCTGAGGAAGCTTGTCATCACCCACACAGTACATAGTTCTCCAGCATACCCTCTCGAACCTGTCCACAAGCACCAGTGAGAGGAGCCAGCCGACAATGGCACCTATGGTCGGCTGGTGAGTACTTGCCCGTGCTAACCCATGCATAAGTGCAGCTGCGTTGCTTACGGAATGATTGCAGACTTGAAGAATGACAGAGTTGGCAACGACTAATGTTTGCTGGAATAAACAAGCTTCAATTCGATCAGTTTTGAGTATAAATTAGGATTATGCAATTGGCAAGGAGACTGGGAAGGCTGCGCTAAGGGTAGTTCCATGTTTACCTTTCTCGTCGGATTTAGCTTTCTCACTAGCTGCGAAAATCGCCAGTGGTCTTGGCCTACACGTCGGCAAGTCGGTGGATGATATAGGTTCCTGCTTGTACGTCCCCTGCTCCCTATTTGTACTATCACATTTCATCGGCATGTGGCATCCTCGAGTCGTCTGACATTTCACTCTATGAAAGCTCTTTGCAAGACTTGATGCTCGGGAGCCTCTGCTTAGCCTGCCCCATCATTTGGATGCACGACATAATTTGGATATACATGCAGCCACCCTTGTGTGCAGCACAGTTTTCCATCAGCATAAGTGCTCTGTTTAGAGGTCTGCCTCACTCCGAATATGAGCAGGCTTTTGCATTTTACGCCTGTTCACTTTTCCGACAGCGTGGCTGCACCTAACACCAAGTAGTATCAGGTAGCTGCAGCTCTCAGTACAACTGTAAAGATAGTCTGCTAACTAGAGAGTGGATGAGCTGTGTCTATTGGTCCACCCTGGTGTTTGTGTGTGTGTGAGAGAGATGATAATAAAAATAATATATTTGATAAAGCGCCCTCAGAGAACTCAATTTCTTTCTAGGCACTTTACGATTGCTGCAAAGGAAGCAGGATCGAATAGTTAGTAGTAGCATGCTCAATAAACAAGAATAACATGGTTAGGGGTAACACGCACTGGGTCAGCATGCAAGTATGGTTAGTGACAGCATGCAGTAGTGTCAGCACACATAAGCACATAAAGGACAAATCACAGGGACCCACTAAATGCTCTCATAAATAGATGCGTTTTTGGTTCTTTTTAAATGTGGACAAGTTAGAAAATGTCGTGATGAAGGTCGGGAGAGAGTTTCAGGCTTTGGGAGCATACAAACTAAAGGCACGGTCTCCAAAAGATTTTGGGTTTCTACGAGGGACAGTTAAACAGTTAGATTCCGAAAAGTGGGTGGTACGATGCTTAGCCTGGTGGAGGAGTAGATGTGATAGGTAGGCTGGAGCCAAAGAATGAAAGGACCTAAAAGTGAGCGACAAAACCTTGAAGTCAATGTGTCACTTGACTGGGAGCCAGTGCAGGTCGGCGAGAAGTGGTATGCTGTGGCAACTTCGACACTAATGACAGACAAGCCTAGCTGCAGAGTTTTGCACCAGCTGTAAGCACCTGATTGCACATTCCGGTAGGCCAGCAAGCAGTGAGTTACAGTAGTCAAAACGGGATGTCACAAATGCATGGACCAATTCAGACATGGCATGTTTGCCTAAAGAAGCCTGAATTTTAGCAATGTTATGCAGCTGACAGTAGGCAGACTTGACTGTGGAGCTGATGTGGTCGTCCAATGAAAGGTCACTAAGGAACATGACACCTAGATTTCGTGCAGATTCAAAAGGAGGTATGTTGGCAGAATTGATTTTGAGCATCTGGCTTTCCAATTTCTGAATCACAATTGGTTTGCCCATAACTAGTAAGTTGATTTTTATCATTATTCAATTTAAGAAAATTTTCTGAGCAACACTTCTGAAGTCACAGCTCAGTTTCCTCACATGGGAGAATTTAGTTCACACCTTGCTGTTTGTTCCCCATTCACATTCTCACTAAACATTCATACAACGAATGGAGTCATTGCACCGCCATGCAAGTTACTGAAAAAGTGCAAGTGCTCCTGCAATCACTAGACTCATGAAACAAACCCACTTCTGACTGCAGTGCATTAGAGAGGTGAAGAAGTATTAGGAGCCTAGCACAGTGCAAATATGAGCTAACGCCTGTATTCTTAAACACAGGTCGCTTGATTATCTGCTACATTATCCTTTATATCTGATATCAGCTCTTTTGTATCCAACAAACAGTTTTTGACAGGTTAAAAAGCCAGTAACTTTAAAAACCACTGGCCAGACTTCAACCTGGCACTACTTCGGGCAGTATGATAGTGCAAGGCACTATTCTAAGTCAGGCCCTACTGTGTAAGAAAAGCCAAGGGGAAGAAGAAACCTACCACCACCTTGACCGTGTTTCCAGAAAAAGTCTCTATAGAGCATCTAGCACAGCACTACTATGGTTCTTGATTACAATGAGCTACACAGCCTAGCCCCTTCCCAATCGGGACATTTTACCACCTGCTGCCTTCCTCAGTCTCTCCAGTCCTTAGCCTGACATTGAAGTCTAGTGATGATTCAATGGCGATTCAAAGACGAACAGCCTACACCTACTGTAGTAAAAAGCATCAATGAACAAGATCCGAGCAACTTCCCGAGAACTTACTGCTGGGGAGGCAGATTTGTAACTGCCAAATCAAAAGCAGCTACGGTCTTCAGCCACTGTCTTACCTGTCGTTGTGCCCCCGGTAATGATCCATGCACCAGTTGTGTGAGCAGCACTCACGAGACCCTTTCGGAATACCCTCTTAAGCTTGGGCTGCAGGTCGAAGTTTGAAATGCCTCCATGTACCGAAATGAGAAGCCGTGGCAGCTGCAACTTCCAGTGGTTGAGCAGGAGCTCCAGCACGTGCTCCGGCGGTGTCATGTAGTCCAGACGTATGTACTAAAAATTCAACAGGCGGACTAAAAGCTAATATTCATATTAGCATAACAACAATAATACCATTATTATTATAATTACATTCGTATAAGGAGACTAGGAACAGAAGAAGGGAGAATATACACACAGACACACACACACACACACACACACACACATATAAATATGGCCTGAGGGAGATGCAAGCATTATCCGAAAGGTGCACAGCTCTGCCATATGCTGTGAGCCCACCTCGAACTAAAATGCCATCATCTTTAGTGAACATGGCCCACTTGCTAATGGAGGTCAATGGTGCCCATGAGGAGGAACATATCCAAGACAGATCTGCAGTCACATTGATTTCTATGAATAACGATTAATTAATGACTAACCGGGTTCGTAACATGAAAGTGATTTTGAGGTTGAGTGAAGTTGAGGCACTGATGAAATTGAAGTTGAAGCACTGATGCAATGGATAAGGATTAAAACAGCATGCCATTGGGAGCAGAGATCATGTTCACTTTAGTTTAATTACGTAGTTCTCGTTCGGCTTTTATAGTGTACACTTTTGACTGCTTTCACAAGTGCAAGGTAAGTATGCTAGGTCCATCGGCTGACAGAACCACCAGCAATCCACAGCAATCCACTTAACCTTGCAGACAGAGCTGGCACAACCGGGGTCAACGAGCCTTGACATCCAACCTGACTATTCGGCTAGACACCCAGCATGACCCCAGTAAGATTTGCTAGCTGTTGATACATGATATAGCCAGCTGGGGGGGTCACCCAGCTAGGTGGAGCCTGCCCTTTGACCACGGTCAGAATGGGACAGGAGCAGTTGGCTATTCCAGTTCGGCAGGAGTTAATAATAATAATAATAATGTACTTGATAAAGCGCCCCCAGAGAACTCAATCTCTTTCTAGGCGCTTTACATTTACTGCAAAGGGAAATGCAATTAAATGGTAAGTAAAATCATGCTTGAAAAACAAACAAGATGAATAACATGGTTAGGGGTGACATGCATAGGGTCAGCATGCAAATGTGGTTAGTGGCAGCATGCACAGTGTCAGCACTCATAAGCACGTGAAGGACGAATCACAGGGACCCACTAAATGCTGTCCTAAATAGGTGTGTTTTTAAATTCCTTTTAAATGTGGTCAGGTCAGGGGATGTTCTGACGCAGGTCGGGAGGGAGTTCCAGGCTTTGGAAGCATACGAACTAAATGCACTGTCTCCAAAGGATTTGAGGTTTGTACGAGGCATTTCTAGACTGTTGGATTCCGAAAAGCAGGTGGTACGATGCTTGGCCTGATGGGGGAGTATGTCGGAGAGATAGGCTGGAGCCATAGAATGAAGGGACCTAAAAGTGAGCGACAAAACCTTGAAGTCAATCCATTGCTTGACTGGTAGCCAGTGCAGGTCGGCGAGAAGTGGAGTAATATGGCAACTGCGACGCTCACGACAGACAAGCCTAGCTGCAGAGTTTTGCACCAGCTGCAATCGCCTGATCGCACATGCTGGTAGGCCAGTAAGCAGTGAGTTGCAGAAGTCGAGACGGGATGTCACGAATGCATGAACTAACTTGGACGTGGTATCTTTATCTAAACAAGCCCGAATTTTAGCAATGTTATGAAGCTGAAATTAGGCAGATTTGACTGTGGAGCCGATATGGTCGTCTAACGAGAGGTCGCTTTGGAATATGACACCTAGATTTCGAGCTGATTCGACAGGAGATATGCTGGCAGAGCCAATTTTGAGCGTCAGCCTTTCCAATCTCTGAATCACACTGGGTTTGCCCATAACAAGTAAGTTAGTTTTATCATCGTTTAGTTTTAGAAAATTTGCTGCCATCCATGTGGGGATGTCATCAATGCATGCAGCAAGTGAGTTTAGAGAATTTGAGGTGCTCGAAGGCTGGGAGGGATCAAAGCAAAGGCTCTTGATGTATTCAAACGTTCAAACGTGTACCGTGGCACACAGTTGTCCCAGTCATCCTGCAGCACTCAAATCTTGAACGACGAGGCACCTATTGCTTTTCACGACCCTGATCGTGGATTGTAATCCTTCAGCACACAATCGTTATTGCATTGCAAGCTGGGTGATAGCCATTAAGACTTTTCTGCTACCATATTACTGAGACAGTTGAATCAGCTACCCTTTACTTTACTTTCTTATTTAGATTTTGTTCATAGCTGATCTTGGTTTAACATTGGATCATTACCTTCAAAATTCATACTTTTCACTGCTTTATCATCTTTTTTATTAGACATTGAATTTCAGCTCTACTAGCTGAAATAGTGAAAAGTGGATTAACTCTGATAGAATTAACTAAATTGTAGACCATTATTCAAATGAATATGCTCTTTAAATGCATAGGGCTAACGACTAATCATACTGTGCACTTATACAGTACCAACTGCATAAGAGATTCGTGGGATTCCACGGGATAGGTTAAGATGCAGTCTCAATTCAGGCCTGCATTCCTCTGATTGATTGGCCTCTATGCACTTGAGTTGGATGTATAGTCTATCTTGGCTGCATAGTAGGCCAACTTAGTCAACATCGCCCAGCTCAGTGAGGAGCAGCTAAAGCTACGGTATATTAACTCGGTTGCGCGAGTTGGATAACAAAAACTTCAACTGTGGGAGTAAAGCTTTGTCAATTATTTGTTCAAACATGGATGCAGCAGGAGGCAAGCGCTTCAGCCTGACGGGTGCATCAAGAGTGTGCAAGCAAGATCTTGTCTGCCCCTAGGACCAAAGGGCTACAGCCGTTCTGTTCAGCCCTTCTATAATTAGGTGTTCCCATTATATTATTGAATACACTTTGGCACAGGGGTTAAGGTAATAGCCTCTGACGACTGAGGTCGTGATCTCAGTCGGCAGGTCAGAGTCGTCAGATCTCAGCAGAATATCACTTGAAGGTAGGAAAAAATGTTAAAGTTTCAAAATAATGACATGCCCCCTCGAGGTCAACCGTCCGACTGCTATTATGTTTTGTTAAGGCACTATACAGATGAGTTATACTGTTTTATGCTCTGTGGCAGCTCCTGAGCAAAATTTCTTAGGCTACAGGCACAGCACATGTCATGGGTGCTAGTCCTTGCAGACGTTCGACCGATACTGATGGAGCTAGTGCCTCGAAGTAACGAGCTGTAGTTGCTACACAAAACAATGCAGCTATGTCGACTGTAGCAGAGCACGGCAGTAACCACTAGCACCCATACATTAATACGACAAATTCATGTTGTTAACTCTTTGCAGTCTATTCGACAGCTACCGGGAGCTGGATGTTCACAGCACCTGCCATATTGGATAACTCGAAGCCCATAGTACAACTAACTGGCCATCACTACAGACGGTCAGTTCATAGCCCAGGAGGTAAGGTGCTTGCTCCTCACAATTGCGGTCGTGGGTTCGAATCCTGGAGTGGGTAATAATAATTATAATAATGTACTTGATAAAGCGCCCACA
Source organism: Cristatella mucedo (assembly GCA_009760855.2). Taxonomy (NCBI): domain Eukaryota; kingdom Metazoa; phylum Bryozoa; class Phylactolaemata; family Cristatellidae; genus Cristatella; species Cristatella mucedo. The sequence continues at coordinate 13,440,493 of WPIO01000001.1, read as the reverse complement.
GAGAACTTAATCTCTTTCTAGGCGCTTTACATTTGCTGCAAAGGGAAATGCAATTGAATGGTAAGTAAAATCATGCTTGAAAAACAAACAAAATGAATAACATAGTTAGGGGTGACATGCACAGGGTCAGCATGCAAATGTGGTTAGTGGCAACATGCACAGTGTCAGCACGCATAAGCACATCAAGGACGAATCACAGGGATCCACTAAATGCTGTCCTAAATAGGTGTGTTTTTAAGTTTCTTTTAAATGTGGTCAGGTCAGGGGATGTTCTGACGCAGGTCGGGAGGGAGTTCCAGGCTTTGAGAGCATACGAACTAAATGCACTGTCTCCAAAGGATTTGAGGTTTGTACGAGGCATTTCTAGACTGTTGGATTCCGAAAAGCAGGTGGTACGATGCTTGGTCTGATGGGGGAGTATGTCGGAGAGATAGGCTGGAGCCATAGAATGAAGGGACCTAAAAGTGAGCGACAAAACCTTGAAGTCAATCCATTGCTTGACTGGTAGCCAGTGCAGGTCGGCGAGAAGTGGAGTAATGTGGCAACTGCGGCACTCACGACAGACAAGCCTAGCTGCAGAGTTTTGCACCAGCTGCAATCGCCTGATCGCACATGCTGGTAGGCCAGTAAGCAGTGAGTTGCAGAAGTCGAGACGAGATGTCACGAATACATGGACCAACTTAGACGTGGTATCCTTATCTAAACAAGCCCGAATTTTAGCAATATTATGAAGCTGAAAATAGGCAGATTTGACTGTGGAGCTGATATGGTCGTCTAACGAGAGGTCGCTTTGGAATATGACACCTAGATTTCGAGCTGATTCGACAGGAGATATGCTGGCAGAGCCAATTTTGAGCGTCAGCCTTTCCAATTTCTGAATCACACTGGGTTTGCCCATAACTAGTAAGTTAGTTTTGTCATCGTTTGATCGTGTATTACCAACTCTAGGAATTATTTATGGCCGCAAAGGCTCTTCCGTTGCTATACAAAAAATAAGGCTGTTAAATCAACCACTATTTTTTATACGGTCGAAGCCATTGATTTATGATATATCTGGTTCCTAATATCTGTAATTCAGGAACCACAAGTAATTCCAAGCACTCATAATCTAGCCGGTGCACGTGTTTCATTAGGGAAACTGCTTAACTTTGTGAGCCCCGAGACATCACTAACCAGAAGCACACAAAAATCATGCCAGTCACCTTAGTACCAGAAAAACGCTACATCATAGAAGAACTGCATTCCGACTCACACTAGGGAATGCACCAGGAACTTCAATAGCCTTACCTGAGCTTTATTAGGATGTGCATCACCCTGAAACTCAATCTGACCGAATGCATCTGTCGGAAGATTGCACGTATTGCTCGCCGGATGCCATCTAGCCTTATCATTTCGATTCAATTCAGTTTGCTTCCCTGCACTGGCAGCAGAGACGCTGCTTTCATCTCGCATGGCATACTGGTGGTCGATCATTAGTCGCCCACATCCACATCTACAGTTCAGTTTAGCAAAAGCAGGGAAAAGAGAGGAACACTGGAACTCGTTAGCATACAGCACTTAACTAACTTGATACATACGAGCAAGCCTGCAAAATATCATAGTTAAGGTGTACATTGGCAGTAGTGGCAGTTAGTGTCCATCGATCGTTATATGCTGAATCATAAAATCCTCGGAATCTCAGCACATAATCTTCACATCAGACATTTATCCTTTTTTCCTAGCTTGCATTAAGTGCCATGAAAAAGACTTGGTTCCCTTAAAGTATTATATAACCCCTTTATTACTGCTATATTTATTATGTCTGCACAAACATCGAATCCGTCTTATGATTTTTGATGGTGGGAAACTGTTGAATACAACCTTTTTGCCATATTCCTGGAAAAAAGGTTCACATTTTTGCAGGAGCGATGCATGTGTATGCACGCATATGCATGGATTTTTTAGTGTGATTGTACGGTCTTTCATATACAGCACTATTCTGGAGGATACTGCAATTAAAACTAGTTTTTTTAAATTAGTCGAGGACTCAGGAATCCAGAAGTACTCAGATATGAGAACAGCATAGTGAATAGCACATACAGCAAAATCGGAAGCAGTGTCAAAATGCACTTGCAGTTACAAATCTCAATTGGAAGAACCATTACATAATTGCAAAGGTAAAACTCGTAGTAACTACAACAGTTTGCATGAGAATTGTATTGCCTTTTGTCTCAGTTATCAATGTCGCATCCGATAGCATTATCATTTCATCCCTGAGCAGCATGGTAGCACAGTAAAGCAGAACCAAAACGTTTTCAACAAGACTACAAATGTGGAGCCTGCGGAAAATAAATTGTTGATAGACAACCACTGGAAAAAGCAAACACACTAACATGGTGAGTGGAACCAGGAAAAGCTTGACCATTCCTTCTAGGCTGCTAAACTGCATTCAGACACTGGCAGCAATAAAAACATTCAGTCTTGTTGCACTACAACCATTCAGCTACCAGATAAAAACACGTGAATGCATAGGTAGGTCTACTCTAGTACAGTAATCAATCGTCAGGAAGTAACTCAAGAGGTAGGGATCAATCGTCCGATTCCAGCCAATTGTAACCGTCAATTTGTACGGTAAACGCCATCGCACAACTCGCATTGCACCTAGATCACTGCTTATGCATGCATACTCCACTAAATTGAAAGAAGCCAGCCAAGTTCAGGGCTGAAGAGAACCACCACGACCTCACAAAGCACAACAAGCAGCGATTAAGTGCCTGCTTTTAGGCAAGACTACTCATGCTCTGAATAAAGCCAGTACACAGCTGCCACCATTGGCTCTGTGTGTCTTGATTACTTGATTAGCAGCTATAAAACTGCTTGGTCCACATTCTGAGTCAGGAGCCTCAGGTTTCTATCCAGATTTTCATTAGCCTATGAGTATAAACCCAGAATTAAGGAGCTTGCACTCGGCTACACCGATCTTGATCCGACTTCCTCAGCACATACTTCGTTATTGCCAACTTCAGCCAGGGTGAAGGTCACCAAAGGTATTATGTTGCTATACAAATGAGGCTGTTAAACCAGCTGCTCTTTACTTTACAAGGAATGGTCTAACCGGTAAATGTATATATACCTGTACATATACCTCTACGTGCATGTAGTATACTCATTAATAAATCGCAGAGGTAAAATTCCAAGTGAAATGGCAACTGTTCAATAGTTGACTATGAGCACGAAAGAAACTATTGACCAAAATGGGCACACAGATCATGGATGGTGGAAGAGGGTAAAAAACAACCGCAAAAGAAAACCAACAACCGTAAGCACACATTGGATAAGTCAAAAACAAAAACCAACAACCATAACCATACACGAGATTAACAAGTCGAAAAGACAAACAGCTGGCCAACTGCCAAGGGAATGAACTTACCTCAAATCACCACTGGCAACGACAGGCTTGATGCATTCTCTTTTCTTGAAAACTTTTTCGATCCAATACTCTTCAGCCTGCAAATAGCATCGGTCAACGACGAGATTTTGTTCATTAGCAGCCAAATATAAATGCATACACGAATGAAGTCGGTAAGATGGATGATATGATATGAAGGTTGCAAGATCGACAGAATACTTGATAAACACATAGCCTACGTACCCCATTGGCACTGTCATCACTCTCTGCCGTATCCCATACTGTAGCCTGGGTCTGAGAGCCTGTAAAAAAAAAGCATTTGAGGCCTAATCGCCATCCTTTCTAAAGCACCTAAATTTAATCGGTAGGCATGGGGTGTGCCATTAGGATTCATAGATCAGGCGATAGATTAGGATTCATAGATCATAGAGGAAGAGCTTTTTGCAATTCTCTATATCCAGTTATTCAAGCCTTCAATGACCCCAACTACTGGTCGAGCCAAGCCTACAGTCGGATGTCGTGAGTCATTCATCAGCTGCCGTGACAGGGTGAGCCAGGCGTGAAGCAAAGCCAGCTGGCTGATGTGACCTGGGTGAACATCCTTCTCGTGCCGTAATCAGTGATCCAAGACAGGATTAGGCTGGAGCCAGCAGGCTGCACCACAGCAGGTAGACTGGTGGGGAAGGACAAAGCCAAGTCATGCATTCCTGAGCATCACCACTTGTTTTGGCAGCCTGCTAAAAACCTCCCAAAGCCTGGAACTCCCTCCCGACCTGCGTTAGAACGTCCCCTGACCTGACCACATTTAAAAAGAACTTAGAAACACACCTATTTAGGACAGCATTTAGTGGGTCCCTCTGATTCGTCCTTCATGTGCTTATGCGTGCTGACACTGTGCATGCTGCCACTAACCATATTTGCATGCTGACCCGTGCATGTCACTGCTAACCATGTTATTCATTTTGTTTGTTTGTAAAGCATGATATTACTCACCATTCAATTGCATTTCCCTTTGCAGCACATGTAAAGCGCCTAGAGAGAGACCGAGTTCTCTGAGAGCGCTTTATCAAGTGCATTATTATTATTATTATTATTATTATTATTATTAAAAATCCCTGGCACTATCATGCTAGGCATTAAGCTCTCATCTCACGGAGTTGACAGGGGGGAGATTGCGCTGCTCATGCAGCGATCTGCTCCTGCATATCCAACAAGTCCTCCATATCTAGCAGCGCCATCAAGTCCTCAGTGGGTCTCTGTGTTTTGATTCACAAGCGGTTAGACGTCTGTCATAAATAAACAAGTGAGAAAAATCATGGCGGACAGCAAATAGCTTGCTTAGTCTTGAAATACGCAATCTTTGCACGCAGGAGAATGTTCGGGCATGAGGAGCACCGAGACAGTCGTCGGGGGGGGGGGGCAGCTTCACAGCATGTGGAAAGCACCAAGAAAAAGGTTTAGTTCTCTTCAGGTGCTACATAAAGGTCTCATCATGATTATTATTAGTATTAGTATCATTATCATTATTTGGTGCGGAGCTGTCCAGGACTTGGCAGCCAACGCGACAACAAATCTGCGGCTCGCACTGGTAAAAGAAACCTAGGGTAAGGGGGCAAAGCAATTTGCCACCGAATAGCAGGCAATCAGAAGTCAAGTCAACGGGAAAGCAAATCAGCCTCGATGAGACATGAAAGCCTGTAACTGGGCGTACCTAAAGCCAAGGTTGGATTAGACTTTGAACTTACCGCAGGTTTGGTCAGCTATAATAGGTTTGCAGGGCCGACTAGGACAGCACGAAGCTCGGCAGCTTTTTGGGCAAATGCTTGTATCTCCTAAGCAGCATTTAGGATGCTGTAACTGTTGCAAAAGATCTCACTTGAATCATTTACACCAAATTCGCTCGCCTACTATATAACGTTCTCTGGGTTGCTAAAAACTAAAATCGTGGACTAATTACCTCCTTTGGAAAGTGAAGCCTGGTTCTCGGTAGACATGGTCGGCCGGCGACTCTCTAGCTGGATGCTTCACCAGCAGGGGTCGGACATCTGGCAGCTGGAAGCCAACAACATACGGAGCCCAGAGCCTGTTTGCTGGCTCGGCTCGAGAATCATCAAGTAAAGACCGAGGCCGGCAGACTCGCTGAAACAGTGGCGTGCATTCCGCTACCAGCGCCTCAACATTAAACGGACCGGCATCGGGCGCCACCAGGCGGCACATGGCTTCCGTTTGCCCCGCCTACATACTATCGGTAGGCGGAGCTGTATCCCAATAAGTCCCGCCCTCCTACTCCCCAATCAAACATAAGAACGAATCACTCACGAAGGTACCGGGCGTCAGCACTGAGCTCAAGCTACTGGCTTTGGCCTTAGGGCTATCTACTAGCCCGCAGCGTGTAGCCAGTGAGCTGGCAGCATAGAGAAGCGTAGCCTAACCGTACATCTCACCGTCAGCCATCCCCGCAGGAAGCCTCGCTAAGGCTGTCAAGGATCTCTGCACTACTCGTCCCACTCCCTCTACGCGTGTAGTGGAGAGTTCCTATTCCATGCACTGGTTGCTCTCCGTCCGAAGAAGTTCCTTGCAAGTCAGGAGACCGAAAAAATCCTAAGACTGCACAGGCGTAAAAAAAAGCAAAAGGCTTGGTTATTTTTTTCGTCGCTCCTTCGACTCTGCAGCGGCGCCGCCTCCACCAGTTCTCAGTCTCTTGTTTTTTATTCGCATTCCCTCGGCTGGCCCAGCGAGCCGCGCCGCTGCAGTGAGAGCGCAGCGCTTATCGCGGCAGCCGGGCTCGTGTGCAGACCCGAGTTCGTCCTTTACGTACACCTCCTCCCATCCACCCGCTGAGATGCTTAATAAATAAGAGCGGTGTGTGTATACACATTGTTCACAGCATTCTCGCATTCGCGGGCGTCAGCAATAACTTCGTACAAAATCGGCCACTCCCTGGCTTGCCATGACTTCGGACAGGCGGCCACGTGGGACAGCGACGCAGTCCAGCAGGAGCCGCTGTCTGGTCTGTCACCGTCCTCTCGGGTCTCTTTCGCTGCTCAGCGCCGCTCCTGACCTACCGACAGACCGATTAAGTCTGAATAGCAGCAGTTGTATCAGAATAGCGTTTTCCGATACAACATTGCTGCGTAACAAACATACGACTATCCCCAAATTACGCAAGTTTCCACCATAAAATAATAAAAAATAATAGTTGTTAGGGCAATTTGGTAAGTCTTCACGCTGCTCCAGCCACACAGCTACTACGACGTCGTTTGTTCATACAGCAACGTCAGGACTTCTGCTGGTACAGTGCTCATAGCAGCCTGTTCAACGTGGTCACCAGCGTATGTTTATATTTGCGTTAAATAAACACGTTTTTGGTTATCAATTAGCTTAAAGTTTAGGACTTTAGGTTTAGTATTTAATAGTTGTCTGGTTTGGGGTTTCCGGCTTATGGATTACTGGTTAGATTTTATATTTTCTGTGCTTGAATTTTTGGGTTTAGAGTTTAGGTCTTAGGTTTAGGGTTTACGGTTTAGTATTTAGGCATTAGAGAGAAACTCTAAATGGAAAATATAACTAAAATGTGTTTATTTAACGTAAATACAAACATACGCTGGCGACTATGTTGACTAGCCTGCTACGAGCATTGTACCCATAGCAGATCTGACATACTATGAACAAACGACATCGTATTATCTGGACCAAAAGAGTGCCAAACAGAGTGTTAATTTTTTTGAAAAACACAGTGTTAATAGCTTCTTTTAGATACGTACGAGCAAAGTTTTATTACAACCAAACGTGTATTGTGCCATAAAATGCTCAAAAATAACTATTTTGATACCAATGCTGACTCTAAAATGCATGCAATTTGTGATCGGACTATTTCTTCTGGGGTGGTATGCACCCGCCAAAGATGGGAACCTCCCAGGTGGCAACCCTTCAGCGCTCCGGTTCCTGGTCGGTCGTCTGAAAGAGGAATAGAACATTTCTGGAGCCTGTAGTAATGCAATCGTCTAAAAATATCTACCTTAAAAAGCACCTTTGTATCCTGCGAAGCTAGTGCGACCAATCGTGTATAACCGGCAGCTGTTCTAGTGGCCTACCGTTCAGCCTATTGTTCCAAACTTGGTTCGCGGCTTCCGCGTCCGGACAGAATCAGGCCATAAACACAGTGCCAGCAGTGCTAATCGCAGCCGACGCGCGACGAATACTGGGGACGTCTGAACCTTGTATCATGGCTAGCGACTTTTGGCGATGCAACGATGCACACAGGTATGCCGCCAGCAGCAGGAACGCGGCAACAAGGAAGAGCGCTCATCCTCAGCACAATACGTCCGTATCCATTTCGCAGAGAAGTCTGACAGCGCCGATGGGTTACTGGTATTGAACAGGGGCAATTACATGCACCAACTGCTCCGAGGCCTACAGCTTAAAGCAGCTCAAATGCCTAGGCCAACTCCGGAAACACAACTGACTGCCTATTCTACGACGTAGGCTTTTGTGCAGCCTCGGCTATAGATTATCGTATAATCGGTTCCTAGCCGCTAAAATTCAGGGAGCGCGAATAATGATTGTAAACCATAATCTGGCCCAGTTAGCTCGCCACCGTTTTGCTACCTTTCTGCCTTTCAGTTATTCCTATTTGCTTTAGCTCCTCGCGGCACTGCGACCGGATGAGCGTTATCTTTCGCAAAAGCTAGTGCTCATAGCCGTAGCTTCCGGTTGACTGCCGACGGCATTCATTAAAAGTAATTGAGAAAATTTTGAGCTTAGCCAGCCAATAATAATTTATAATAACACTAATAATAATAATGATACATGTAAATAGCGCCCTCAGAGAATTGAATCTTCTTTTAGGCAATTTACATATGCTGTAAGGAAAACGTGATCAGACGATTAGTGGTAACATGCAGGCGCCTAGCCAGCTCTCCAAATCGACTTAGACCCGGACCCGCCTCGGCAGCTCAGAGCCTAGGCCAACCGGCCAGATAGGCAAATTTAGGAGCACGGTTAGCGGTAGCGTGCACAGTGTAAGCACGCATAACCACACAAAGGACGAATCAGCAACGCAATGCTGTGATTAAAAGATGCGTTTTAAGCTTCTGTTTAAATGTCGTCAAGTCAGGGGATGTGGTCAGTTGAAAGTGACTTCCAACCTTTGGGAGCATACGAACTAAAGGTGCGGTCTCCCAAGAATTTGATCTGAGGCTCGTACGATGTCTAGCTATACGATTTGAGTCAGAGTAACAAGTGGTACTAGGCTTGGCCTCGTGGGGGGGGGGGGATTAGTTCTGATATTTAGGCTAGAGCCTGAGAGCAAAGGAACCTAAAAGTGAGTGCATGTCTTGCTTAGCAAGTCTTGATGGAAAAGCAAGCTATTGTTACTGTGGTACTAGCTGAAAGTATGGGCAGCAATGAGGCCCAAATGGCTAAAGTGCTTGATAAACTAATTCCTCTCTTCGCAAGCAACAACAACATCGACAGTTGCAGCTGCTTGCTGCAGCATTTCCATGATCCAAACCTTTAAGTCGATACGCTGCTTGATAGGGAGCCAGTGCAGGTTGGCGAGAAGTGATATAATGTGGCAACTGTGACGCTCACTACAGACAAGCCTAGTTGCAGAGTTTTCCATCTACTGTGAGCTCCTGGTTGCACAGGTTGGTAGACCATCAAGCTGTGAGTTACACGAGTCAAGACGGGTCATACAAATGCATGGGCCAATTCGTGTGTATTATCCATGTCTAAGAAAGCCCGAATTTTAGCTGTGTCATGTAGCTGAAAGTATGTAAACTCGACTGAGGAGCTGATGTGGTCATCTAGTGAAAGGTCAGATGCTAGTATTACCTCCTGAGAAATCTATATCTTTCTTCAAAGAGAGGAGATCGTTTTATGCTTTTTGTCGTTGTTGAAGAGGCTTTAGTAACTAGATGGCTATCTGTGGAAAACAAATGTCTCAGTCCTAGTCAACTATCTCAAACTTACCTGAAACACCTGCCGCGCCCAGGATCCATCTAAATCACTGCTGCAATCTAAGTCCCAGTGTGCCACTAGACCCTTGTGGAGGCTGGTGGCAACAGATAATAATAATACGTTTATTAAGCGCCCACGGAGAACTTTACAAGAGAGCAGAGAATCTTTTTTTTAGCACTTTACATGCTGTAAAGAAAAAACTTTGCACCGTAGAAGCAGGACATAGGAATGGGGTCTAGAAGACTAGTTGTCGTCTTTAATTGGGATATGAATTTCCGGATGAAGTCGCTCGTGGCCTTCTTGAATATAGACATTGGAGATGCTGCATGGAATTAAGGGAAATGAGTCCATAGGAGATTAAGCTTCTCTAGAGATGGACTCTCTGATCTTGTCAATCTTGGTGACAAAGAAGCTGGAGAAGCGATCAGCAAGATCACCACAAGGAAAACTAGGTAAGGAGCTAACCCGGGAGAGGGTAAGGAGACGGTTGACAGTAGGCATCAGCATTTTTGGATTTTGAATCTGTGATTCCACAATGTTTTCATAGAAGTTTGACTTGGCCTTAGCTAGAATCAATTGATAATCTACAAAAGTCCTCATGTGTCTATCTGTGGAAATTAAGTCCTGATTCTGTGCAGGTTTTTTCAAGCTTGCCCTTAGTAGACCTAGCTAGCTCAATGTCTGAATAGTATGCGATTTTTCCCTTTCGAGGCTCTACCCTCAACAATGACATTTTTTCATTCGATCTCACATTCGTTCGATCTCATTACAAAATGTCCTCGTTAAGTGTATATCCACGAAATAGAAAAATCCCAGACTACTCACCAAATTTTACTTCATAATGAAAACATTTTAAATCAAAAAATAATTATAATATATGATGGAAAATTCACATTTTCTTGAAAAGTATAATGAGTCTCTACAAATGTTTACTGCAGATGTTAGGAAAATTTTAGAAACAGTTGCAGAAGCATTTCATATTAAAGGAATTAAAGGTTTCTGTGTAGTCTCTTGTTTACTTGCTAGAGATTTATTGAAAGGTAAATGTGATATAAAAATTGAAAAAAGATTTAGCATTCACCCAAGTGAGAAGATTGATACTTTTCATTTTTGGTTAAATATTAATGGAATAATTATTGATATTGCAAGGAACATTTTAATTAATTCTTTTCAACGACAAGATTTTACTGATTTACAAGATAAGAAAATATTAGTATATGATATTCCAGAAGGTTTTGAGTTTTATGGATAGGATCTCTTTCATTTTGATCCGCTTAATGTAACATTTTCTTTACATGTGCGAAAGTGTGATGATTTTATTATGAGAAATTTACTATGTAAAATTAAAAAAGAATGTTATTAGAAATTAAGCATATATAATTAATATAGGACAATGTCAGACTTTCGAACCAAATACGCAAATACCACGTATAATCAAATACTTTTAGACAATAATAGAATTAAAGGTTTCTTAACTAAATTAATAAGAGTTAAATGTGTTTTTCAATTTATAGGTATCTTACTATCTCTTGCAATCACAGTAACAAGTACTTATATTCAAAAACATGAGGAGCTTTCTCACGTAGTAACAGTATCAGGTGCTTTATCAACAATGCTAATCTCAATAGATAGTACCATACCACAAATTGATAGAAGGAAAAGATCTACTCTTCAAGCAAATCATAACTTAGTTTCAAAGATTGTAGATGCATTAGACGACGATAAAGTAACTTAAGAAGAATTCGATAAAATATTAATTGAACCATTAGAAAGTCCAGATGCTTCTAAGGCTTAACAACTTGCAACTCCACTCTAACAAAACTTCTTTTAATATTATTGACCCAATATCTAACAGCTTGTTCTTGCAATACCAGTATTCTAACAATAGTATGTTTAGTTAAACTCCATATCGCATCTGTAGCTCTTCTTCTCTTTTCATCTTCTCCTTCACCTGGTTCTAATAAACATCTAACAGTTGTTCCAAGTTCTAATAACGGTTTTGTTCTCCATGATATTTTGGTTTCTATAGTTTTACTTTTTCTTTTTTTATCGCTTTACCAGGTTTTTCACCTATTGCTTTCGTAACACTATTATTTAGATAATCAATAATCTTTGGTAAATTATCAATCCACTCTCTGTTTCTAGTATATTCTCGTTTATTTATACTTTCTATTTCTTTTTCATACTGTGCAATAAATGCTCTCTTAGCAACTGTTCTATTCATTCTTTCAACTAATGCAACTCTCTTTTTACTAGTACTTTCAATAATTTGTGCTTCATGTTTTTTCATTTCTTTAGCAAACTCTCCTTTAAACTCTGATCCTGGATCTACTGTCATTTTCTTTGGCCATTTCAAAGGACCTTTATTGTAAATATCTATTATTGCTTTTGTTACTTCTTTAGAAGACTTTGTTTTAAGAGGTCTTGAATCTTTATATCTACTAGCAACATCAATAACACTAAGTGCATATTTATATCCAGAATCATTAGGCATGTATAAAATGTCTGCTTGATGATTTTCATTGGGTTCAACAATATTAAAGAAACCTTGTGGAATTTTCTTAGGTCTTGGTTTGAATACTTGACTTATATCTGAGTCAGGATTGAATTTACCTTCTTTTTTCTTTCATTTAGAGTTAAAAACGACATTCTATAGAGAATGGAAATATTTTGTGAAACATGTTTGAATACATTTAATGAAACTGATTATCTAGAAGGAAAACATCCTTACTGTCATCAAGAAATAGAGAGATCAAAAAGAAAATATGAAATACGTTGTGATATATGTGATACAAATATGAATGAAACAGAATTTAATTCTAGTCTTATGCGTAATGATGCAATTATAATTTGTTCTTACCGTAATATAAATACTAACTCATTTAAGAAAGAGAGACCAACTAAATTATATTCATTAGTCAAGAAACACTTAAAAAAACAATGTTGCTCTACTTTATTACATTATTGTTTAGATCATGAAGCTATTTGTGCTATATCAAAACTATTCCCTCTTCTTAAAGGTAAATGTAAAGCAACAAAGTTAAAAGAGTTAATAGTTTTAATATATCATTCATACTATTCAGGAGGTTACATAACTGACCAAAATATTTACTTTTAGTTTTCCAGTTGTATCAATCAAGTAATACTCTGTTGGGAGTCTTGTAAAATATACATCATACTTTAAATCCACACCTGTTGGAGAAGTATTTATTGCTCTTACATCTCCAGATTCAGCAATTGCATCAGTATTAGGTTTTAGAAACATACAATTAGATGCTCCAACAACTATAATATTTAATATCATTATAGGTGGAGCTGTTTTATTTTTCCATGAAAATGGTGTTGATAGATTTAGTATTGAGTTCTTTGCATTGAGATCCATTGATAGAGTTAGTACTTCTGTTATTTTTGTAACTGTTTTATCTAAATAAGATTTAGTTGCAACATCAAGAGGATTAACAGGATTTGCAACGTTTGTTATTGAATATCCTCCCATATCAATATTTGTTGTTGAAGGAAATCCTTTCAATAATACATCTCGTTTCATTCCACCATAAGTCACACAATAATCATCATTTAATACTACTGGCTTAGTATTACCGGAGTTCCAATAAGTAGATGTTATAGCAAAGCTATTCATGTTTAAATCAGATAACATTGTATCACCAGTCTTCTTAACATAATTAATTACTTGACGAACATTAACAGCATCTGTTGGATTAATTCCCGGGGCGAGATTAGTAATTGTTTTACTTGCAAGATTAAGTGTTGTTCCTGTATTAACAACAAATTTAGAATCAGCATAAGATTTTGTTACAACATCAGAGTCATTAATAGGATCAGATAAATTTTAAATTCTATTACCATTTGCATTCAAATCAGATAGCAGATATCCAATAACTTTTGAGACATATTCAGTTGAATTTAATTTGGATCCCATCTATATATTCATTGAATAATATTTTACTTCTATATAATACTTCTCTAACTATTGGAACTATTCTTGCAAATCCTCCAAAATCTTCTTCTTCAACAACTTGTATTTCTACTTTTTTATATAATATTTTATATCATAACCAAAAGTTTTTTATTGTCAAACGACCCTAATCAGAAATTATATCAAATTCAAAATCAAAGTATTTCTCCTCTTTAAGTAAATATAAAAACAATGGTTCACGTATCGGCATGTCAAAAACATAACTTGTTGGAATTCTTACTGTCCCTGCAGATACATAATCATTAGGTATATCATGACAATTCAATCCAGGAACAAAGATTTCAAATTCACTATAAAAACATCTACTTAATTTTAGTACATGTAATCCTAATAAACACTGTGCAAGATATTGTTTTGGTACAAAATCTTCAACTATACTTCTACTCCATAGAAATTTTATTTCTATTAGAGTTTCTTCATCTATAATTCCATCTGGAGAATAACGATAGACACCATCACTAGTAAAACACTCATTTGAATTCTCAATACTTCTATCTAATTTCATTTCTAAATATTTAGCTGCTATTGGTTCAAATACTTTACCAAATGACATTTGTGGAAATCTCATAGGTTGAGAATTTGAAATATATTTTTTTAGTTTTCTATTAGCAATTAATTCTATATCACAATCAACTTGTGATCCAAAAACCATATCATTTCCTAACACATAATACACTTCCTTCCGATCCATCTATATTTAAACTCATAGCTCTTTTCCACTCATCACTTCCTTGAATAAAATTTGTCTTTTGCATTATATTTAGTTATTATAATTTTATTAAAACTCTTTCCCATCGTATACCATCATTCCTTTGTTACAAATGAAATTAGCACCACTTCCATTAGAAGTTAGTTCAGCACTGTTCTCACAAATAGTCAAGTAATGGATTAGAATACCACTAGTAGGCATAACATGAATAGGGTAAAGTGTCATCCACTCAGGATAAGTAACACCAACCGGTTTAGTAACTTCATTAAGACCAAGATATTGTTTTCTAAAAGTCGTGAAGTCCATGTAAGATGGGGGACATTTTTTTTTTCTAGGTTCACATGATCTTGCAACTGAAGGATATTGCTTAGACCCATTAGCAAGTACAGTAACACTCTTATAATCGCAATCATTGTAAGTACAAGGATTACCAGTGTAACTATCGTATTTATTCTAGTTTTGAGCTGCAACAATCAACCACCTAACTTTATCAATTGTATTTTGTATTGATAGAGTTTTAGTGAATTTATATCTTGATTGAGGGGCGTTATAGTAACGCTTTCATAACGCCGAACTCTGTAGTTAAGTCTTATTTTCTTTGATCTCTCACTTGAGATATTAGCAAGTGCTCTTTGTATACTTTCTTTTGTTGTTACACATGGAACAACAAGACGCATTTTTTGTCATTGCGATTTTGAAAGCATTCCAAGTACCATCAGCGACAGCACCAACAGCATCTCTGGTTTTCATGAAGTTTGTAGCACTAGCAGATGTTCCAGTCATAATAGCATCTCTATCTAATCCACCAACTCTTGTCATTTTAAGAGTAAATGGAATATTATAAAGAATTTTATTCATATCAGCACAAAAACCAGAAATTCGAGATAGAGGAAGTGCAATACTAAAATTTCCAACTTCATCAATAATGTTGTTTATAATACCTCTTCTATCTACAAATCCAACATTTAATGCAGTATTTCCACAAGCAGCAGGGCTAGTATATGGATCACTTAGAACCATATCATCAATTCCACATGCTTTATCCGTTCTCCATCCAGTAGCAGGACCTTCAGTTCTATTATAATCATTTGGATAACACAATAGACCCATTAATGTTGAAACACTTCCAACACCTTGTGCAAGAGGAAGGCTTTCAATTTCTTCTGCACCAAGTCTAACTCTCATACTATTAAACATCCACGCACCAGCATTGTTAACGAGGCCAACAGCAAGAGTTCTTGCGGGAGCTCCAAAAGCTCCACCAGCAGCAGTTTTGTAATTGACCTTCAAGTAAAAGATAACCATCAGATAAGACATAACACGTTTGTTGTTCACCAGGTACAATGAATGTAACTAGTTTACTTGCAATACTATCAGTTTCATTACCATTAGTTTGATAAAACCCTCTAAATTGATAATCTCTAAGCTTATAATTAGGAAACTCAGGATCTCCAAGTTCGGGTATACTATCGATAGGTGCACTTGCCATTTCTTCTCTATATAAAAAACTAAAAATTATTTCTTACTTTGGATATATAA
The DNA here is from genome assembly GCA_009760855.2 of Cristatella mucedo. Classification (NCBI taxonomy): domain Eukaryota; kingdom Metazoa; phylum Bryozoa; class Phylactolaemata; family Cristatellidae; genus Cristatella; species Cristatella mucedo. The sequence goes on along the minus strand of WPIO01000001.1, from coordinate 13,424,899 downwards.
TCCAGCTCCTATTTTTTCCTCAGGTTTCCACCATATCCATCAAGTTTAGGAGATGTATTAGTATCAACTTTAGTGTTAATTACTTTTTCTATTTCTTTATATGCTTTAGGATCATTCTTTTTAATAGTCTCTGAATAGTCTTCCACTTCTGGATCCTCTTCTATTTTTGCCTTTCTACCTTTTTTTTTCTTGCTAACCTGTTCAAGCATAACTTTCTTTAGTTCAAGATCAATCTCTTTTATCTTTCTATCACAATCTTCATCTTTTTTTTTCTTTCAAGCTCATATTCAAATTCTTTCCTTCTTTTTCCTTCTTCAAGTTTATCATCCATCTCTCTTCGTCTCATTGCGTAATCTTGGTCTAACTTTTCTTTCTTTGTTTGTAATTCAGCAACTTTTCTTGTTTGATGCATCTCAATACCTTTGTTAGCAATCGTTAATCCAGCATCTACAGCTTTACTTGTAGTACCTAAAACTTTATTAAAGATATCAAGAGCATTATCAACTCTTCTTCCAGAACCACGACATTTTCCACCGTGTATTCTATCATGACCAACTCTTGCATAGCTACCCATTGCTCTATATTACTTTGAAATTTCTATAGTTGCAACTACATCAGTAATAATTGAGACAGTATTTCCATTTTGATCTGTTAAACTTATCTTGAAACTACTTATTCCATCTATATCACCACGCGTTGGTAAATATAATACATTATTTATATGTAAATCAACCTTTTCACCTGGACGAATATCATCAATATCTATAATATATAAAGAAGTACATTGCTCTAATACTCCTTTTCTTCTTTCTACATAATTCTTAAAAGGATCAACTAAGTCACAATCAACACTTATCCATCGTATTCCTTTATTATCTGTTAATACCATCTTATTCCATGCTTTAAAGATTCCTGCAAAGTACATTGCTTTTTCTATTGCTTCATAAGGTGTTCCACCTACAAGAGCACTATCAAATGTTCCTTGTTAATTTGAATTAAAACCAAGAGTATCACCGATTGAATTTACAGCTACATTAGAATTGCTTCCAAGTAGAACAACATAATCACCAACTACTTTATATGTATTCTATCATCTGTATCGACACTAAATTTTATACCTGTACTATTTCTTTTAGTAGTATAATAAAAAACACTAACTGTTGATGTACTTTTTGTTTTATCTTGTCCAACAATAGTTTTTGGTTGAGGATCTGATAGTCCTCTATTTAGAGAAGCAGTTATTTTATTTGAATTATAATAACCAGGAGCAATTGTAAGATAAGCATGTGATACATCAGTCATTGACCACTTAAACCAAAGTTTATCATTACAATCTTTAAGTATATTAAATAATACTTTATTAGTATAAGTGAACTCCACTCTGCGTAATCCAATTTTATTATATCCTGAATCAGATCCAAGCATTATAGGTGGAGATCATGTTTTTGACTCTGAACTACTTGTTCCAGTTAATCTTATTGACATAGCAACTGTAATATTTTGAGAATTAAAATCTATTACATTTTGGTTTTGATCAGTAATAGTAATTACTATATCAGATATAGAATCATTAGCAACATTATGATACTCAATGGTTTTTGGTTCATAAATCATTAAGTTCCATGGATAAGCATCATAAGGAAAACTAGCCAATACTTGTGATTATGTTCCATTTATAAAACTAGTTCCACTAGCAACCATATTACAATTTATAACTATAAAATCAATATTAGTAACAAAGACTTCATGCTCAGAATCAACCTTAGTGTTCGATGTACAAAAAACAGGTGTAACATCAGGATACATCTTAGCAAAGTCAGCAGCAGAAAGTGTAGTATAAGCATCAGAAGTAAATCCTAACATAGTAGAAAGAGTAGATTTACTTGCAAGGAATGACCACCCAACAGGTAATTTAATCCATGACTTTGAAGTTGCAGTATCAAGACCCATTTGAAACTTATCAGTTGTTGCTCCAGATTGTGTAATTGAATTAAATTGTATCAGCAATTCCAACGTTTATATCATCAGTTACACCACCATATATTCCAGGACTTGATGATATAGTTTGTTCTGAACCACCAGTAACTCTATACACAAAAGTATTATTATTTTCAGTTATATTTCTAATAGAGTTAGTTGCAGCAAATTTCTTAAAACAAATCCTAAAGTTTTTACCTCTTAGTAATATTGGTGTATTAACCCTAGTTTTTATTGGATTAGTAGTTCCATTTAAATTAAAAACATACCCTTCTTTACTTGCTTGACTAGTTCTCCAAATAATTTCAAGATTTTTTAATATATCACTAGCAATTTTTACCAAGTCACTTATTTCTATATATTATATAAAAAATTGTTTATCTTTGCAACGTAGTTTTTGGTGCTTTTCGAGACTTAGCAAGATAATCAACAGCCGAACTGATTCAAGGTATTACATCTCTATTTCCAGCTGCAAGTTCACTTAACCATAGATCAAGTTTATCAAGTACTTTTTTTTCAGATTTTACAAACAATGGAACTATCTCTATTCCTTGACCTTGTTTTGGATTGAATTTATCTCCAAGATAATCCACAATCTTACTTTCATTAAGTGTTTTGTTTGACTTAGAATATAATTCAGTATACATATTAAAAAGACCTCCTTCATATAACTCTTTGTTTCTTTCATTAAGATTATCTAACGATTCCCTAAATTTTTTATTCATCTTACCTTTAGTAATACTAAGAATTACTTCTTTCTCACTTTGAGGAACAGGTTCACTTTTAGGAGCTTCTATCGCAAGAGGTTCAACAACGGGAGTCTTAATAATTCTTGCTTTAACTCTTTTTCGTTTTGGATTACCAGTAGAAGGATAAACATTAAAATTATCAGCAATTAATTTACGAGTTTCTTTGAGATATTTCATTGTTTCATTATTAGGAGCATTTGTAATAGCACCATTAATTAGATTAAGTGCTTTCTGTGGATTCTTTTCATTAAAGGCAGTAACTGCTCTTGAAAATGCTCTTGAAATATCTGGTGTTGATTTCTCTTCAATAGCTCTCTCTGCTTCATCTAATACTCTTTTTACTTCTTCTTTAAATTCTATCATATTTTTAAACTGGTCTGTATAATCTAAATTCATACTATCCATCAAACTTTTTAGTTTGTCTCCATATTCAGTAACATCATAACCTAATGCTTTTTGTATTTCTTTTTTTTTGTTCCATTAGAACTGCAAGTGAAGATCCAACTCTTTTTGATTTACTAATAACAACATTACCAGAGTTATCAGTTGATTTTTTTAAGCGCGTTCATTTAGTTCGTGTTCAACTCTATCTCTTGCTTGCATTTCTGCTTCAATTCTTTGCATCTCTTGAGAATTATCAAGTATTTCAGCAACACATAAACTTTCTAAATTAGTAAGTTTATCCTCTAAATCTATTGCTTCTTGAACACTTCCTTTGTACGGTCTGTTTTTACTTGCATATATTCTACCATTAATCATTTTCTCCTATATTCAATTACAAAAAGTTATTGATTGTTTACCTGTATTATCAACTGACCAAAATCTTTCTTCTGATTCTGTTTTAGTTAGATCAATAACTTAGTAACTACATTTATTTCTAGTGCAAGAATTAACGCATTCTTTAAACATTTTCTTATCAATATCACCAACTTATGAATCATGATGTATTCTATATCAAAATTATTTTGTTTAAAGGCTATTATCATATTTATATTGTTTCTTATTTCTCTTATAGGATTATTAGTAAATCCTTGAGCAAGATAAAATATGTTCAATCCTTTATGTCTTCCTCTAGTAAAATATTCTAATATCTTAGATTGATCTTCAGTCATTAAATCATCTAATACAACAACATTCTTACGATTCTTATAACAATCAACTTCTGGCATTGACTCAATTCCATTAACCCAAACGTAAGCAGGTTTCTCTTTAGTCATTGACATAAGACCACGATATAACTTTTGATCTAAACTTGAAGAAGCAATAATAGTACAAGTATCATAGTTAAGCATACCATAAAATATCCAGTTCATTACTAGCTGAGATTTACCTGTACCACTTGGTCCAAGCACTAATGCTCTAATGGGAACGTTAGGTAACGGTTCTTTATGACCAGTATCCACATCTTGTCAAAAATTGAGTGCTCTAACTTGCAAAGACATTTTTTCTATATTATAATAGATATGGAAATAAATTGTTTGAATTGTAAAAAACAAACTGATACCATTCATGAAGAGTATGTAGAAGTAGATAGTACGAAAGGAATGAGAGGAATGCTTAAAAGGTGTTTGTACTATTTGTAATAGTAAGAAGTCAAAGTGTGTAGGGTTGAGATCTGGTTCAACGACAGTTGGTTCAGGACCAGGAATAATACAAGTAAGTAAATCCGCTTACGGATCTGGACCAGTAAGAATACAAGTAAGTAAATCCGCTTACGGATCAGGTAGACAACAAACAAGTAAAGTTGGTAGAGGTAGAAAACGAGTAAGTAGAGGAGAATCTGTTCCAACACCTGCCCTCTTTGCAGCAATATCAAATGCACTTAGTAAACAATTCTCAGGTAGTACTGATAGATATAGTGGTTCAGGAGTTGGTGGTTGAGTAGATAAAGAACAAATGATTACAGAACTAAAAAATACTATTGAAAAATTAAAAAAAGTAAAATCATCACCTTTGACTGATATAGAAATAAATAATTATATAAAAAAATTAGATATAAATAATTTTAGAGGTGTGTTTGCAAGAGATGGACCAACAAAACCATTAAAAAATGAATGCCTTATTTGTAATACTGGTGATTCACAAAAAGCAATATATCACTGGGTAGCACTTGAAAAAGAAGGAAATAAATGTTTTTACTTTGATTCATTCGTTACTCCACCAATGCCTGAAGTAATAAATTATTTTGGTGTTATACCAACATTGATGACGTTTAAGCTACAAGAATACAATCAAACAGATTCAGGAAGAAGGTGTCTAATCTTCTTAAAACTAATGCAAGAATCAGATTTTGGATCAACAATGGAATTATTAATTTAATTTAAACATTTTCTTTTCCTTGTATAGAAATGAAAACGGAGAATAAAAAAAATTTTGTACTCGAAAATGCTGCAGTCGTAATTCCTAAAGGAAAACAAGCACGAATTCATATTGAAGAGAAAATTAGTAAAGATTATAAGCCTTACTTCAATTCATGGATGTATATTACAGAAGATATGAGACCTGTACTTGAAGATATTGCTAATAGAGCAAGTATGAAGCTTGAATTTAGTGGATATGATATGAGTGCTTGTTCAACTATTGGTATTAGAATTGCATTTGGTAATAAACCAAGTATTTTCTTTGACCAAAAGAACAAACAAATTAAATTTACCAGTGTTGCTGAAATAATTCAAAAGTTTGGTAATGACTTTGCTGTTACTGGTATTCTTGATGGATCATATGTGACTAAAGATACTTATAATTCAGAAGAAAGACTTAGTATTAGATTGAAGATTGATCAAGTTAAATTTTATAATATAGATAAACAACAATCACAGGATAAATTTAATCCTGCTGATTATTAGATACATATATAAATATAAAACAAAATAAAAATTAGATTAGTTATTATTATATCTTTTTTTACTTATTGATAACATCTTATCAACAAGAGTCTTTGCATAATTAGTTATCTTACTTATACTTGATGGATTGTTTACTTTATCTTTTAAGAATTACATTGCGAATTTACTGTCAATAGTGCTTCCACCAATGCCTAAACCTAAACGACTCTTTGCTGCCATTATTGCTGCTACAGTTTTTGCATCCTCACAAACGTAACTAGGTTTACGTGAATCAAGAGAAATCCTAGCAGCACCTTCAGCAAGAACCATAACAGATAAATTTCTTATTTCAGTTCTTTTTGGTTCTGGATCAGATGATGTCTCAGTATAAAGACTATCATGTACTAATGCAGCTCTATCAAGAGCATTGATTCCTTCATAACCCTCATCTAAACGTTTTCTGAATTGTGTTCCGGGACCTGCATAACTATATTTTCCTGTATTGTTGAAACTTCCACCAGGAAGATTTTCTGATTGGACAACCTTTGGAAGAGGAAGATGAAATTCACGATTACCAGATAATTAGTTTATTATATCCACAATGCCGGAAACTTGTCTTCTATTTGCTTTTAATTGCTTAAGAGATAAGTTGAGTTGTAAACCAATACCTTTCACTTTAATTTTTTCTATTTTATTAAGTTGAGTATTAGTGAGAAGAATTGGAATACTAGCAGAAAGGTCTTGATGTTTTAATCGAATAGAATTAGGTTCTGTTTATATGTGTATTAGTTTTACTTGATTGTATGATGATAGTTTTGCTTCGTGATACATATTTCTATATAATAATTATTATTTTAAAGATATAAAAACATATAATAGAAATGAATCAAGATGAAGTTGGTACTAGATTTGATCAAGTTTTTGCATTTAGAGAACGTGTTATGGAATTATTAGATTTTAATCCTTAAACTGGAGTCTTCCGATGGAGAGTTGATAGAGGACCAGCAAAAATTGGAGATATTGCAGGAAGAATTAATAAAACTACTGGATATAGAGAAATAAGAATAGATGGGAAACTATACAAAAGTCATAGAATTGCCTGGCTCATTTGTAAAAATGAGATGCCTGTATTTCAAATTGATCGCATTAATTGTATAAAGACTGATAACAGAATTTCAAATTTACATGAAGCAACACATTCTGAAAATCAAAGAAACAAAGGAAAACGAAAATATACTAGTTCAAAATATATTGGTGTTAGATGGGTTGATACTGCAAATAAATATCGTGCAGAGATTATGATTGATAAAAAATACGAACACATTGGTTATTTTTGAAATGAAGAAGATGCTGCTACTGCAAGAGTTCTTGAAGCTATTCGTCTTCATTTACAATTTGTAAGACTAAATTCTACTTATTGTTTAAATGACGATAACAAACTAGCTCGTTATACAGACTATTAATTAGTTGCTACATCTTTGTTTTAATTCTACTAATAATTTCTTTACTTCTCGATCTATTTCTTCTGTTGTTGCGCCCCTCGCATAAAGGTTACTAAGCAACATTAAACTCTCACTTTTATAGTCGCAAGTTTTTATACCACCAACTTTACTCGCTTCAACTTGTTTTATTGCGTTTTTTACTTCCGGAGAATAATCAACTCCACCACTTTCCACTAGTTTTCTTCCATGATCTGTGTAATCTAATCTGTTTTTGACTTCTGATTGTTGTACTTTTCCACTAACATCAATATCTGTTCCACGATAATTTAATTTTATCATATTATTCAAATCTTAAATTGCATTTCTTAGTCTTTCACTTTGTAATGTTAGTGCATTCATTCGTTGCTCGTGTGTTTTTATTTTTGGTGATTTACCAGTAAACATAGTATTATCTATTAATTTCTTTATTAGACCAGCAATTGTAACACCAATTGAAATAACTGTTCCTGCAGTTCCTATTGCCGCAGCAATTGCTGCAACAAGTGCAGGGATTGCAGGTAAAAATCCACCGCTTCTAACTTCTAAGAAATTCTTTGACCAAGATTTAGGATCTAATTGACTCGCATCCCAATTAACTTTCATTCCAAACACTTCACTTAAATATCTGCTTGGATTCCATTGCCAAGAATAATTATCTTTTTCTGCAATAAGTAATACATCATTAATTGTAAGACCTATTTCTAAAGATTCAATCATCTTTTGCAATCCTTCTTTTTGTCTGACATTGTTTTCCAGAATACTTGTCCATACTTACCTCTAGTTATATCGTCGACTATTTCTTTTATAAATAAAGATAAATCAGCTATTTCTGTGAAACCTGATAGGAATCCACCTAATACTTGTGTACCTGCTCCAATAACTTTAAGAGACTGAAATACTTTAGGAACAGCTGTTGCAATCTTTTCAGATGCTTGTAGTGATAATCTTGCTGCAATCTTTGGTAATACTTTTGTTACTACTTTTTCACCTACATTTGTTGCAGTTTTTACACCTTCTAACACTTCTTTGGTTGTTTTAGTTCCTTCTTTTATATCTGAAACACCTTTACCTCTGTTTACTTTTTTCATCATATATTATAAGTAATGGAAAAAGTTAGAAAAGTCAATGGTAATATTATAGTAATCTTGATGCAAACAATAATAGAATAACTAACTTAGGATTTTCTGTTGATAGTGGTGATGCTATAAAATTGGATTATGCTCTTAGTTCAAGTGCTGGTAACAATATCATTAGTAATCCTTCAGGAGAAATAGCAAAAGTTTCAGCTTTAACTGGTTTATTACCTAAAAAAGATGCAGTAATGAAATCACAATTGAATTGTAAGAATGTTTTTGGTATATCTAGTAATTTAGCAGATGGAAATGTCTATTCAGATCTAAGAGCTTATAAAGTAATTAACTATGGATTACTAAAAAGTATGACAGCAGTATTTCAAGGTAAATCAATGGCAAGTATTGATATGGGAAATAAGAATATTATGAATATTTCAGGTGTAGCATCAAAACAATATGTTGATACTAATAAACAAGTAACATTTAAATACTTAGGCTTGAATGGAACTTATCCAAGTATATTCTATCTTGATATGTTAGGTCTTAATATTACTGCTAATGGAAGTACAGGAAATGCGTTTCAACCTCAGCAAATTACACCTGGTGATATACCTGTTGTTGCAGCTACTGGAAAAGTTGTCGCATACAATACTAATCTTAAAACGTTCTTTCCAGGAGTATTACCTAATTTTAGTATGGTATCTAATATTATGTATGCAAATAATAAAACTAATTCTTATGTAGGGTTAACTAGTGATAATACTTATGGTGTAAGTGGTACAGTAGTTTTAATAATTAACATTGATGGGACGTTTAGATGTGCTATTGATAAGTTTACAGTTGCTAGTGGAATTACTTTTATAGATTTTTTTGCTAGTATTTTATAGAAATGTTAGGAAAAAGAAGTAGAGGAAAAACATCAAAGAATTGTATTAAGAAAACTGGTGATATTCTTGGTGGTAATCTAAATATGGATAATAATCTTATAAAGAATTTAGGTGATCCTGTTGATGCTGGTGATGCAGTAAATAGAAAGTATATAGATAGTAATTTTGTTACTAAGATTTCTAGATCAACTACAAGTGATGGAGATATTGATGTGAATAATTTTAGAACAGTTGATCTTGCTAATCCTATAAATCCTAGTGATGCTGCAATGAAGGATTATGCTGATACTAAATTGCCACTTACTGGTGGAACAATTAGAGGAAATCTAGTTGTAGATGCTGGTATTAGTGCTAGTGCTCCTCTAGATAATGATTATAGTGTGGTAAATAAAAGTTATATTGATACAAACTTTCTTAGTGTTCGTGGTGGAATTGTTAACGGAAATCTAGATATGAAGAGTAATGTTATTAGAATTGTAAATGATCCTGTTAATCCAACTGATGGTGTAAACCTTGGTTATCTAAATAAAATATCAGATGAAAATGTTGCAGAAGTTAAGTTTAATGCAAAATATCTTTCAACTGATAATGGAGCAACATATACATTTCCAAAAATGACTAAACAATCAGCTCCTAATGGAGATACAATCTTTGTTATAGATGATTGCGATTTTATATTTTACAGAGGATTGTATGTTATATGTACAACTTATGAATCCGGTGGATTTTATTTTGATACTCAAAGTGGAAAATACTTACCAGATGAAAGAGTTATTGATAAAAAATTACTATATCAGAGACAAGTTACTTCCAAGTCCATTTAATCAATATGATAAATTTAGATATACATTATTTGGAGGTTATGCACTTGATAAAAATAACAAACTTGTAAGCGCCGGTGTTATATTATTGACAAATGATTAACATTTCTCAGTTTTATTAATTACTGTTTATATAGCACTATATTAAAAATGCTTTCTAGAAAGACTTACAAATGGATGGGACATTGAACTTTGATTCAAACAGAATAATAAATCTTAGAGAAACTGTTGATACATTAGAAGCAGTTAATAAATCGTTTGCTGATAATAACCTTCTAAGAAAGGATTCAGTTTCAGATCAACATATAAAAGGTAATTTATCTGCACAGTCGAAAAAGTATGTAAGAATATCAGATCCTGTTAATGGAAGACATGTTGCAACAAAAAATATCTTGATACAAAATTAGATAGGTATATGAGACCTGTTATAATGAGTGGAAACTTAAGTGTTAATAAATTAATAATGAAAAGAAATGAACCAAATTTGATGGTTATGGACCAAACGATTTAATTCCTTTTAAATTCCTTCATATATTTTACTTAAAGTGTGGAAATTATCCATATATTTCTAATATTATTGCTAATACTCGTTTTATTGAATGTCGTGGTGATTTAACTGTAAACAGTGTAAATAATATTGGTATATCATCACAAGCATTTTCTTATAATAATGGAAAACAAGTTTTAGCAAAGTTATTAGATATAAACATAAAAAACCTGTTTATTCTATTATGAAAATAGATCTTGTGGATATAAAAAATAATCCAGTTGATATTAATAAAACCTATCCAGCTAATAATTCATTTTTATTTACTCAATAGTTAAAAAACCGATGGTGAATTAACAACTATTACAGATAATCAGCAATTTGCAGAGCTTCCGAATCAAGTTGCAGTATATAATTTATATTACTCAAAAGTGTTGATTTATATATCATCAAAAGATAGAATTGATGGAGAAGTTGTAATTTCTTTAATAAAACAGAGATTCATTAATAGAAGATCTGTTAATACAGTATTTCTTAACTTTCCTTTATGTATTATTGATGGTGAGGATTTAGTTTTAAATGATAATTCTTATATTAATTATACAAAACTTGCTGATGGTAGAATAAATATTCAACTTCAATTTTCATATCCAGTAGTAAGTTTTAGTAAAGATATAGGACATACTTATGCACTCATGCAAGAAATTCTATCTAGAGGAACATCATTAGTATTAAATTCTTTTGATTATCTTGATATTAGATTTCTATCAAATGTTTTCTTATCTCCAACTAGATCAGTAGATCAATGAAGTACTTCACGAATAGATGGATTACCTGAATTACTTATTTAAATCTTCCAATCCATAGTCTCCTTAATCAATTCTTCAGGTATATCAAAACTCTTTCCTTCTTCTTTCATTTGCTTAGTTAGTTCTATTTTTTAGAGTAAGCTTCAGATCTTATACTATTTTTTTTCTATTTTTAAGTCTGTAAGGAACTCTTCAAAGATTGAACCATCTCTAACTTTAACAAATATATTTGCTATTTTTGGATCAGATTGATTAACTCTAAGTGCTTTATATTCTAATACTAGTTTTACAGCATCTAACAAAGTTGATTTGATGTCTTCTATTCTACCCATTGGATAAGAACAGATTTTAAAGTTTGAATGCTGTTGTCCTTGTGCTTCTTCAAGACAGTCTTTACTTTTTGTCTCGATGTTCATCTTCTATATATTGTTTTTATATTTTATTTAATTTAATTAAACTACACTTGTGCTAGTGCTGCCTCAGCGGCTTTTTGTTTTGCACTTTAACCATCAGTAATACTTGGTAGAACTGCATAACACTCATCTTTAACAATTCCAGAGATGTTAGGTTTAATACCAGATACTCCAGATATAACTGTGGATTCGGTTGGAAGTTGTGATGCAATCCAAATTGTATAACTAGCAACCTCACTAGGATCATCGAGTAAAGCATCAACTTTAGATCTAACTCTTTCAAGTCCTGTTAGAACTTCAGTTTGACCAGCACTAATAATCTTTTGTGCTTCAGCATCTACTTCATCAGTATAGAATTTCCTAACTGAACTATCAGTCATACCAGTAATATCAGAGTTGAGCATTTGTTCATCATATGCTGTCATTCTTGATCTAACAAGATAATCAACATAAGATTTAAGCGCCAATGCAGTAGTTGCAAGACTTGGATCAGTAACGGCTTCCATTTCCTATATATTAATAAAAAATACAATACATACAGATTAAAATAAAAATAAATTTTCTACCTGATTCACGATTAATACTATCAAAAAGAGAATCTATCAATTTTTGACGCTCATCTATTTCATTATAAATAATACTCATTTTATGTAACCCTTCTTTAATAGAATCAGGTAGTTTATATGGATATAAGTCTTCATCATCACTAACATTGAAAATTCTCATACAAAGTGTATCTGCATATATACTAACACGATCGTTAGATTGCATTTTTGAAATATCCATTTTTTATATAATAAAACTAATTAATTACTACTCCAGGTTTTGTTTTTGGTGTTTTAGATCTTTTATTTGCTTCCTCGAGCATCTCATTTATCCTAATAAGACTCTCGATTAGTTTATCACATGTATCACATATATCTACAAGAATACTAATATAACAACTATCAATATCTGGAATGAGTTTGTGTAGTGAATGTTTAACTATACGTTGATCTTGACCTTTTAGTTTTTGAAGACAGATTTTTACTGCCATTTCTCTAGATTGTTCACTACTTATTATTCTTGAGACATCCATTTCTATATATGAAAATAAAATTTCATTTAATTGAAATTAAATCTCTTCACCTTCTGAGCTATCTACCAATGATTCAAGATACTCTTCGTATAACTTGGATTCTTCTTCTGTAAGTTGTTGTTTACCAAAAAGGAATTATTCTAGATCTACCTCTTCATCTTATGATTCAGATTCTGATTCAATGTAAGATGAAGCTTCAGACTCGTAAGACTCAGATTCAGATTCTGTTTCCATTTGATAATCAGGGTCGTCGATTGAATCTTCTGAATACTCTGACTCACTATCAGAACTGGTGATATCGATTTCTTTGGGATCCATCCTATAACAGTAAAAATAATTTTGTTAATTCATATTTAATTTCTCCATTGACTCGTATAGTTCTACTTCTTCTTGTATATCAACTAATTTTTTATTGTCTTTCTTTTTTGATTTATCTGAAAATCTAACTCTCTTTAACGGTAATGGTTTAGTATTTTCAATCTTTCTTTTCGGCATCTATACTAATATTACAAGTTTTACAGTGTCCTGGATTTGTACCATTGCTTAATGCTTCTTCAATCTTGTAATGATCGTATGCATAACTACAACAACCACAGTCTAACCAATAACGTTTTGATTCGAATGCTGATAGTGCAACTTTGTTTTGTTTTATAGTATGCATTATATGTTATTCACTTCTAATGAATGATTGTTCACAAGACTTATCTGCTTTAGTGCTACGACATGATTTGAAATCTGAATGATTTAAACTCTTATCAACTACAGTTTTATATACTCCCTTTGCTTTTGTAGATTGTCCTAACTGTTTCCCTTCTTTGGTATATCTTTCATTCATTTCACATACAATCCTAGTACTTTCTATTTGTTTCCCATCCTTTTCAACTTTAAAATCATCAGTACAAATCGTATTTGAGTAAAGCTTTGGTCTTAAGAAAACACATTCATTTAATATTGCTGACTTAATTTTATCTGTTATCTCATTTTTTTTGCAAAACTAACAACTAACTAACTTTTAACAAAACTAACTTACTAGTCATGGGCAAACCCAGTGTGATTCAGAAATTAAAAAGGCTGAATCTCAAAATTGGCTCTGCCAGCATATCTCCTGTCGAATCAGCTCGAAATCTAGGTGTCATATTCCAAAGCGACCTCTCGTTAGACGACCATATCAGCTCCACAGTCAAATCTGCCTATTTTCAGCTTCATAATATTGCTAAAATTTGGGCTTGTTTAGATAAGGATACCACGTCTAAGTTGGTCCATGCATTCGTGACATCTCGTCTCGACTTCTGCAACTCACTGCTTACTGGCCTACCAGCATGTGCGATCAGGCGATTGCAGCTGGTGCAAAACTCTGCAGCTAGGCTTGTCTGTCGTGAGCGTCGCAGTTGCCACATTACTCCACTTCTCGCCGACCTGCACTGGCTACCAGTCAAGCAACGAATTGACTTCAAGGTTTTGTCGTTCACTTTTAGGTCCCTTCATTCTATGGCTCCAGCCTATCTCTCCGACATACTCCCCCATCAGGCCAAGCATCGTACCACCCGCTTTTCGGAATCCAACAGTCTGGAAATACCTCGTACAAACCTTAAGTCCTTTGGAGACCGTGCATTTAGTTCTTATGCTCCCACAGCCTGGAACTGCCTCCCGACCTGCGTCAGAACATCCCCTGACCTGACCATATTTAAAGGGAACTTAAAAGCACACCTATTTAGGACAGCATTTAGTGGGTCCCTGTGATTCGTCCTTCATGTGCTTATGCGTGCTGACACTGTGCATGCTGCTACTAACCACATTTGCATGCTGACCCTGTGCATGTCACCCCTAACCATGTTATTCATTTTGTTAATTTTTAAGCATGATTTTACTTACCATTTAATTCTATTTCCCTTTGCAGCAAATGTAAAGCGCCTAGAAAGAGATTAAGTTCTCTGAGGGCGCTGTATCAAGTACATTATTATTATTATTATCTTTAAACTAACCAACTTTTTTGTTGTTATCTTCTATAATACTTTTTGCTTTCTCATCCTGCCAAAATGGATAATCATCTAGAAATGTATTTAAATCAAGAGTTTCTCGATACTCAATAAAGTCTCTATAAACATCTTCTGTAAAAACCTCCATAACAAGTGAATCAGTATAAGTATATAACAAGTTTATTTTAGAATCATATCTTTTCTTCATTGTTAGATAATAGAATTTTTGCATTAACATCTTTGACAAATCAAGAATACAGAATCCAACGTAAATAGGTTTGTTTAGTGTTACTGTTTTCTTATTACTTTCTATACAAACAATGTTATTAGATAATATCTTCCCATCAAAAAACCTAGGACTTCTATAGATCTTATTCATTCTAACTAAATCATCACTTAATTCACAATTTAACAATTCAATATTTTTCCTACCACGAACATTCTCCATCGTCTTACCAAAGAATGAATTATTTAATAACTTAAAGAAATCCTTTTCAAAATTATTCTTTGCTTTATTCCTAAGTATAGTATTGTTATCAATATAATCTTCTAACCAATTAGATTGATTAAACTCTAATACTCTATGTATTTTTTATTAACTTATAACCTAACTCAATTAAATTCTTAAGATTAAGGTAATGAATAACATATTTTTCTTTTGGTTCGAAATTTGATACTACTTTTTCTACTTGATAGCTACCTCTATTAAATCCTTTTTGATATTTAGAATATTTGTCTTTTGTTACCCTCTTATTCTCTAGAAGTAAAGGATAATCACAGAAATAATCATGTTTTTTTAGGTCAATGCATATCAACTTCAATAACATAACCTTTGTTTGATGTTGATTTAAATTTCTTAATTATAACATCTTTATTCTCATTCCATAATTTTGCTTTTTGTTTTGTTAAGAAATTAAATCCATCAGTTGGTAAATTCCGTTTCATTGCCCATCCATAAAGATTTGTTGCATCAAAGTATAAAAGATATGAAGTTAATTTCTTAGGATCAAAATCAATACACCTTGGATTGTTTGCTTTAGCATATCGCTTTGAAACTTGTGTCATTCCACCACGTATTCCCTTTTCAAAGAATAAATACATATCTGGATCAGTTAGTAATTTAAGAACAACACCTGTGTGCTTCAAACCAGCAGTCCAAGTTAATTGTGGTGTTGTTAGAAGCTTTGCAGGATCTATTTCATAATGTTTAATTATTAGATCACGAAATCTCACAAAAACATATGCCAAACCTAAAATATCAATATTTAGATATAAGTCATGATAGTCTTTTAGCTTCTTTATTTCAAATGCATTCCATACTTTTTTGCATATTCGTAATCTTCTTGTGAGATACCTCCTCTTAGACTAGAGTAAAACTTTTCAATTGGCGGTAAACTTGTTTCTTGAAATCTTGCAAAAGAATCCATGTACTCATACGGATAAACACCCTTTCTGGTAAGTAATGCTATCTTTTTATCATCATATTGTTTTTCTTCAAACTCATTAAAGTGTTGTCTTATTGTGGTAAATTAACTCCTCAGCCTTTGATAATTTTTTCATTAGATTAGGTAGAGAACTTTGCAACAGTTGATAAGAATCTCTGAAACATATTTCACCAAAATTTATAGTTAAAAATCTTTCTTTATTATTGGCAATTATTTGTTTCTTATCTTCATCACAATTGAGAGCACTAACAATCAAATGAGAATCATATCCTCTAAGATTGTGAATATAAACAGGAAGCTTAAGTGAATTTATTGATATCTTTAATTTTGAGTTACAAGATCCATGTGCTGCTCCTCTGTATTTACCAGTTAAATGACAGTGATCCAAATCTTTTCACTTTTATCTAAGAATTTACCACATATGCAACAAGCATTTGCATTATCATATGCTTTTTCCTCTTCTTTTGTCATCGATGATTTATCATATATTTTATATTTTTTTTAATTTTCTCAAGTTCCTTTATATTCTTTTTGAAATATTTTTTTAATGAGCCAATGAATTTATCAACACAATCACTTCCAAATGATTGAGTATATTGTGATACTATTTTACTTTCATGGTTTAAAATTACATATGCACCTGAACAAGGTTTGTGTTGATTAAATGATCCTTTCATTGCTTCTTCTGGATTATCAATTGAACTTAGCAAACATTCAAAATCTGCATATGCAATGAATGGAGATTTAATCATTTTATTGAAATCTCTCAACATAACTAAATCACCAGTCCCATCTTTTCTACTATTTGCATGTGGCATTTTCACTTTAGATGTTCCACAATGTTCTGAAATACAATCAATAATATGAGCATCTAATTCTTCTTGTTCATAAAACCTTGAAAGACATCTCTTACAAAATAATCTAGTTCTTCCAATATCTTTACTAGTCCTACATAGAGAATTAAAATTTGTAATAAGAACATAATGAGAATTTTCTTGATCACTATATAAAAGAAGATCTACATGATTTTCACTTTCCTCAGAGTTAACAATTAACGGAAATAAAGAATGAGTATATTCATAAACATTTATAGTAATATTAAATAGTTTAGCAAGTTTTGGAATATCCTCAACTCTAATTGGAACACTATTATTAACACTAAATTGATTCCTTGGATCATCTTCATCATTTGTTATAAATAGTGGTTTTATTAAATGTAATATATCTGAATACTTCTCTTGTAATATAACTCTTAAATTATGAGTTGCTTCTTTTAGATGAGTAGATGGATGTAGTGCTCTTAAAACACATTATAATGCACAATAATTATTTTCAGTATTCTTCCTGTTTATGATGCATCTCTTATTCCTTAATTTTTCAGGTAGTGGAATATAAGAACCTCCAATTTGAGGAGTATATCTTGTAAACTTTGCATAAGCACTAACAATTCTTACAACTCTAGATGATGAACCACCCTCATTCCAATCATCAAGTGTCTTATTCATTCCACTAAAATGTCTTCCAATAATTGATCTGAAATGAGAAACCCTATTTAAAATTGCTGGTGAAGAACCATTCAATACAGCAAAAATAATTTCTCCCTTTGTATTTTCTAATTTAATGTGAATTACAACACTAATTTAACATTCCTGATACTAGAAGAAACACTATTCATAACATCAATTAATCCTGGAGTACAATTTTCTTTGAATGTATTAATATCTGAATCTTCTAATTTAAAACTTTCATATTCATAATCAATTTCATTACCATTAGCAGTCTTCCTTTCTTAAAACCAACCGTTGGCATCAATCTTGCGAAGACGTTTTGATTCAATAAAGAAACTATCTACTTTCCTTTTCTTAGGAGTTATTACTTTATGAGCTGATAAAGTTTCAATTAGTGATTTTACATCATTTGCAGAAACAGGATAATTAAAAACGCGAAAAGTTTTACCATACTTCTTATTAAAAGATGGTTTAGTTCCAAACTTTAATTCATAAGAAGATACTACTCTTTTAACATGCTCATTAAAAGATTCACCCTCTCGCCGTGAAAATTCATTTTTCTCATACATCTATATT
This sequence comes from Cristatella mucedo, assembly GCA_009760855.2. Lineage (NCBI taxonomy): Eukaryota > Metazoa > Bryozoa > Phylactolaemata > Cristatellidae > Cristatella > Cristatella mucedo. The sequence goes on along the minus strand of WPIO01000001.1, from coordinate 13,406,794 downwards.
AAGGAAATAAAATTTATTTAATTTAAAAATAATTTTTTATTATAGTATAATGTTAAGTAAAATTTGGTGAGTCGTCTGGGATTTTTCCATTTCGTGGATATACACTCAACGAGGACATTTTGTAATGAGATCGAACGAATGTGAGATCGAATGAAAAAATGTCCTCGTTGAGGGTAGAGCCTCGAAAGGGAAAAATCGCATACTACTGTCTGTGGCAAACCATTGGCCGTCTCGGAGAGAGAGAACAGTGGACTTAGTCAGAGGTGCAAACTCCTCGAGTATGTCAGCTAGTGTCGCGTCGTAGCATTCTACCAATGATGTCAGATTGGAATTAGATTGAGCGGCAGGGGCAAAGAAGATATTCTCATACGGACAGCATTGACGTCAAGGGTCTTGAAGTTTCGCGATTCGCCGGTGACCTTAAATATAGAGGAAGGCACAAACTGTAGACTGAGTGAGATCTGCATGTGGTCAGATAAGCAGAATTTGGTAATAATTAGTGATAATAGCACACAGCTGTGGAAGAAGATTTGGTTGGGTGCGTGACCCTTGATGTGCGTAGGGTTATGCACATTAGTCACACGAGAAAATGAGCCCGTCAGTGCACGAAATTTGGCGCTTAAGGCGTAAGGTAAGTTATTAAAATGAATGTTAAAATCACCTACGAGGAAAGATCGAGTTCTTTCACCGAATCGAAATGAAATCAGAGAAATCTGAGATAAAGAAGGACTTGGTACCTTGGGCCATACACTGCTGCCACCATTGGCAGCTAGTTATCGGATGAAATCGAAGTGAGATATTCTAAAGACTGCTTCGAGAGTATTGCAAATGATTTGAAATTTAGGAATGAGCGTGAGACAACGAAGACCCCACCACCAGTTTCGATCGATCTGGGACTATGAAATAAGAATAGGCTACAGATTTCTCACAGCTTGCTAAGATTAATTGCCAAACTCATTTAATTATTTAGCCCTCAGTTAAAACGAGCGTTCTCATTCTGAGACTTCGCTTTTCCAGTCTCAGCACGAGTCGTTAAAATAGCAAGAAAATGGTGTTCGAGAAAATAATGTTTCGGGTATACACATCGAATTTCATGCAACGGTGCATGCACGCTTTCATGCAAATAGCCTCCAAAGGCAGCTGTCCGGCTCTTTTCCCTAGTCACCCTTCACTTTTGAACTGCGAGTCAGTTTTCATTAACCAAATTTCTCTGATTCATTCTAACATGACTAGGAATAATCAGGATGGGGTAAAGCGCCGTAGATACTCGTATTTAAGTTCAGAGACTCCGAGAGCTAGAATTAACAGCTCGAGTGGTGCTATACAGATGACGAACAGGATAGATTAAAGAAATACCCCTGTGGAATTCCTTGGTGCCGGGCCTGTGGTAAGGGACCTGGCCGTCGTGAGATTGTACCGGCACAGGTCGAGCAAGCCGCACAGCGATACACTATAGCCAATACTTGGCAGTTCGGCAACTTTTTTTTTACGGTGCATTTTCGTTGTAGCTCAGCAGATAAATTATCTTTTTGCCTAGTGTTGAGCATATTCTCATTATTTAATTGGAAATTGGAATTTTAATCCTGCCTCTGCAGACTAATGTTCGAAGAACAGACAGCTACCTGTGCTATTCAAAAGGCGTTTTCACGACGGAGAATTCGCCGATCTGGCCGGCTTCTTTGTGCCATCCTGCTCCCCCGTGGAGATGTCCGCTACGACCCTCCAATCGGAGCCAGCAAGCTCGGCGACCACCAGTGGGTCGGTCTGTTTGTTTGGCTTGTCTCATTGGTCGACGGCTTACGGTGGCTGGTCAGCTCTAGCGAGAGCGTCTGCCCGCCCGCAAGTGCCGTCCCGACCCGTAGAGATAGGACGTCTGGGGGCTGTAAAGGAAAATATCCACCGGACAAATATCCCGAAGCACCAACCGTCTTCATTTTCAGAAGGTTCACGATCACATCAGCTGCATCAAAACGTGGTCAGTAACAACAGCATTTTATGGATACACCTACGATCCTAACTGTACCTTCCTATTTACCATTGCAAACTATTACTTAGGGCGAATCGGTCGCTTGGTTGGGGCAACCTCGAGCCGGATCTACGAGCAGCAATCGCTTGTACACGTAAACACGCAACATATGGGTACGACCAAAAGAGTGCTGATACTGCAATTATCCAGAAGTCAGTTTTGACACCACTGCTTATGCATGTTAGCTGAATTCGCTTTACAGCCATTGCGGCTATGCAACTTTAGGTGGTTTAACCAGGACCGGCAGGGCAGATCTGGCGGGACACCAGGTCTATTTTTGGAGCCGCAGACCTCAGATTGGCTTGATATCGCGTGTACCTGGGCCAATTGAACTCAGCTAAGGCCGCTTTACCTAGGGCTTAGAAGCCAATGACATTGGGATTATTATGAGTGATGGCTTGCTCAGCAAATGGTGTTAGTTTGGGACTACTATATATTGGACCTATTGTCGCTTATTCCTTTGTCCGTACTTGCCAGGGTCAATGTTCTGTTTGTCAGCTGCGATACTAACCACAGTAATCGTCTCAACTATCGACTAGTGAATGGCTTGGTGGCAGCATTTCGTCTCACAACGCACACTCCAAAGATTAAGGTTATTTGTACTATCGGGGTTGCTTCTGGCTGTGTATTTTTCCAAATATTGCTCGGTGGGGATTACGGCACATATGCTAGCTAGAGATCGCTGGTCGACAACGTTTCGGACGAGGGTGGCCGGTTGAATAAAGAAGGAGCCGGACAAGGAGCTAGCAATGAAGGTTGGATGGCCTGGCTGGTCTCCTAGCGCTAGGGGATGGGGTGATCGGGTTGGGAATCCGAGAGGCCGTGCCCCCCCCCCTGCCCTGGTACCTTGGCTTAGGGGAGGAGCCCCTGGACTCAACATCGATCGACTCATAGGGTTGTCGGGCTGCTTACGAGCGAAACTCATAGCTCCAGCCTTCCCACGATTGCTACCTCGGACAAGGCCCCTCTTTGGCTTAATTAAGGTTATTTTCGCGTGTCTTGGATGCCCGAACGTAGGCTGCAAGATCGGCCTGCGAGGTCGCCTATTGGCTCGCATCGTCTAACCCTGTCTAGGGAGCAGGGCCGTCGTGAATAGTGGTGTCGTGTATTGGAGAATCGAGAGGAGTTAAGAGATTAGGAGTGACAACGCCTGGGCTAGAAGCCACAGAGCTGCCAGTAGGCCTCTTGTCAGACTTTGCGCACGTGCTACAAATGAATATACTTGCTGCCAATGCAGGAGTCGCAAAGGCGATTGCTCAACAAAGCTAACGAGGGCCACGTGCTTAATTAAAACAGGTATGTTGAAACACGTGCACATCAAAGTCGTTAGATTATGAGTGCTAGGGATTACTGGCGGTTCCCGAATAATAGCAATTTGGAACCAGATATAATAATAATCTATGACTTAAACGGTGTAAAAAGCTCAATTTAAGAAATGGTTAGTAGAAAGCAGTTGTACATTATGGATACCCATATACCCACGCGACTCTGTGGCCAGGGAATTGAATGGTCTGTGTAGCCAACATGGACTCACTATACTAAGGTATGGTCTGAGCGCTCTTAATCACAGCTGTGCCTTGCTACCTTCAGCATGCCTGCGTGCATCGAGGCAGATGCTGCCTCGATGCACGCAGGCGGACTCTAGCAATACTTCGAGGTACTAGCTTCTCCATTATTTTTCAAGCGTCTGCAAGGACCAGCACGGTTTCGTCTGCTGTTCTCTGCAGAGGACTCAAGTGCAAGAGTATATCCATCCATCTATGTACAGCAATACCTCGCCTTACGAGTGTTTCGAGATACGAGCTGTCTCTTGGGCGATATTTTGCTTTGAGTCTCGAGCTAAAATTTAGGTTAGGAGCCAGCTTCAGATACTCCACCGCTAGTTGCCGCCGCGAGCTTCATAATGCATGTGGTTAATCAGGCCAATAAGGGTAGGGCGGCGAACAACATTCCTTTGCTAGGCGCTGCCCTACGACCGTGGTGTGACGCCAAGAGCAGGCCGGTTCGTACGCTCCCAGATTGACTCGAGCGAGCCATCGTGGTGCTTAGATGCACAAGATCGCCAGACTCCGGTGTTAAATCCGACTACGGCAGGAACAGCTAAGTACGTACTGTGCTCTATTTAGGCAATATCATCGTGAGAGTTCATCGCGTAACTGATAACAATCGGCACGTCCATGTTAAGGCCCAGCCAATAAACGGAAAGCGAAGATGGCAAAACGTCGGCGACTAAGATTCAGATATTCATTTCGGGCCTCTCTCCTCTAACTCTATTAACATCTTAAAGTCGTCTGATCTCCAAGTTACTCCTGTACATTAGGATGAATAAAACTCGTTTATTGCTGAACGTCCTAGGTTTGGTCCAGCGGTTAAGGTGCTCGCTCCGACCACGGTCTGACTGGGGTCGTGGGCTCGAGCCCCGAGGCATATGTGAAGCGCCTGAATAGAGATTAAGTTCTCTTGGGGCGCTATATAAATGAATTATATAAACAATATTCGTCATTTATAAGTACATTTTAGCACTCTTTTTTGGGGGTCCGGAACGGATTAATGGCATTTCAGTTCGTTTCAATGGGGAAAATTGATTTGACATACGAGTAATTTGAGTTACGAGCTCCGGCACGGAACAAATTAAACTCGTAAGCCGAGGTACCACTGTATATACATGTATATTACATAAGAATACATGTGTGTGCAAGTGAGTAAATTAGATCTCAAAGTATTGCAGTACCTAGCAGGCTGATCACGACAATACAGAATCACTTCTACCACTCCGGTTGATATAACTAGGTCTCCCTAAAGCTGCTTCCAGTGAAAAAACGCCAACATTCCCATAGAGACTGACAGCAAGGCAATTAGAGCTTAACGACCTCACATTGTCAGATGTCATGCATTATATTGGCACCTGTCCACTTTCAATCGACTCGCAGCTCTCGTCAGGTGACCCTCCGGTGAGGTTGGTGGTAATCTCTTCAACGATGTGCTGATCAGACTGCATGCTCTGTGATGGCTCGGCTGACGACTGGCCGTACCCGATATTGGACACGACACTTGTCAAGCGCTTCCGTGATAGCTTGGGGCTGTGAATGGGAGATGCATTGTGAAGGCAGCTGACGTCGATCGTATCAGTGATGCTGCTATATTCTTGTTGTTGCATGATGGTGGCCGGAGGTAGGTGTAGCTGCAAAGCAAGTGGCTGGGTGCTTGCAAGACCGTCGGAGCCTGAGGTCACATTATCGAGCATACCCCGTGGACCATTCAGTACAGTGGCAATCGGGAGTGCAGTACTGTATGTAGCCAAACGATCGATCGTATTGTTAAAGTGTTCATTCCTGATCAAGAATTGTACTGCTCCACTGTCATTGCTTTGCAAAGCAGAGAGGGGCTGTTCATTAGCTGCCGACATGATATCGGGTAAATCGGCCACAGTTGGTTGGAACTCAGTGCTCGATCGACGAGGCGAACAGCACTCGTGATTTCTGACGGAGCTCAGGGTTCCCCTGGTCGATTCAGATTGCTCATCCACAGAGGCAGTCCGGCTCAGCAGCAGAGAATCTCCATCTGACGTTCTCCTTAACATGCCTTTTGGCAGGACAGGAGACTGAGGCAAGAGCAGAGTCTCGTGGATCCGAAACAGCATAGTGTTTGTTTCCACTGCTGTAATGTAAACACTTCGGTGCATGCAAAAACATCCAGGCGGCTTGCAGAAAGTCATAGTAGCAAATACATGATCCATGCAGTTAACACATGCCGGTAGTTCTGGCCGTCCAAAGGAAACATGGGTACTTCTTAATGTAAAATTGAACAATCCCAAAGGTATAAATATCGGAAATGCTGGAATAATTCAAGTTAATGGAGTAAAAATTGCATATAACGGTGCAAGAGGCCAGCAAAAATATGCTTGTTGTTAGGTTGTGCTAATTAACAGGCGTTAAACTGAGAATGAGTGTATGGGCTAAAGCAAGTCACCCTATGCAATTTTGTATATATTCGAGTTTTGTACTTTGCAGCATAGTAAATTGATTTTTCAAAGGGCTTTTTAAAGATTAACATGCAATAATTATTAGCAAGGCAAGTTTCCATTGCTTATTTAAGGTTATAAATCGGGTCAGCACACAGGGTAGGAGAGTAAACTAGTTTCTGCTAGCCCTAGCTACAAGACTTCACTGCGGTCTGCTGTGGCACTGGGACCCAAAAAAAAGGAATCCAGGGCATATATTTTTCACGTATATGGTCGAGCCAAATCCCAGAGTCTGTCGGGAATAAATGTGTATGTTTGCGATAGCAATTTTTGGTGCCAAATGCAACCTTTGTGCCTGCTGCGGTAGCAACTACACAGCGTATGAACTGTACGACTTACATGGGTCCAGGCAAGTATGCTAAATTCCCCAGCGTTGCCTTGTTGCATCGTTAGAAATTTGACAGTGAAGAATATTTGTAGTTAAACAGTCAGTTTTGAGGAACTTAAAAAGAATGACTAGATGGAGTAAGATATAGAGATATCTGAATTCATGGTGCTCTTGGCTACGTAGATAAAACATGAAGCTAAATTTACTCAGCAAGGAGATTGGCATTTGATAACTTTAGGGGCTGTTAAGGGAGGTCTGTGGTCTCGCCAAGAAGTAGAAGAAGCAGTCAGTAAGAAGAATACAGGGTGAATCATTTTGTCTGGCATGCATAGTCGATCTTACCGTACCGTCTACCGCAGGCCAAATATTATATCTGCTCAGAGGCTGACGTCTAGTATAAGTTTGTATACAGGAGAAATGGCATTTTTTCTGTGTTTCTGGAAATCAAATTGCAGGATAAACATAATGGTTTGGCGGTGCTCTCCTGTAATGGCAGGCGAGTTCTGTAATGACCACGTAGTATGAAGACCCATGGTGATAATTAAAACTATTCTTGGAACTTGGGTCTCACAAGAACGACACCAACTTGTGGACTTCTCTTTTGGTAAGCACCCAGATAATACCGGTAGCTATGCTAAGTGTCTTTTGGTTGTTTGGTTATAGCTATGTGACAGCTATAGTTTGTCCAATTTAGAATCCGGATGATATACACTATCAGCTTCAGCATTCTTTGGTGACTTGAATCTACAGATCGCATTTTAAAAGTCTGTCACCACTGAAGCACTGCCTTGAAGGTGCTGGTAGCATGTTTTGCATTACCAGCATCGGCAAGCTACATCAAGTGTGGATTTGCACTTTAAATCATGCACATGTCAAATTAGTTGAACTGCCGTACGATAATCAAGATAAAAGGCTGACACCTACAGAGCAAGTCAGCAGGATCTATAGAACGCAGTCGACCAAAAGGCACTAAGCACCGAGGGACCAAAGTTGCCAACGCCATCCAGATTTTGGAACAAATACTCGGTCGTAAGAAGTGCTCGCGTGAAGGTCTCAAGTCATGCAGTGCAAGTGATCAGTGATGGTCCATTATCTGGGTGTTCTTGAGCCTGCACGTACAAGGGCCTCAGTTTCGGACGAATCTTAGTATGAGCTCCACGGGACAAAATCTGGGTGCCCGAAGACTTCTCTTGGACTGCTGTGCTCTTAAAAATAAAAAAAATTAAATACTAGCTGATTCAACAGCCTCTTTTGCAAAGTGACAGAAGAGCCTTTACGGCAGGATTCGAACCCACGACCTCGGGACGTAGGTCGTGAAAGACCTTAGCTAGTGTGGCATCACGGTTCACCACTAGGAGCAAATAAGTAAGTTGACGTGTTTTCCATGGTGGCTAAGCACAGTGGCTGTCATATCTCAAACCACAAGTCAGCTAAGGTACTTGGAGAGGAGGAGGTCAGTCAGATTCAATTGCCACATCGAGCGACAAAGACCAGTGGGAGAATCCTGACTTTCTATCAAGCCAGGAATTTTCTAGCAAGCCAGCAGTTTTCAGCCCTTGGTGGAGGTTGCTGAGACGAATGTACAACTTCCTCGGGTTCTGTATTCAGCCTCCAAGTTCATCGAGTATCCCTATGATTTCTCTAAACACAATTGTAAAAATAAGAATAAAGCATCTGTAGAACATCATAAGAGAACAATATTACTTTTAGGCACTTTACAATTCTGTAAAGAAAGCATATCTATTGGTTAGTGGTACTAAGTGCAGTGTCACCAGGCACAAGAGCATAAAGGACAATCCACGTGGACGGAGTAAATTTAGGGCATAACAGATGAGTCATTTACCTTCTTTATAAAGTAAAAAATATAAAGTTAGTGGATGTCGCGACGTATGTCCGGAGTGAGTTCCAGGCTCCGGAGACATGGGAGCTAAAGGCATGGACTCCAGAGGGTTTAAGGTTGGTTTGAGGCACAGATAAACTACTTAAGACAGAAGGACGGGTGGCTCTACGGATAGCCTAAAAAAGAAGTATTTCAAGTATTGAGCAAGACGACAGAATAACCTAGCTTCAGAGTTTTGCACTATCTGTATGCATCTTATTGCATAGTCAGGAAGGCATGAAAGCAATTCTTTAGCATTTGGAGGCACGTAAACATGCAGCATTGCAAGCAACTAATAGAAGCTTGAGGAACATTGTACTGGTTTGAATTGCAAGTTGGGAGGCTGACAGAGTGGTTTCTACAGAAAGGATTGGCAGTACACCCGCAAGATTTTAGAAAGTACATGAAGTGTCCCCTAGTTAAAGATCGTCATGTGGAACTTCCAGATTGACAGTGATCCAGGGGCCTTATAATAATAATAATTCACTTGATAAAGCGCCCTCAGAGAACTTAATCTCTCTCTAGGTGCTTTACATTTGCTGTAAAGTGAAGTGAAATTTTTGTATTTTTGCCTTGTACCAGAAACATACATAAGAGCAAATGAGGTGAACCTACCAAAAGTAGACACGCCCAACGAACTTACTCACTTCCGGATCATACCACTACTTAATGTTGAGGGAAGTACTTTCCAATGTTATGTAAAATGTATTAACTGTTTTTTGGCAGCCATATATAGGTTAAATGGTACCGAAACTATTACCGGTACTATTATCCTTGGTCATACTGGGAGAGAGAGAGAGAGAGAGAGAGAGAGAGAGAGAGAGAGAGAGAGAGAGAGCACGAGTGAGAGAGAAAGAGGAATAGAGAGAGTGAGCAAGAGAGGGAGAGAGAGAGAGAGAGGCATGCATCAGTAGGCGAGATGGGGCAAGTTGAGGAAGGTAGGTGGTTTACGACAACAACTCTCCTGCTGCCAACTATGGCACATCCTTTCCAGCCGTCCTGAGCTGCTACTGCCATGCCACTCACTATCTCAACTGCTCTCCTGACTCATCTATGCTTCTCTTTCTTTTTGTTGCAGGAGATGAAGCACTGTGGCTGGCGAATGCATACCGAAAGCCACTTGTGCTTCAAGCTAACTATAAAAAACTCTTCTACTTAACACCCATACAGTCTTTGTGGCTTTGTGGAGTGATAGATGGAGATACATTACATTACACCGCTTGGAGTTGCCAATACATTATCGCCCACTGCACGATTCGAACCCACAACCTCGGGCGTGAAGAGCGAGCACCTAATTTCCTTGGCTATTATGGTCCTTACCTTTGCTAGTGAGCTCTGCTGGCTAGGAGCTATTGAGCAGTGACAAAAATGGCAATGCAAGGTCCATTTCTGGTCATGTTCCTGCCCCGAATGAAAATTATTCTAGGAGGAAATGTATATGGGAAGTTTGTACTGCAGTCGACTACTGCTGCAATCATGGGCTGCCATATGTAGTACTCTGCAATAGGCTGTCCTGGCCCTCAAGTACACTGAGGCCACCGTGCCATATCACGACTGACATAGAGCTCAACATATAAACCGTTGTTGGAATTATGATACGAATTATGCTCAAAGTCCATCTGCTGAAATGTTGTGCGTTCAATAAGACAATCAAACATGGGTAACCAATATAGTTGTGGTTTATTTGTGGATGTCACTCATAATGAGTTCTCTGAGGGTGCTTTACCAAGTGCATTATTATTATTATTATTACTATTATAAGCTGGCACCAAATAAAAGCCACCTTTCACTCTGAAAATACTACTTTACGTTCGCTTAAGAAGGGGTGTTCCAGTCAATGAGCTGCCCATCGGCCAAGCTGAGAATCATTAGGCTGCCCCAACTCAGACATTAGACCATAGCCCAACATTCGCATCGAAACGGTTAGATTGGTGCTTGCCTTTGATGACGGAGGTCAGCATGTTCACCTCTGCAGACCGAGGTTGTAGACTCGAGCCCTGTGGCATATGCGAGGCACCTAGACAGACATTCAGTTTGCTTAGGGGGCCACCTCATTTACATTGCATTTTATTTTTCTTTAAATTCAGCAGTCTAATCCAGAAATACTGTTTGAACGAAAACATCCACAATTTATGGAGTATCTACAACCGTGAACGGCCACAATAACAGAACTAAGCTTAATACCCGAGAGGAAGAATATTTGCCATGCCTGTTCTGCAAACTGCATTTTCCTTTAGGGTATAGAATTATTTATGTGGCTGGTAAGTCCAAATCATTAGGGTCATTGCCGACTAAGCAGTAGACTATCTAGTCAATCGAGACAAGTGGTTAAACATAGATCGAGCAGATCAAGATACAGCCCAGACAACCATGGCAGAGAGAAAGGATGCAACATTAATCTTTTTGGCTTATCATGCGATCATACAGTCCAACATCCATACTTGTATACAAAAAGGTCAAAAACATCCCATACGAATAGACAACTTACCTAAAGTTTCTAAGATGCTGTTTCTAAATTCAAGAGTTGAAAAAGCCCCCGCCACGAGACTCTGCTTCTGATTGACATCATCGATCTTTGCTATAATGCTGTCGACTCTAGAGAAGATTAAATTAAAATTGAGTAAGCCCTGCTATAGAAAATCTGCTTCGGCCACTGTAGGTACACCTCAACGAGACATCCTGTTGCTCCACATGAGTCAGCTGATGTCCGCGTAGTATTCCCATACCATTACATCTAAGAGACATGCGTTTGTGCGTCTTTTCCCCAGATGTCGGAATTCTGACGTCTGTTTAGAGAAGTTACTTTAAAAACCGTGATCAGACGAAGGCAATGCCATACAAACAACCAATGCATAGCGAGAGCAAAATATGTTGCTCAACTTGCAAGCGGTGAACACGCGAAGCCACTGCACTCTACTTTTCACTGGTAACCCGAATTCGTTCGTCTGTTGATGACTCGTGCTTGATTTGCATATTCAGGAAAAAGTCGCCTAAGCAGTCCTCCTCAAAGTCGTGGAGCTTACGAATGTCCAAATCGCATAGAAAAAGTTCTAAAATAAAAAAGTGACAGCTCCATTACAATCTGCAGAGGTTCTCCAGAGTATCTAGCACCATAAGGATATTTACTTATCAACTGTATGCGACCACTTTGCGGTGTCCATGCTGCTTACTCGATGCTTGCAGAAATCTCGCAGCTGCTTAATAAGAATAATAATAATAATAAAACACTTGATAAAGTGCCCTCAGAGAAATCAATCTCTTTCTAGGTGCTTTACATTTGCCGAAAAGAAAACACGATCGAATAATTAGTGGTAGCATGCTCAATAAACAACAAGAATAACATGGTTAAGGGTGACATGCACAGGGTCAGTATGCATGTTTGGTTAGTGGCAGCATGCACAGTCTCAGCACACATAAGCACATAAAGGTTGAATCACAGTGGCCCACTAACTGCTGTGATAAATTGGTCCGTTTTTAATTTCTTTCTAAACGTGTCGTGTCAAGGGATATCGCGACGACGCAGGTAGGGAGTGAGTTCCAGGCTTTGGGAGCATATGGACTAAACGCACGGTCTCCAAGGAATATGACGTTTGTACGAGGTATGGGTATGGGTAAACAGTTATATTTCGAAAAGCAGGCGGTACGATGCTTAGCCTGGTGGTGCAGTAGATCTGATAGGTAGGGTGGAGCCAAAGAATGAAGAGACCTAAAAGTGAGCGACAAAACCTTGAAGTCGATTCATTGCCTGAATGAGAGCCAGTGTAAGTCGGCGAGAAGTGGTGTGATGTGGCAACTGCGGTGCTCACAACAGATAAGCCTAGCTGCAGAGTTTTGTGTCAGCTGTAAACGCCTGAATGCACATGCCGGTTGACCTGCCAGCAGTGAGTTATAGAAATCACGACAAGATGTCATAAATGCAAGGATCAACTTAGATGTAGTATCCTTGTCCAAAAGAGCCCCAATTTTAGTAATGTTGCACAGCTGAAAGTAGGCAAACTTGATTGTGGAGCTAATATGATCGTCTAACGAGAGGTCACTTTGGAACGGAACGCCTAGATTTTGTGCTGATTCAATAGGAGATATGCCGACAGAGGCGATTTTGAGCGTTAGCCTTTCCAATATCTGAATCACACTCGGTTTGCCCATAACAAGTTTTTTGGTTGTATCATCATTTAATTTTAGAAAATCTACTGCCATCAATGTGCGAATGTCATCAATACATGCAGCAAGGGAGTTGAGAGAATTCGACATGGTTACTGCTGGGAGGGATCAAAGCAAAGGTATCACTAAGTGTCATCTGCAAAGAAGTGAAAGCCTAGATTTTCCTTGGCAGTCACATTGGCAAGAGGAAGGGTATAAATCGCGAAAAGTATAGAACTAAGCACTGAGCCCTAAGGTACTCCCCCCAGTACTTAAGTGGTTCCTCGGATGATCGTTTTCGGTTTACATCAATACTCTGGAGTCTCCCGCCGAGATAGGACCTGAACTATTGCAATGCAGTGCCAGTAATTTCAAGGCGAGATGAGAGGCATTCAAGAAGAGCTTGGTAATCGATAGTATCGAAAGCTTCCGAAAGATCAGGCAAAGCAAGCAACCCACGTCTGCATTCCTAAGTAGGTCGTTGTATACCCGAAGCAATGCTGACTCTGTGGAGTGATTAGCTCTAAAACCCGACTGCTTGGGACATAATATTTGGCTTACGGTCGAAGAAAAATGACTCTAACTGCCACTGCATTCGATATTTCAGACACATCTTTGGTGTCTGTTTCGAGCCTTATATGAAAAGTAGCACCTGAAGGCTGAACACTATCAACCTACCAAAGCTATACTATATGAGGTTAGGGGGGAATCCAAGAAACTGCAAAATTTGCTGAAATACGCCTTTGGCAGGCTACAGCCAGCACAGCCTACTGCCCAATTTTGAAGCAAGAGCCTATGCAACCCCAGTGACTAAAGCAGAATTCACATCAGCTGCTAGATATCAGCTTCTAGATATTAAATAAGGAGAGGCTGAAAATCCTGCCAGCCTTTGTAGACAGGCAGACAAACGGCAGTTTAGGGCAATGGCATGCTACTGAGATGCTACTCATGCTGATCACTTGCCCTTGCTTAAATTAAATGCCAGTTTTACCAGTCGAGCATATTAGAACCCATCCTAAGGATGCTTAATGCACGAGTCCCTAAGCTCAATATTTAACTGCCTTACAAAATCCAAACCCAGCTTGAAGTGCATGCAGCCCAATTAATAACTAAGGTTTATTATTAAGCAATTCTGATCAGTCGTCCCTAGAATTATGAACTAAAACTATTTTTCTTGCTATCAAGCCCAGAGTAATGATGCATCTAGTGCCAACCGTCATCTGGAATGACTAATGACGTTTACCTGATTGGGTAGGCAAAAGAGCTGGTATCCATTTCTTAGTCTAAACACTTTTTGAAGTTGGATTTTGATAGACATTAGTTGCCAGCCCCTGCTCATTCCTAAATCAGGGAGAAACCCTGGCATGTTTAAGGTAGTTGCAAGCACCGGCTTCTAACGGCAGAGATCAGAGGGGCAAACACTGCATATACAGGCATAACGAAAGTGACAATACAGCAGGACTGCAATCGGTGGTGGGTAGGGTGGGTAAAGCTTAGCCACATTTGGTGCTTCTGACTAGTTAAGCGAATTGAGAGCATCGAAATAGCCACATGACTGGAGCACATTGCGGAGGTAGCATTGCTGCTAGATTAGAAGCTGGTAGGGATCCTATAGCAGCAGAATGACAAATTCAAATGCAATATAGTTGATCAATGCCCTTGCAGAAAATTGCTTAGCTACTAGAGCAGGCCTAGCAAATCTGCAATCCTTCCGGGAATCTTTTGACTGGCAAAATTCGAATTTGAACTTTTCTCAACGCCCGGCAGATCCAGCAAACTTGAATTCAGATTCTAGAATACAGGTCTCTGATCTGGCTACAATCTTACATTCTTTCTCGACAAGTACAAAACCATGTCATATTCAAGGATCTCACCAAGTAAAGTCTATCCTAGGACGTAAAGCTCCGGATTTGCATGCCACAAGCTCAGCTGTAGAGTTACACTGTAATATTTATCTTAGTGGGAGACTTAAAAATAATAATAGTAATAATTCACTTGATAAAGCGCCCTCAGAGAACTTAATCTCTCTCTCTAGGCGCTTTACATTTGCTGCAAAGGGAAATGCAATTGAATGGTGAGTAATATCATGCTTGAAAAAGAAACAAAATGAATAATATGGTTAGGGGTGACATGCACAGGGTCAGCATGCAAATGTGGTTAGTGGCAGCATGCACAGTGTCAGCATGCATAAGCCCATCAAGGACGAATCACAGGGACCCACTAAATGCTGTCCTAAATAGGTGTGTTTTTAGGTTCCTTTTAAATGTGGTCAGGTCAGGGATGTTCTGACGCAGATCGGGAGGGAGTTCCAGGCTTTGGGAGCATACGAACTAAATGCACGGTCTCCAAAGGATTTGAGGTTTGTACAGGGTATTTCTAGACTGTTGGATTCCGAAAAGTAGGTGGTACGATGCTTGGCCTGATGGGGGAGTATGTCGGAGAGATAGGCTGGAGCCATAGAATGAAGGGACCTAAAAGTAAACGACAAAACCTTGAAGTCAATCCGTTGCTTGACTGGTAGCCAGTGCAGGTCGGCGAGAAGTGGAGTAATGTGGCAACTGCAACGCTCACGACAGACAAGTCTAGCTGCAGAGTTTTGCACCAGCTGCAATCGCCTGATCGCACATGCTGGTAGGCCAGTAAGCAGTGAGTTGCAGAAGTCGAGACGAGATGTAACGAATGCATGGACTAACTTAGATGTGGTATCCTTATCTAAACAAGCCCGAATTTTAGCAATATTATGAAGCTGAAAATAGGCAGATTTGACTGTGGAGCTGATATGGTCGTCTAACGAGAGGTCGCTTTGGAATATGACACCTAGATTTCGAGCTGATTCGACAGGAGATATGCTGGCAGGGCCAATTTTGAGAGACAGCCTTTCCAATTTCTGAATCACACTGGGTTTGCCCATAACTAGTAAGTTAGTTTTGTCATCGTTTAGTTTTAGAAAATTTGCTGCCATCCATCTGCCAATGTCATCAATGCATGCAGCTAGTGAGTTGAGAGAATTTGAGGTGCTCGAAGGCTGGGAGGGATCAAAGCAAAGGTACAACTGAGTGTCATCCGCATAGAAGTGAAAGCCTAGATTGTTCTTGGAAATCACATCAGCAAGAGGCAGAGTATAAACCGTGAAAAGAACCGGACCTAGCACGGAGCCCTGAGGTACTCCATATTTCAGAGGTACTTCAGATGATCTTCGTCCATTCACGTCAATTCTCTGGAGTCTCCCACTGAGATAAGACCTGAACCACTGCAGAGCAGTGCCAGTGATGCCCAGGCGAGATGAGATGCGCTCTAAAAGAACTTTGTGATCGATGGTGTCAAAGGCTGCCGAAAGATCAAGCAAAACAAGCAGAGACACTCTACCCATTTATGCATTCCTAAGTAGGTCGTTGTATACCCTAAGTAATGCTGACTCTATGGAGTGATTAGCTCTAAAGCCAGACTGGAACTTGCTAGCAAGGTGTGAGGTTTCGATATACGAGTTCAACTGGTCTGCCACGACCCGTTCCAGTGTCTTGTGAGTACAGACGTCAGCAGCTACAAGCCATACACCGAGCCTTCAGGGCATCTACACAAGCAGTCTGTTATATGGCCCTTAACTTTTGCAGCTCTTGCCGATGTCATTGCCAAGAAAGACCATGATTTTCATTTTAAGCAGATGACAATTAGCTTGACCTGTGCTTCGATCCCTCCATGCCATTTATTACCTCGACTCTCATATTTCTTGCAGCTGCATTGCCGACATTTGTTCCTCAATAGCAGCTGTCTAATTTTAATGAATAACATCATAGACAGATAGTAAAATCAAGCATAGGCCAACAGCCTCTCGGCATCTGACAGTGGAATCTTGCTTCACTTCGTAGAATATAGCCATCTGTGGTTCCTAGCAGTCACCTGGTCATCAGCTGCAAGAACACAGACTGTGACACTTCATGTATTTCATTTTTATACTATGGGCATTAATATCTCAACTAATTACTCCACGGGCTTTCATTTGCACCATCAAATTCTCCAAATCTGACATTTTAGTTGTATCAATAGCCAACCTCAAAACCTTCGTGCCATCAGTTCTTAAAGCACATTAAAAATGCACATTATTACAAGAAAAATTTCATTAATTGCTTATTAACTAGTACAGTGTTATTCCCTAAGGTTGTGATACCACTCTATGTATAAGTAAATCCAATTACCTAAAGGAATCTAACTTCCAAGTTTTCTGCATCATATTTTGGTTAATAAGGCCCATACAATATAACTATCTCATTAGAAAGCCACCCATTATGTAATGAAGAACAAAATTAAAAAGTATATATGGCTAGCTTCCAAGCTACATAGCCTTGTTAATAGACCTACCTATGAATGCATCATTATTAGACATCAGCTGAGCTAAAACTGATTCTGTCACATAGCAGAATAACTCAAACTAGGATTGCTGTTGGAATTATAAATAACAGATTAGCATAACACATGGTAGCGCATATCATTGAACTTAGCATACTTATGATACTAATGAGACTTAGATGGTATCACCTCAATTTGAATTAACCCATGGGTGATTCCAATGAGTGCACCAGTCTCATTATTTCAGGCAATTCTTACTCAATCCAAAGTCCTGTATTCCTGGCTTTCTTCGAAGTCGCCGATGTAGTGATTTGAATGCAAAAAATAGGTGATTCAGTGCGACGAAAGGCGGTGGCAAGAGTGGCTTGATTTCGTATTCATGCATCAATCCATAGCACTGGTACATCCATATTTGCATTGAGTTTGCATTCAATGCATTGAACGTATAGCTAAGAAAATAATCAGAAAACAATGTTACTGAGTAGCCGGTAAAAATTAAATGGATGAAATAACAACATGTATAGTAAGAATGCAATACAGCAAGAATCTCAAGCATTGACCAATGATCCTTACCAAAAAAATACCATCTAAATCTTATTTGTACAGCAGCAGGAGAGTCTTAATGGCTACACCACCGTTTGCAGTTGGCAATAAAGATCGCTCGCTAGCTGCAGGATTCGTACCCACGACCTAGGTAGTGAAGAGGGAGCCCCTTACCTCCTAGGATTTCACGGCCCTTAAGACTCAAGCCGAAAACCACCCGGCTACACACCTGTTAAAAGTATCCCCTTATGCCCCGAATGAGGTCACGCAAAGGCATAGGAACCATGAGCAGCCTTGTCCAGAATCCCTGAGAGCAATAAAGCAAGACTGTTCGTGCTGGCTTGAAAAGCCATTTCTAATAGAGGGCGTTAAACTGGTAGTAGTAAACCGTCGAGAGAATACGTTTGAGTGTTTATGAGCTCTATCTACATTTCTTTTAAATTTTGATGGAAATTTATCATTCATCAGCAGACCACATTTCTCTAGAGGCTTTTAGTTGAATCCATCTAACAGTGAACAGGCGATTGCTGAGCAATAACTTCAAATTTTGTGTAACCTGAAGCAACCGCTCGAAAGAGGCATGCTTCCCATAAGATGCAGCCACCATCTGCCAGGGTTTGAATGTGTTGCTAGTGCAATTTTACGATGGCAAATTGTGGTGACTGCCAGACAAGCTTACACAGTGGTTTGCTGGGTCAGCCGCAATGACACATGCCCACTGACCTTTCTTTCAAACAAATCACTCATGCTAGCATTACTTAGAGCACATGCACTGAACACAATGAAAAAGATTCATAATGACATCATCAAGCTTTCTTGATATGATGTACTAGCAGGATGCCACGGTTTTCTTATTTACAATAGTTTACCTGTAATGTAATGCATCTCCGTCTGTCACTCCACAAAGTCATATAGGCTATCTGGGTGTAATGCAGGAGAGTTTTTTATAGTGCACTCACAGCGTAAGCGGCTTTCGGTACGCATTCCGTAGCCCACAGACTTCGTCTCACGAAACAAAGAGAAAGTGGGAAGCATAGCAGAGTTAGGAGAGCAGTTGAGGTAGTGAGTAGCATAGAACTAGCAGCTCAGGACCGCTGAAAAGGATGAGCCATAGTCGGCAGCAGAAGAGTAGTTGTCGTTGCGTAAGAATTGACCTATAACAAATTGGCAGGTTAAAGGCACTGGCCACAATATCACCCACCCCAGGCTTCTTCAAAGCCGAGCAGAAAGTATGTCTAAAACGTACAATTAGCAATCACGAGTCACAGTTCTTCTTAATCTTGTTTCATATGTGAACTCTGTTAGAGTCTTGCACTGACTGCACAAGCCTCTACCAACTACTCGACATCGGCTAAATCCTGAACAATTGTGAAAACAACTAGAAACAATACGAATCAATGCTGTTATCTCGCCAAGTGTCTCCTTTAGGGCCCATGTACTAGGTCTGCATGGTTAAGTTTGACATGGCAGGATACAACCAACGATAAATGCCAATCTACTTTGGGCAAGCATCGTTCTTAATGACGGTCGATCTGGTCTCTTCGAGCAGCTTCGTTATGTTCTCGAATGAGCCAGCTGTACCGGACGTTGAAGTATGCTTAAAAATAGCAAGATGGCAAAAACAGAAAGTAAAAGCAAATTTTAAAATGAATCCAGGATTAGCCAACACTAGTGAGTTAAGATATTTATAATTTTAACTCCAATCATTCGCTAATGCTTTCTATGCGGCATCTGTAAAGTGCCTAGAAAGAGATACCAATGTATTATTATTATTATTATTATTATGGTGATAAACTTCTAAGCACACTACTTTACCCAAAATTGAGCAACTAATTGTATGAACGTAAATGAGTAAGATTTATCGAGTCGTTTATTCGCAAAATGCTTTAATTGTTAGCTGGAGAGCATTGCAAAATTGCCTCGGTTGCTGAACTTTACCGTGATCTTCAGCTTCCCAGTGGTTTTGGTCAGTGGCCCATACTGCTGGCTGATAAAATAACAGTAATAATAATAATGCATTTTTGTATTGGTGGTAGAGAACTCAATCTCTGTCTAGGCACCTAACTGGTGCTGTAGAGGAAGTTTCGTCGTGCTTCCTGTGCAGCAAACGTAAAGTGCCTAGAAAGAGAAGGAGTTCTCTGAGGTGCTTTATCAAATGTGTTATTACCATTATTACTATTGATATAGAATGGTTATTTGGTAACGTACACAATGTCAACAACCATGATATGTTTAGGGGTAACATACACATCGCCAACATGTAAACATCGTTATTGGTAACATGCGCAGTGACTGCAGGAATAAGCGAATCAACAAATCCCAAACATCCACCAAGTGCTGTGCAATATATGTGGCTATTTTGAGATTAGGACATTGTCATTGGTTTATGGGCTATTGTGATTTATGACAGTGATATATATCTATATAGGGTGGCAAAGGTCCAGGAGTTTCGTTGAGAACGCCGGGCAGGACAGTGGTTTACTGGTCCTCTCTAGCATCCGTGTGAATAAACGTCTTTGAGCCCGCTTCGAAGTTCGTTGCAATGGCACGTACTGCTCATAGAAAGACTCAAAGTATAAGCTATTTCGGCAGAAGCAGCTGAGTGACCTCCGCCAGGAGATAACAAATATAATTAGCTTCTATAGCGCCGAAGAGAACTTAATCTATATACAGGCGCTTCACATATGACTCAGGGCTCAAGCCCACGACCTCAGCCAGACCTTGGTTGGGGCAACCACCTTAACCACTGGACCAATCCAGCTCGGCGTGGTGATGCTGGAATACTACCACATCAAAGACGACTTCGTAAACTGGCTGCTGGCTCGGAGCCTTTGCTTAACGAAACAGGTGTCGATCCAGCTTTGCGCTACATGTACGTATTTGCGTTCATGGCAGGCGGTGAATTAACGTTGGCTGCGAGCCTTCTTGACTCAGTGCAAGAGGACTACACCTAGCTGTGTGCAATACTTGTGAAGCGGTTTGCAAGCCCTGAAGGTGAGAACAGGCTTCGATGGTCGCACTAGCAGAGTGTCGGGAAAGCACAGGCGGTAGCGCTGAAGCGGCTGAAGATGGAAGACAGTAAAAGGCGACTGCTACGCTCGGATACGATAAACGCTGGTCGGACTGAAGAGGCCAGCAGGAGCGACCAGAAGCGGCAGCAGCAATTGCCAACGCTGTGCCGGGCGACGATAGCAGAGCCAGCAGAGACGTCGATATAGCCCGCAAAGACGTCGTTATAGCCTGCAGAGACGGCAGTTTAGCCCGCGAGGTGGTGGCAGAGCCCGTGAGATGGCGGCATAGAGGCGGTGTACACGAGCGAGGCGGAGGCATCCGGCACAGAGGCGGCAGGGTCCGGCTGAGAGGAGGCAGCTTCCGGTGGACAGACGGCAGCGTCATGCAGAGAGACGGCTGCGTCCGGCAGAGAGATGGCTGCGTCTTCCAGAGCAGTGGCGGTGTCTGCCAGAGATGTGGCTGCGACCTGGGAAGCAATAGTAGAGAGCGAGACAGCACCGGTGACCTTCGAGTTGGCTCTAATTGTCTCGGCGATGACGGCGGCATGGACCGAAGCCTTAGCGTCTGCGGAAGCGCATGAAGCTTCCGATAAGGAGGCGGGCGAGATGCTCGCCGAGAAGGCATACGAGATGCTTGCCAAGCGATTGGAGGCGAAGACCGAGGAGTGGCAGAAAAAGATGGTGGTGCACAGTGTGGAAGCCACAGTATCCGAACTGCTGGTGGTGGCGACACGCGAGGGGCCAGCAGAAGCGGTGACTGAGACGCTCGTTGAGGAGGCGCGACAGGTGCACGCCGTGAGACCGAAGGCAATAATGCAGAAGTGGCCGACGGAGCAGCTAAAGGCAGTTTAACAGTAGCCAAAGCTCGAGGCATCTGCTTAACGGGCGACGGGCGATGCGAAACCCGTTGCATTCCAAAAGACCGCCGCCGGCATTAGAGCGGATACCCGGACGCCCGTGCGGTGGTAGAGACTGGTACCGCATTGGAGACTGTTGGCGGGGTTGAAAGATGTACGGCTCAGCGGTTCGGCAAAGCTCGTGTCATACATAGCCGGCAGATTAGCAAAGGCCATGCTTCCACTTGCCTCCTCCGAGCGGCCGTTATTTAAATTCGTCCTGGATGAAAAGGCAGTTAAGGAAGGCTTGTAATATTATTATTTCGCTGGCTGTTTCAATATCATGTTTTGTTGTTGCTCTATTTGATCTTGAGATCAAGGGGGATGTGACTATTTTGAGATTATGACACTGTCATTGGTTTATGGCATGAGCTGTTGCGATTTATGACAGTGGTATATAAGTAGCGGCGGCAAAGGCCGGGAGTTACGTAGAGGACGCTGGGCAGAACAGTGGTGTACTGGTCCTCCCGGCGTCCATGTGAATAAACGTCTTTGAGTCTGCTTCATTGTTCGGTGTAATGTCGCGTACCTGCCGCTAGGAAGAATGTCAAACTACGAAATAGATGCGTTTCAGCTTTTTTTAAATGTCATCAAATCAGATGATGTCAGTCAGCAATGAGTTCCATGCCTTAAGCAAATAAAATAAATACTATCTGATTTAACAGCCTTTTTTTGTATAGCGACAGAAGAGCCTTGACGGCTATCACCACCGCTTGCAGTGGCGATAAAGGATCCCCCACCACAGGATTCGAACCCACAACCTCGGGCCGAGGTCGTGAAAAGCAACCGCCTTACCTAGTGAGCCATTACGGCTCACCAAGCCTTGGGACCATACGAACTGCCGGCATGGTCTCTAAAGGATTTGAGGCTATCACTATCTAAGCTGGCTCAAATTTATGGAATATACATAGGTAAAAGCAGGCAGACTTGGCTGTGCATCTAATGTGGTATGGGCATCTGGTGATGGATAACTTTGGAACAGGACACCAAGGTTTTGTGCAGATGCTAGATGGGATACGCTAGCAGAGCCAATTTTGAGCGTTAAGCTTTCCTATTTCTGAGTCACTTGGCTTTCTCATAACTAGTAAGTTGATTTGATCATCATTCAATTTGAGAAAATTTTATGTCATTCATAAGCGATTGTCGGCAACATATGCAGCAACGACGTAGCGGGAATTTTTGTGCTTGGGGCGCGGAGTGATCCATGCATAGGTACATGTGTGTCGTCTGCGTAAATTGTGTCATCTGCATAGAAGTAAAAGCCTAGATTTCACTTGGAGATCACATCGGAAAGAGCAGGAGCAAACATTGTAAACGTCTGGGAAACATACACATACAATGTTTGCATCAAGGTGTTTGGTCCTTTGGCCTTCGTAGTCAGTCAAACATACCCAAAAGTCTAACACAAAAAATAGAGCATTGCTGAAGCTCTGAGAGTGAACCTAAACCAGGACAGCTCCCACTAGTGGCTAAATGGTTTTATTAAGTAGGACTAGCTTAATGAAGGTTCAAGGGTAAATGGATACAATGTTTTCGGCTAGTAGACTACAGAGAAGAATGTATTCCACGAAGAACTGTGATGCCCTGTAATACAGATGTGATTTCTAAAATAAGCATGAGTTAACTATGGTTTGTATTCCTCATCATAGATAGACAATGGTGTTTCGCGTTGACACACCAAAGTTCATGCAATTAGGCTTTCCAGCTCTCATGCTAATGGCCTCCAACATCCCGGGCCTGCAAGCCCTGTACTTTCAAACAACGAGACACCTGCCATTTCCAAAATAAGCAAAGGGCAGCTGCGATTTTAATTCCACATTATAGATGACAATTGTTTTCGGGTTTCCCCGCCGAATTGCATGCCCACCAATTTTCATACATAAGCATTAGCATAAGTAACTACACGTAAACAAAAAAGACAAGTTCTCTGCGGCAAGGGAAAAGCTGAGCAGAACAGATGCATCTTCTGTTGACACAATCTAAATGCAAAATAATTGCAGATAGTGACTGAAACTTGAAGCAAGTTCCAGACTTTCGGTGCATACGACCTTGTTCCACTGAGTCTCAAGAGTTTGAGCACCAGAATCCTAGAGTGCTTAATTCTGCACTTCGTTTGTACACTTGATATTTGTGTACCACAAGAATCATCTCTTTCCTTACGATAGTTGTGCGAAGAAATTGAGCAACGCCAAAAACGAGGCGTCACATACTTGACAATCTAAATATGTGGTTGCAAAAAACACTAATAGGTGTAACTCAGTATGCTCTAAGCAGTTTCGCCCGTAGGTTGAGCCACCCACACGGATTTAAATTCTAGAAACTCTACAACGCTTGCTCTGGAGAAAGCAATACAGCATTCAATTTCCATTAGAAAGTGCCTCGACTTCTATGTTTAACTCTCACTTCCAGGTCCCCTCATTCTCTCGTACCACAACGATATCAGTGAAAAATACTTCCTACTTGGTTTGACACTTGCTTTTGTGACTCGAGTCGTCTACGACATATAGAGTTACACACACACACACACACACACACACACACACACACACACACACAAACACACAGAGATATATATATTAATCAACCCCTCTAATTTTCTCGGTTAGTTAATTAGTTGGCTTTCCATACCTGAGGTCTTATTTGCATTGAGTCCTTCGTGATATATGTATAGTCTTATAGTCCACGGAGCAAGGGTAAAGTAATGATACATTTCCAAAAAGGTGGGGGAAAGGGAGATCATTTGCTAATTTGAATTTGTAGCTGCAACGAGCACTCCCATAGTTGTATACACACACACACACACACACACACACACACATATATGCCACCAGCACACACACATATATATATATATATGTGTGTGTGTGTGTGTGTGTGCATGTGTGTGTGTGAGTGAGTGAGTGAGTGAGTGAGTGAGTGTGTGTAATTCATTTGTATGGCTCCTAAGAGAACTTAAACTATATTCAGGTGCTTCACAGATGCCACAGGCTTCGAGCCCATGACCTATCTCATTAAAGACAAGCACCTTACCGCTGGGCCAAATGAGATAATTAAGTATAGTAGAAAGTTAGTCACGGCAGAAATTAAAAAGTTTTAAATTTTCGTGGGTCATCTTTAAGGATTTTTTCCGAGGGTTTCTGACTTACAGAAATGGACTGGATATGATTTTACCGTTGAGCTTATCATAACGGGCTTTATGTCGAGTCATCAGTTCAAAGCATATGTTCGTGTCTACAGTAGCTACATGCATATGGTACAAATGGGTACCTGTGTGGCTACCTGCATAAAAATTTTGAAGGAATTAGCTCATATTTGGCTGTACCTTAAACAGTTTAGATTACAAGTCAAATGGTCGGAAATAAAGACTGCTATATTAAGCTACAGTCTAAATGCATAGCACCAGTAGAATTGATCTTTGCGTCTACAGGCAGAATATTTATTTCGACAGTATTCATTTAGAGAATATCGTTTTTACTCACTTAAATACAGCAATCAGAAGATTCATGAGGAGGGCGTATGATGCCAGCAGATATATGGTCATAATAAGGGGCACTAGCCACCGTCCTGGCCAGCAAATCCAGTTTGTCCCAGTTCCACAATCAGCTGAAAAATAGCAGAATACCCACGAGGACTAGATTAAGGAAGTGTGTATACATGTGCAGCCTTCAGCTGCCACTATTGAAGCTTCATTTATAAAACAAATAGCGACTTTATGAGCACCGCAGCAATGAGAGGAAGACACTCAAAAGGGTTTGTACATACGGTCGAGCTTATCTGTAAAGAGTTCACCATAAAACATGAAGTATGGCTCCATCATGATGTTTTTAGCCAGTATCCACTCTGGCTCAGCATAGGGATTTAATATCGCTTGTCGTGGAACTCCGAAAGCCCAGATGACAACGCACCAAAATGCCACCAAGTTGACGATGTTGTTCACCTAACAGTAAATTTTCGAAAATCAGACAGCTGCAGAGGAAATCGCACCGAGCAATTGTGTCTTATTGAAGCGATGGCATAAAGCTAAAACGACGAACCAGCTTTTCAATAATCACGACGAAAGGACCCAGTTGACGGCTGACTTGAAACAGCTCAAGGATTCGAACAAACCAGCAAATGGTATCCAGGCTATAAACCACGTGTCCCCAAAGGAATGTAACTTCATCTGGTTGAAACCTTAGCCCAGCACCAATCCAAAAAACTGGCACAGCAACTGCATCAATAATGTTCCACTTTTCTTGAAAAAATATTCTTAGCTTTTGAGACAGTTTTGGTGACTCGGCAATGGCTATCTGTAAGGAGAACAATTATCCATATTATAATACATAAGTTAGAGGTGCCGGAGTGTTTCTTTGTATCGCAAGGTATGGCCATAGGTAATAATAATAATAATAGTATTACATTTGTATAGCACCCTCAGAGAACTGAATCACTTTCTTGGCACTTTACAGATGCTGTATAGAAAGCATTTCCAAATCATTGGTGATAACATCCGCAAGCAGTATGCATAATGCAAGCAGGCACATGCACACGAAGAATGAAGGTAAAAAACAATGGTTATGAAACGAGGCTGACACTTTGAAGGCCTCAACCTTTTAAAGTGCCATTGCATGCTGTGAGTTTCTAAAAAAAACACTGACATCAGACTGAGTTCGGTACTTTTGCATGCTTAAGTGAGCACAGTTAACATCTGAGATAGATGCGACTGCTGGTGAAATGTAAGCTACTTTGACCCTAAACCACTTAAAAAAGCAAGGCGTTCTTATTATGCAAAGGACACAGTCTGCTACTGTGCTTTGATCATAACCTGCAATGCAAATTCTCAGCTCCCTTACATCATGTACTTATAATAATAATAACACATTTGTATAGCACTCTCTGACTACTAAATTTTTAACGGCAAGGTTATCAAGATGGTTAGTGATAACATGCCCACCATCAGTACGAACAGAAAGACGAAGTAAAATTAATGCACATGACCCAGCAAATGCTCTTAGGAATACATGAGTTTTTAGCTTCTGTTTAAATTTCTTCAAGTCATAAACCACTTGAGTAAGAAGAGCAGGTGGAAAGTTGCATACCCTGCTGGGGAAGTAACTATGATAGGTAGCTTGAGCAGAAGAGCAAAAAGACCTACAAGTGATCAATCAAACCTAGAAGTGGCAACTTGATTGGGAGTCAGTGCGGGTCGGTGAGAAGAGGTGTATTATGGCATAATTGTACCACGTGAGTTTTTCTTCATGAGCTTACCGGTGATTAAAAAGTGTTTGTTATGGCTAATCAATTGACTTGCTGCATTTCCAGCCCGAGAACATTTAAAGATATCTCTCAAGTATGATGCAGATTTTTAAAGTTTATTATCACAGTTCATTAAACCTGTCAGCAGGGAGCCGTCTTCCTCCTTAAGTTTTCCCCCACTATTATAACTTGCCACCAAACAGCTGTTCAATGTACAATGATCAATGGATGTAAAACGGCACTAAAATTCTAAAGTTTTGAATGTTAGTCAATGGTCTCACAAAAAGCCAAAAGAGTCTATAGGGCAAAGTAGCTAGTCGGGAAAGCAGGGGCCGCAGGCAAGGGTCCAAGAAGGGTAGAGTACAAAATGCACGGCAGACGATGGCAGCCCTGAAAGTCAGTGAAACAAGAAGGCTCACGGACACCTTGAAGAGCACTGTTCAGGGTGGGTAACCCAGTAAACTAGTTTTTTGCATGTCACTCTACACTTCCCAGTACTATGTGAGGCGACCGGCTATGGCTATTTGCTAAGAACCACAGCAAGCCATAACAGCTACTGGGGGGCTGCTTATAAGGGACAATTGAGCAAACAAGTTACTCTCCGAGTTTGGCTCAGCTTCTAAATTTGCAGATTGCAAAGTGGTACAGTCAACTCCGCTTATAAGAATATCGGATTTAGGAATACTCTGCCTATGAGAATAGCCGTTCAACTTCCCAGATATACTCTGCTCTCTAGTCTCACTCCACATATGGAAATACTCTGCCTATTAGAATGGTAATTTTCCAGCCCGAGCATATTCCTATAAGCAGAGTAGACTGTAAATAAGTTGTAATGCTGACGAATTTTGTATCTGGCCCGCCATTTACTCTACTAAGCTCTGCGATTGCTGCAGCTGCTGCAACTGGCACTCGGGGTTTCACCCAAGTTCCACTTGATTTGCATATGAACGTCAGCCTGATCCTTACATCATTTGATATGGAATACGATGACTGTATGGCTCATGCGATTAACTCTTTCAATTGCATAACCATTGCACTACAACAATCCTCTATTGCATGAGCACAATTACGGGCTTCAAAAATTTTTTAAGCTGGCCCTGTCAGGTTATAAACTTTACGTTCAGCGAGTGATGGCACACAAAGATTTATGGGTCTCGAGAAAAAGATAGAAGCTAAAATTGTGTAGGAATTTAAAAAGTGCAGGCTGTAACGTGCCACCAAAAGTTCTGACAATGGACGGAGCAAATTTTAGTCACACTTAATAGATGCTGCTATCACTATTTGGCTAGTTGATGTGAAAAACATGCCGCAAGAGCTAGTTTGGAAGTTTCTGTTGGTTTTTGGGATAGGCAAAATGTTTGAAGGATATTTGTATCAGAACCATTTCGGCCATTAGAAAAAATAGAATGGATGTGCTAAGTATCCCTCTTTCGGTGAATAAATCTCAACGGTAACATCAGACTGTTCATAACGTACTGTCGCAGCTAGAAACACGTGGTTTGTGCTTCCACAGCCACAGGCTACATCTGGTTCAAAACTCTGAAGGAATTTGATGATGCGAGACAGAATGTAATGCAATGTATCTTCGTTGTAACTCCACAAAGACAATGTGGGTGTTACGCAGGAGAGTTTTGAATAACGCACTCACAGCCTATGCGGCTTTCGGTACACATTCGGTAGCTAGCAGACGTTGTCACACACAACAAAGAGAAAGTGGGAAGCATAGCTGAGTCAAGAGAGCAGTTACAGTAGTTATTAGCATGGAAGTAGCAGCTCAGGACGGCTGGAAAGGACGTCCCATAGTCGGCAGCAGCAGGAGAGTAGTTGTCGTTGCACAAGAATTTTGGAAGTGAGTTCCAGCCTATGACCTGCACACCTAAAGCTTCTGTCGCCAACGATCTTTAAGCAGAGGAATGGAAAAGCTAATTTATCGTCAATACAGGACCTGAGAGCACGAGGAGGCTGAAACCAGTGCAGCAGTTCAGCTGGGTATGGCCTTGTGGGTCAGCGTAAGTAACTTGATCTATAAGTTGATTAACCGGCAGCCATTCTAGCTACTTTTGCAAAGGAGACACGTGGTCAAACCTCTGGGATTTGAAAACTAGCCTTGCAGAAATATTCAGAGCCATCCGCAATGACCTAGTGGCTCTTGTTGGTAGCTCATGTCATGTCATGTCATGTCATATATCTCCGTCAGTAACTCCACAAAGTCATAAAGGACCATGTGGGTGTTACGCAGGAGAGTTTTGTATAGCGCACTCACAGCCTAAGCGGCTTTCGGTACGCATTCGGTAGCCAACAGACTTCGTCTCACGCAACAAAGAGAAAGTGGGAAGCATAGCTAAGTTAGGAGAGCAGTTGAGGTAGTGAGTAGCATAGAAGTAGCTCAGTCACATGGGAATTACAATAACCTAGCCGAGACAAAACTAAGAAGCTAGTTAAATTGTTTGCAAGCTACTGTGAAAGACGGTTCCTCATCTTAGATAGGGATCGGACGTGATGGCTTGCTGTGGAAGCAGTCTTCTTCTCGAAGCTTTCAAAATGTATGCTGCTGTCGAAGACGACACCTAAATTACGAGCACATGGTGATGGTCACACAACAGCTTTACCTATTAGCATAGCAAAGCCTTCTAATCCAGCCACACGCTTATTTAATGTAATGTATCTCCGTCTGTAACTCTGCAAAGTCATAAAGACTATGTAGGTGATACGCAGGAGAGTTTTGTAGAGTGCACTCACAGCCTAAGCGGCTTTCGGTACGCATTCGGTAGCCAACACACTTCGTCTCACGAAACAAAGAGAAAGTGGGAAGCGTAGCAGTCACGAGAGCAGCCGAGGTTTAGGGCGTCCTATGAGTTCAGTTGTATCGTCGTTTAGTTTAAGGAAATTTGCCGACACCCAGTATCGAATGTCGGCAAGACATGCATTCAGTTTATCAGTCGCTGCATCAGATTCTGAAGGTTTAAATAACAAATACAGCTGGACATAGTCAGCAAAAAACGCCTACTGCATTTATGACCAATAAGGATATATGGAAAATGTGTTAACTATTCTATGGGCCATAGCTGACCTTTGAGAAACCAGAATGAAACTAAAAGTGCTTTTATTTATGACAGCATTTAGTGGGTCCCAGTGAGTTATCCTTTATGTGCTTATGCATGCTGATACTGTTGCATGCAGCCACTAACCACACTAGCATGCTGACTCTATGCATGTCAGCCCTAACCATGTTATTCTTGTTGTTTATTGAGCACACTACCACTAAACATTTGATCGTGCTTCCTTGGCAGCAATTTTAAAGCACCGAGAAAGAGATTGAATTCTTTGGAGTTGCTTTATCAAATTTATTGTTATTATTATTATTATTATTATTAAAAATCATAGCAATTTATATACATCAAGTTCCCACTGAGATGAGAGATGGGGTACAATTTTGTGCATGTATTTTCGTCCAATAGTATAAAAATGATTAGAAAAAAGTTTAAAGCTTATCAGAAAAAGTGCTCGGTTGGTGGCTTGTTTCAAGTATGTCATTAGTTTCTTGTACCTAGTCGAATCCACGTCTGATCTACTGCTGTACATTTGAAAATTCAGAATTTTCAAAGCTTGACCGTTGATGACCAAGCCCAAGGGCAGTAGATTGTAATTTCGACAGAAACATAATTGTTACATCAACAACTCCCACTCTGCCTTGTTTCGATGTGCTACAAATAAACCATTTTAAAATTGTGACTACATCGTAAGTGCTTTTAAAGTCATTAAAGCAAGGTTATTTTGCAAGCCATTCATGTCTAATATACAAACAAGGTAGTTGAATGCAGAATCACTTTCCAGCAGCGCTATTTACACGTATACTCATCCTGGTTTCTTTGCCGTTTTTTCACATGTATGTGCTACATTCAGAAGTTACCATGCACTAACGACAAACACGGAAGTGCGGAATGCTAAAAAGTGACATCGCATTACTAGATTAGAAAGAAGAATAATACATCGTGTCATTATTGGAAGTTAAACACAAGACATCAGGAACAAGGTGCTCTAGATTTTCTTTGTTAGTAGCTAATTGGAAAGCTTCTAATAGTGGTAATAATAATAATGGCTGACATTTGATAAATATCATATACAAATTGTGTTAAAGTCAGGGATTGTATCAATTGATCGTCCTTCCTGCTAAGAATTTTCATCCCACAAAGTAAGCCTTGCCATTCAGGTTAATTGCCGATAGCAGTGATGATAGGAAAAACTGCTGCTAAGATTATAGATGCTCGAGTTGATCAAGTGACCTGTGCATCTTAAACCAGTTCAGTTTGCACATTCCAGCCTAGAAAGAATGACTGCCATCGAGCAATTCAGTATCTTTTAATTTTAACACTTTTTTATTGTAGCCGTCCCTTTAAATGACTGCAGGCTGAGCACATGGAGCACAGGACAAAGTCGGCTGAGATGGACAAGAAACTGGGAGCCCAACGGCAATCGCACTGATAAAAAAACTGCTTACGCAGGATGACCTGCTTATAAAGGCTTAGGCTACACTTCTTTTAAATACTTGTAATCACAATCATAACCAGTGGCTTCCATCAAATTCAGAACGTCTCTGCAGAGACTCACTAAGCGTGAACGTGAAATATTGCTGTAAAATCTACCTGAGCGTGGCATGCAATTTGCCTTACAGTAGGTACAAACTCACTAGATCGCATCCTCGACATGGCTTTAAAATTGGAAAATTTAAAATGCACTATAATAATTTCGATAAGGTAGTATAACTTTTACTTTTTGCTTATTTAGGGTTATGAGTTGCCCACGTGACGTTTTGCAATAATTTTTTTACAATAGCATCTCTGCAGTGCGGCTGTCCCTAGATGACTGCACAATAGCATGTCCGCTGCTTTTTGTCTGTAGCAGACACAAAAGAAGTTCCAGATGGCCGCATAAGTTAAATGCATAGGCTAGTCTACGACTTGAACAGGAAGCAGATAGCAAGCAGAGTGCAAATAGTCCAAGGTTTCTAAAAGAATCTCCTCTATATTATGCATCATTTATACTTCCAACAAGGGAGGTGCCGAGAACTATACAGGGAATGCAATAAGTGAAGGCACACGCCCCCCACCCCGACAGACAAATCAGTACCTGGCGGATCATCTCAGTGGTATGAAAAAATATGTATGCCATTGTGTAAACCTCCGTCCAATGTACCATTTGTTGGTCCAGCCTCACCAGCACAGTATAGCTGAGTGTTCCCAAGAAGAAAAGGTATGCTATCTAAAATTGATCACGTATTCATAAAAATGAAGTGAAGACAGCTAGTTGCTTGCTATCTTGCAGTCTGCTGAACACTAGGCCTTCGAAAAAGCAACCGGAAAGTTTGTATTTTCTAATGGAGTTCAAGCTAACACGAGCAGAAAGTAACATCTGGTATGAAATATGCCAAGAAACTGCATGCTATGAATGTTTTAATGTTGCCACCTCTATCTTACAATCATCGCTATCAGCTCACCTTGAGTAAATACAGGTATGATATTTTAATAATCGGATGCAACTTAGAACCAAAGTACAAGAATCGTAATTGACATTAAATTGGAGGTAATGATACAATTTACATCGTCGACATAAAAAATGCTACAGCTCTAGCAGAACATATGTACACATTTTTCGATGTATTGCATTAACATGTATTAACTATTTGAAGAGTACTCAGGTTGCGAGTAACAGATTATTTAAGGAGAGTACAGGTTATTTAATTTCTGTTCGAAGTAAACTGGTGCCATTTGCATTAATTTCCCATATTGATATGGTTACTGTGAGTACAAAAATCATCAAAGATCATTCTGTAAGGCTGCCAGGAGTCATTAGGCATATACACCTGCGAGACTATCAAGAGCTAGCAGTCCTAAAGAAGCTGGCATGGGTAACACGTGAAATGGAGCACAAGGAGAGAAAGATAGTCAGAATTATTCTTCAAGATGGACAGGGAGGGGTACGATAGCTTCCCCTAGCTTTTTAAGTGTCATTCAGGATAAGGATGGATGTGCATAGTGTTGTTTGTCGAAGTCCAGGTAAAGACTGATATGGAATAGCCAAGGACAAACTTGGTGTAATCCAAAAGTTGGATGACCTTGCCCTAAAGACTGGTTCAGCTAACATCCCTTCAATGAAGCTTTCTGTGATCTAGGCATATCTACTTTCAACTAAGGAACATCACGTAAATCAGGGCATGCCTAAGTAAGAGAACCACAGCAAAACTAGTTCAGGCTTTTGAGATATTCCGTCTAGATTGCTACAAAACCTTATATTCAGGACTTGCTGCTTGTATGCTTGATCGGCTGCAACCGATGCAAAACTCAGCAGCCTGTCTGGTCTGTCGTCAATGGCTTAGTTGCCACATCACACCACTTTTAGCTGAGCTTCACTAGCTCTCTATCAAGCATATAATAGACTTTAGGATCCCTTTTTTGGCTTGTAAGTAACTTCATTCACTTGCACCAGAGGACCTATCCGACCACCTTGCTCCTCCAGTGTGCTCTTGCATTACATGCTGCAAGGTTTCTAGTAGTCTCGATGTAGTTCCTTGTATTGAACTGAAATTCTTTGGTGACCGAGCCTCCAGCTCATATGCACCGAAAGGCTGGAATTTGCTTATGAATACTGTCACTATCGGCAATAACTTTTCATATTTTAAATCTCAGCTAAAAATACGTCTGTTCCAGTCAGCTTTCTCTCCATCCAAGTGAACTTGTCTCTATTTTTTTGTGTGCTTCGCGTGAGCACCTGTGCATGATTTAGCTCACGTCTTACCAACGGTTGGTAATGAGAGTCTTCATATTGGCTTTGGCATGCCTGCCTAATTAGGATAGTTGTTTACTTTCAAATGCTTGATATTGGGATTGACACTAACCCGTCGTGGGTACTGATTCTTTTGCAGTGAGCTGTAAAAGGCCTGAATATTGATTAAGTTCTCGCAGGCCACTGTACAAAAGACTAGCTCATAGCATTGCTTAGCTGACAAGAGCACAAGTAAGTTGTGGAGATGTCCGCTATTTGCAGCCATTGTTCAGGTGTATGCCAGGAGTAGTCTTAGATGTACAGATATGTCTTCGAATCGCATACAAAATTAGGAGGTTAGACTGATTTGCCTCTATTTAAAAGCCTACTTCAGCAAAGTGCTAACAAATTCATGACCTATTCGGGTGCTGAGATACTCGTTAACGAGGAAGCATATATTAAAGGTTTTAGGTCAGAGCAGAAAGGCAAAACAGAAATTAAGGGTCGCAGTTACAACAATAAGAGAAAACAGAACTTAATACTTGCCGTATGCAGCCAGAATTTTGTGATGGGTGCACTGTAGAACTCATACACTTTTGTCGACAGGTGTAGCTCATGCTTGCTTTTCTTCGTAAAAGCAATCGTGGGACCACTCCTAACTGCAGCTGTAGGGTCAGCCCTCCTCCTGGTGACTATCCGGTCAGCTGAGAATACACGAGTTGAGGTGCTGGGTGTCTAAACAAAAGATGATGAAACTTTATTTTCAAAGTTGGCCCAAATGAGCTCTCTCACACAAACAGCATGCAACAACGTGCCAGATCTTTAGACTACAGGAGTGTCCCTATCTTCGAACTGGTTTGGCCCGGGGTTGAGGTGCTCACCCCGACCAAGGTATGGCCGAGGTCGTGGGCTCGAGCCCCGTGGCACGTGAAGTATGTTAAGTAAACGAATATAAACTTACGTGTAAACTTATGAAAGTAAACTTATGTGAAGTAAACGAATACAGATTAAGTTATCTTAGGATGCTATACAAATGAAATATATTGTTATATTATTTTGAGGGCACAAGTCTGAGCTACAAAATAAATAAATTTCTCCTTATCAGAACCCTATTAAAATGTCCAATGTTGCACGGAAGAACCTGCTGATAACTGTGCCACTCAAGCAACAGTCGGGCAAAGCACGAACCACCAACACTGTGGTCAGCAACATGGACTAAATAGGGATGCCTCGAATCTGTGGTAGTTCAAACAGAGTAGCTGTCGTTGACCTAGGTTGTTTTGACCATCCTTGTCCTGACCAGGCGGCTTGAAGCGCGAGCAATATGCCTTCATCCACCAAAACTGAAGATATTCCCGAAAGCTGGGCTGCCCAATAAGTTGCAGCCATACCGTTGGCTAAATGGCCAATGCCAGCCACCACCTTTAAGAAGAAGAAGCCTAATTTACAACACTTAGGCAAAGCCATCTCGAAAACATATGACACGCCCTTTACCTGTGAGGTCTGATCAGCAACATAGGTCTCGTCATGCAAGACATTGACCATGGCTTTAGACACAGAAAGCAAGTATAACTAGGCAGCTCAAACCTCATGTCTACTGTTTGTTGAGATCAGGTAAATTGTCTGACAACCAAAGCTAAGACTTATGTATACAACGTCCATCCAATTTCTAAATGGCTATTGGTATGGAAGAATTAATAACTAACAATAATGAATATTGGACATGAGAATGGAGCACTCATTGTGGGCAGGTTTAACTGGCATTTATACATAGCAGAAGTGGCCAAACTTACCATCGAGCCAACAGGTAGCCAGGTTACGACATTTGGCGCCTCTAAATCGTTGTCGACTTCCTGCTATAACAAAAGAGTCCACAACAGCTATAGCTACCACAAGGCCGAGGACTGCTGGGAGCAGAATAATTGAGTTGCTTGGTCTTAGCATCACAGATTAGGTCTCACGGATTCAAGGCTTAACACCTATGATGGACCGACCTACCTTTAATTCTCTATATCATTACAATAATTTTGGAGCATATGCAGGCACCTGGCTATGACACTACATTATCCAAATGACAGTTCAACTATATTTACTTTTAAGTTTTTACAGAGTAATCAGCTTCTAGGGGCAAGCAGTTTTTGTAAGCTGCCTTATATACATACTCTGAAAGTAACTGCATTAATGCTAGCTGACCGCACACAGCAGATCTGTCCAATGCTCTGAAAATAAGTAATTAGAGAGCATCGAAACCGCAACCAATACTACTGCCAGTGTTAGACCTCAGTAAGTCGTCGAGCATAGATATACTGCCTAGTGCACTAGACCAAGCAATCGTGTGTGTACAGGCAAGTGATTTCCAACCGTTCTGATTTTCTATATGGTCATCACTTTTTAGAGCAATGCTCTTTAGTCATTGACTCCCTGACTTTAAAGCTCTTCAGTTGCTGTGCACACAATTATTTACTTAGTAGATGGCAGATTGAAGCAGGTCTAGCTGTCCGAACAGATACGAACCGAGTTTCCTAGTGGGCTATCACAAGTTCTTACGCTTCCGGTATCATTTCACTGCATCAAAAAGCTTTTCCACCAGACGAGATAATCAAGCTTACCCAGAACATTAGTATGTGGTGCACACGTGCTGACTCACAGACGGTGCACAGGCTAACTGTTGTGCTTATGCTGGCAGTCGCGCACTGATCAAACGGCCCAGGCAGATGCTGTTTATTGCCGAAACCCGGGACCGGGCACGGCCAGCACGCAGACCTGCAAGCAGCTGCTGCAAGTGGGTCCGCTGTTTCCCCGCCTCACGGGCTTCCGCTGGAGTAGCCCGCTGTCGCAGTACAGCAGACCCAACACTAATGTTGCACCCTTGCCAGCACAGCTGCCAAGCCAAGCACAGGCCGTCCGACAGTCTCATCCTGAACACCTGGGCTGCTGCCTGCTTCAGCTAAAGCTGTGTCTACAATATCGAAGGTTCGGATTCAAGACACCCGAGAACTGGTCTCGAGTGCAAACTATCATCGAATCAGCCACGTGTAACGTGTACACTGGTACAATTCGGAGTAGGGACTAGTTTGGCTGCCACTCATGGAAAATTAGCCAACATCCTTCTACAGGTAGTTTTTTATCAATACATTACTTATTCCAAATTCTTGCAGTCATACAGACTGGTCTCCCCATGCAAAGTGTCTTTGGTGGCATCCATGTTGCTTTCTTGAGTATGTTTCTAATTGGTAGGCTACCTCCCAAACCTCAGATCCACCACCAAGAAGTACTGACCTGCTATTTCTTCGAACCCGGCTCTCAAGACTCAGGTCCTTCCCATCAGCCACCAGTCCTGCCGTTACCAGTAAAAACTGATGACGTGACCTCAAGATCAATGATGTCTCGAGTCCGAATGCTTTGCCAGTGTAAAAGCAGTTTTAGCTGCCAGCTGGATCGGTTAATTACAGTTGGAGTAAAATTACCCTGGGTGTTGCTTGCTGCAAACGTGGAGGCATGTCTGTTTACATCTGCTGATGTTCTTTTTTCTTCTACTTTGGGGATGCCGACCACACACGGCATGGAATCTGCTGGCTATGTACTAGCGACCTACCTGGGTCCTGGCAGCTCAGGTCCTTGTCCTAGGTCTCAGCACTTGCTGCTTGCACGTTCAGCAAAATGCACGTCTTCGTGTAACTCGCATGTAGTGCTTTCGTTTGCTTCGAACTGTATGTGAGAGCCAGCCTTTCGGATTTATGTCGTATGTCACAGCTTCATTATCCGACTTCCCCGGTGGTTCTTCGTGGTGCTTACTGAGAAGGGAGTTGGCAACAGAAGCGTTTTCTCTGCACGTCCTATGGATTGTGGAACTCAGTTTCCACCATTCTTATGCAACGACATCTATTCTGCTGCTGTTGACTGGGGCACATCCTTTCCAGCAGTCCTGAGCTGCTACTTCCATGGTACTACCTCAACTGCCCTAACTACTCAGCAATGCTTCTCACTTTCTCTTCGTTACATGTGATGAAGGTTGTTGGCTACCGAATGCATGCCAAAAGCCACTTGGGCACTAAGTGCGCTATAGGAAACTCTCCTACCTTATCACCTGCTTAGTCTTTGTGGCCTTGTGGTGTTACTGACAGAGAAACATGACGTTACAAGAGAACATCAGGTTTAGCAACACCTTCAAACCAGAATTAAATGAGACAAGAAATATATTTCTCAACAGAAAAATGTATGTGCCACATGGCTATGGCACCACGAAACCCTACATCTAACGATATAGGATTTTGTGGTGCAGCAATGAGGTCTAAAATAAAGGGACTAATTTTCTTCGTAATGCTGCTACCTAAAATGTGTAGAGCAAGCTCACATAGCATGTAAAACCGTGCAGTCGTCAACAGTTGGATTTTGAGTTTTAAATGCCTAGGCAGTAAATCCAGCAGCAGTTTGAAGGAAGTACTCAATAATAAACATAGTAATGGCAGTGTACATACTCGTATGTTTGGGCTATGAATAACCGAATCAGATGTCTTGCTATTTTGTCTCATATAAAAGTACTCATAATTCCTAGATGACAATTATCACCCAGGCCTGGGATACAATAGCCAAAATATGCTAGCCATAGAATTCCCACCCTCACATAAACAAGGTCAGCTGATCAAGCAGCATAATTGTATATAGTAGCAGATGATTCTTTACGGTTATCACTACTGCTACTTATACTTGCAGTGGGAAATAAAGAATTTTCTGCTGCAGAACTGGAACCCACAACCTGGATTGTGGAGTGCGGGCATGTCCCTGAGCTAAGACCCAAGGACATGCCAGGCCCCACTGTAATGGTGGCAGTATTGTCTACTGCTGTAGTGAAAGCCTGAAGGCAGTGTCATGTTTTTTAGCTTTTTAAACGTTTCTACACAGGAAAATAATCTGGTATAATGGAAATGACACAGTTGCATGAAATCCGAGCCCTGTAGAATTAGCTCAGCTTCCATTAGCTCTCAGAGCTCAGCTTCCATCAACTCTCAGAGTGCGATCGACCACTGGCAACTTGCTGAGCACATCCTAAAAATGTCACCCTAAGTTGGTGCTGAGTCTAAAACTCCACACCAGCTGGCACTCTGTATTGGATAAGAGCTTGTTTTAAAAAAAAGGCATTCAACATAACTTGTGGATATGTCTGCTGCATGTCCCCCTCATGCTTCGAAGCTCTGGACGCATATGTCCCATATATGGGAGAGTTGACGAAGAAGAAGAGGTACAAGGGTAGACCATTTAGTTGTGTTGCATCATGAAAAGACTGACACCGATACTGGCATTTTGAGTAGCAGTTTCTAGCTCGGCCGGGTAGACAATAGGGCTGGCGGCAGCTTCGGCAGCACTTACCCCATCCTCAACACTTTGATCAGCAACGAAGTCTGCCTGACTAAGTCCAGAGAGGCTAATTCGTCTGCTTCCTCTGCTGAAATTCTGGTCGGCAGATGCATTACCATAACTTCCGCTGCCACTTCGCATCGAATCTCGGATCCGCTCCAGATCATGAATGTGCTCTTCGACTGTCTGTGGCATGTGCTGCAGCTCACTCTGGCTCTTGTAACCAAGGAAGGGGATGATCGGTGGCAGCAGAATGGCAACGAAAACCTGCACAGACAGGTGAGTACGTACACTGCAGCTGCTTAGACTGCATAGTTTGCTTGCACCGTCAACGGCAAACGAGTTCTCTTTGGCAACTCATCATTGCTAATATTTACATCAACAGCAAGCAGCCCATGCATGAGCTTGCTTGCCCACTAGATTTGATATACCACAAGGTTTGCAATTCCAAAGCACAAAGCTGGGACCAATCTATCTACCTTTATGTTGTGGTTCTTGTTCATTCTCAGCCCGCCCATCCACATGTCGGTGATGAGATTTTGGCAGCAGGTATGTGCAATGAATTCACGCATACCACAGCTGTATGCTAAGCTGAGGCATGTCTGCCCACTCCAGTTCTTCAATTCGTATGTAAGCAGCTGCTGTGCCATGTCATCATCTTGCTTGTACACGTAGTCAAGAAAGTCAAGTGCCAGTTGCTGAAATTCCCTGGAGAATAGTATGCACAGGAACATAATTAAGCTGGGTAAAGTCGAATAAACAACAGGCTGCAATTGTTGGTAGATCCGGATGTAGCCTGGCAGCTGCAGTAGCCTGGAAGGAATTATGATAAATGGCAGCTTCATGCATAAGTCATTCATGACCCCAAACTAGGAATGGCCTATTACTAGGGAACAGTCAATCGTCACTGAGATATTAAGCATGCAGCCTTGAAGGCTAATTGAGCCACACAACTAAGGTCACCAGCACTTGCGTAAATACCCATGACATAAGCCACACTGTAATCAGTGTGGGCAGATTCCGAACCTGGAGTGATCCATGAGCTCCATTGCTATCACATTGTCGACCAATGCATCTTCCAGTGCCTCCTTGTACAAAGATCTGTACAGGTTGCTGGCTATAATCGCCTACAGATGGTGGCAAATATTAGAAAAACATTTCAATAATAAGTAATCACAACATCAACAGAATTAATGATATAACATTGTCACGATCCATTTAGCTACAATGTAAGATGTTTGATAGAGATTGTGCAAGTTAATACAGTATCAGCACACGATCTGCGATAGAGATCATGTCTTTATAATGTATAAAACAAGATGTCCATGATATACCCAGATTCACTGTTTCATCTATATGCCAACAAGGCTAAATGATGTGTCTAGACAAAACTTGCACATTTATTCGACAATATCTCTCACAAAGGACGACTTCAATCATTTCAGCCAGGATAAACACCTTTTGAATCCAAGTAGGGGAAGCTTGCCGGTCACATTTTTTGTCTACTGCATTGTGAAAAGTATGTGTTAAGTAGCTGCATCGACATGCGTACAATTACACATTACATCTAAAAGAACTCAAGCCATTTTGAAACTGGATGTATCGTGCTTATCATATTTCGTTATCTGTCTGGTTACACTAAATGGCTAAATCCATACTCGTGCATGAGCAAATAACAGCTTGAAGTACAGGAGACTTTTTATTGTTAGCAATAATGTATACATTCTCCACGAGGCCTGCTAAAATCCTCCCCATGATGATCAGGCGTTTTGAAGTGAAATGATTCTGCATTTAGGCCTTCAAAGTGTATAGATTGTATCTATTGAATGTGTATTTGGTTAGAATTCCGGATTAATAAAGCAACAAGATGACAGCTAAAGCTCTTTCCTTAGGAGCAGTAGTCCGACAACCCTGCAGCTGTACGCACAGATCAGAGAACTACTATCATTCCTGGCATCAACCTAGAAAACCCCAGGTAATATTAGCAATAACATTACAACTAAAGAGTGCTCTGAGAGAACTAAATCTTGTTCTAGACACCTGACATATTCTGCAAAGGAAGCCATTCCATTGATTAGTGATACCATGCATAATTTCAGCA
This sequence comes from Cristatella mucedo, assembly GCA_009760855.2. Taxonomy (NCBI): domain Eukaryota; kingdom Metazoa; phylum Bryozoa; class Phylactolaemata; family Cristatellidae; genus Cristatella; species Cristatella mucedo. The sequence goes on along the minus strand of WPIO01000001.1, from coordinate 13,366,156 downwards.
TACACAAGCACATACTGGACAATTCACGGACCAAGTGCCACAAGAAGGACTTTTTTTTAGCATCTTTTCATGTGTTGCTACCAAATCAGAGGCTGCCGTGATGTTAGTAGCCAGAGTTTCGACGCATAGTAACTGAAATGAAAGAGCGGTCTTCAGAGGAAGTAAGGTTGACTGAGTTCGGCTAAATTGAGTCAGAAGAGTGGGTCGTGCGATTGAAGGCCTGACAAGAAAGAATTTCAGATAGATAGGCTGAAGCAAGAGAACAAATTGACCTAAAAGTGAGCTATAGAATTGGATGTCAATGCAATGCATAATGGAGAGTCAGTGTAGGTTCATCAGAAGGGGTGATGTGGCAGTTGCAAAACTCCCAGCATACAAGCTTAGATGCAACACTACATACCAGCATACTTTTTGCCTGCATACTCTCACATAATTTTACTGAGGCACAGACCCAACTCACTATAGACGCTCGGCCAATTAGCTAGATGGCTTTGGGCTAGAATCTCAAGGCTCGAAAACTTCCTACCCCGCTCAACACTACAGAAATGATTGAATAAGGCAGCCCAATAAGGATCATTAAAATTCCGAAATCCTTCTTGGTCGTCTTGAATATCTAGACATGTACATACTTGTGTGCTATCGTGCCAGAACTAGACAAAAGTTCTTGCCCATATTGAACGCCATCCCTTTTTCTGTGAGGAGTAATGGAATTTACCTCATACAGCTTCCTGCTCATACACATCGACTAGCATTTCTGACCAGTGCGGAATTTCAGAAAATCGAAGTTCCACCAAGTTTCGAAGTCGGAAACTAAGCCAGCTAATATTGCTACCCGCTTCTCTGCTTGTTGTGTCCTTAATGGGTAAGAAATAATATGTTTATGAACATGAAATGTTCACTGCATAAGCCTGCCTTCTGTCGTCATATGCTACCGTCCCACCTGCCATTATAGCTTTGCTGTCGTTAATGACTACAATATCAGGCATTATTGTGTGAGCTTATTAATGTTTCTTTGGATCTGCTTCCATCAATTTTCCTTAATGAAAACTGGTGGCAGAGTAGCAACTTGTTAATTTCTCATTGAATCTTAAGCCCTGTGCAATCTCCTTAAATCGGTCCATCGAATTTCTTGTACCGAGTCCCACTGATAGTCAGTTGCTTGCCGATGTTGGCAGTCATCTATCTCGCCCCAGGTATCAACACTTGATTTATTTCAAATTTCCTATTACATTTCGAGTTTCTTCTTCCATAAATTTGTATTCCTTGTAAAGGAGTAATTTAACATCCATTTTGATATAACCCAAGTGTGCCTCTATGCACCAACTTTACTAGGGGCATGGAAACTGATTCATGATCTCTAAAGGCTGATACGCCAGGCCTCACTCATATCAAAGATGACGTTCGGTCGGATACGGGCCAGCTAGTAAATGCTGTCAACCCCTAATACCTGAGTTGGTAAATCTGATAACATGCCTATTTCTTATTCGCAACAGTATGCATCCACTTTCGTATCAAATTGTGTCGGTCAATCAAAAAATATTAAGAACCTTGATACTGAAACTTGTTGCTAAAAGTATCTGCTTTGCCACATATGCACATTCTCCATTTGATCTGCCCACACAATTTCTAGTCATGCCTGGCAGCAGACATCAATGAATCGCAGAAGCAGGACAGTGGGAACTATGTCTGGAGGATGAATGCAAAATGACCTGTTAGCGCAGTATCTACAGAAATTTCTGGCTTCCAACATAGTCGCTATTTGCGAAGGATAAAGTGGATGCACCTAGCATCTCCCTCTCTGATTATGAATCTCAATAGCCATGTCAGGCATTTTCTCAGAGCTCATCGAGGGTATTAAGCAAGCTACTCTAAGCGCGCACAGCTATTGTCCTGACACGGTTCTATCAATGCAAGATATTGATGACATTAAAATAAAAAAGCACTCGAAAGTGTTTTCTGATAAACAAACAAAAAATATTTTTAATAACTTCCTAAGTTGTAAACCATTTCGGTTAGCTAAATTCGTGTACTAAATTGAACTAAATTCTCATAATCTCGATGGAGACTTTAAAATACGTGCATATCACCATGGTTTTGGCATCTTAGGCATTTTCCAATATGTCTATATAAGTTTCAACTGCTTATTTTTCCTCAGGAAACGTAGCTGGCTGGTTTCTTCCTCTAACTGCACCATCGACCTCTTGCATAGTCTCGAACCCGGTATGGCCTATGTTTAGGCATGCCCAAAATCAGGTGTCAAAATCCTTGACGATTCTTGAAGACGTGCCCTGTACAGTCATCGAGATACAGATACATTTATCGAGTGGAGGTTACTCGGTACATCCAAAAGTTGCTCATTGGCTGTGTTCTGTCGTATGTTGCTATCAAAAACTATTCTTGAAAAAAGTATATATATATATATATATGTATGTATGTGTGTGTGTGTGTGTGTGTGTGTGTGTGTGTGTGTGTGTGTGTGTGTGTGTGTGTGTGTGTGTGTGTGTGTGTGTGTGTGTGTACTTAATATCAAGTTCAAAATGTGAGGTCGGACACTGGCCTGCATAGAACGAAAAAGGAGTGTAGGCTCCCTGACCCTGTTCAAGATTGGAGCTCATGCAATCAGCGATAATAATGATAATACTAGCTGATTTAACAACCTCCTTTTGTATAGCTACAGAAGAGCCTTTAAGGCTATCACCAACGCTTGCAGTAGCGATAAAGGATCGGCCACCGCAGGATTCGAACCCACGACCTCGGGACCGAGGTCGTGAAAAGCAGCCGCCTTACCTAGTGAGCCATTATGGCTCACTGCAAAAATTTACTTACCTTGGCCAGCGCTTCTTCTTGCTGCTGCCACAGAAACTTGGCCATCGCCTGACGCTTCAGAAGCACTGCCCAAACCATTAGCTCACTGAAGGGATACTCAAACGTGTGGCTGGCCTGGGTGGCTTCGTTGAAGCGTGGCTTGCGGGTAAAAAACCGTACGTAAGCTCGGTAAAGTGCCTATGACAAATCGAAAGCTCCCGACCCCCAAAATGGCTTAGCTCTGATATACCAGGAAAGGAAATGTGGTGCAAGCTAGCTTCATGATTTCGTGGTAGACCGTCTTAAATTTTCTCCGAGAGTAGCTTGACCGGTAAGCGCCTCCCATGAGTTTGTTCATGATAAGCCCGACGTCAAGCAGTGTCACCCGAGCACCAGGCACCTTATTCTGAAAAGATTACAACAATCTGAATTTTCAGGCAACCAAATAGCTGAAAGTGTACAAGCATCAAAATTAACGAAACTCGATATTCACTAGAGCCGGAATTAAAAATAAGCTCACCTTTCGCAAATCGTTCAGCATCATATTCAAAGTAATTGTTTGCCCGACTTTCTGAAATTAAACAAGAGAGCTTTAGCCAGTAAGTTCTTGGGGTTATCCTGCTATGGCAAGGCATCAGCTGCTTTTTTTTATACACGTGCTGATCAGACTTCACAAGGGGAACAGAAACCGGCAACGAGAATTGCATCTTATCGACGTCAAGATTTAAAAAACATACCGTATTGTACAACTCCTCCAGCCGCCCAACAGTGAGAAAATGTGTCATGTTCACACCTTTGTCTAGTAGCAGCTGAACGAATTCAACACGATCATGAATCAGTGCATCCATCAGTGCCTGCTCCAGGGAGTCCTCCTGAAGCATAGGAACAATCACTGCATATACAATCAATCGAAGTCCTATCACAGCTCAACATAAGGCATCACAAGGCAGTTTTGCAGTAATTTCGAGATAACGTGCAAGCTAATCATGAGGGGACAGCGGCATATATTGAGGTTCACGTCCTACTGAAGTCCGTGCCAAATTATTGCCACCGAAGTGTGTCTGCATACTTCTGGACCGCACATCTCAAAGTATGAATACTGTGTTGCCTCATGCCATTATTGTGGTTGAACATGTGCACTATTGGAAATTAGAGCTCCAATGAAATCGTGATCTTTATCAATTTTAAAACCATGGAAATGCATGAGAAATGCAATGTAAAAATAATAATTGATATCGTGATCCTAATCCAAGCTCAGATGTCCAACTTTCAATGCTATAACGGTAATTCACTGCTATAATGACAATTCACTGCTATTTTCCAAATGATCTTTCAAGCTTTAATTAGCAAAAAGAAGTGAGATGGACAAGATGTCTCATTCTGGAAAAGTCTGTCATGGAGAAAATGATGTTATGGCAAACAGTGTGCAATAAATATCTCACGTATACAAATATCAAGGATCGTTAGCCACCAACTGCCCCTAATATATTAAAGTCTACAATGAATTTCTAGTCCCTCCTGAACAAGTAGACCTAACAAAACACACACACATGTCCTCGAGTGAGCCCAGAGCAATAGATTATAGATTATACGTCCCTTTCTTTCCACTTAAAGACTGTTAGTGACAGAAGCTTAGGCTTAATAGTTCTGCTGTTGTGAAACTCATTTGGAGAATTCATATGCAACATCCGTACGTCCCATCTTTTGTTCTGTATATGAGATGAAGTTTGTTGGCGACTGTGTTTCTCGAAAGCCATTTGGGCTTTGAGAATATTATTGAATACTCTCAAGCAGAGCACTCACTTATTCTACAGGGCTTTGTGGAATTACAGATGAAGATATAAAACGACCATTTGCCATCTAACTAGTTTGCCCAGCTTCGGTGCTAGTCTTGCTGAGCCTTTTAAGTAGCCATTTGGGAGGCTATTGTGTGATCCAAAGTTTTACATAAGCTGATCGTATGCTAACTCCATGGAACAAACCTTAATAATCGAGTAAAGTTCCAGCTTCCACATTTCTTTCTTTCTGGTCATACTACTGACCGCCTTCTATTGATTGATGCCCCTTCTTCCTTCTCTCCAATCTCTCTTTTCAAAGCTCACTCTGTCACTTTAAGTTGAATTATTTTATTCGGTACCCAGTAATGGTGTGCATGTATCACTAAGCCAATATAATTCAAAAAATAGGGACTGACCGGGGGACATCTTCCGTGGGACTGAGACCGAAAATAAATTTGGCTTAAAGCAGTGGTTGCAGCACAATCTCTGGGTTACCGGTCCAGTGCTCTACCAAGTAACTACTTTTCATTTGATGCTCAACATATAGCTTTAAAGTGTATGATGGAAATATCTGCTTATGTGCTAGAACCAAAATCCAGGTGCAGTAAAAAAAATCAATGTGTTCATTATGTCACCTTTTTAATTTAGTAATAGACCAAGATGGTTTTACCTACCGGCCACTCTTGCCTGTAGGTGAAGATGTGGTTGCGAGCAAGGTCCACGCGATCCCAAGCAAGAGCAAGGCTCAGCTGCTGTGGCGCATCCATATGATGACCTGGACAAAGAAAGATGCTCGTCGGTGATGATCAGTGAGCAGATTGTGCAAAGTTCCTGTGTTGACATTCACCCACGACAAGTCCTTAACAACTGTGACGTATTTGAATATTATCCAAAGAGAACTGACTCTCACTAGGCATTCCCCATAGGCTAGCAAGGAATCATATACATTGATCAGTGATAACAATATTTGCCAATGCAGTGTGGTAAACATTAATTTTTAATTTACATAGCATTTTAAGAGAACTTAATCTCGAACCAGGAGCTTTACATATGCCGCAGGGCTCAAGCCTGTGGTCTTGGTTATTAAAGGCAAGCACCTTATCCCTGGGACAAACCAGAGTTGTAGGACAATTCATTCAGTTATCAACAAATACTGTGGTTAGAGCATGGACTTTTAGCTTCTTTTAAAGGTCGTCGAGTAGATGCCAAAATTTCCGTGCATGACGGTTTCCAGGCTCTGGGTGCATCACAACTGCTTAAGTTTCCAAAGGCTAGGGTTGGTTTGAGGTACGGCTAAGTGACCTGAGTCAGAGGAGCTGGTGGTACACAGGGGAAGCATGGGGAAGTCTTTCAGACAGTTTAACCAGACCAAGAGAATGGTGGAACCTAAAGTGAACTACCGGACTTGAAGTCGTAACATTGTTTGATTGGAGCCAGTGAAGGTCGGAGAGAAGTGGAGTAACAAGCAAGTTGCAAGTTTCACAACAGATAAGCCTAGCTGCCAACCTTTACACCATCTATAGGTGTTTTATTGCATGGGCATTAAGAACCGTAGGGAATATGTTGCAGACTAACGAACGGCCAGTTTGTAACAAAACAACCAATTTCTATGCAGAGGTTACAAAGTCATGTTGAAAGGTCATATGTTGAGGTTAGACTGTCAGTTTTGGGGGTTTCCCATAACCATGGGGTTGGTCTTAATCGATTTGAGGAAGTTGGGTACCCTCTCATTGCAAATGCAGCAGCTGCCAGTTAAGAGAATTTGAGGACCAGAAGGCAGGCAGGGATGACAGCATGGGTTAGTGTGACAACGGCACAGATTGCTGCTTAAATTGGCAAGAGGGAGAGTGTACAATGATTTAAAGAAGATCCTGGGGTACTCATACTCCACAGTCTCAGGATGACAGCAGCTGACATCTATGTCCAAAGATGTACCATTACGATAGGATCAAAGGAATTTCAATGCAATGCCAGTGAAGCTCAGGTGAGTATCAAGTGCAGCCGATCCTGCTGATAGGCAATGACGACACTACGAAAGTTGACATGCCAGAAGGTCTACACACACTGCAGCATTGCCAATTCGGTGGTGCTATCAGCTCTAAATCATGTCTGAAACTCATTTGCTACGGTTGGTGGCTCAAAACATCAGATTAGCTGATCTGCCACTACTCGTTCGGATATACTTGATAGCAATGGCAGAAGATAGATGAAGATAGAATAGGGCAAAGTGAGTCAAGTTCCAGGTCTGACTTCTTAGTGAGTTCAGTGCAAAAAAATTGAGGATAATAATAACTCATGGTATCGCACCCGAAAGAACTAAATCTTCATCCGTATCCTTTAGAGCTGGTTGCAAGAGAAACAAGCAAGATATCTGGCTAGGCTAGAATGCACATGCAAAGAGACTAGAAGACACTCAGGCCCACTGGTTATAGGACCGCCAGTTTCGAAAGATGCACTATGCTAAGTCAATGCAGGTCTTGACATAAACCGGATTTGAGTTCCAGGATTCCGGTGTATACGAAGTAAAGATCCAATCACTAAAAGACTTAGTGCAAGGAACTTCGAGATGACTGGTAGACAAGGAATGGGTGGTGCTAGAGCAAACTGAAGGAGCAAAGAGGTCACAATGGGAAGGCTGGTGAAACATAGTGAAGTAACCCGTAAACCGAGGATAGGATCCTAAAGTTAATTAAATGCTTGATAGGGAGCCAGTGAAGCTCAGACAGAAGTGGTTTGACGTTGTAGCTAATCCGTCGACGATAGACCATATGAGCTGCTGAGTTTTGGACTAGTTCCAGTCGATCAAGGATCCAGCATGGAGTCTTTAATCAGCAGAATTACAGTAAACGCGGAAAATCGTTTGGCTATCGAACTCAAGTCTAAGCGTGCACTAATTTGGGCTACGCTTGTCAGCTAAAAGTAGGTCGGATCGACAGCGTAGGGAATATACTCATGCACTAATAAGTCGTTTTGGAGAGCACCCAGACTACAAGCAGATATCGCTGAGAGAATGCTAGATGAACCAATCTTGAGAGAGAGAGAGAGTGAGTGAGTGAGTGAGTGAGTGAGTGAGTGAGTGAGTGAGTGAGTGAGTGAGTGAGTGAGTGAGTGAGTGAGTGAGTGAGCATGTGTGTGGAAGAGAGAGGGAGGGAGAGAGAGAGAGAGAGAGAGAGAGAGGGAGGGAGGGAGAGTCTTCCAACATGAGGTCGACACTTGGTTACCCATACTCAATACGTATCATCAAGCTTCAGGAAGTCAGTGGCCAGCCATGTATGAATGTTGTTGATGCTGGCTGCGAGGGAAGTAAGTGAGTCGGATGTAGAGCGAGGCTGAAAAGTGTCAAAGGATAGGCAAAGCTGAGTTGTTATCCAAGAAGAAAAGAAAGTCAACAATATGTTTAGCAATGCTATCGGCCATTGTAGAGCATTGATAGCAAAAGCTTGGAGCTTAAGACCAAACACTGGGGTGCCCAGTACTGTAATGACTCCCTAGATGACAGACAGCCAGTTACACTACACTCTGACATCTCTTACGAGGTGAGACCGAAGCCAGTATAGCATTGCCCCAGTGAAGACATGCTGAAACTTTCTTAGGTTCTCATGATATATGGTCAGTTTTATAATGAGTGGCCTGACTACAACTTTTTTTGGAGGGCCATGCACTTCACTGGTAATTGGGGTCATGTTAACAATGTTTGTTATGTTGGGCATGCACTAGTATATGCAACTCATAAGGAGAACTAAGGGGACAGGGTCTGAAGGACTATTGGTCTTTTTTGCATGGCAGACAAGTTTAGGAATAATAATATAAGGCTTTGATATCTCGAGTGCGAATGAGAAAAGAGAAGAGGATGGCGATATGGGATTGCAGTATGGCAAAAAAAGACAGTGAGATGATCGAAGTCTCAAATGAGTTCAATTGAAGCTAAAAATAGCTTAAGAAAAACTCCGATAAGCAGGATGCTTTCATGCAATTACGATATATGTCGTACATACCGTATATAGACTCCTCTATCAGCATTAGAAATGCAACTGGCTGAAGCCAGGCAATCTGCAACCCGGACATGCCTCCGATATCAACTTAATGCACTCCTAGCAGTGTAAGCATTCAGAAACCTTTGGTAGACACTTACTTTTAAGCAATGCCGTCAATATCGCAAGATCAACGTCTTGCACTTGTTCACCCATGCGAAATACTGCAATCTATGAAGGGAGTACAAGAAGAAAATAGACAAATTGCATTACAGACATGTACTTGATTCATGGACTTGATTCATGCATGACACATGAGCTTGATTCAGCTGACATACACCAAAGATTTAAGTGATTCAATGATTACATGAGCATCAAGCAACATAATGTGATCCGTAAGCAAAATTTGCTAGAGGGGGAGGCAAGACTGTGGATTCGAGAAAAGACGATTTCAAACATATACGAAATATATAAATGCAGAATATTCCTTATTTTCTAAATTTTTCCTGTAAGCATATATATTGAGATAATGAGAATGGTGCAGGTAGTCTAGATGTTTCAAATAAAAGTTTGGATAATGTGAGTACACTGAGTAGCTCATTATGAGACCATGTATGCAGTGTAACAGCAAGCCCAGCAGTAAGCTTCCTATTTAGTGCAGGTCATGTTTTTACTTGATTACTTTTACCATTTAAGGTTCATTCCAACCCGTAATACCATTACCTGAAACAATACACTATTTATGAGCATTGTGTTTACCTGATTATCTTTTATTTTTTTTCAGATAATGTTATTCTGTGCACTGCAATCTCACAGCATATTATACGTTCAGCGACTTATAAACATAATTAATTCTCCAAAACTTAGTGCACGGGTCCCTCAAATTTTCACTGTATTTACAGACACGCAGACTGATGATTTGTATAATTACACCAATGTCACTTTCTTGTTATACTAGTCTCCTTCCTAAGTTTTGATAGCCATTCTGGAAGAGCTTGTCTGTGTGATGATAGAAAAGACATTATATCGGGTTAGATTTCAGAGAATGTATGAAACTTATGCACATATGGCATTTCTCTCTTGATCAGCGACTGTAAATGTAGCACTCTGCCCTTAGCAATCCGGATGAGAAGAATTGGGAAACTGTTAACAGAACCCATGTTCTCGAAGTATAGTACTCATCACTGGCTCAGATAGACTTGTGTTGCTGGATAGACAACGAGAGTCTTAAATGCTAGTCAAAACGCACAGCAATTTTTACGGCACCATCTTAATTTATACCCACAGAAGCACGCTGACACACTCGGCGACGACAGAAGTCGTGAACTCCAGCTTTTTAGGTATTCTGCCATAAAATCTACGATTCTGACATTAATTAGACCTGGCTTTATATGCTTATTTATGTACGATTTGGTGCATGCTACTAGCTAGAGGTCATACTAAGTGGTTTACCCTTAGTGTCTGTTAGTGTGCTTTTATATGCTGGTCGTAGCTCGATACTTGTATGCTTTTGTCTGCTTGTCAAAGAATGAAACCATGCACCTGATTAATCCCTTGGTTATAGCTTCTGTTGCAGCGAGTTGCAAAGCACCCGAATAGAGAGTTGGTTTTCTTAGGATGCTATAAAAAGTGACCTGTTATTGTTTTTGGTAGTAATAGTATTATTGTATAGAACAAGGTTGCTGACATTATGAAGCTTCTCCGTGCCGATTGCACTAAGAAAAAAAACGATCAAAATGGGCAAGCTAGAACTAGCAGTCAGGATTAGGCAAAGTGTATTTGATGAGTACATTGAAGGAATTCTTTGTGTTGTGCTATCCTTAAGAATGAACTCTGTGATGGCACTGCTTCAGCCACTGTGCCTCCAATATTTTCTTGAAATATGCATGGAGCTACGTTAACTCATTTTCACACATGTAGGCTTACCAGAGCTAAAATAATGCACCTTCGTTGTATCTATAACCGTTGAGCACTATCCATACAAATCACAAGCTACTATATGCAACATATACCTAATCAAGTATAGCGATAGCCATCTTGTTACTCTTCAAACTCAATTCTGGCCAAGGCTGCAGAAAATGACCTCTTAATCAGTAAGCCACTTACAAGTATCTCATAAATATTCTAAAATAGCATAACTATGCCAGATTTTTAACTTTAATCTAGTTAGTAGGAGTTGGCCACAACATAGCATGCTAGAAAACCTGCACAACGGGGTATATCTATATCAAAGTAAAAACATCTACATCTCTCACGTTCTTTGAATTGAACTGGACTACCATAATTCACTTCTGGCTGGGCTGCCAAAAAATTTCTAAAGCTTCTGCAGCTGGTGATAATAACAACAATAAAAATAATTCACTTGATAAAGTGCCCTCAGAGAATTTAATCTCTCTCTAGGCGCTTTACATTTGCTGCAAAGTGAAATGCAATTGAATGGTAAGTAAAATCATGCTTAAAACAAACAAAATGAAGAATATGGTTAGGGGTGACATGCACAGGGTCAGCATGCAAATGTGGTTAGTGGCAGCATGCACGGTGTCAGCACGCATAAGCACATCAAGGACGAATCACAGGGAACCGCTAAATGCTGTCCTAAATAGGTGTGTTTTTAGGTTCCTTTTAAATGTAGTCAGGTCAGGGGATGTTCTGACGCAGGTCGGGAGGGAGTTCCAAGCTTTGGGAGCATACGAACTAAATGCACGGCCTCCAAAGGATTTAAGGTTTGTACGAGGTATTTCTAGACTGTTGGATTCCGAAAAGTAGGTGGTACGATGCTTGGCCTGATGGGGTATTATATCTGAAAGATAGGCTGGAGCCATAGAATGAAGGGACCTAAATGTGAGCGACAAAACCTTAAAGTCAATCCGTTGCTTGACTGGTAGCCAGTGCAGGTCGGCGAGAAGTGGAGTAATGTGGCAACTGCGACGCTCACGACAGACAAGTCTAGCTGCCGAGTTTTGCATTAGCTGCAATCGTCTGATCGCACATGCTGGTAGGCCAGTAAGCAGTGAGTTACAGAAGTCGAGGCGGGATGTCACGAATGCATGGACCAACTTAGATGTGGTATCTTTATCTAAACAAGCCCGAATTTTAGCAATGTTATGAAGCTGAAAATAGGCGGATTTGACTGTGGAGCCGATATGGTCGTCTAACGAGAGGTCGCTTTGGAATATGACACCTAGATTTTGAGCTGATTCAACTGGAGATATGCTGGCAGAGCCAATTTTGAGAGACAGCCTTTCCAATGTCTGAATCACACTGGGTTTGCCCATAACAAGTAGTGATGAATATGGCTGCAATATTGGTGAACGAATCCCAGAGGTACAGCCGTGTGTGCCCTCTGCTGAAGGAGGGGCAATAGCTCTCGATTGGTCAATGGATACAGAGGAAAATTCAAACTCTCACCATGGCTTGGCTTCTTCCTAGCTTAACTACTTACATAGCTTAACTGCTGCACTATTCTCCAGCTTTCCAATGCCCTCAGGTCCTTCATGGACAATAAAAATTTTTCTATTCTACTGCTTAAAGACTGTTGAAGACATAAGCATCTGCTCTGTAGGTCCTAGACTCTGGAACTCTACCACAACTCTTACACAACGACATCTTCTTCCCTGTCACCGATTGTGTTACATCCTTTCGAGCTGTCCTTCACTGCTCCTTCCATGTTACTCACGTTCTCTGCTGTCCTTCTAAATCAGATGTGCTTCTCAATATCGTTGTTTTAAGACATGGAGTCTATTGGCAACTATATGCATACCAAAAGCTGTTTAGGCTTTGTAGGCACTATAAAAAGCTCCAGTATAACACCCACTTAGTTCTTGTGAATTTGCAGAGTTACGCTGGAGATGCAAGCATGACATTTGAATGGGTTTAAGGTGCATTTTATGAGCACAGAGCAGGGTCATCTTACAGCTTACCATTTCCTTCCTCTTCATGCAAAGCACTAGCTCATCGTAAAGTGCAGAAGCTTGCTCTGCAGAATATGAAAATGTTTTCTGAATAGCACTTATAAGCTGATCCTTCAAAGCATCAGGCAACTGCCTAAAACCGAAATTGTAAGAATGTTTATTATTACCTGCATCGTTTTTAACTTTCTAAAAATAAGAAAAACCATCGGTTTAATAAGAAGCCAACCTAGATGAGGTGAGGGAAATACAAAGCTAGATAATGCAAGGCTGTTCCAAAGAATGAACACAACCCATGACAAACTAATTTTGCTCGTCATAGAGGTAGAGTAAGCGAGCCGCTACTGTAGATGAATCTCGCATGCTAATAGGTGCGACTTCGCTAGAACGGCAGCTGGACTTTCAAAGCATCGAGCGACATGACACGAATGGGTGTCAGCGTTGCGGTTAGCCTAGGTAATTGCTCAGGTGATTGCTGAGAGTGTATGACGTCAGAGCATGTTTGCAGACCTAAAGAGCAATCGAGTCGCGTGCAGTGCGTATTTAGCCGTGCTCACCCATCCTCGGCACTGTATTTGTGAGCAAATGCGAGCAGGTCGGACGCTCGCCCACTGCCGTCGCACACTACGACAGGCACAGCCGGTGTGTCGGTGACGTAGTCGAGCACAGTGCGTATGATGTTGCTTCCCCCCTCGAGAACTATGCAGACGATTGGAACACCTTTGACCGGCTTTTCACCACCTGGCAAGAAAAACGACGAAACATTCTTGACAGTAGCTTTTGATAAAAAATCAATATCATTGCTGAACTACTTAACGTCAATAGGTAAAACACACGATACTAGCCCGAAAGAAAAAGTTCGTAAGGAATCAAGAAAAACGTCAAATATTGTCAACTCTTACAAAGAAACGGCCGAAAATGCTACCATAAGTTTGGAATTAATGCAAAGAAGCAATATTTTTGGCCAAGACGCATTTAGCCACTAATGTGAGCCTGCTGGTGCAAAAAATACAAAATTAATTAGTATGACAGTTTCAAGCAGACTCTGAAGCAGTTGCTATTTTCCTGAGACAGCTTTGGTAGAACTAACTAAAGAGCTACTTCTGGAATGGTCGGGGTTTGTGGCACAAGCCAGAAATGGCTCAAGATTATTAAAAGAATCGATGGGAGCAGTTTAGGGCAGAACCACTCAACTTAGTTTTCTGATAACGAAAGAGCTGTAGAACCCGATAAAACTGTCACGTGAGACTTGGCAGTTATCTGAGATGCCAAAATACGGTGATCTGTCAGCATTAAAAAGTGCTAGTTCATAGTATACGACAGAATTTAAACTTAGCTTACACATTTGGCACACGGAGTAAGTGCAAGCAAAAGAAACCGGTTAAACCAATTACTTGATTCTTTGACTATCTACAATCTATATTGGATTATTTTTTCTACTTACCATTCAACCGATTGCTTGCAAAGCGTTAAACTATTTCTTTTCACAGACTACGGAAGGGCCAAACAGCTTACTTCAAACCCTTGAGTATACTGATCAAAACAACCATTAATAAGAATTTTTAGAGAAAATAATACGTAGCACATCCACTGCATCTTTTTTCCATGTTCGGGCGGTGGTAAAAAATAATATCCTTAGAGTGACGACTAGAAAAGAAGCTGGAAGTTGATCCTGAAACTGCAAAACAGGCGAATTTGGCCTGCTTCTTTCACCTTGCATTCACACTCCAAGGTCTAGCATGCACAATTTGATACCGTTTGGGTATCGACAGCCGGGAAGCAAAATTCTCTGATTGCAGAGTACAGTATTACCATGGTATGCAGTGCTCACGCTACATGTCCCACGACGTGGGTTCGAATACTGTACCAGTTGATCATTTATTGGCCACTGCAAGCTGGTGATAGCCACTAAGGCCCTTATATCATGATAGAAATGAGGCAATTGAATCAGCCGACGTTTACTTTTACTTTTTTTATCTGATGCTAGCAATGCACAACTACAGAATCGGGAATTCTAGGCATAATTAACAACTAAAATATGAATCTCACATTGCTCGATGCACAGTTGCTGAAACCTTGCATGCGGGAAGCGTGTTCCTATACTTTGTATTTTTAACCGAATAGTGTATAAACTAATGATAAAAGGCAGCCATAGGGATGGTTTAGAATTTTATTACATACATGTGTGTGGCTACACTCTTCCCCATTTTGTTCACAAGTGGATTTCCATAACTTCAAAGCCTTACTTACGCGAAGATATCTTCTGCTGCGAAATGTAGCGCTCCAAGCGCTTTCGTAATGCAATCTCTGCTCCATACTTCCTATGACTTCCATTGTCAGCAAGCAAGAAGTAGTTGTGGCTGCTGTTAAGAACTGCCATATTTCTTCTAGGGTAGGCCGATGCATGATACTCGATGCATGCCTGAAGAAGAACATGAAGCTACTCGCACAGCTTAGTTACGGTGGCATGTCAGCTGCGAGATCTAAAGAGACACTGTGCAAACCATATAATTGCAGAAAGTATAGCTTCAGCTAGGAAGCAGTTAAGAGCACGTTGCATTAATACAACACCCACCACTAGAATCCTGAACAACATTTTATTATTAGCGGGTGTATTGGGCCTGCAATTTTAGGAAGCCAATATGTATAAAGTTTCCACTTTAATTAATTATCTAGCCTAGATAAAAATTACTCTTCTGCAATGCAAGGAGCTGCTTCTACACATAGGTATGTGTGACTAGCTCTAGCTGCATGAGTGGGGTGATTTTACTAGTTACCATCAGACTTGTCAGCAGCTTGGCATCCTGACGCCAAGACAAAACATTAATTCAGCCATTCGTATGGGCCGAGTCAATGCTGCAGTCATCTCTGACTCCCTAGATCGCTAATTCTGCGGCAGCAACGATGACAACTAAAGATGAGATGAGCCATTTTTTGTTTGGCCCAGTGATTTTGCTTGCTTTATTTGATGACCAAGGTAGCGGGCTCAACCATCGTGGCATACATAAAGCGCCTGAATAGAGATTGAGTTCTCTTAGAGTGCTATATAAATGAATTTTATTTTATATTTATTGTTGACGGTGTTCCCTGGAGACATGATTGGCAATGAATACTTCAACTCTATTGCAGTGCGATCTGCTGTGTTTCGTCAATGGTAAACCACTTCAGTGCATACGACTGTGCAAAACCCAATCAGAGCTTTTCTGAAAGTGGACTAAGTTTCTCCAAACGTTGTATAGATCATGAAAGCCTAAGTGGTAAACCGAGCCAGGGCTCATACAAACGAAGGCTTCAGACTTTCCTTTCTGGAGTAAGTGTTTAGAGTGCAGGAGACTATCAGCTGTTAACTCAGCTGGACGGCATCTAGATGCTTCTTTAAAAGAGCAAGGGGTGTCATAGACAGTTTTAGACCATGCTTGGTGAGGCCCTAAAGGAACCAGAAAAATCTGTTGCTGTAGGAAGGCTTGTCAATTTAGGACGGTGTGGTTGCAGCCAGCCCTATCTGCTTTGCAGAAGCAGCTGTATATGCAGAGTTTCAATGCGTCATACATGCAACTCAGCCCCGTTGCTAATATCCTGTTTGTACGGCTACCCTGGCCATGAGGCTGAGTATCGTGTATAGAGCAAATATCATTGTCAGTCATTCGTGTTACTTCAAGGTTTACAATGAATAAACCCTAATTTATGCACCGCCACTTGGTCTGAAATCGGCAGTCGGAATCTAATCAGAGATTATTTCCAATTGAGGTATGGAGCTGCTACTTAATTTTGAAAGTGTGAAACTATCGATTCATTTCCTGTGCATGTTTAGCTTACTAGTGAATGTCTGTTCGACAGCATAAATAGCAATTTTATCGCACGATTACTCTACACAGATAACCCCGTAGTAAAATATAAAACCAAGAAATTGGAGCACATAGCTGATCTACCAAAGAAAATACAGTTTCAATGGGGTCCTTGCTTAAGGTTTTGAAGATTTTTTGTCCATCATCACAAACTGGATTAATGGGAGACCATATAGTTCTTTAATGACCTCTGCTAATACAGCATGTTACAAGACCGTTATTTTAACAAGTTTTTTTAGTGCCGTACTTTTGTCTGCGAATATTGCATGATCGTTTTTACCCTAGCATCTGAAATATGGCTCAACGTTGGCCAACAGTCACAACTATTGCATACGTGAATGCCATGTCAGGAATAAACGAATATATCTAATGATTGAACACATGACAAACCTGCACAAACATTCCATTAGCGACGAACGCCTCACAGACGTGTGACAACTGTGAGTTTGTTTGTCGCTGCTGGAGACCACGAGAGGCGTGAGTTAAGTGGCTTCACTGCTTTGTTGGACTATCTAGAGAATTTCCTCACATCTCAGGTGAAATTTTTTATACAGCACACGTGCAATGCAATCGTTCATTGTTTTCCTTATAATAGTGTTAATAATAATAATAATAATAATACATTTGGTATAGCACCATCAGAGAATTCAAATTTTTTTCTAGGTACTTTGCATTTGGTGCAGCAGAAGCACGGTCGAATGGTTATTGGTAGCATGCTCGATGACAGCAAGCAAAACATGGTTAGGGGTGACATGAACAGGGTCAGCATGTAAACATGATAAGTGGCAGCATGCACAGTGTCAGCAGCATAAGCATACAAAGGACGAATCACATTGACCCACTAAATGCTGTGATAAATAGATGCGTTTTTAGTTTTTTTTAATGAGGTCAAGTTAGGGGATATCGTGAGGCAAATCGGGTGAGTTCCAGGCTTTGGGAGCATACGAATTAAAGGCGTGGTCTCCAAAGACTTTGAGGCTCGTAAGAGGTTTGGTAAATTATTAGATTCCGATGAGAGGGTGGTGTGATGCTTAGCTTGGTGGGAGAGTAGATCTGATAGGTAGGCTTGAGTGAAAGAATGAAAGGACTTAAAAGTGAGTGGCAGAACCTTGAAGTCGGTGTGTATGTTTCATTCGATTTCCTTCAGAAATTAATTTCCGTAAAATTCCTTAAGAGAGAGCAGTTCTTCTACTGCACATGGTATGGAGAAAACGAGTATTTGAGTCAACTCCAGGCTGTCTGGTTAATCACGATACAATTTATGGAAGCACCCGGTTTGTAAGCATACACAACAGCCTCGTATGAATGAGGTCACTATTAGAGGCAAGGCTACTAGTGGCTTTCGACCAGGCCCATCAAGTACCTAGGCACCTTGCAACCCGTGCATTCCCCTGAAGATTGATATACATTTTTAGCCGTTAATAAAGTTATGCACTTACTGGAAAGGCAGCTAGGAGGAGCACAAGACTGTGTTCCCTTAATTAAACCCTCGTCAGTGAGTTCTCGTTAGAGATATAAACGGCATTTGTACAGCTGAAGTTCGGTTCAAATAGGAAGTATTGGGGCTTAAAAAATTTCGGAAATATGTCTGATTAAGAGTGACTTCTGAAAGTTTAGTCGCTCTGTATTTCTTCAAATCCTGCTTTTCAGTTGAAATCAATCCCAAATGATTTAGTCAATTGGCTTGCCTAGAAACACATTTTTGACGAGTTTGGTGTAATGCTGATCAAAGAACGATCAACATTATGTAACATTATGATCAACATTTTATTATGGGCTTTCCTATAAACAAACCATCCTTCTGTAAATTAACAATGAATAGCACTCGGCTGTGTCTACATGTGTGTGCGAACAAACTACACCTGCATGCATGTGTGAGTACGTGCACGTGTGTGTTTTGTGTGTGTGTGCTTGCGTGTGCGTGCGTGCGTGTGTGTGTGTGTGTGTGTGTGTGTGTGTGTGTGTGTGTGTGTGTGTGTGTGTGTGTGTGTGTGTGTGTGTGTGTGTGTGTGTCCGCATAGGTGTACATTCGTGTATGGCGTCCATCGTCACACAAGCCTGTTATTGACTAATAATTTTATAATAAATGTGGTACTGTAAGAGTTATAAAATGGCGCTGAGACTGCTAGCAAGCTAGTGTGAATCTAGCAAATTGCCATTTTTTGCTTTAGCACTGGCCACCTCAACATTTCAGCAATTTTCGGTAGAGAGGCGCAACCCTAGCAATGAACGAATGACCATCGCTACAGCCAATATAGCGATGGCAACAATTGCCAGATCCTTTGGTTCGCCATACTTACATCCTTTGCAATAAGCTCACCGCGTTCAGACATAACTCCCCAAGGGGTTATGCCTATTGCGACAATGTTCTTCTTTCGATTTGATTTGGCAGAACGTTCGGATAACGCCTCACCAACATGTTTCATAACACCTAGAGACGGGAAATCTGGCATCTATTGGCACATGCATGTCACTGCCACTTAATTCATGCAGCATAAACTATACGTCATGTGTCAAAAAGCATGAAGAAAAAGAGCTACATACTGCTTAGCTGATGGCAACTAACCACGACTGTAGACTGACACATACTGTAACCGCTAAAAAATGTCTAGCAAGTCTTGATGGAAAAGCAAGCTATTATTACTAGCTGAAAGTATGGGTAGCAATGAGGCCCAAGTGGCTAAAGTGCTTGATAAACTAATTCCACTCTTCGCAAGTAACAACAACATTGGCAGTTGCAGCTGCTTGCTGCAGCATTTCCATGATCCAAACTTTGTATATAAACATATTTCCAGCTAGCCAGACCATCAGAGGGTTTTGGTCAAGATCATCAATGAAAATCGTGAACAAAGCTAAAATTGGACATGGGAGTTCATCATAAAAAGGTTGACTGTGCAAAACTAGCTTTGCAGTAAACGTGGCCAACCTACACAAGTAGATAGTATTAGACAAGGTGGCAAAGACACAAACCCCCAAAACGTGATGGGCAATATTTTGTGTGTTCCAAATTTACCGTCTGAGACAACCTGACTAGATGTCTAAAACGGGTGCTGCAGCTGGTAACTCGACCCTTAGGCTCTGGAGATGTTTGTGGATGCTTGCAGGCGACTCTGGAACTGGACTTCGGCAATGCGAGTAGCTATGTGTCTATCTTGCTCGTATTTAAAGTTACCATTATCGGATTTTTGTGTATCGGTGCCTTTGCTGTTAGAGTCGTATTTCTAGCATCGCCACAGCTTGGTTTGGCATGACATGAAAGTTTGAGGGTCAACATGTCGGTTGAGTGAATAGCTCGTGGCATGGCATGGCCTAGCCACTGTGTTTCAGTAAAGAGCTACAACTTTGAACGCATGTCGCCCATCGGCAGTGGGTACGATCTCGCCTCTCAGCAATGAGTGTAGGCAAACATTTTAACATATGAACCTGTCGACTGCCGACAGAGTGAATGTTTCGACAGACACTTGAAGTGACTTGCATGCATTCTCTGCAGTAGATCGATGGAGAAGGCTATTTGACTGACTAGAGATGCTTCGGCTTTTTTTCTCTTTTTATCCGTCCATGTCAGCAATCAACGCCTGCCACTCACTTCAGTTATGCCCCGAAGGCCACGGCCAAGGCAACCAAGTTCGAGCTCGGCAAGCATCACATCTCTTGAGTGAGCAGGACATGAGTACGGACCGCCCAGCTAAACTGCTAACTTGTTCACCAGCATATGTAATCGAAATGTATACAACTTTAACCAGCAACAAGCTTTGAAGAAAAAACTACTGAAAGTGCCTAATAACAACGAAATAAGAACCCTTCATTCTAGATGAGGTAGTATTGTCGGTTAGTGTGTGTAGCTGTTCCATTCCTCCACCCAAAGACAGTTGGCTACAGAAGCTTTAGCTCTGCAGGTGACTGTGGAACTGGCTTCCACAATTCTTACGCAACGACAACTACTCTCCAACTGCCGACTATGGCTCATCTTTTTCAGCGGTCCTGAGCTGCTACTTTTATGCTACTCACTACCTCAACTGCTCTCCTGACTCAGCTATGCTTCCCACTTTCTCTTTGTTGTGCGAGACAAAGTCTGTTGGCTACCGAATGCGTACCGAAAGCCGCTAAGGCTGTGAGTGCGCTATACAAAACTCTCCTGCGTAACACCCACCTGGTCTTTATGACTTTGTGGAGTTACAGATGGAGATACGAATGTACGTCAGAAAGACGCATGCGTACAGTAGCTATACGTTTTAGGGAAAATCACAGAAACACTGGATGATCAAAGACTCTAAAAATGACATGGCCTAAAGCAATGACTATGCATCGATCTCACCTGTCGTTGTACCACCGGTAATTATCCATGCACCAGTTGTGTGGGCAGCGCGTATGAGACCTTTTCGGAATACTCTCTTAAGCTTGGGCTGCAGGTCAAAGTTTGAAATGCCTCCGTGCACCGAAATAAGAAGCCGTGGCAGCTGCAACTTCCAGTGGTTGAGCAGCAGCTCCAGCACGTGCTCAGGTGGGGTCATGTAGTCCAGACGAACGTACTAAAATTAGAAATAAAAATGGAGAGAGCATTCACCGGTATCTATATAAGCCAGTTAGAAATAGCAGGCGAGTATTATTCCGAAATGCTTTCACAGCACAGTGCAGAAGTAGCATAGGGTATCCCAACAAAAGCTCCTAACGACATAAGAAAAGTGTCAGCTGATTTAAAAGTATCATTTGTATAGCGACAGAAGAGCCCTTTGGATATCACCGCTGCCTGGAGTTGGCATTAAAAGATCACTCAACTGCCGGATTCCAACCCACGACCTCGGCCGTAAAAAGTGAGCACCTTGCCTCCTGGGCTATGGCGGCCTATAAGCGCACAGTACAAATACGCCCAAAATATAATTTTAAGGAATGCTAGATTAAATAAATGTTTATAATTAGAATATTTCATTAGAGAAAATGAAGACATAGTATAAGTCGCATCACGTTATAATTTATGTCAGCTTTTAAATATATTTTAAAATGGTAGGTATAGTTGTATAGAAAAAGTTGAAATTGCCTAATAACGTTAGCCTACTATTTAATTAGATACCCAGAGTGTTTGCTTTTCTTTGAAGGTGATCTTCTATGGGACTGTTCCTATGTAGGTTATGGCTAACGCGAGCGAAACACGCGGCTCCTACGAGTAACTGCGATACGATGCGATACAGCTGTCATTGTCACAATAATAGCCAGAACCCAGCGGCTTTTATTCTAAATTATAAAAAATGGTGGACGGGTCTACCCAACAAATTTCATGCAATTGCGCTTTCGCGTTCTTGGGCTATGACCTCCAATGGCCCGGGTCAGCCAGCCTACTTACACGCTCCGAAGACGATAAGCTGCTATTTCCAAAAAAACTTCGTGCAACTGCAGTTTTTGATTCCAAACTATAGAGAGTGGTATGCCAAATCTACCTACCTATCTATCAAATTTATTTATCTACCAAATTTCATCGGATTGCAATTTCACGTTCCCCTGCTATGGCTCCTGACGGTTCGGTCCAAATGGCAACAAAAATATTTGAATTGTTATAAAGCTGCCGTTCCGCAAAAAAACGCTTTGAAAACTCCGATTTTTATTTCAAATTATAGATAAAAGTGCTTTACGTTTGCCCACTAGATTTCATGCGATTTCGCTATCGAATTTTCCTGCTATAGCCTCCAGTGGTGCGGCCGGCCAACTAAACTACATAATTAAACTGAGACGCAGCTGCCATTTACAGATTAGACGTCATAAAGCACCGGTTTTAATACCGCACAATAGAAAATAATGCTCTGGGTTTATCAACCAAATTTCATAGCACAGCGCCGGCTTTTTCATTCTATAACCTCCAACGGCTCAGGCCAGCCTCCCTGTATATTCTAACTGCAATTTCCACTGTTAGCTTGGGACAACTTCGCTTTTGATTCCAAGTTAAGGAAAACCGTATTCCGGGTTTGCACACAAAGTTTTGTTCAATTTCCCATGCTCGTTCTCACAAAATGACTTCCAATGATCCGGACCAGCCAGCCTCTCTATATAATTAAACTGCGACACAGCTGAAATTTACTCAGTAGGCGTCGCGAAGCAGCGGTTGTCATTCCCCATTATAAAAAAACATGCTCTGGCTTTATCAAACAAATTTCATAGCATAGTCCTGCTGTGGCCTCTGATTGCTCGGAACAGCGAACCTACCTACGTATTTTAATTCGCCATTCAAATGTGTAACTAGGCTGGCCATTTGAGGACGAGGCACGAAAACGTACCCACAAAATTTCACGAAACTTGATGGGCAAACCCGTAACATCACTATAATAATATTAAAATCTATTTGATATAGTGCCCTCAGAGAACTCAATCTCTTTCTAGGCACTTAACATTTGTTGCAAAAGAAGTACGATAGAATGGTTAATGGTTGCATGCTCATACACAACAAGAATAGCACGGGTAGGGTAAACGTGCACAGGGTCTGCATGCAAGTATGGCTAGCGGCAGCATGCACAGTGTCAGCACGCATAAGCATATAAAGGACGAATCACAGGGACACAATAAATGCTGTGATAAATAGATGCGTTTTTATGTTCTTTTTAAATGTGGACAAGTCAGGAGATGTCGTGACGCAAATTGGGAGTTAGTTCCAGGCTTTGGGACCATACAAACTAAAGACACGGTCTCCAAAGGATTTATGATTTGCGCGATATATAGGTAAACAGTTAGGTTCCGAAAAGCGGATGGTACGATGCTTAGCCTAGTGGTGAGTAGATCTGATAGGTATGCTGGAGCCAAACAATGAAAGGACCTAAAGGTGAGTGAGAAAACTTTAAGGTCGATGCGTTGACTGGGAGCCATTGTGTATAATTTAGAATCAATCAGGCAGTGTTATGACCTTTATTTTGAAAATGACAGCTGAATCTCCCAAAAAACCTACAGTGCAAATAAAACATTGGATTTGAACGTCGATCAAGGCTGAACGCGAAAAATGACAGTACTTTCGCACTCAGTGAGCTTTATATGATAGAATAATTACAAATTCAAACAGCCGATTTCCAGCAAATTTGAAACAGATTGCGGTAGAGGCCGAACCATTGCCATCGATTGCCGTTTATTGCCCTCGATTGTGCCTTTGTCGATTGTATTCAAGGACGTGGCTTCACTTTTAATGCAGTGTAATGCAATAGGCAAGAAAAGTTGCGGCTTCTCTCAGCAACTGTCGATCCATTCGTAACTGACCGTTGTGGATTAGCCTATTTCCCCGGGTCATTGCCATCGATTTCCGTGCATTGCCGTCGATTGAACACGCACAATGGGTGAAAATTAACGCACATGTTACGTGGAATGAGAGTTACACTTTATTGCAGCCGATCTTGTCGATTCTCCGCGGATTTTGCTATCGGTCCCTACCGTTGCTGTGTATTGCTATGCATTGCTGACAGTTAACGAGCAAAGCATTTCGGAAATGCCGCGGTTTGTCTTTGGACGCAGCAGAATGTTATACGTAATGACTATTGAGGCTTCTGCACTGCCAATTTCTCTTCAATTTGCCGGGAATTATGGTACTGGCCCGGGCCATTGATGTCGATTGCCATGCATTGCCCAAGATTGAGCGGTCAGAGCCGGTTGAAAGGGTTGAAAGTATGTGCGAGCGCAGTGAGATGTTACGTGCAATGAGAATTGAAGCTTGGTGCAGCCGATTTCTCGTCGATTTGCCATGGATTGCGGTATTGGTCCCTGCAATTGCTGTCAATTACAGTGCATCATTAACGTGCAAAATAGTTTGAAAGTCATAAGATTCCACTTTTAGCAAAAATATATGTGAAATACAATAACAATTCACACTTCGTGGAGCCAATCGATGGTCGACTTGCCATGGATTGTTGAGAATTGCTGCTTCAAGTCGAGCCATTGCCGTAGCTTGCCATGCATTTCCCAAGATTGTACGACCAAAATTGCTTTAAACGATGCGGTTGACTTTAACCGGTGTGCTTTGTAACATGCATTCAAAATTGGAGCATTGCGAAACCAATTGTTAGGGCATTTTGCATCAGATTGCAGTAGATTGCCTTGTTGGTCCGGGTCATTGCAGTCAATTGCAGTGCATTGCTGCCGAATAGTCAAGGCGATTGTGATGAAATTGTACGATTACACGATAACCGAAAATTAGAGCAACTTGCAATCGCTATTAGAGCTTAAAGTGCACATATTCTGGCCGTATTACGGTCGGTTGCAGTGGATTGACATACTGGCCCGGGCAGTTGCAGTCGATTGGTGTACATTGCTGCAGAATGGTCGAGGCAATTGCAGTGAAGTTATGTGAGTACACAATAATCAAAGAGTAGAGAAATCAAAATTAGAGCTTCTAGTATACGCGTTCTGGTCGCTGTGCCGGAGGATTGCAGCGGATTTCGGCAGATTGAGGTGGATTTCGGTATGGGACCGCGCCGTTGCAGTTGATCGAAATTCATTGCATGAGAACGCGTGTGCACAATGGAGCGAAATTGTGTGGGTGCATTTTGAACTGAATCTATTCCTATATGCATTCAACTAGAGCTTTTTGATTACGAATTGAGGTTGATTTGCAGTGGAATAGAGCGATTGTGGTAGTTTCCCAATCTATTTCGAATTTTTGCGGTGGATTCGGTGGATTGCAGTATTGGCCCGAGCTACTGCAATTAATTGCAGCACATTGCACGAGAGTGAACGTGCTAATGCAAGTGAAATTTGTAAGTGCAATTGTCGCAGAGTGTGCTGCCATATGCGATCGAAAAAGGGGCTTTTCGAACAGGATTTTTTTCTTTGCTCGGTGGAATGCAGTAGATTGTGGTTTTGGCCTGGGCCACTGCAATATTATTTCAGTGGACTTCGTGAGAACGCGTCAGCGGAATCACGAGAAATTTTCTGGGTACAATGTACGAGCAGCGTAGTTTGATATTCCAAACTTTTTGGAGCTGTGCGCAGCTGATTTGTGATGGATTTGACAGGAACTAGAATGGATTGTGGTGGATTTCGGTACAGGCGTCCGGCGTCAAAGCTCATTTGCATAAGTACGCATTTGCGAAGCGACGTGAAATTTGGTGGATAAACAAAATCGAACGTGTACTACAATAGCATCGCAAAATTTGAGCTCAGCAATACTAACGTCAGGTCGATGTTAGCCTAGTTAGAGTGGATCGCGGTGGATTTTGGTGGATTTCGGTAATTCGTCGAACCTCCTGAGCGCACGGCTCCTAGCACTTCATCGTTCGTGCCGCCGTGCGGATGTCTGGTCTTTCGGAGCAACTTTCTAAAGCCAATGCGTCTGCTGGTGATGCAAAGCCAGAAGAGCAATCGGCTCTTCCAGCCGGTCACTAGCACTGTCCCAGTTCGCAGCAGAGCTGCTCCCACTAAAAGCCCGTCGGCCGAAGAGAACTACAGAGCTTTTATTGCTTGCCCTCACAAGGCTGAGCGAACTGCTTCAGTTGTAGCTTTCTTTTAGGCATTTCGTAACTTCAGCTGATAAAATTTTTTAGCTTGACCCGGGCAACTTCTCTCAAACATGCTCACCACTAACTAACTTTACACTTGCATCCAGCCTGCCTTCTGGGCGATAGCAACTCTGGCCTCAAGCCAACTCCCTTGCTGCTATTCTTCAACTAAGAGACCAAATTTTAGGTTGCAGCTAGAACTGAGCACGGTTGAAATAGGTCAAGCTCAAGCTATGCCACCTCGAGACTGCATTTCGTAGTCGACGGTAAAATTTAAGTCAAAATAAACTACGATTTTACTAGCAGCCACCAAAGAAACTATTCCTTGCAAACAACTAGCGCCTCGACACGAAGGGCCGTGCTTTCATTGCGGATCTCTTCACCACATTGGCGCCTGCGATCGGGCAGCTTGGTGACAAATGACCAAACACACTTCCTTACAAGCATGCAGAGCACCAGCAGATACTGTACTCCAACTTGAGCTACTGGCACAGCCAATAAGGCCAATGGCTGTGTGTGCTGTGCCCAATCTGCACTAACAGTAAGCAGTTGTATATGTTTAACATATACTGCTCGAATAGTCTTTCTATGCATAAATGTTACTTTTCGAAATGGTTAGCACCTTCGGTTATGCCAAAACAATCAAGTGAGAATACCAGACCAAAAAATCTGTCTTTAACGGAAGTGGTCAATTCAAATGTGACGCCTGATCCCATCTCGCACTAAAGACAAAGCTCTCTCGGCAATAGATTGCACCTTGAAGCAACAGTTTCGATAATTGATCTAACGAAGATGAAATGTACCTTGTGAATAGTCACTCTGGCGACCTAACGATAATGGCGAGTTCCTAGCCGGGCGGCTTTCGAAACTTCGAGGACTGTGTAAGTTATTCTAAAAGGATCAGAGCTGACAGAAACCCTTTACATTAGAGAAATTTCAGACCAATTGGAAAGACAGTTAGCAGCCTTGGTCAGTATTTAGCGCTAACTTCAGAGGCATTGTGCTTCCACACAAAGAGCAGTGCTAGAGTGACTGGTATCTGAAAAGCAACTATCTTAAAGGAGCTGCGTCGGCTTCCTTTTGCTCCTTTAGTGCTCACAATCACGGCACTCATATGGGAGGAGTAGCTCAGCTGCTAACAAAATGAGTGACCGCATTAGAGCCGAAATTCGGGCTAGTTGCAGCCAAAGACTTAATAGAATCATAATACGATACATGATAGATACTTTCTGATAAGATGAAATGATGACGACGGCCAGAGTCAGGTTGCACTCTTACTATTACCAAGGCACATTAAAATGCTGTCCGACACTGTATGTGGTGATAGCAGCAATATCGAACGACCACTGGCATCTAAACTGCTAAGTGGTCATACTTTATAGCTGGCCAAACAAGCGCCATCAGGCTTCCCACAGCATAATGTGATTGGACGGTCTTACCTGAGCCTTGTTAGGATGTGCGTCACCCTGGAACTCAATCTGACCGAATGCGTCCGTAGGAAGGGTGCAGGTGTTCTTCGCTGGATGCCATTTATTCAAACCGTTCTGGGAAGTCTGCGTCTTCGCGCCGAGTTCCCCGGCGGCCAAGTCAATACCTTCATCCCGTGAAGCATACCGGTGGTCGATTGCCAGTCGCCCACATCCACATCTGTATTGTTTTAAAAAGTGGCAGCGAGCAGCACAGGATGTCGACCAGCTTTAGAATAGAAGTAGGACTATGCATGTCACCAGACTTGTGCAATAGACGCTAATTTTTTTTCCTTTGACAAGCGAAGCACATGCCTTACAGCTCCAGTGATCTGAATCTGGGCCAGCGATGAAGGAGGAAAATATGTTTACCCTCAGCTGCATTTTATGAGATCGGCTCACAGCAGCAAGCAGTGCCACGGGGGGCCTTCATGCGATGCATCAGCATACGTTTTCAGCACAGGCAGACAAATGCACCGTAGCACCTACAATGCTGGCGGTAAAATTAAAAACTAAGCATAGCTGATTTAACAGCCTACTTATATAGCCAGCAGAGGTATGCATTTGAAAATATCTTCGACGCTAGAATGCCATCATCCAATGACTCTCGTTTAACCATACTATTTACAGTGCGAGTTCCAAAAGACTTTTGAGATGACAAAGAAAAATTGACGAGCCACCATTTACGACTGACGGAACCAGCTACACGGAAAAGCCTTAAGCGCTATTGCCCAAGGCCAAGCACAACTGACATAACTTGCTCGGCAAACATGCTGAACCTCGTTGCGCACGTATTCCACTCATGAATACAGAAGTTGAATCAGCTCATCGCAAGCAACTTTTAAACTATTCTTCCGAATAAAATGACATTTCTTACTTGGTCAAAGGCTAAGGCACTCATGTAAGTAGCACTAGATCATCGGTCGTGGCACTCTGCCACGTCGTGGCTCTCTCCTGGGCCCACGGAAAAAAGCTATCGAAAAAGATGCCATTAACGAATTACAAGAAGAGGCCTATGCCTTGAAGTACGCCGTGCTCTTAGATCACAAGCAGTGCCAATGAATAAAATACTTCAGACTAAACCTAACTAATACTCCCCGATAATGCTAATTTTTCTTAGAAATGGGGAGCTGTCTGCCTAAGACGGATGGCAACAGACCGTGTGCTGGTTATTAAACGATTATTAATTAGTGTGGCCGCGATAGCTCAGTGGGTAACGTGCTCGTTTTCTTGACTTCTTGGTCGTGCGTTTGAATCCTTCAGTAGGCTATCCTTTATTGCCAACTGCCAGCGGTAGTGATAGCCGTTAAAGGCTCTTCTGCCGCTGTAAAAATGAGACTGGTAACTCAGCTAGTTACCAAAATATGTGGACATTGGATTTGTACTTGCAAACTACTGCTTATGGCTGCGTAATAAAGTGCTATACTCCTTCGCACGGGCGAAATCAAACCAGAAGGAACATTTACATTCACTTCAGGAGTATAGTCGATGACTCTTTACTCGGGCGGATTTCGCTTCACTGTTCTGCCTCCTGCAGCAGAATATCAACCAATGAATCTAACACGAGGCGTTTCAAAACTTTTTGGTGGTGAGAGAGTGCGCCAGCAAGACCACGTCATGGAAAATTATGGAAATAGTGGCGAGAAGCAGCTTTAGTTTCGCTAAATCTAAGCCGATTTTGTGATCGTGCAAATAGCGCAGCATGGCGAAGCATTGTTAAGATGGAGACTTCAGTAAGTAAACTGGTGAATAAAAATGTTACCTCAATCACTTCCAAATTCGTGCTGATGCTATCGTAAAAATCAAAGTAGAAAGGTCAAACTGGCAAACCTTATGAGGTCAGTTGCAATACGTCCATACATTGCTACGAGTGCCTGGTTACTCTTTGACAGAATCTCCACAGCGGATCGACGCAAAGATGTTTTGATCTACTTCAAGACCAGTCAGAACCGCTGTATTTTAGAGTTGTAGGGAATCTTCACCGAGCACAACTTGCATTGCCACAAAAAGAAAAGTGAAAATGTGTCGTAGATTATACGATTAAATGATGAACAAGTATCCCTACGTTAGACTAGTGCAAAGTGGCGGATATATAAAGCGGCATCGAACGTAGGGTATGAAATGTAAGTTTTCATTAGTGAAGGCTGGTGGGTAGTACGGGAGTTTCTAGACATCCATCTCTGTTGTCCTGGGTTTCGTTCACTTGCGTACTTCTGCGTTGTGGCGCTGATGTTTCGCGGTTTTTCGAAGCGCTTCGTGACTTCTAGGCTAATAGCGGTGCATTTAATTTCGAAACATTTCTCGCCAACTCCGTAAACATTTGCTTTGCATTATTTTCATTGATTTTGAGCTGTTTGCACTGACGTGGCGTAGATTTTTCCTTCCTCACAGATGAATTTCCCCTACACATTGGTGACGGGCAGGATTAAAGTAAAGGTTGGCTTAATTAAAACTACGGCAAATAATGCTTTCTGAAAAATTAAATACACGCCGAATGCATGTGCAGTTAGAAGTCTTGATTACACAAATTAAAATTAAATTGAAATTTATGAGTTTCACAAAGCAATAGCTACCGATATTTGCAGGTCCAGAGAAGGTTTTAAAACAATAATTTCCCAATATACAGCAACTTTGTGTCACAGTAGAAAACAGAAACAAGACATTATTACATCGTTGTAGTGAGACACACAGCAGTCAATGAGGTCACTGAAATGAGTGCTGCAGCAAACGCAATCGAACATTAAATGTGAGTAAAATTGTGGTACCGGAACAGACTAGTCACTCGCCCATACATCACAACAGCGGCTGCCAAGAGGGAATTAAAGCATTAAGAACTAATTGATGGCATAGTTTCAAAGCAACCACCCAGGCACCGTTAAAGAGAAGCACGTGCAAAACCTTTTTTGCACGTGCTTGGATCAAGGATGTAATGTATCTCCGTCAGTAACTCCACAAAGTCATAAAGACCATGTGGGCGTTACGCAGGAGAGTTTTGTATAGCGCACTCACAGCCTAAGCGGCTTTCGGTACGCATTCGGTAGCCAACAGACTTCGTCTCACGCAACAAAGAGAAAGTAGGAAGCATAGCAGAGTTAGGAGAGCAGTTGAGGTAGTGAGTAGCATAAAAGGATCTGCCAGAACTCCCTGCCGAGACTCATTCCTACATAGGTTAGGAGTGAAGAACAGGTGGAGCCACACAATCCCGAGTCTGCTGCTCGACAAGTTAATCTAGCGGTAAATAGCCGCTGTTGAGGAAGAAAAAAAGTGGAAGAATAGAAAGGTAACTGAGGACAGGTAAAGTAGAAGAAACTGTTGTCACTGCTATGAATTCACAGATAAAAATAATAATAATAATGTACTTGATAAAGCGCCCTCAGAGAACTCAATCTCTTTCTAGGCGCTTTACATTTGCTGCAAAGGCAAATGCAACTAAATGGTAAGTAAAATCATGCTTAAAAAACAAACAAAATGAATAACATGGTTAGGGGTGACATACACAGGTTCAGCATGCAAATGTGGTTAGTGGCAGAATGCACAGTGTCAGCACGCATAAGCACGTAAAGGACGAATCACGGGGACCCACTAAATGCTGTCCTAAACAGGTGTGTTTTTAAGTTCCTTTTAAATGTGGTCAGGTCAGGGGATGTTCTGACGCAGGTCGGGAGGGAGTTCCAGGCTTTGGGAGCATACGAACTAAATGCACGGTCTCCAAAGGATCTGAGGTTTGTATGAGGTATTTGTAGACTGTTGGATTCCGAAAAGCGGGTGGTACGATGCTTGGCCTGATGGAGGAGTATGTCGGAGAGATAGACTGGAGCCATAGAATGAAGGGAACTAAAAGTGAGCGACAAAACCTTGAAGTCTATCCGTTGCTTGACTGGTAGCCAGTGCAGGTCGGCGAGAAGTGGAGTAATGTGGCAACTTC